>OZ005740.1:246915843-248115843 GCA_963930735.1 Dioctria linearis | reverse complement strand
ATTGTCGAATCAATAATGGAAGCTTGATTCTTGATCAGCAACATCAGATGGTTTTCATTTCCCTTTATGGCATCGATAGTCTTAGCCATGTCTTCTGCGTATTGAGAGTTGAGCACTCCGAATAGTGAATTGGCGACATTTCCGACTATATTTAAAACACCTCTTCTTTTTCGGTTGGTTGGACCTTGTATTGGCAGTAAATCGTTGTCGTTTCGTAACTCTTCAAGCGCATGCTGAAATTGCGTAGTTACGGAGCTACATGAAACCGTCTGCCTTATTTGATTGCAAAGATGTACAAGCGTCCTGGTGCCATTCTCAAAGGCGTTAAATTCTGTGCAGTAAGGCTCCAGATCATAATAAGCTACTAAATTCCATTCGGTAGAAACTTACTTCGTAGTTCCCAACTGCTCAAAATGTATGCCCGGTCGTGTATCGAATTTGGATACTTCCACTAGTCTACCACTAATAACGGGTGCGAGTAGGCAAACCAACTATGCCGGTACTATTAAAGATCCGAGTGATGTACGTGCCTTTTTCCTTGGAGCAGTTGTGGAATGATCGTATGAGTTGCCTGCTGATTGAATAACATCGTTCGCCTCATTGCTTGGTGGAGTTTTATGACTCTCCTGATCTATGGGCCCTTCATGGAAGTGCTCTGCTTCGGTTGGCAAGGGTGATAATCTGTGGATAGGCCTTCGTAAAACACCTGAAGCAGTGCGTACATCAGCCACTCTAGCACAGCCATCTGTTCCCTTGTGAATCAGTAGTATGCGTCCTAACAGCCATTTCATTACAGGAGTGTTGTCTTCCTTTATGACGACAATTGTGCCTGGCTTTACGTTTTCGCAACGATTATTCCACTTGAAACGGTGCTGAAGCTCATTTAAATATTCATGGGACCAGCGACGCCAAAATTCTTGTTTGAGGTGGGACACTAATTTCCATCGAGTTAACAGGCTTGCTTTGCACGGCTTCGACATGGAATCAACGGGAGCAGTCAATGGCTCACCTATAAGAAAATGGCCGGAAGTTAACGCTGTCAGGCCTTTTGCGGTTTTTTACCTCTGATTCGGTAATGTATGTAAACCGGGCCACAGAAGTCAACGCCTGAGTTAAGAAACGGTCAGGCAGGCTGGATCCGATTGGGCGGCAAATTTCCCATTATCTGTGATAGGAATTTAGGCCTTGCCTTAGTGCAACGTATACAATGTTGAACTACAGATCTAGCCAGGGTCTTGCCCTTAATTGACCAAAGGCGTTGTCTTATAGTAGCCAGTAGCATTTGTGGAGCGCAGTGAAGGTTCTAATTATGCAAGTCCATCACTAATAGTTTTGTCCACTGGTGAGAATAAGGAAGAAGCATGGGATGTTTGGCGTCGTAAGAAAGATTTGATGCCTCCAATCGCCCGCCTACACGAATTATCCCAATTTCATCCACAAACGGTGAGAGGCTGTTAATTGGGCTCTTTTTATTGACTTCCTACTGATGTTCAAGTTCACGAAACTCGTCTTTAAAGCTGGATTGCTGCATTAATTTCATAAGAACTTTAAGTGCAGCATTAAGTTCCTTAGACGTAAGAGCTATCTCCTCTGATGGTGGGGTTTGGTTCTGGGCCTTTAATTTGGTGCGATTGAAAAACCTTAATGCATAGGCAGTGATCCTTTGTAATCGTCTAAAGGAGTTTCCGTGCTCGATTTGGTGTAGTGGGCTAGATAAGGATAAATCATTATCCTTGTAACCGGTAGCAATGGCTGATGCTGCCGCACGTTTTCTTTCCACGTCACATGAAATCTGAAGTTCCTTTCGCCAGGCAGGAGGCCATAGTGACTCATCTCCATGCAAGTAGGGATGTCCATAGAACCAGAGGCTATGTGTCTTCAGTTTGTCTGGTGTGGTACCTCGTGATAAGACGTCGGCTGTATTTTCCCTCGAGCTGACATAGCGCCATTGCTGAGCAGTTGTCAGTCTTTGAATTTCGGCAATACGATTGGAGACAAAGGTGTGAAAGGATGAAAATGATGAATTAATCCATGCCAATACCCCTTCGGAGTCAGTCCAAAGGTAAGTAACCGTATCCTCGCATTCTAAAATGCGCTTCGCACGGTTGACAAGTTCGGCTGGCAATTTTCGGCACAAAGCTCGAGCCTTGGTAAGGACACCTTTTTAACTGGTGCCACTCTAGACTTGGCACATAGCAATCTGACAATGATTCTTCCATTAGTAATGATCGATCTGACATATATAGCAGCACCATATGTCCTTTAGGAAGCATCTGCAAAGGCATGGAGCTGTGTTGTTCTTGCAATTTCATTCGCAAAGATGTCCCTGGGAAACTGTATCTCCTCCATGTTTCTTAGCCCTTCCTGAAATTTGATCCGCCTTGTGTGCAATTCCAATGGCAGGGCCGCGTCCAATCCAATTTTAACTGCCAAAGCTGTTGAAGGAAGATCTTCTCGGTGACGATGACAGGTGACATCACACCCAGAGGATCAAATAGTCGTGCTATGTGAGACGCATCACTTCGCTTCGAAATCTTGTTTAATGCAACGCAGTTTGGTTTGATGGCAAATTGATCGGACTTGGGTAACCATGTAAGCCCCAAGGTTTTTATTTTTTCTTCCCTTTCTTGTGCGAAGTCAAGTTGTATTGCTCGATCCTCTGAGGGTATGCCTTGTAACAAGCACGGATGATTTGAACACAATTTCCTTAGCTTGAATACTCCTTCTCTTAAAAGGGATGTAAGCTGAGATTGTGTTTGGATAGCCTCAGATAGACTATTACTGCCAGTCATTGCGTATTCGAGTAAAAATTTTGTAGAATGGACGCTGATCCCAAAGGATGTCTCTGAGCCCCACTATGAGCTAAACGTTGTAGGCACTTGGTAGCCAAATATGGGGCTAAAGCTGTTCCATAAGTGATCGTACGCAGTTGATAGTGTTTTAGTGGCTCATTTGGATCGCTCCTCCATAGAATCAGCTGATACTTTCGATCCTCTTCTTGAATTAGCACTTGCCGGAACATTTTCTCAATGTGCGCGGTGAAGACCAATCGTGGTATCCGAAACCGTAATAAAATTGAGAAGAAATCGTCTTGCAAACTAGGGCCAGCATGCAGTACATCATTTAATGAGAAGTTGGATGAACTCTTCGCAGAGCCATCAAAGACCACTTTAAGCTTTGTGGTGCTGCTGTCGGGTCTGTAAATGCCGTGGTGTGGTAAGAAGTAGTACGATGGTGTTATTGCTTCAAAATTAACTTCCTCCATGTGACCTAATCGGCTATATTCCTCCATAAAATTTACGTATTGCTGTCTTAATTCGATGTACTTCGATAATTTTCTCTCTAGTGACATGATCCTGCGTAGAGCTACGCTTCTGGAGTCACCTAACCTCGAAGCATCATCAGCGAATGGCAATCTTACCACTCTCTTGCTTCTACTCTCGCAGAATAGCCATTCAATCTGGATTGAAGCAACACATTTATCCTTTGTTGGGTTCTTTGTCTTCCTTGGCCGATGCCTTCTATATGTACAGTGTCAGCTGTTGTAGTAAGACCCAGCTTCTTGACAATGCCCTGACTGATGATGTTGATCTGAGAACCCGAGTCTGAAATTGCTCGACATTCTAAAATAGTGCCATTTTGACCTGTCAATTTAACCCTTGCTGTACTTAGCAGTACATATGTAGCTTCGCTGTGGTGGACGATACACTTTGGGTACCACTGGTTACCAATGAATGTGTCGGGTGAGCTGAGCGTAACGAAGCTTCAAATTCTCTTGATGTGGAGGAAATTGAGTTGGATGGCGAATTTAGTCCTTCTTGTTCCTTTAGGTGTACCAGTGTATTGTGTTTTTTGTTACACCTCGTGCAAGGTCGTAGATGGCATTGGGCTGCACCATGTCCCCATCTCATACAATTAATGCACAATTTGTGACTTCTTAGCAGATTTAAACGGCGTGACGGACTCATTTTCAAAAATGTTGTGCATTGAAATATCTGATGGCTTCCCTTGCATGACACACATGATGGTGTTGTAATGGCAACCGAAGTCATTGGTCTTGCGGTTGGTCTTCTCTGATGGTCGTCTATAAATGACTTGCCTTTGGTGCCCAGAGCTTCGAGTGACTGGAATCGATTCTCCAAAAATGCCAAGAAGTCCTTGATGGTCTGAAGATGTTTGGGATTTGGCAACGATTGTTCGTAAAGAGTGTGAGTAGTCTTGTCCAGTTTCTTCATGAGGATATGAAGAAGCATCGGATCCCAGTTTTTAGTGGACAGAAACATGACTCGGTTGTCCCAATATTTTATTGAGTATAGCAGTAACTAATACTCTTATATTGTTGTACCTATCTTGTAGCATTTTTCAAGCTGTAAGGTAGTTCTCTTCTGTGAGTGAGAGGTGTCTGATGAGTTTTTCTGCCTCGCCTACCAAGTTTGTCTTCAAATACCACATCTTTTGGCAATTCGACAGTGGCTGGTTATGAACCATTTGCTTGAAGAGGTCACAAAATTGTCGCCACTTAAGATAGTCGCCATCGAACCGAGGTAGAGTAATTTTTGGGAGCTTTAAGGCTGGGTGCATGCCTTGATGGATGGTATGCGTTTCAATTGGTATTTACAATCCATCAATCTTAATCGATAATTGCTCTAGAGTTTGCTATACTCTTTCCTCTAATTTTGTGTATTTGGCTGTGTTGTATCCCAACTTGCCTCAATCTTCAGTTAATTCCCATAAAGTATAGGATTGTTCTTCGATCTGGGACCCTATCTGCTAATAATATCGCTTTTCAGCTTCAAATACGGTTTAGTATTTGTTTCGTTGAGTTCAATGCCGTCAAGCATGCGACTCAGAGACTGCATCATGCCCTCCTGTCGGCGTAATATTCTGGTCATCTCTGTAGTGGACGTCAAATATGATTTCCCTTGATCTTTGGAAAGCCTTTCATGAATTTCCTCTGGTGAGGCATGCGGTGTTGCGCCATTTTGATCGTCATTATCGACCGGTATTTCAGGGCCTGCCAGCTCTTGAAAGTGTTTGTGGTACTGGTCATATAATGCGATAACCTCTTGGTAGTAGTTCTGACTGAAATATGGATGATCGAGTGGTGGATCATCTAGTTCTCTGATTTTATTGTCAGTTGCCTCAAAGGCACTCCATGCCTGCTCTAGTTCGCCAAGTCTACGTTGATAATAGCTTGCTGTTTTCCTCTCATATGGATCCTTTTTATAATTTCGGATAAGATCCTCGATAGCCTTTCCGTGCACGGCTTGCTTCTTGCTTAGTTCATCCATGGTTTAAAATTGTGGATATTGCTGAATGATGATATTCTGAACGAGATTTAAGTGTTTCACCTAAATCACGTCGATGCTATGATGATATGAATGAGATTTAAGTGTTTCACTTAAATCACGTCGGGGTCACCAGAAATGTAAAGTTCTTTTACTGTACGTTGAGATCTTAAGACAAGGTTCTTGTACCTTGACTTAAGTGATGGGTATGAGCGGTACTTTAACCACCACACCAAATCTGAAAACTAGAAAATTAGTAAATCTGCTTTAAAGAAACTAACTACTTCACGCTTGCAAACAGACTAGAATTTATTTTGATGCAGCCAATCTATTTAAATACAATAAAACAAACACACAAGAATTAAGTATCCAAAATTACGGATAAGACGCGCAACTCGCAATTTGGTTCTCACGAAAGCTTTCGTACGCAGTAGCATTGCAGTATGTATGTATCACTGACATATATAACATGGACTGCCTGATTTGCTATTTCATATGGGTCAACTTTTTTTGGCAGGGTGTGACAATTATCTTAATTTCAAGTTTTACTTTTGCTTTAATATTCATATAAAAAGTTCAACAAATTATAGAAGCACTCGAAATTATTTCTCTTCTTGGAAGCTTATCTCCTACAACATCAAATATTTTTTAAACTTGATTTTTAAAGAAATAAAATTAAGCAATTTTTGTCTACCTGTCCCTAAAAGTAGGTATGGGGGACAGAGAAAGGATTACAAATATTGTATTGCCATCTATTTCTATCCTATATATTCATTTGGAAAACCACTGAACTGTATTTTGTATAGTACTTATTATTTGTAGTTCAGCGGAATAAAGTAGTTAAACCAAAAAGGGACAACTATAGATTAGTGATCCCATAATAATGTCAAATAATGTAAGGAATTTCAGTAGTATCAGCAGTCCATTTTATATATGTCAGTGGTTTGTATGCACATCACAGGTGCGGTGTCAACTTGCGTCTGCTATTTTATGATTAATTTTGCTTACTGTGCGGAAAAATTTCGTGAGAATTACAGTACATTAATTTTTTGTGGGAAATTAAACTTGAATCTTATGGTTTTATTTTCTGGAAGTTAATGGAATGCGTGAACCTTAACAGTCTTACCATTAATATTTTTGACGATAATTGGTGGGATCTTTCTTGCTTTCTCGGAAAGTGTGCTTCCTTCACCTGACAACTTGGGGTTTTGTGAATTCGATTGATTACTAAGTCTTACATTACTAGTATTGTAGTGGGAGCAGTTTCCTTAACTTGTGCTGGACGCTGTTGCAGTTTTAGAAACAGCCCACACTGAGATGTTTTGAGCGAATTGTTCTGCGGCAGCTGGATATCACTCTGCACTATGAGTGAGCGCTAGTGATGTGAGCGGTCGATTGATTGGACGTTTCGGTAGAGGTTGTCTACGATTAGTATACACAGGAGTACCAGGTCTTGAGGGATATCCACGACTCGTATTGTCCCAATGACAATACGGTCGAGCAATAACGGCAGATTATTTATGAGGTTTGAGTTCTACTTAGTTCGTCGTGGTGTGATTGGAGTGAGAAGACCACGCGATGACTTCAGACTTAGATGCGTGAGATGCCAAACCTAGATGAAGAACTTCTGAATTTTGTAATGAACCTAACTCGGTTTACACGGTGATTTGTCCAGTGTTTGGAAATGACAGTACTTACTCAGACGTGTCGCCACAGTATTGTTAGAGTTCGTTATATGTTCAACAAGATCTAAGTCGTTGTCAGCTACATCTATATCTACATTAAAATCTAGGGGACTAAACCTGTTATGTTCCATGGGCTGCTTCTCTATGATTGGAAGTTGTCTTCTTTTATTGTTCCCGTATTGCAGGTCGGATCCTTTCTGTTTTTTTGTCTTTAATGGTTTGCCACTCTTATTGCTTTACAAGATGTCTTATTCCCGGTAATATTTGTATTTATACTAATATGGTTCTTCTTGTTTTCTATGAGATCTCTTATGTCTTTAATAAGTCCTTCACTGATGTTATTTGTTTCCATTTGTGTGGTATCTATGTTTTCATTGGTGATCGACACCGCCAAATCTGTTGTTTCTGTTAGTTGAAACTGATGCGTATTTCAGTTGCTTATTGCGCTCGACGCTTGCTAGTTATGCGCGGTTAACACTTTTCTTTCTTTTCGCAAAAAAATAAAACTGTTTAATCAAATATTTTGTTCTGAAGTTTAATCAGTGATTCAGATAAATTTTGAAGTGAAAGCGTAACCATCACATCATTTCTGTTGCTCACTTTTATTGAATTGTAACCATCAATTTATTAACGTTCAAAGTGAAAGTATTAAGCTAGCTACCCTCGATAATTTGGATAACTCTCTAACATCAACTCTAATTAATATCATATCTAATAAATTACGACAATATTTCAATTTCTCAATTCTCAACTTTATCAATTGGAACATTTAGTCAACAAGAATCTGAAAGGAAATCTAAATTCTATTAGCTAGTATCAGTATAGAAATTCTTCAGGTAAAATTTTTTTTCTCTAGAATTTTGTGCTATTTATTAGAAGTGCCCACTATAGTTCATATCCGTGCGCTATCAATAATTTTTTTTTTTGCAATAGGTCAAGTAAATGCTTAAAACTTAACGTAAAGGTACAAA
Organism: Dioctria linearis; assembly: GCA_963930735.1. Classification (NCBI taxonomy): domain Eukaryota; kingdom Metazoa; phylum Arthropoda; class Insecta; order Diptera; family Asilidae; genus Dioctria; species Dioctria linearis. Next base: position 248,107,899 of record OZ005740.1, on the reverse strand, counting down.
TTCCCTTTCTCAGTTGACTTTCTGAATCAGACGCTTTATACGAAAATTAATATTTTTTTTTTTTTTGTGAACTCAAAATAAAAGGAAATGCCTGACGAACACGTAGGAAATGCCTGACGAACACGTCATAAAACCATCCGTGCTAGCGTGATATACTCATAACATTACTACCAATCGTTTCGACCTTACTCAATTAAAACAAGTTATTTCCGAAGTTATCAGAAAAGAGAACAAACAAACTTTTCAATTGTTTACTAACTCTAGCCTAAACGGTACGACAAGTGATCAAACCAAAGAACCTAAATTTCTCCAAAACTTAGAAGACATGGATAAAATATCAGACGTAGCCAAAAGTTTACGTGAGTTCTCATGGCAGCCAGGACAATTTAGCTCTTGGAAGAAGAGCGTGGACAGAATTTTAAATATTTATGATGATGAAATATTACGGCATACTTAACGTTATAATCAATAAAATTACTGGAAACGCGGACACCGCATTAGAATCCTATAATACCCCTTTAGACTGGAAAGAAATTTCAAAATGCCTAACGCTGCATTATGCAGATAAGAGAGATTTAAGTACGCTCGAATATCAAATGACAACCTTAGTACAGAAAAATGATTCCATTCCTGAATTTTACCAACAAGTTTATTATCACCTATCCCTAATTCTAAACAAATTATCTTCGATGGATATGGGACAGGAATCACTTAACGTGATGACACAAGCCTACCGCGATATGGCGTTGGACACATTTGTCAGGGGCCTCAAAGGAGCTTTACCAAGCCTCCTGAGTATGAGAGGACCTGTAGATTTACCCGAAGCCTCGTATTTGTGTTTGAAACTCGAGAATGTGTTCTATCGGTGTTCAGCATAGTAATGGTAATATTCGAAACCCTCAATTCACCCTACCTCCGCCGGTACCACCTAGACGAATAAATATTCAACTACAGCGTAACCCCTATATTCTACAAACGAGGAACTTCTATCCAGAATTACTACACAATCCTCGAACATTTCAGTATACTCAAGAGCACCCGCAGAGATATGCTCGACCCTACCTACATCAACATGTAAATCAACCACAAAGGCAACCCTTTAGAAATGACTATCCTAAACCAGAACCGATGGACGTAGATCGTTCCCTCCATTCTCGACAAGTCAATTATCAAAACAGACAGCAACCGCAAAGTTTTGCTAATAAAAGGCCACTCTCGAATCAAGTACACCAGCCCGCAAAATTCCAAAGAAACTACCATATTGAGGAAACCACCGAAGACCCCGAACTTCAATTTTATCACGAACAGATGTCCAACAGTGACCCACAATACGACCAAACATTTATTGAGTATACCAATTCGCAGGATATCTCAGAATTAGAAAACAACGCACAGTCTCTAGAGCACAGCGAACCTCAAGAAATTACAGAAGAGATTGACGATGTCCATTTTCTAGATTAAATCGTTCTTCGCTGCCATATTTAGAGCATGTAGCGAGGAGCGGAAAAATATTTAAATTTCTAGTTGACACTGGCTCAAATAAGATTTATATTCAACCAAAATACGTTAGAAATCCCAACCCCCAATGAAAAACCATTTATAGCAAGCCCGGTAGCAGGCAACTTTAGAATAACTCATCATGCCTTAATAGATCTCTTTGGACCAGAACTGAAATTAAAATTCTTAATCTTACCTAGCGTTTGATCCTTCGACGGGATTATCGGCAACGACAGTCTAAAACAACTCAAGGCAACAATCCACACAAGCCAAGAATTTATGACCATCGCCCCAAATATAAAAATACCGCTAAAACAACACATTTCTGAGTCTGTTAACAACATTGACCCTAAAACATCGCAGGTTATCCCCACTCTTAGAACGTCTCACGTAAGCCTAGTACAAAAAGGGAAATTGAATAAAATAGTAGGAAACCACCCAAAACTATTCGCCGAGCCCAATGAAAAATTAACCTACTACACAATAGTCAATGGTGATCGACTATCGCAAATTGAATAGTGTCACAATTCCCGATAAATACCCGATCCCCGAAACTAACGATGTTTTAGCCAACCTAGGCGATAACAAATTCTGCCTACCATAGATCTGAAAAGCGGTTTTCACATTGAGAAAACAGCGTTTTCAGCCAATCATGGCAAATACGAGTTTAAGCGCCTACCTTTCGGATTAAAAAACGCCCCTTCAATCTTCCAACGAGCTTTTGACGATATTCTCCGAAATCACATTGGCAAAAGGTGCTACATCTATATAGGTGATATAGTAATTTTCGGTGAGACCGAAGAAGAACATCTCAAAAACTTGGAACTAGTATGCGAAGTCTTAGAAGCGGCCAATATGAAAATCCAGCTCGACAAAAGCGAATTTCTACGAGACGAAGTAGAATTTTTAGGATTCATTATTTCAAAAGATGGTATTAAGACCAATCTCAAAAAAGTACAGGCTATAGTAAATTTTCCGCCTCCCAAGACAATAAAAGAACTTAGATCATTTCTTGGAATGGCTGGCCATTATCGGTGCTTCATCAAAGATTATGCCAAAATTACAAAACCGCTTACAGCGCTTTTAAGTGGGGAAGATGGACATGTGTCCAAAAATATCTCAAAATCCAATCCAGTCTCTTTAAATGACGAAGCTACAAAAGCTTTCAACAAACTTAAAAACTCTCTTGCATCAGAAGATGTCATATTATTTTTCCCGAACTTTAAGAAAGAGTTCGAACTTACTACCGACGCTTCAAATTTCTCACTCGGTGCAGTACTAGCCCAGGAAGGGAGACCAATCACATTCCTGTCTAGAACTCTTAATAAAACGGAAGGACACTATGCAGCGAATGAGAAAGAAATGCTCGTCATAATTTGGGCTCTAAATTCTCTGAGAAACTTCCTCTATGGATCCAAAAAAATCAAGATATTTACAGAACATCAGCCGCTGACATATGCACTTAGCAATAGAAGCAACAATTCTAAAATGAAACGATGGAAGGCAATTACGAACTCAAATATAAACCAGGAACTACAAATGTTGTTGCCGATGCCCTATCAAGAATACCTCCAATCACTGAAGTAAACGTAATGTCGGTAACCCAACACAGCGATGAAAGCTCTTCACACGACTTGATCCCTGCAGTCGAAGTCCCCGTCAAGGTTATCCGAAATAAGCTGATACTACAACAAGGATGTGAAAACAGTTACCAAATAAAAAACCCTTTCCCAAACTACACAAGACACATTCTTATACAACGCGAATACTCCGAAGAAGATATCAGTAATATTTTCAAAAGATACCTAAACCCCCTTATAATCACCGGCATCAAAACCACAGAAGCAATAATGGGCAAAATCCAACAAATCTACCCAATACATTTCAGAAATTACAAAGTACGCTTTACGCAGAAAATGGTACAAGACATTACGAACGATGACGAAATAGACCAAAGGATACTAACCATTCACAGACGAGCACATCGTAATGCCAAAGAAAATAAAGAAAAGTCCTTGAAAAATACTACTTTCCAAAAATGAGTAAGAGAATCAAATTCCTAGTCAAACGATGTGAGACCTGTAAAGAAAACAAATATGACCGCCACTCTAATAATCAGGTGATCTGCCCTACACCCATTCCCAACTATCCCGGTCATACACGCCATATAGATATCTATTCAACCGAGAAAAGATTAGTACTCACTGCCATAGATTAACTAACAAAACTTGCATATTGCAAACCCATACAATCTAAAGCAGCAGAGGATATAAAACAGCCTCTTAGGGATATCCTATTCTTCTTCAGTGTACCCGAAGTCATAGTGATCGATAATGAAAAACTCTTCATTCTCGCTCCATAATCTCTATGATGGAAGACGGTTTAAGATCAGCGTTTTCAAGGTTCCTTCATACAAGAGCGAACTAATGGCCAGATCGAACGATTCCATTCAACCCTTTCCGAGATCATGAGGTGTTTGAAAACAGAAGGGATCGAAAGAACATTCGAAGAGCTATTGGAAAGATCTGTAAAAGAATACAACCATTCCATTCACTCAACCACGAGGAAAAAACCCGTAGAACTGTGTTATGGCAGAACACCGAACACAAGTCCTGAAGAACTCGAGAGAATTCGCCTTGGCAATATTGATAGGTTAATGGACAAACAGCAAAAAGATGTTGCATTACATAACAAAAAACGCAAACCAATTAAAAATTACCAAACAGGTAAGATCATTTATGTTAAACATAACAAACGTCTTGGTTCCAAACTAACAGTAAGATACAAGAAAGAAACAGTTAGAGAAAATAGAAATACTACGGTCCTAACAGAATCAGGGAAAATAGTACATAAAAGTAATATTAGGAACTAAAACGGTCGTAATTCTTCGTTACAGGTGTGCCCTCAGCATAAGAACTGGGGAAGTGCAGATACTAGATTATACGAACTCCCAAATCATTTCCATCAGTACCGGAAAAGGAATAAATCCAGGGGCCGGATTCACTAACTCGGAGAGTTTGGGAGTTTGGGAGATGAGAATTTTCGTTTTCCCCGGTTAAAACTCCCTAACTCTCCATTCGAGATTCTCTATCATACTTGAGGAGTTAAAGAAAACGTGAGAAGTATCGAAAAATTGAAAGACGGATAACTCTGTGTGGGAGGGTCGTAGATCATTGCGATTTTTTCCTACGGATTTAGAGTCTAGAGTACAAAATTATAGGTGAACAATTTCTGAGGGTGGGGCTTTTGGGGATGGGGGGTCGTACCACCCCCCATTGGGGGTTGTCCAAAATACGTCATGTTTGGTATCAAATTAAAGAGGGAGAAACGGGTAATCTGGTGGCGTAGTTTTTTTTTGATCATTTTAACTTCATAACTGACTTTTTACCATCGAAGACGGATTTTTTGCGCGTGGGTCATATACACCCCAGTTCCTACATTTTGCATATATTTCTTTCGTTCTTTGTTTCACATCCATTAGTGCTCTGTTGTGAACATTTTTATCATAGAAAGTGAATATCCACGACTTACCGGTTCTTCATAATAATGAGTTGAGTTTTTGTACCAGACAGACGGCCATTTTTTCATCTTAAGAAGGACTGATTTACTTCTTTTACAGTTATCTCCAAAACTATTTACCGGAATCAAAAACTAATTAAATATCTAATTAGGGGACAAAATGTAGATGCGATTTCATCCTACATACAAGCTTTAACGTGCATATTTAAAATTTTTATAGCATCTCTTCTGTAGTGAAAGACGACCAAATTGACCATATTCGCGTGAATTACAATTTTTATCGGGTACCTTGAAACACAAAATTCCTTATTTCTCTGTAAGTATTGCAAGGATTTCCATAATTTGTAAACATAGCCAGGATATGCAGTGAACCCATAAATCAATTTGAAAATCCTAGGTACATTGGTACCTTCACAAAGGACAATAAAAGCAGCCAATACTGTGAGGTGAGAAATATTTTTCTTACTTCTCCACAACTAACACAGCCGAGAGTTTTGCCGAGTTGAATAGAGAGTTTGGTAAATCTCAATACAAATTCCACGAGTTACAGAATTCCGAGTGGAGAGTTAAGTGGCAAAAGAACTCTCCTCTCCAAAACTCCACAACTCTCCGAGTTAGTGAATCCGGCCCCAGGAAGGAAACTTTAAATTAATTCACGTAATAGAACTGGACAATGACCAAAAATTCCTAAACACAATCCACACTGTACTGGACAGACAAATTACCAATAAGCATCCCCTATACCTTTATCTAAATCATGAACTTACACAATCACAGACATTGTTGGACGGCATTAAATACCATAAAACGAAAAGATCACTAGACTTTATTGGTAGCGCTTGGAAATGGATCGCAGGGAATCCCGATCATGAAGATTTCGAAATTATAAAAAATAAAATAAACAATGTTCTAGAAAACAACAATAAGCAAGCAATAATAAACCAACTACACAACGAAAGAATAAATAATATCACCAGAATTGCGAACGAGATTTCTAGTAGTATAAAAACAGATAATGGGATAATTGAATAGCTAGGTATGACATACAATACAAGTTAAGACTTATTAAAGAAGAAATAAAGAATATAAGGTATGCCATTCATTGGGCTAGAATAGGAGTCATAAATTCCTTTATATTATCAAGTTCAGAAATAAAACTAGCAATCGAAACACTAGAGAAAGAATATTTACCGTACGCCACCCCTGAAGAAGCACTAGACTTCGCAGACATTAAAATTATAACTAATAGCACATGTTTGCTTTATATTGTTTACATACCTACGACAACATCAGAAATATATGATAAATTATTTTTAAAATCTGTAAAAAGAAACAATAAAATAAATAAAATCGAACACAATCAAATATTAAAAGATAAAAATAAAATCTATGGTATTCTGAATGAGTGTAAAACAGTTAACTTTTTGTCATTCTGTAACCATAAGAATATTTTAAATATAAGTAACTCGACTTTCTCCATATGTCTCTTAGTCGCTTAAGGTCCATGTTTCAAGTTTTATTTCGTTAATCATCTAATTCCTTTATTTGGTCTCATTTGTTTATTTATTTATTTAGTCTCTTAATGTGATTAATTGTTATCTATTGTGATAGTTTCCATTTTTTCGGAATGTGTTTTTCGTTAGTTTTTTATTTACTTATAGTGCTTTGTTTTTTTCAAATCTCTTAAAGAACTTTAATAATTTCATTATTATTTTTTGACGAGGATTTTCAACAATCCATTGATGTTTTTTTTTTTGACATACCAAATCCTCAGGTATAAAGTAACATTGGTCATATTGGTTTCTGTCGTGTGTAACATCAATTTTGATTTATGGTTTTTCCCTTTGTTTTTTTAGCCTTGATAATGGACTACACCCAAACCGAAATATTGGATTTTTTGAGGAAATAAAATAAAATATGCATTAATTTAAAATAATTTTTTTTATATAATTCTATACCTATTTTTCTTTCATGTCGTGGTTTTATTTCAAATACGTTTAATTGCACACTCGTTGAACGAATTAAAAAAAAAAGAATTTTGTTTTTTGTTTTGATACTATAAGTCGTGTCCGCTTGTTTAGCATTTATTAAAGTTTGCTACTTCCTGTATGTGTGCTGTGTAAATCTCTGTGTTCGAGCTACTGTTCTACATATAAAAAAAAAAGTGAAGAAAATCATTAAGCATCAACCGGCTAATAATTGTGTGTTGATACTATGATGATGCGAGCTAGGAGAGAAGAGAGAGAAAGAAAAAAAAATCGTTAAATATCTTTGATAAGAAGGGCTTGTTTAATTTTGATATCATGTGGTAGATTTTGTCGCGGGACTCCGTTTGATATTTGTAGCCAAGGGCGTGTCAGCAGTCTATCTTATCTATCTCCAATATGGACTGGGGACAAATAGGTCCGCGACTGACACCTCCCGCTGCAAAACTCACTTGGGGGACAAGTCTGGATGGCCGAACTGCATTTTGGCGCTAGCAGTCAGCCGGCTTGGGGTGGTTCTTTCCACCCACATCCCCTCAGGGCTTGTGAGCTTTACGAAAAAAAATTTCTAATCTGAGCAGTTATCGGACAAACACACGGACAAAAAAAGAGAAAACACTTAAGTCGCAGGTGCATCCGCCTTCGCTGGTGCATCCTGAAAACCTGTACAGAGAAAAATATTGACAGAATTTTGAGCTATGCTGGAAGCTGAAAATGAAAAGAAAACCCAAGATGGAAATCCGAGCAACGCGGCACAAGTTACATTGCACCCGGGGAAATCCAACGCAGAAAGAGGAAAGTTGAGAGAAAGAAAGAAAGCATGAACGTGGACTCCCGGTTGTAGTGGAGTTCAGACTGGACGAAGTTTGGGCCTTTGGGTCGCCATCCACCCTAGCTAAGACACAGTAGCCTCAATGATTCTTAGCCCCCTTTGTAGCTAGTGTGTGTGTGTATATGTGTGCAGGCTACACCGCTGCCATCACGCCTTCGAATGAATAATTTAGGCAGACATAAGGACCAAACTTACCATCACACTGTTGTACCTAAAAATAGATCATATTCTGAAAATAGAAGAGAAAAGAGAAAAAAAATATATATGGCACGGCGAATGAAAAAAAAAACCAAAATATATATGATAAAATAAGTATGTTAGGTTTATTATAAACGATAGATGTGTTTTTTTTCTCCCCTTTATCCAATCTTTAATCGAGTAAGAAAGCCCTACTAACCTAGCGTAAGACTAGTTATGTGGAAATAACCTAATATATACGAGACAAAAAAAATTCAGTATGTGCTTTACAAAATTCAGCAAGATAACGATATTCGTGAACAAGAGAGATAATCTTGATTTGAGAACTACATGTGAAAACTAAGCCTATATGTATACCTATTAATATGTGTATATATTATATAATATTTGAATCACAAAAGAAAGATATAATTTATAGACAATACAAAAAAAATCTTATTGCTCAAAGAACTGACAATTGTTCCATTAAGTCACCTGGTATATGATACCTGTGGACTCTGCCAAGCGCCAACGTGAAGCGCGGTGAGTTGGGTAACTCCTTGTTGTTTAATTACATCTCCATTCACTATTTGTTTGAAAAAAGGGGACAGGATTTGGCCTGTTGCCTGCCCCGCGTTCATTCTGCGTGTTCCTACTCCTAATTGCGATCCCCGACAAACACGTATAGAAATGTTGACGATCTCGCCGCGACAGGCCAGAAAATTACAAAAACTATAGACTCGAATGGTAGCCAATGAAAACTTATCGCACAAACGGACGTCCCCTTCACGGACGAAATGCCCTTTCCTTCGAAGAAACCTGGATACTCAGGTAACAGCTAACTCCTGGATTATCAATAGGAAGATTATCAAGCCTCTAACTTGGCAGTATGTCGCAGGTAAATCTCGAATCTTTACTAGCTACTTTGTTACTGATCAAACTATACTTCAGATACGACATCTGGATGCACAATTCACAGGTAGGTTTCATCTGGCTACCAAGAAAACTATCATTAAATACGCCTTTCCTTTCAGGCAAATTCTTCTACTCCTGAAGATCACGATAGATCTCGAATAGTCAGGAACTGTCACCAATAGGGCTTTGGGACTAACTCCTAACTCGCAGGTAAATCTTCCGCAGTATTGCAAATGTCACTGAACACTTTAATACTTAGGAAGCAAATGCACTCTCAATTTAAAATGATAATGCCGTATATGGATCTAAGTGACTTTTGAACAGTTGCTGGAAAATTTGTCACCAAATATAGTTTTAATTTCAAATAAAAATTATTCCAAGCGCAGGCAATTTTTAATTCCAAATAAAAAATGTTGGATTTTAATCCTAGGTAACTTTCAAATACTTGTTACGTAAATTTTCATTAAACAGGGCTTCGCCCTTCTTCACACGGCCTTGCAGTGGAGACAGGCTGGGTTCGCTTAGGAACGTTATATGAGCAACACTTGGTTTTTTAGGTTAACAAAGAAACTCGCGAAAACGAAATAAAAGAAGAATCGAGTTCATATAAACGCAAATATTGTTATTGCTTATCAATCTAATCACTACCAATACAAAAAATTATCACCTTACGTACTTGACAAATTCTTCCAAAATGTTCCTTCGAAATATTACCCTGGTTCTGCCGCTCTGAATTTAAGCACCAAAATATCCGGCCAACGAGCAAGATTGGGTCTCGAGACTCCGAAACGGTAAAAGAAAATCATACTGCGTGCTAATTCTAGCTGGATTTTAAAGGATCCACACCGATGAAAAATTAACCCGTCAAAATTACTGCTCTGCAACGAGATGTCGGCCTCTTCCCTCTTCGTGTCGTACATTTTTCTTAACCGGAACGCAAGTGTCCCTCCATCTGTCAGAACTGGTGAAAAATCTCGTCTTGTTGCGAGTCTCGAATAAATGAATTCAGTGTTACGTTTGCACGTACTTTCGAAGTTTGGAACATTTTCGGTTGCTAAACACACTTTTGTCACACGACTTAATCATAAATTACATTTCATTACTTAATTATGTTTAATCTTTATTTAATTATTATTAATCCAGTGCAGTTGTTAAGGCCTCCACATCGCTTTTAGGTGTTGGGTAGGGTTATTGTTTCGTGGGAAAATCTCCTCCCGAATACAAGGTTGTCACTCCCGTGAGCGTTTCTGTCGCGCCGTCGCTGGCGCTGATGCAATGCTTCGCTCGCCATTCCCGACGTCCTATGGAGATAAAAAATATCCAGAGCAGTACAAACTTAGGCAGAAATTGTGGGGACAACACGAATATTAATATAAAACTTGGTCACTCTTGCATTCGGATGGTGGATGATTTGTGATTTGTAGCAAGTGAGCGGAAGAAGCTTGCTGCTTAATGCTTATAATTAAATCGCTCAAATCGTTAAATCGCTAAAATCGTTAAATTGAAAAGGAGAAATGTGATTCATAGCACCACCCCTCTACTTCCAGAGGATTTCATCGAAATCCTCTCAATAGTAATCCTAAATCCAAGTTAGTTACGAAGTATGTATATGCGACGAAGTTAAAGCATTGAAACCATTTTATGACCTCCAATTGGAACGACATTCGCTCCCCTCCTTCCGATGAATTAGATTATGTTCCAGTTGTTTCCAGGCATTTACAGAAGCCATAGTTCAATATTTAGGTTCATTTCGATTTCTAAAATGTAATTTTATTATTTTGTTAGGCTCTCCTTTACTCTCTTTTTAGTGATCATAACATCCTAAAAGTTACTTCGTAATATGCTTCGAAGTACAACTACGCATCATTGGCATAGGTATTGGCTGAAGAGTTCAGTTCAACTCTAATAACTTCAACTTCAAAGAGAACTATATTAAGACTGTAACTATAACTCTTATATTCTTAAATATTTCGCCTTTTATTATTTAAATTCTGTGGTAACATTTTTATATTACACTTCCTTCCTATACTATAATATTTTTTTCCTTTAATTAAATTTAATTTGACCCTTAAAGAGTACGCGTGAGATAATTTCTACAAAATCTTGGTTTCAGCTCCTTTCCTTTAAACCATGTTTCTTATGTCTTTTTTATTCCAAATATGACCTTTTACTTTATATTATATCGAAATTACATTGGGGAATTTAAACGAAGCGAGGACCGTGGTCCCACATTGGGATTAGTAAGGGATCACCTGAATGTAGAAGAGATTTGTTTTTTTTTTGTTTGAAAATAAAATAGGTATACTGTTAAAAGATTCCAAAAGGTGTACCAGCTGCTAGGTAGGTTTGCCTAAGAGGCCTTATGATACCCTGTCGCTGTCAGTTAAGCTGGTCGGATGCCTTTTTGGGGCTACCGGGAGTGGTCTCTTAGTTATCGGGAACTTTACGATTGTAGGGCCGAGGATCTTTAGCATGGCATACCCCCGCGTTCTTACCTTCCTCGTTAACTAGTTCGAATGCCCATGGTGATAATCGTTTCAAGATCTTGTAGGGTCCTATATATTTCGGGGCTAACTTCGCATTGAAGTATTTCCTCCATACCACATTATTTGGGTAATATGTAACATCTCTTCTGCGGAGATCGTACTAATTGTTACTAACGCGACTGGCAGTATCTAATCTTTTCCGCACATCTCCCGAAACTTCTTCGAGGGCTCTAGAACGGGCTGTCCAGTCAATATCATTCTCTCTTCTTGCGCATTTACCGTTGGTCAGCTTCTCTCGCCCAAAATTTATGAAATACGGAGTAAGCTTAGTAACCTCGTCTGCTGATGTTCGAATCGCGCATACCACTTTCGCTAGTTGAACATCCCATAATCTGTGATTGTCCGAGATATTATAGGCTCTGAGTATTTTCTTTACAACTTGGTTTGTCCGTTCTGCGGGATTCGCTTGGGGGTGGTAGTAGGCTGTATAGGATATTGTCGTACCATGCTGGTCGCAAAACTGTCTTAGATCTTTACTTCTAAACTTTACTCCATTGTCGCATATTAGAGTGCTAGGTATACTGAAAATGAGGAAAACGTTATCTTCCAGAATTTGAGTTATTGATTTCGCTGTGGCCGCCCTGAGCGGGTAAAGTAATGCAAATTTACTAAATTGGTCTACAATAGTTAAGATATTGTAGTGCCCTCTAGTGGAACGGGGCAAAGGTCCGATTATGTCCACGCAGACGACTTGCCACGGATATCTAGCATTGTGTCTGGTAGCCATTAGACCAGCGACTTTTCGTAATTCGTGTCTCGTAGCTTGACAAGTCCTGCAGTGCTTCACATACTGTGCTACGCCATATCTCATTTGGGGCCAGTAATAGCAAGTTGCTACTCGTTCATAGGTCTTCTTTGATCCCCTATGTCCGTAATATCCTTTTTCGTCTTTCCCTAGGGAAAATTTTTCGCCAATAATCGTCTTCAACAGCAAGCGCTGGATATTTAACTTCGATGTGTTTCCACAACTTGTCATCTGCGATCTTAAAATTGGGATATTTTTCTGGATTCTTACGAATTTTGTCCTTCAGTCCAAGGTACCATTTATCTTGTGCGATGCCTGTGTTTTCCGATCCTGCACAGCCAATCTGAGGTACTGAACGCGACACTAGATCTGGGTTTAAGTGCACCTTTACGGTGCTCCACATCATAATCAAACTGTTGGAGTTTAACCGCCCATTGAGCTAATCGACCTGTTGGATTTTTGAGGTTATTTAACCACACTAACGACGCGTGGTCCATGATGACAGTGAAATGAGGTCCTTCTAGATATGGTCGAAGCTTTTCAATGGCCCATAGAACGGCTAAGCATTCTCGTTCAGTAGTCGGATAGTTCTGTTCTTTTCGATTGAGAGATCTGCTAAGGCATGCGATGATGTGTTCCTTGTCTTCTTCCCTTTGTGTCAAAATGGCTCCTAGGCCATACGCTGATGCGTCCGTGTGAACGTAAAACGGGAGGTTAAAGTTTGGACATGTAAGTATTGGGGCTGTAATAAGTTTCTCTTTTATTGAATTAAACATTTCTTGACAGTCATTTCCCACAAAAATTTCCTGTTCTTTTCAGCAAACTAGTCAGAGGAGCAATGATCTTTGAGAAATTCGGTACGAAACGTCGGTACCACGATACAGCTCCTATGAAACGACGTACTTCTTTTACCGATTTTGGAGAAGGAATATTTAATATGCTTTCTACCTTTCCCGGATCGACTTGCAAGCCATTTTCTCCTACAATATATCCCAAATATTTAAGTTCATCTCTACAAAATTCGCACTTTTCGAAAATCACCACCAAGCCAGCCTTAGAAAGCCTATCAAAAACGTCCGTTAATACTCTAATGTTCTCTTCAAATGTCTGAGTTATAACAATGACATCGTCCAAATAAACGAACACGAAATTTTCTAATACACCCGAAAGAACTTTATCGATGAGCCACTGCCAGGTTACCGGGGACTTTGTTAGGCCGAAGGACATTCTGTTAAAATGGAACAAGCCTCCTCCGGGACCGTGAAAGCTGTAAATTCTTTAGAACTTTCCTCAATTGGTACTTACCAAAACGCCAACTTAATATCGACAGAAGATAAATATTTTGCATCTCTGCGCTTATCGAGCGTGGCCCATACATAAGGTAGAGGATAAGCGGCCTTTTTTGTAGCTTTATTAAGTTTCCTGTAATCCACGCAAAGCCGGAATGTTCCACCTTTTTTCTCACCAGAATCCCTGGCGATGACCATGAGCTATTTGGCGACGGTACAATCCCATTTTGCAACATTTCATCTAGATGCTCATTAATGACTTTTTGTATCGTGGGCGAAACCGGATAATATCTTTGCTTAATTGGTTCTGAATCTGTCTTAATAACATGTTGGATGACATTTATAATGTTGATCTACTTATAAGTTCATCCAGTTCTAATTTTTGTGCTAGTTCCAGTTTTGATACTCCCGTCAAGAAAGCAAGCTGGTGATTTATATTACTTTTTGTAAGGTACCAACTGTCGTCCTTGAGGTTCCCCGAGATCTCCATTCCCTTCCAAAAATCTGTACCAAGAATAATACCAAGGGATAAATCTGGCACGATCAAAACGTTACATATTTTAAGCCGATCTTTCAATTTAATAGGTAACAACGTTTCGCCAATAACCCTTACTCCCTGACCGTTCACAAGAACAACGCTTCTAGCATTCGACGTGTCTACCAAAATGCCCGTATTCCTTAAGCAGTCCCATCCACTTTTACCAAAAATTGTTCTACTCGCTCCCGAATCCAATAAATCTCGCAGATTGGTATTAAAAACCGAAACATTTAAATATGGCCTTTCATCGCTTCCTTCGTGCTGGAAAACATCGACAATAAAGTTGAAATTTCTTCGGAATGCTCAGATATAAGCTATTTCGCCGGTTTTAATCTAAATGGAAAATCCTGTTAATCTGCTGTACTCTTCTGGTAAAAGTAATGTGGTAAATATCGAACTAATAAATCCTTTTCCTAACAGAAATGCAAATATTTAATAATCCTTGTATCCATATATGGTGCTTTGAACTTTTTTAACTAACAAAATTGTGCCTATCTGGCCCCACGTTGGGCGCCAATTAATGTTACGTAAATTTTCATTAAACAGGGCTTCGCCCTTCTTCACACGGCCTCCCAGTGGAGACAGGCTGGGTTCTCTTAGGAACGTAATACGGGCGCTACTTGGTTTTTAAGGTTAACCAAGAAACTTGGGAAAACGAACTAAAAGAAGAATCGAGTTCATATAAACGCAAATATTGTTATGCTTATCGATTTAATCACTACCAATACAAAAAATTATCACCTTACGTGCTTGATAAATTCTTTCAAAATGTTCCTCCGCTCTGGATTTGAGCACCAAAATATCCGGCCAACGAGCAAGATTGGGACTCGAGACTCCGAATCGGTAAAAGAAAATTATACTGCGTGCTAATTCTAGCTGGATTTTAAAAGATCCACACCGATGAAAAATTAACCCGTCAAAATTACTGCTCTGCAACGAGATGTCGGCGTCTTCCCTCTTCGTGTCGTACCTTTTTTTTAACCGGAATGCAAGTGTCCCTCCATCTGTCAGAACTGGAGAAAAATCTCGTCTTGTTGCGAGTCTCGAATGAATGAATTCAGTGTTACGTTTATACGTACTTTCGAAATTTGGAACATTTGTCACACGAATTAATCTTAAATTACATTTCATTACTTAATTATGTTTAAACGTTATTTAATTATAATTATTCCAGTACAGTTGTAAGGGCCACCACTTCGCTTTTAGGTGTTGGGTAGCGTTGTGTTTTTCGTTAGAAAATCTCCTCCCGAATACAAGGTTGGCACTCCCGTGAGCGTATACGTATTCCATCCACAGATGAAAATGTTGGGTTTCAAACACAGGTAACTTGAAATTGTTACTAGAAAATTTTATCAACAACAACACTTTCAATTTAAAAAAAAAAATGGTCGAATGTCCATCACATTTAACATGAGAATAATTTCTGGGAAAATTTAGAGTTAACACATTTATTTCAGGTGAAAATCAAATGTTGAAATTTTGAAGTTCAATCACAGATAGCCCTGAGAATAATTTTCCATTCACAGATGAAAATATTGGATTTCAATCACAGGTAACTTAAATAGTTACTGGAAAATGTTGTCACCAAGAACACTTTCAATTAAAGAAAAAAATGGTCGAAATTTCATCACAGGAATAATTTCTTGGAAAATTTTCAGTTAACACTTTTATTTCAGGTGAAAGTCCCGTCGTCCACGGCCAAAAAATTTTCGCTCGCGACTTCCAATCAATCAATTCCCAAAAAAAAAAAAAAATGGTTATTACTTTAGTTTCTAATTATGTTTGGTACGCGCTGCCAATACTGTATTCAACAAGTACCAAATCACGGCTGAGCCCTCCACGCAGTCTGCCTACATCACAGTCGTTCTTCGCTTCAGCCACCGGCAGCGAGCAATTTTTTTTTTGATTTCTCCATGTACCAGCTTCTATAAATTGCCTGAGTACCGGTTGTGTCTCAATCGCCTGTACTTCCGTGGTAGCCGAATCCGAGGAGTCAGCGGAATTCACGAGGAATTTTCGGGCAAGCCTGCTGTAATACATTGTGTGATGGGATCACGCGATATTTTAGGACTAGGTGAGTTTCCGTTTGTTTGTTGGAAATTTTGCTGGCAAACGGTGTATTCCTGGAAATTCTCGCACCGAAGATGGGGCATAAAGGCCAACTTTATGATTTAGTTTTTCAGGTGTATTTGGGAAAGAACGATTTTTGCTGCGTTGCCGAATTATTTCTTCGAATAAATTCTTATGTTTTGCCGGCCTTTTGAATTGGTGTATTGTGTATAAGATTTCTTTTCTTCTTTTCAGGGTTTATAAAAAAGATTGTAACCTGTGCGCGTTCTGCACGGGTAAACATTTTTCTTCTGCAATTATTATATATATATTTTATTTAGTGTTCATGCCTTATTGGGAAGTAGCAAAGGGCTACTTTTCGAAATTAAACACATAATCGTTTACTCATTTTTCAGGCAGTCGGGGAATTGAAGTAAGGATTAGATAAAGTGGATGATGGTGATATGTATAAAAAAAATGAAAATTAATTGAAAGTGTGAGTTACAAGCGGAAGAAGTAGCGAATGGTAAAACGCTACATATTTTGCTTTGATAAAAATTGCTTGGGATGCAGTTTTGTAGCGATTAGGCGGATGATGGGTTTATGAGTTAGCTTGGTCAGTTACAGTTTCACCATGATTTTTGCAGTGGCCATCTCGCGAAAGCCATACAAGGCACCTAAGGATTATGTGGTTGTCATTGATGGGGTTTATGTTGAGTCGTTTGGGCCCGGTGGAAGGATCCAATCCGGCTCAACTTCGTCTGTCTGGGCCGGGATACGCTGAACTTTTGGGGGGCTGAGATTCATGCCCGGAAATATCATGTATGGAACTTTTTTTCTGGCCCCAATACGATATGGCGTTGCCGGCATTGGGTAAGTTCTCTTTTTTTCTGATTAATTAATTATTTGGTAGTAAATTTTCCTGTTCTACTTGTTTCAGGAGCTAACATGGTTATGCTTCGCCGATCGTACTACTGCCCCACCGCGAGCGCCATGGACGGCCATCCTCCATTAGCGGGTCCCGCTCCTGAGGCTGAGGTCGGATGATCCTGATAACAGCGAATTATTTTTATATAAGAAAAATTTTTAATTTACTATCCCTTTACTTCCCCTGTGTCCTAATACGGATGGAATAAAAAAAAAGTTTATAATAGAAAAGCTTGGTTTTTAGTTTACTTTGTCTATTCACTTCCTTGGTTCCCTTGTTTGTTACATATTTGGGTTTTGTCGCTTTTTTTTCAGTTATGATTGGCTGTTTCAATTGGCTTTCGTTTGAACAAACCAAATTTTTTATATATTGTGATTGGAATTATGTTGGTTTTTATTGTAAACGAAATTTGTCTTTGTGCTATTGTAGATGGTGTTAATTGCAGATTTTACACAACTTTGCTGTTTGAGTTGAATTTCTTAAGGATTGTCCGGCGTTTTTCTTTTAGGTGTTGGAGTTATGTTAAAGTTTAACTTTCTATGTGCTGGTTTAGGCACATCTTCCAGTTCAGGTTCCGGAGAAATATTTTTAGGTTTGCGGGCCCTTGATTTATATCTTATGTATAGATAAACGCAGAGAATAGAGATTATTAAATACAATATAAAATATAACATTATGTACTGGTGAATATGATGACTATTTATGGGATTAAGAGGAATTTTTTCCTGATCCTTTTGGAAATAAATGGATTCTAGAAGTCTCCCTAAATCCATATTGTTTGTTATTGGGAGTATGCGTTCCCCTTGGGAGGATGTTATGCTCCATATTTTATAAGAAATGCTTATTGATAAGATGAAATGGGAATTAAATTTGGAAAATTTTACGTTATCTCCGTGCAAGATGAATTCTTTGCTTCGTACATAACAACCAGGATAGATGTACATTGTTCCTGCTCCTTGCATGATTTGTGAATCTGGTCTTCACAAATGATATCTATATGTATGGCTTCTTTTATGGAGAAAAACCAAGCGTTCTGCTGCGATAATTGCGTCCAATGGTCATCTTGTTCTAATGTTAGGATTTTACATTTGGATGTAATTGGTTCCTTTTTAATCGAACTTACTTCACAATGGTTTGTTTTTGTATTTGTGTTTAGGATAGGGGATGAAATTTTGCAATAAAAATGAATACGAGTATGATCCAACGTTGCTCAATTGTGAATAACCTGTACTGTTAATTCGAGGTAGTGTTCACGAAGGTAATCTATTAATATGTACTCTTTTGATGGTTTGATGCACACAAATTATTTGTTAAAGTGTATTGGTAATGGCACTGCTCTAACTATTGAATATGGTTTTTAATGTTGGAGGTTAAATGCAAAAGAATATACTCGAACACTACTTCAGTTAATACATTTACTGACTTGGTCAATATACTTAAAAGCTACTAAATAATTTATATCTATTTATTAGGTTAAGATAAACTTCAGTTTTTATATTACTAAAGGTGGGCCACCGTACCGGCAGGAGGTGTGATGAAACTGAACTTTTCTATGAGCTGAACTTATAGACTCGTTGCAACTTGGAACATAGAACGTTGATGACATAAAGAGTGAGGGAGTTGCCAATTGTATATAGATCTTTTATTTTGAGATATTACAAATGTACTATATCACCCTCCTTTCAGCAAGAGGCGTACATTTGATATTGGTTGTTACTGACTACTATCATATTTGAATTTAACTTATTTGGAAACTTGGTTATTTTCAAGGTTTTTAAAGATATGTGCCGGTTTCAGCCTGTCAATAGAAATTGCGACATGTATATTGTTCAGGTTGACGATATATGATTTACGTAGTTTTCGAATAACAGAATACGGACCTTGATAGGGTTGCTTTAAGCTCGATTTAACATTATCTCCTCGGACAAATACGAGGTCGCATTCTTTTGGGTTCTTTGGAATATAACTTGAGCATTCGGGCTTCCTAGTTTCGGTTGGTTTTAAACCAGTTAATTTTTCCCGCAGCTTACTTACAAAATTTGTTGGGTCCAGCAAATCCCTATTAGAGTCTGGTACGTAGACGAGTTCTGCTGGCGAACATCAAGATCGGTCTTGTAAGCAGTTCGCATGCCTAATAGTATTAACGGAAGGTCCTCGCTCCAAGACATTTTCTTTTCGCGACTCTTTAAATCTGTTTTTAATTGGGGCTGAAGACGCTCCACCATTCCATTGGCTTGGGGTTGTAAGCTGTGGTGCGAATACGGTGTGTTCTTAAAAGTTCTGTAAAATGGCGGAATAGTGTTGCCTTTGTCAGTTATCAGTCTTAAAGGCATTCCGAAATGACTAATGTATTCTTAGAAAAAAAATTGTTGCTGCTGTTATGGCAGTTATATCGCATAACGGGTAGGCTTCAGGCCAGCGGGTGAATCTGTCTACTATTGTTAAGACATGAATAGCCTTTAGATGGTTCTAGTGGGCCTACGATGTCCATTTGCTCGTGTTCAAATCTGCTGTCTGGCAGTTTGAATCTTTCAAGGGGTGATCTAGTATGTCTCTGAATCATTGAACGTTTACATGGTATGCATGCTTCAGTCCACTGCTTAATATCAATATTCATCCTTGGCCAGAAATATCTATTAGTATTAAGCTAACGCGACGGTTGGATTCCGGGGTGTGCGATTGAGTGCAGCGATTCGAATACAACTTTACGTAGCGCATGAGGTATGAAAGGACCAATATTCTTAGTACTTACTTCACAAAATATGGTTTCTGTTGCAGTTGGTACTGTAGGGTTTACAGCTACATATTTTATAAGCGCACTAAATAAAAACACCTTACCTTCAGCTTAGAACTATTTATTTTTGAACTCCAAAGGTGTAACTATCAAAAAACTTTTTAATATTAAAATAATTCAATTGCTCTTAATCGAGCGGCAACTATAGCGGACGGGAATCAACTCTACTCTGTAGATCTACTGTACTGTACAACTTTTACATGTATAGACATGGCGTGATTTATGACTTCAATTCCGATGGTCCTACGGCATTGCCAGGTCCATATTCGTTTTCGTGCTTTTGTTTTCTTTATAATATTTTAGAGTAATTAATATATTATAGTGTACTGTTTCATACTCCCCTTCCAGCGTAACGATATTCTGGAGATTATTTATTATTCTGGCAATGTATTTCTTATTCTAAAAAAAATGTATTACGTTAATATTTATTCTGAAAAACAATGAGCTGGCTTAAGCCTATCGATAGATACTGATGTAGGCTTTCCGTTCATTTCAACAACATAATGTTTCCTAAATCGTCGTATTACTTTGTGCGGGCCTGCTGATAACGGGGGTTTGACTCTATCGACCCTGACAAATACGAAATCAGCTTTGTGTAATGAGTCTTGGATGTGGGTTTTATAATTTTTAGGTAAACGCGTTTCAGTTGGTCTGATACTTTGAAAATGAACTTTAAGTTTTTTAACGAACTAGTTAGGACATGTATCATCCTTTTGTACCGTTGGGATGAAAAACTCCCCTGGTACTTTCAACTTCTGTCCGTAATCTAACTCAGCAGGAGAACATTGGAGGTCGTCGCGTACACTAGTTCGAATGCCTAATAATACTAGAGGTAATTCGTCACATCAATTTTGTGTGTTGCCCCTAGCTATGATGGCGGTTTTTTTTGCCGATGTATCCTTTCTAACATCCCGTTGGCCTGCGGGTGGTAGGCCGTTGAGTGAATATGATGACTATCTAACAATTTAGTGAGTTCTTGAAAAAGTTTAGACTGAAACTGGGATCCTTGATCCGTAGTGATAGTTAGTGGAGTACCGAAACGAGCAACATAATGTCTTACAAAATTTTGTGCTACGGTAACTGCGGAAATATGTCTTATTTGAATTGCTTCTGGCCATCGTGTATATCGGTCGATGATTGTCAATATATAGACGAAACTTTTTGAAGGGGGAAGCGGTCCTACGATATCCATATGGATATGCTCGAAGCGCTTCGTTGGTAAGCTGAAGGTTTGCAACGGTGACTTCGTGTGTTGAGTTACCTTCGCTTTTTGGCACGACAAACATGTTTTGTGATTATTTTCCGAGTGGTTCTTATTCCTGGATGACTCAAATTGTGCAGATTATCGAAAACTAATTTTCTCAATTTTTGAGGTAAAAAAGGACGATTAGTAGTTGTACTAACTTCACACCATATTTTTTCGTTAATTACTGGTATTTGTATTTCTTTAAATTTAATTCTTGATTTTGGTGGAATGTTTTTTTTTAAAGATGACAATTCTTCGTCATGCTCTTGCGATTGGCTCACAGTTGCTAGGCTTACTGTATTGCTTCTTACTTCCGTACTCTCGACTAAATTACATCGTGAGAGTGCGTCTGCTAATACATTGTCTTTACCTAAAACGTGCCTTATATCGTTAGTAAATTGTGCCACGTAGTCCAGGTGTCGTGCTTGTCGAGGACTTCGCTCGGTTTTTGAATTGATCGCTCGCGTTAGCGGTTTATGATCTCTGAACACTATTCATATTCGACCCTCAACTAAATAGCGAAAATGTTTGATTGCGAGGTATATCGCTAGTAGCTCTCGATCGAAAGCTAAATATTTAGTTTCTGTCGGTATTAATTTTTTTTGGAAAATATCCGAGTGGTTGCCAAGCGTTCTTGTTCCACTGATGCAACGTTGCACCGACTGCTTTATCGGAAGCGTCAGTTGTAATACTGTATGTTGTGTCTTCTAACGGGTGCGCTAGAAACGCAGCGTTGGCTAGGGCACTTTTGGTTTGTTCGAATGCTTCTTGGCATGTATCGGGCCATACGAAATCTTTACTTCGTTTATTCTTATTTTGCAGGTTAGTAAGTAATGCATAAATCGGAGACAATAGATGAGCTAAATGCGGTATAAAACGGTGGTAGTAATTCACCGCTCCTATGAACTGTTGGATTAGCTTGATTGACTTTGGCGCTTTTAGTTTCAATATCTCTTCAACGCGATCTTTCGATGGAGTAATTCCGATTGCAGTGATATTGTGGCTTAGAAATTCTAAGGAAGTTACTCCAAAAATGCATTTGGTTGGTTTTATTACGAGTCCGAACTCGGTTAACTTTTGAAAAAAAATATCTAGATGTCTTTTATGTTCCTCTTTATTCTTGCTCGCGACTAATATATCGTCGATGTATATGAATGTAAAATCTAAATCTCGAGTGATTTCATTCATGAATCTTTCAAACGTCTGTGCCGCATTTCGTAGCCCGAAAGGCATGCGGACAAATTCGAATAACCCGAATGGGGTTGTGATAGCCGTCTTATGTATGTCTTCTGGTGCGACCGGTATTTGGTTATACGCACGAAAAAGATCAACCTTAGAGAAATAGGTGCAGCCGTGCAGCTGAAGCGAGAAATTGTGAATATGTGGCAGGGGGTATCAATCGGGTACCGTGACTGCATTTAGTCTACGATAGTCCCCACATGGACGCCAGTCATTGCAATCCTTCTAGGGTACCAAGTGAAGTGGTGATGAAACTGGTGATGAGGATTGTCTGCAAATCCCTAGGGTGACCATATTTTCAAATTCGATGCGTGCCGCTTTGAGTCTAGCTTTGTCTAGGCGGCGTGGCTTGGCTATAGGAAGCTGCCCTTTTGTCACGATGTGGTGCTGTACAGTGTGTTTCGCCTCTTGTTTGAGATCAGGTGCGTGATATTAGTTAGG
Source organism: Dioctria linearis (assembly GCA_963930735.1). NCBI lineage: Eukaryota > Metazoa > Arthropoda > Insecta > Diptera > Asilidae > Dioctria > Dioctria linearis. The sequence goes on along the minus strand of OZ005740.1, from coordinate 248,085,159 downwards.
ATATTTCTTTAATATATCCGAAAACTCGTTCTTGACAAGGTAGAGTTTAGGTGACACTGTATTTGTTTTTTCTTCGAACGTGTTGATCTTGAGTTGAGTTTGCGTATCGATTAAGCGTTTGTTTCGTATATCGACTAAATGCCCGAATTTCGTTAAGAAATCCGCCCCTAAAATTGGTTGGTTAACTGCTGCAAGTATGAATTGATGGGAAAGGGTTCGTCTCAATCCTAAATCTAATTGGAGTAATTTAAAACCAAAGGTATGGATTAAGGTACCATTAGCCGCGGTAGACATTAAATCTGAATTTTTTTTAGCGTTTGGCACGATGTTGTATGGTAACACGGATAGATCCGCGCCAGTGTCGACTAAGAAATTTAAATGATTATTACGATCGAATACTAGGAGGCGCCGAAATTTCGATAATACCTGGCTATGTGCCTCTCCCACAGCTAGGTTTAATCGTTTTTGTTTCATGTTCTTCGGTTGTTGGAGATTTTTTAAATTGATTGAAATCGCATGGAGGATGGTATTTGCGGGCGCGAGAGTCATATTTTTTATGGAACCAACATAGTTGTCTTTGTCCGCTAAATTTTCGAGGTCTGCTATTTGATCTACTGCGCGGGCGATTTGAATTTCGATTATGTTTTTGTTTAATAGCTATGTCACGAATCATTGCTTTAATGTTTTCAATTTCAGACCTGAGTTCAGATATGGGTGAATTATTCGTGTCCGATTGGTATAGTGCAGCATGTTGACTTCTTATTTCGGAGAGACTTGGTTGAGAGGTTTCCCATATTTTATCAGCAAGGGATACTATTTCGGCCTCCGGTCTATCTGCTAAAGGTATTAAAGCTAAGTTGATAACTTGGGGAAGCCTTCTACACCATAGCTTTCCTAAAAGCTTATCATCGATTGTGTTTCTGAGAAGTTGTTTAATTGAACGGAGAACCTCTGATGGCTTACGATCACCCAAGTCCTCGCGAGATAAGAGTTTTTCGATCCGGCTTTCTTCGCTTATAGAATGTCTTTCTATTAACGTGTTTTTTAACGTATTGTAAAGCTCTTTTTCAGGTTGGTTTTGAACTATGTCGATTACAGATTCTAATATGTCTTGAGGTAACGCGGAAATAATGTAATTATATTTTAAAATATCTTTTATTATTTTTGCTATAGTAAATTGAGCTTCGGCTTGCACAAACCATGTGTTTGGTGAGTTTGACCAAAATGCCGGTAGCTTTATCATTGCGGCTGCCATGCTGGAAGGTTCGTCGTTATTTTCATGACCTGTATTATTACGTTGGTTCGAATTTGCACCTGTCTTTACCGTTTCACTGTCGCTATCCGACATCTTTTGTATTTCTACTAAAGGTTATTAATATTAATATATTACTGCGTTAGTTCACTTCACTGTTATGTAGAAGCGAAAGATATATGAATTATATAGTTGACTACAAGGTGAAAATTTTTGTGTAAAATACCACAGAAATGCAACCGATAGCCACTAAATGTGTTCTATACATCAAAATGTTTATGTGGTTTATATATCTGCCGTTGATTCCCACCGTTACAAGTAATGTAACATCAAAAATATATATATATCCTAAAAATCCAATAAATTTACGTATAGTTGTTTATATGTATATATAAGGTATGGTTATTTTTATATTTGTAATGTATTGTTATATAATTTAAAGTTTTAGAATTGGTTTAATGATCTTCATTAACTTCAAGCTCTGTAATATTTAAATTTCATACGCACTAGTCCTCTTATTTAAAGTATGGTAAAATAAAATATATAAAAAAAATGTTATTTTAATTTCTATTTCAATGTTACTTTGCTATAGTCTTCTTATTATTGTATATTATTTTATTTTGGTATTCGTTATTAAAATATTTGTAGTATTTTATGCATGGATAAAATCACTTATTTTATGTTAATTAATTAATTTTACACTATTTACTTCAATTGTCTCGCACAAAAAAAAATCAAGAAAACTTTTAAAAGCTTACGTACAATTTTCCTTCGTAGTGCACTTCCCTTCTTTCAATAGAGATAGTCCAATTGATTGTGATCTGTGATTTGCATCGGTTGTTGGCTGTGGTTTTTACAGATCGTATTTGTTGTACCTAATTATGTTGTATGTACATTGCGTTTCAATTCTTAAGACTTAATTCCTGAGCACTGTTCAGATTTCTTAACGTTGTATTATTATGACTGTGTACTGTGTAGAGATGGCTTGCCGTTGAAGGATATGTTGTTAGTCGTTTATGTGTATATTCGTAAGTCGTTGATTTCTGGTTGTATGCGATTCCTACGTTTTCCAAACTGTAACCTTCGAATCTTTGCTATGGAGAAAGATTAATAAAATTAAAATTTTATTTATTTATCTCATATATGCTGGCGTTTCTGCTTGATGACACACTGTGTTATTCCATGTGGGTGCTGCGTTATATCAAGCTCCGGGCTTCATTGGATTCCTAATACGTGTTGCATGTGGTGTTAACTGTACATGAACCGTTAATCGATAAGCACTTCTGCTGATGATTTCGTCTTTATTATGACCTTTTTTTTTTTGCTTAGTTTTTAGTGTTGATGATTTAGTTTTATTTCACGGTCACTTTGTAATTCATGGAAAATGTTCACCTTGTTAATGCGTGTTGCAATTTTAAAACGGGGTCACCAATTATATGTAGGGTTTACTGCTACATATTTTATAAGCGCACTAAATAAAAACACCTTAGCTTCAGCTTAGAACTATTTATTTTTGAACTCCAAAGGTGTAACTATCAAAAAACTTCTTAATATTAAAATAATTCAATTGCTCTTAATCGAGCGGCAACTATAGCGGACGGGAATCAACTCTACTCTGTAGATCTACTGTACTGTACAGCTTTTACATGTATAGACATGGCGTGATTTATGACTTCAATTCCGATGGTCCTACAGCATTGCCCAGGTCCATATTCGTTTTCGTGCTTTTGTTTTCTTTATAATATTATAGAGTAATTAATATATTATAGTGTACTGTTACAGTACTAGTCGTTGCTCAAGGGTAAACGTACGAGATTCTAATTTATCGTTAGAGATTAACATCTTCTTTTTGAAGACGAATTAAATTTTCTTATGACAGTTTTTCGTAGTTATTTTCAGAGATCTCGTTGTTTGGCCGTGAAAGTAAATCAGCGACGACATTATTGCGACCTTTAATATGGCGGATATCGTTTGTGTACTGCGCTACAAAGTCGAGGTGACGTGCTTGTCTGGGACTTCGATCTGTGAATAACGCTCTTGTCAGCAGCTTATGATCTGTATAAATAGGGAAGGGTTGTCCTTCGAGCCTGTGTCTAAAATGTTTCATTCATAAGTACACAGCCAATAACTCTCTGTCGAAAGCTGAGTACATGATTTCAGTTGGACTTAACTTCTTCGAATAAAACTTAAGTGGTTCCCAATTGATCACAGTGAATTGTTCTAAAGTAGCTCCAATAGCTAGGATTGGGGCATCTACCGTTACTCTAAGGATCGCGTTTGGCAACGGATGCACGAGCATGGTTCTGCTGGCAAGTTCCTCTTTAATTATCACGAAAGCAGACTTGCATTCTTCTGACCACACTAATTCAGATTTCTTTTGTTTTCTATATATGAGAATTTTTATATAGTTGTAGATACGAACAAGCAATTTTGCGAGTTCTGGAATGAAGCGATGGTAGTAATTTAACATTCCTATGAAACGTTGAGTTTGTTTGCTAGATGCGGCGATCGGGAAATCTTGGATGGCTTTTACTCTATCTTCTGAGGGCTTTATTCCGGCCTTATTGATTTTATGACTTAAGAAATCTAGCTCTTCTATGCCAAAGACGCTTTTTGATGGATTGATTTTAATGTCATGTTCTGCTAATCGTTTAAAAAGCTCCTCCAAGTGTCGCTGATGTTCGACGGGATCTCGACTTGCTACCATCATCTATGTAAACGAATACAAATGCTAAACCTCAAGTAACCTACTTCATAAATCTTTGGAACGTTTGTGCTGCGTTCCGAAGACCAAATGGCAGCGTGTGAATTCAAACATGCCGAATGGTTTGGTAATTTCTGTTTTAAAAACATCTTCCTCGGCTACTGGGATATGAAAGTAGGCCTTTATAAGTTCGATTTTCGAAAATACCTGGCATCCTTGAACTTGTAGATGAGGTATTGGGTAGCTATCAGGTTGTGTAAAAGCGTTTAAACCTCTGTAATCCGCGCATGGACGCCAATCGGTAGTATCTATTTTTGGAACCGTGTGTAGAGAGGATTTTGTTGGAGATGTTGAGGGTTTGCAAATACCCAGTTGTTGCATGTGTTCGAATTCCGCGTATGCCATTTTGTGTTTGAGAAGGTCTAGACACCTTGGTTATGAAACTGGAAGATGACCGAATGTGAGAATGTGGTGCACTACATTATGCTTCACAGGTCGCGAGTATTCAGGAGTGCTTCTTAAGGCATGGTATTTCTTTAGAATAATTCCGTATGTGTTGTCGATGATGAGCATTTTTGGGGTTGTCGTATTTGTACTTAAAATAGTTCCAGTGGCTGATATATTTGTTAGTGGAACGACTTATTGTTTTTTATTTAGATCGACCAGGAGTGCGCGTTTGAACAAGAAATCAGCACCTATAATAGGTCTGGGAAAAATCGCCGGAGTCCAACGTCAATCTTCAACAATTGTGTCCCATACGTTTTGATTTTTATACCGTTTGCCACTGTGAGATCTGGCCCGGTATATTTATGACTTGCAGTTGGGAAGTAAGACAGCGTATGACCGACACATCAGCGCCGGTGAACTTTATATTTGTTATATATTTCACTCGTTGGGTTAATTACCTGGATAAATGACAAACATTCACCTTGCGATTTTGTGAGAATAACCACGAATTGGGTTTACTTAATTTGATAAGTAGGTCTCTGGGAGGTATTTGTACTCTGAATTGACACTGAGGCTCTTCCTTTAATGGATTAAAGAGCAGCTTCACTAAGCATTCTTTGGGCAGAGTTGCCTTTGTTATGGGAATGCCTAGCTTAGCGATGTAAGTGTCCGCTTTGGAATATTGTGTGATCTTTCTAAAGGTTTTAAGATCTTGTGTTTTTAATAATAATATATCCTGTGTCTGTACCTGGTGCGCTACGTGCGAGTACTGTATTTCGGGCACCAATGATTGTTGTTTATTAACGTGTATAGGGAAACTGTGTATTCGATACAACTTCATTTGTGGTAGATTGAAAATCGGAAGTTGTATTCGAATGACTTATTTGTCTTGGCCTGGACGAGCCTTTGTTTCCGCTGTCTGATATAACAGGGAGAGACGATTTTGTGCATCTTGGCAAGTAGCGTGGGACTTGTGGTATATCTCTAATAAACTTTTGGGAGACACCACTAGCGGATGCAATTGCTGACTTTTACTGGCGATTATTATGTCTAGTAAGGCTTGCTGCCTGTACTCAACTTCGACAATTTGTAAGGTCAGGCTTGAAATTATTTCTTGCCTCAATTGTCTCATCAGTAATTCATCTGTTATATTTTGCATTCTATTTACTGGAGATTTATTTGACGTTGTCTTTCCTGAAGAGATGTCAATGGCTTTTGGATTTGCTGTAGTGTAGTTTTGACTACACTGATCTGCTGTCTTTCCAGGTCGGCTAGTGCTTTTGTATTTGTTTCGAGCTCCTTGAGTCGACTTCTGTTCATTAGTGCTGTCCATGGTCCCCGAATAGGTAGTGCATTGCATTCCCTATTCCATCGAAGATAGATCTTGTTGATCTTGATTTTGGGACGACTTCTCGAATGACACTTGTTCTTCTCTTGATATTTTCCAAGAGAGAATGAACGTGTTTTTGTTGAACCAGGCATAGCTCATCCGTTTGAGAGCGATTGCAGACGGACAGACTGACAATAAAAAAAAGGATCTATTGCAGGCTTCCTTCTCATGGTGGAACCTGAAAGCCTAAAAGGAAGAAAATTGATTTTATTTACATGCTGCAAAAAGAAGGAGAATAGAAAACCTCAGCAACGCCGAACAAGTGCTAATTCACCCGGAGAGCTTACAACGCTGGCCAATGGACGATTGAGAGATAGTGAGAGAGCTGAGAGGGGTCTCTGATGTTGTTGAGACCCCGGCTATGGGTAATGTTGGGCCCAATCGCCCCCATCCACCCTGGCTAAGCCTCCAAAGCCGTATCGAAATGCTCAGCCCACAAAGTAATTAGAGATTTTCAATATTGAGTAGAGGAGGGGGTAGGAATATGAGATATGGTAGCAATTGGAGACACCGGGGTTTTGGCCTCCCTACGCTACTGATATCTAAAGCGTAGCTAGGCTAGCATTGCTGTTAGTTTTGGGAAGGTTTTGAAACAGCCGGCGGACATTTCGTTATTACTCTTAATGTACGCGTGCTGAACGTTTACAGTTAGGGCATAAGTGAAAAGTTTTCTGTTACATGTTTTGCTTTCTAGCTTATATCTGTATATTTTCCTAGTTTCGATCAAGAATACTGTAAGTTACATTATATTTACTTTAATTTTAGAATATAATTAAATATTACAAAAAAGCTTGAGTTTTTCTCACTAAATTACTAATTTTACTGAAAAAACCAATTGGTTGCAATATGAGACACTTGGTTAGTAATAATATCAGACTATCTCATATTTCTACCAACTATTAAAGCGGTATTCTAGATGATGAAGATGACTTTTTTATGCCTATTTATTTACTATATGTTAATATTGCTGATAAGTAAACAGAATTTCCTATCTTTATACAATTTATTTTTTGGATATGCCTATTTTGGGGCCTTTTATCATTAAAACTATAATAGGTATCCCATATTTGTACCACACTTTGTGGAAGAAATAAAATTCACATTTAGCGAAACAGTGACAAATCTAAGCTTTTCCGAAATACTTCTTGCATAATTTAAATGTCAACATTTTTCAAGTTTTTCACTCATTAAAATGTTGGTCTCATCGTTCAAGAAATGATGAACTTCTAAACACTAATTTTTAAAGGTGTTGAGAACTTGTGCATGGGCAATTATTCAACTCATCCTGAAATGGACGAATGCCTTGACAGCATACTTTTAGAAGTTGAAAGTGATGACTACCAAGAACGCCTTGTAGATGTACTGCAGCGAATGGTCGTGAGGTATTGTACTGAAAAGCTCCCATTGTAAGGAGGCGACCCGATTTAACAATTTTTAAGAATACTGCCCTATATCGAAAGACTAAATTTCTCTCTGGATTAGCTCCTGACTGGAGGCTTCTCAAATGATAGTTGGCCACAATTTACGGGAGCTGACTGCTAGGGCTGAGGTTGATGCTAGTGCCTAACAGGAGCGGGGTAAGTCATCTTGTTACAATATGTATATAGTGTCATGCAAAAGACGTATGTACGCAAAAAAAAAAAATAACCATCACGATACAGACTTACTTAGGTGCAGAGATACTACCCGACGTCAAGTGCTCCCTCGCTGGTGTGAACTGGAGCTGGTGGGGTGCACCCTCTGATGAATTTCGCGTACCAAACCGGATCATTTGCTTCTCTTTCGTACTTGAATTAGTGGGTACATTGACCTCTTTTTTATTTTACGTTTTTCAGCTCTTTTGTGTGCTTTCTTACCTACTAATTTAGCCACTATCCTGCTTCGCTTTACGTACTATTACCTGGAGCGATGAAAAACGGGTCTTGGTTGCAGGATAAAGGAACACGAATATACATGTGTCACTAACTGTATATTTCCTGCTTTTTATTCACAGATACAACTCAGAGGTGGAAATTATACACCACACCGATAAGTAATTAACTTATTAACTAGAGTCACTAGCTGAATATTTTCTTGTTTTCATTCACAGGTACACCTTAAATGTGAAAAGTATACGCCGCACTGGTAAGTAATTAACCTATTAACTAGAGTGAGTCACTAGCTGAATATTTTCTTGTTTTCATTCACAAGTTCACCTTAAAAGTCGAAATTATACGCAGGAGAGGTAAATAATGAACTCACTATACTAGAGTCACTAGCTGAACATTTTCTTGTTTTCATTCGCAAGTTCACCTTAAAGGTGAAAATTATACGCAGCACAGGTAAATAATGAACGTAGTAATCCTCTGAACGGTTAATATCCTGGAACTTCGCAGGAGTCGACACCGACAAAGCAAAGTTCGCTTTTGCAGGCTTAGCTGCTCACTGAGGCACGCAGGTATAACGAATCGATTCAAGGTTAATTCATCCGAACATACACAGAGAAATCACTTTTGCTGGCTGAGCTACCAAATGAAAGCAACACAAATTCATTTCCCATAGGTAATTATCGATTTCACCGAGCCTTTCAAAACTTTTCGCTCAACTCCCGATATTGCGGCCGCTAATTTTTTTTATTTTGTGTGTTTGTCCGGCCTTCGCCCGGACTAGGTTGGATACTCTAGGGTCTGCCCTTCTATCTGTAGGTGAGCTCAAAAACCTTCCTCACCATGAACTGATGTACTTTATTAAGAGGACAGGAAGGTTTTGTTGAATAGGCTTCTAGCAGGACAGCACGTTGGGCTGCCATTGTATCCGTGCTTAAAAAAACAAAAAGGGTAATCACCCATTTATATATCGGAATGAATTTTCAGAGATCTGGAAAAGTCTGACTATGCATTCGAACATCCAATAACTGTAATTCATGTTTTTTTATTTTTGTACTGCTATACTATACAATAATTTAGCAAAAAAATTCTTAGCGTAACGTGATCATTAGTCTTTCTATTATTCCTATTGGTTAAATGTGGAAATTCTTGCAATTATTCACAATTTGTAAAAATTAATCAAATGTAGATACGTCCATGTCCTGTGTTGAATTCTGTCTATATACTTTAACGAAAACTAGGCTGCGCTTTCGCGATATCTTAACTTACTTCAGAAGTCCAATATTCGAGTTCGCTTTAGTAAATGTGCAGTGCTTTATTGTGGCCATTAATTCCGCGATGTGCAAGGAGCGATGTGCTAGGGAATGATGGTCTTGTGCTGTGCTATGTGCGGTGCTAGGTGAGAGACTAAAAATCAAACAGTGACTAGTCGCATCAGCTTTCCTGTTGAGCAGTCAGAAAACATGTAAAGACCAACTTTGGGGGGCAGAAGTTGGTTGGTAGAGTCGGCAGCCCCGAAGTCATTATTCAAGTAGCCCAGTTGCAGAGAAATAATAGCAGTCTCGCTATATATGGAAGTGTAGGAAAAATTACTGCGCCAACAATATCGACACTGGGGCTTCGAGATCAATTATTAGAGCAGATCTCGTCAAAAACAAGTGGCTTCTCAACACCACCAAATATTTACTAAGAACAGCAGCTGCAGCTGCAGTACAAGAATTTGGAGAAATTGTTGTGGATGTTCAACTAGGTGAACTACTATTTCCTCACACTTTCCTGGTTTCAGACATCATGGATGAATGCATTCTTAGAGTAGATTTCATGACCACATATCAAAAAAAGCTGGATGTCGGAGAACGGATCCTCAAATATGGCAACATAGAAATTCCTATGAGACTAGGACTAGGAGCACATTATACTTCGAAAATTACAACGATGGTCTGTGAAAATGTTACTCTCTCTGCATGCTCCTGGTGGAGCCTAACCTTACAAACATCATCGTTGGTAAGACTTTAGTGAAGGCAGAAGGCGCAACATTAACTCCAGTCAGAGTGCTCAGCACTTCCAAAAATGAGGTACAACTAAAAGAGGGTGCTATAGTTGGAAATTGTGAACACATTTACCAGAATGTTAATTTGGATAATGGTAGTAATATTAAGGAGGCAATATCTATACCAACTACTACTCAATAGGTGCAGAAACTTCTTTCATCGAGTGCCTTAAGTGAACAGCAATACAACGATACCAAAGAGGTGAACGATGAATTTTCGGAATTATTTGCAATGAATGATGAAGATTTCGGTAAAATAAATCTTGTCCAGCATCGCATCGACACCAAGAAAACTACCATTAGCCAAACAACCAGAAGTTGCAGATATGATAATCTCCACGAAGAAACAAGGCATTGTAGAGGAATCTAACAGCTCTAGGACATCGCCAGTTGTTTTGGTCAGGAAAAAGAATGGCAGCACCTAATTTTGTTTAGACTACCGACAACTAAATAACGTAACCAGAAAGGATAGCTATCCGTTACCAAGGATTAATGACACATTGGACACCCTTTCCGGAGCGCAACGGTTTTCCACCCTGGACTTGAAGAGTGGCTACGGGGAAGTGGAAAAGCATCCCGAGGACCGAGAGAAAACTGTTTTCTCAGTTGGAAGAGGCTTATGGCAATTCAAAGTTATGCCAATTGGATTATGCAATGTTCCAGCCACATTCGAGCGACTCATGGAATGTGCTTTACGTAGATTTACCTGGAAAGTATGTCTTGTCTATTTTATATGACATAATAGTAAACGGAAGGACATTCGAGGAACATAAAAACAACTTACGGGACGTACTTCAAAGACTAAGAGATGCGCAACTGAAGCTCAGTGCGAATAAATGCGCTCAATTTAAAAGTGAAGTAAAACATTTGGGGCACATAGTTTCATCACAAGTCTTACGCCTTGTGATGAAAATATGTGCCCCAATTAAGGAGTTTTCTTGGTCCACCTACCTACTACAGGCGATTCGTAAAACGTTTTGCAGATATACCAAGGAGCCTACATCAACTTACAGAAAAGGGAAAGCCGTTTATATGGTCAGATAAATGTAACGGTAGTTTCGAGAATTTGAAGCAGCAACTCTGTGAAACTCCAGTACTTCACTATCCAAAGTTGGGAAACACTTTCTTTTATATTGGACACGGATGCCAGCACTGTAGGTATCGGGGCAGTGCTTTCACAGGAGGAGGATGGTCAGGAGGTGCCAGTAGCGTATTATAGCAAAGCACTTTCAAAATCAGAGAGCAATTATTGTGCTATTGTAAGCTCAATCAAGCATTTCCATTAATATCTCTACGGGCAGAAATATATCCTCCCCACTGACCATGCAGCGCTTAAATGGCTTTTGTAGTTTAAGAACCATGAGGGGCAAGTCACGAGATTGATAAAGCGACTACAAGCTTATGACCTTGAGATCCAACACCGAAGAGGACAAGCCATTTGTTTTAAATATTTCTAAATACTTGCTTTTCTGATTACTTATAATATAAGAATGAAAATGAGTGTCAAATCCTTTAGTAAAAAGTGGCCTTGCCACAATTAATGAATCTTTAAATTTGTCGAAGATTATGAATTCGATTATAAAAAATGACAGTTTATCAGACTCTTCCATAATAATTACATCATCTTTTCTATACAATGTGTTATTTATATCTATTTCATTAATGTACTGTACTTGTTTGATGTTTTCTATACATACTAACTTATATTTAATGAAATCTATCTTTTCACTGAGATCAACAATTTTAAAATTGAAATGATTTATTTGTTCTTCTTTAATACCTTTGAAATATATTTGAAAAGCGAAATTAAATTGCAATTTTGTGGCCAAACTAAAATTAATATTCTTTCTAGATGTTATAGCTCCTGCATATGTTTTGAGCTCTTTATGCTTAGCTTCTAGACGCATTGTCCATAAATGTTTAAGTGGGCCGAGTTTTCTTATTACCGTCGGATAATGAAGTATAAAATGGTGTTTTGGCAGCAATTGACCTTGAAATAATTTTAAGTACAACTGATGATGTTTTTTTATAACGTTTTTGAACTGATGTAACTTTTCGTCGTCAAATGACGATAGCATACAAAATTCAATCAGTTTACTAAGCATTATTAATAATTTCCAAACAGAGTCACTTCTTGGAACGTAATCGCCTATCATTAAAGGAAGGTAATGCAAAAAGCATTGCATTTCGCTTGCTGTCATCTTAAACTTTTTATTGTTTAAATGAGCTGTACTAATTTCAACAGATAAATTTCTTAAATCGCAGTGATTGTAATTGAAGTTAAGCTTTCTATTGTTAAGTTGCGATAGATCGAACAACTTTTTATCAAAAATAAAATAACTGATAATTTGACTTAATTCGCAGTGGCAAATACCTTCGAATAGGTCGTGCATTATATCTACCGACACATTATCTGTTACAGAAAAGGTTTTTAAAATAACAAAAATGCATTGTTCTCTAATACCTGTAGTAGAAATATCATTGGAAAGTACATCATTAAAAAAATTTTCCTCATTTCGTAAAAGCAATTCATTCTCTTCTGTTTGCCTTCGCATGGATTCTTTGTGTTCTTTACATATCCTGCAAAAAAAGTTTGCAGAAAAGGATTTTGTAAAGCCTAAAACAACATTTAGTCCTAAATTATCTCCGGTAATTGCAGCTAGTACCAAATATATGGTCATATTGATACCTGAAATATTAACGGTTATGCCATTTTCTTCCAGATCTTTAAGTGTAGAGCAGAGGGGTCCAAAATTAAAGGAAGATCCAAATTGTAAGCTTGATGACTTCGTTAAGCAACACACGAAAATATTATGTAATTTTGAAATATCAAAATAATCTAATAAAGGAAACGTTAAGTAAAATGCAGAAATTTTTTGTACTCCACTTTTGGATCCTAAAGGGTTGTTAATCTCTAAGTCATCCTGATAAAGTATAAATGGAAGTACGATTTTGCCGTCAAAGTTTTGTATTTTTTTCTGCCAGGAACATCCTTGACATATATTTCGCAATTTGTTATCATTCCTCGTTTTTTCTAAGTAAGCAAGCATATTTGATAAAACATTAGGTAGTTCAAGGTAGCGTCTGATATTTTGTTTTAAGGGAAATAGGATTCCCTTTGTTGTCGAGGATGCCACAGTATCTACTGTTATGATATCATTTATTAAAAATTCCTCTGGTTCTGTAAAAAGGTCTTTTTCATTCAAGAGCTTTTTGAACTTATATTCAGAATCTACATCGCCAAATTTTTTCTTAACTTCATTTAAGGTACTTTTAATATTCGTAATCGATTGGGAAAAATCAGCATTCTTAAATTCATGATCTATCATATGAATTATAGGTTTTAAAATCATATTTTCCACGCTTGATATTATTTTGATTGCTACTTTCCTGCTTAATGATAGTTTGGAATAAAGCTCCAAGGCGAATCCAAGTGCATTTACTGAAGGCGGACATTGATCAATAGGAAATTGTTTCTCAGTAAAATGGTCAGTGCAAGTAATATTTTCGTTAACATTTTCATTAATACTTTTCTCTAATGGTATTCTTCTACCTTCAATTAAGTTATGTGATTCATGTTGTCTACTCAATTCATTAAGCGAATTACTATTATGTTGTTTAATTATATGCCTCTTAAAAGAATACAAAGACTGAAAAAATTGTGGACAAAAACTGCATTTAAATGTTGAAGTGCTACATAATTTGTGTATAAGCTTTATATGTAGTATATATGTATTAATATCAAAGAAATGTTCCGAACAGAGAAAGCACGCAAATGCTTTAGTTGAATCCATTATTCTTAAGACTAAAAGAAACAAAACCTTTTAAATTTCTTTATTGTGAATGGATGTTCAACACAAAATAAAAGAATTAGGTCTTTGTATTCTTCAAATCGGACAGTAATGCACCAAGTCCTGATGTTTTACATTCTTTTGGTGAAAAATCATAAAAATACTCCTCCAAAAAATTCCAAATTTGCTTACACTGTTGATCGTATACCAAATTGAGAACTTGATGCATTTGAAATGGTACAGATAATGCTTTCAAAAAGCTTGGGGCTGGATACAGCACATCGTTGAGGTATATATAAAAACTAGTCAAATTTTCCACGTTTTCTCCAACAACTATGATAGTAGGTTGTATAGTGGTACTTCGGGATATGTAGGTCCGTTTCTTTACATCGATTTTTGACTGGATGAAACTTCTTTCCTGTAAAAATTTGTAAATAAACTTGTTTATTTGTCATTAGATTGTTAAACTGAGCAATAGTCTTACCGTAACATATATTACTAAAGCCTCTTGTGCATCAACTATTGATGGTTTCCACTGGATTTTTGACTCTTTAAGTTTGACTATTTGGGGTATCAATACAGCACACAAAAGAATAGTCAGAAGATAATTTTTGGCATCTGTTAAATATTGAAAAAATAAATAAATATATAGGAGTATGGTATAATAATACTTGTTTTTTGGCATACCTTCATTTATATTCCTTTCTAGTAGAGACAAAAGTTTCTTATTTTTGGGATCCTTAATTTGTCCTTTGTATATTTTTGGGACTTTGTCTGCAAACGATTTCCATTTGGAAAATAACTCTAAATTTTTCGAAGGATACAGCCTTTCAAAATCTAGTTCAATCTAAAATAGCAAACGTTTATGTAAATAATTTCATAAAAAATTCAAATTCTCATGTCATACCAAAGTTGTTGCAATGTTCTGCTTTAAGATCGGCCATTCTGCAAACAAGTTCAACGGTTTGTCTAAAATACCTTTCCTTCGGTAATTAAACGTCAAATTCCACTTATCGATTACAATGGACTCAGGTGTTATATTGTTCTTTAACCAAGTAAGGTGGCTTCAATATCTTCAGAAATTTCTACTATATTGTCTAAGAAATTAAATTTATCGTAACTTTTTGTTTATTTTATTTTTTAGAAAATTTACCCAAATTATCACTGACAATATCTTCCTTACCAGAGAGATTTTCACTTATCTTTCTTTTTAATTGATATCGACTTTTAAATAGACCTATTTTCTGGTATTTTTTGCACAGCCCGTAAAATTTTTCTTTAAGCTTTCCCCGTTGTCCTGGTTGTCCAAGATATATATCCTAAGAAGAACATTGAAATATTTTTAAACAATCTCTGTTTCAGTAATAGTTTACCTCTTCTTCAGTAGGAAACAAAGATTTTATTTGTTTTGTCGCTTTGATGTAGTCAGATTCAATTATTTGTTTATTTAAATTAACCCAATAATTACAAACTGCGTTGACAATAAACTGGCGGTCGCACTTTTTCAAAATATTATCCTTCTGATAGTTTGCTAAAACACTCCTTCCACTGATACTGCTTCCTAAAAGTGATTTTACGTCCTAATAGATGGCAGTTTTTAAATAAATCGAGATAGGAGGATGTAGATAAATACAGGGTGTTTCCCACTAGGAGGTCAGTAGAGCAGGAGGTGATAGTACTCAGCTAGACGAACCAAAAATTGTATGGCTGGGGGGGGGGGGGGGCACATCAACCGTTTAGGAGTTACAGGGTGATTAAGAAAAAAGCTAGTTTTTCACAAAATACCCTGTATCTTAAAAACTACAGAGCGTGCGGCCACAGTTAAGAGCTAATTGTATGCAGAGCTTCATGGCCTTTCCAACGACTGCTCTACCATCCCCATACTCCTCTCCCATCAATTATGGTTGTCTAAACTAAATTTTCGGATTTTGTTACCTTTTTTTTTACTTTGACCTCTATTATTTTTGCTACAAGGTCATTGACATAACTTTTTTTATAAAAACTGTAAACTGCAGACTCTCCTCTTTAATATGACCTATTACACCCTATGTGCAATCTGCAGCCGTTAAGGAGTTATTAGCTGTTAACCTATTCTCAAACCTATTTTCAAACCAATTCTCAACGATAATTTGTTCCCTTAGGACGTCATTTTAGAAAATATCGTCTAATTTCGGTGTGACCTGAATAGGTTATGAGTTAATAGCTGTTTAACGGCTACAGTTAACACATAGGGTGTAATAGGTCAACTTAAAGAGGAGAGTCTACAGTTTACAGTTCTTATAAAAAAAAGTTATGTTAATGACCGTTTTGCAAATATAATATAGAGGTCAAAGTAAAAAAAAGGTAACAAAACCCGAAATTTTTAGTTTAGACAATCATAATTCTTGATGGGGCTGGTTGAAAAGTCGTTGGAGAGGCCATGAAGTTCTGCATACAATGAGCTCTTAACTGTGCCCGTACGCCCTGAAAAACTAGCTCTTTTTCTTAATCACCCTGTAACTCCTAATTGGTTGATATTGCAACCACCCCCCCCCCGCCCTATACAATTTTTGGTTTGTCCTACTCTATTGACCTCGTAGTGGGAAACACCCTGTATATTAAATGAATATATATAAGTAAAAATCTTACTAAGGACGACTCAGAATGGGAAGGTGATGGAACTTTTGCATCATAGTTGTATGGTGAAGATCGTGCAGATGGTGTACTGTTTATCCAACTATGTACGAAAGATGCTGAGCTAGATCCTTCTTCAATTGCGGTAAGTTTTTGGTATTATATAATAAATTATACTTTAATTTTCAAATATATATATAAAAGTATACATTTTCTGAACGCCATTTAAAAAGTCAAGTTCGAAATTTGATTCGCAGACCAAATAATTCGTCGGGAATTAATTTATCAATATCATCAGATGTCAAATTGTTTAGTACTTCGAGGTCAATTCCTTTCCCTATTAAATAAGTATACAAACTTTTACTAATGTGTCTCGTACAGCAATAATATTTGTTGCATGGAATGATTTTTTCATTTACCTCTTTAAGTTACCTCCTCCCCACGAAATTGTGAAAAAATCTGATTTTTGAATACGGCTGGTACTTATTGCAGGGGTCTATATTATTAAATCAAATTGCAATAAATCAGAATGATCGATCTATTACAAAGGAAATGTTGAAAATCGATTTTGGATGCACGAAATTATAAGTAAAAATATTATAAAATACTTTTTTTTTATCAGACTTGTTAGATTAATGTTATTTTTCATTATGTTCTTTTCAAAATTAATGCCTAAGCCGGTGTAAACATCAGCGCAATGCTTCTCTAGAATTTGTAAGATTTTGAGTCTTTGTAATAAAAAGTCTCAAAAAATAAAAAAAGATAGCTTATTTCACATACTGCTCAAATAATTGTTGTGTGCAAATGGAAAACGTACTAATTACATAGTATGAAGGACATGGCTTTTAGAAATAATTTTTAACTCATTCTTAATATAAACAATATTTCGCTTCCCACTTCATATTGTAAAAAACCCCGGCTTTACTATGAACAATCACAAAAATTTGCCGGGAAAATGTCCTAAACATTCTACTATTTTCATTCTATATAAATTTAGCTCTCTTTGTAAGACACCGTTAATTTGTATGTAATTACCGCAATCTGAATAAATTCACAATTTCTCAATTTCCAGAGAAGGAACCTTTAGTTCAAGGACGTCACAATTACAAAGCAGAGTCCGGTTTTTCAATTTTATCTATATATATTATATACAATCATATAACCAAAAATATTTACTTGCAAAATCTTCAGCTAACTCTTCAACTTCCCAAACCTTTAAAAAAATTTCAGTTTCTTTACAAAAAGCTGGAACTGTATAAACAACCTCTTGTGGTAAACTCGAATTATTTAAATCGGCCGTCAGAAAATATGTTAAAGTATCGTCACTATTTATTGTTGCGTTCGTATTCATGTTAATCACTGATAGATCACAAATTCTTGCTAGATAACACCCGCACTTAACACTTGACAATGATACAATGCAATGCAGTGGAACAAAATATATGGCAATAACCTTTTCAGCGATTGTACACCGACTATTTTCGGTGATTCATCCACTTTAAAAGTAAAAATTGTTACTTCTACTTCCTCACCTAATGTTTTAGTTGAATGATAAACTTTTGCCACCGATTTTACTTGTTGAATCTTAGTGCATTTGTTATATGTACCGTTTTATTATAATGTTTTAGGCAATCAAGGAAGAAATCACCTATTTATTTCGTCACTTTATTTATTGAAGTGCTGCCACCCATTAAAATATTTTGTAGAAATCGTTCATTAAAAAAATTTACAAAATTGAATCAAACAGTAACACGAGTACGATAAAATATTTATGCGAACGAAATAATAATATATTGTCAGTATCTGATATTCAGTTGCATTCAATGCAAATATTGTGTGTCGAGAAATTTTATTATCAACATATTATAAGTTAATTACTAATTTCAACTACATTCCTGTGTGACTGTCAAATGAAATATGTTATATGTAATACTCTACGAAGAAGGATAAAATAATATAGATAGCCTGTTGAAAAGACAACCCTTTTATTCGTTTTATCAAACTTCTCAATCACCTTCTAAAAAGCGTGCTGAAAATATACCTCGGGAAAGTAAAATTTTTAGTTTCAAAAACCATTTTTATGTTCATAGCAAGATATCTAAAAAATAATGCTAATCTTTTTATCTTCATATTTAAATTTAATTTATACCTGTATACCAGAATACATATTATATTTTTCTACTTTCAAGAATTTCTTAACATTTTCAGCATTTTAATTTCTTTTACTTTTAATGTTTCATTAGCGATATGGTAGCACTTGTTTAATTTTAACTGTAAAATTCCTCTATACCACCTACAAAATTAGGTAGTAGTTTATTCTATAAATATTAGCTGCTTCGTATATTTAAATCGGTGTGTTTTCACCAAAACTTCTGGTTTGGATATATTTTCAATGTGCTTTAATCTCAGCTACATTTGTGGATGAAATGCAAAAATCTTTCGGTGGCATATCAGCGCGCATCCCAACTAATTGAAATTAGTCGTTTCACCTAATTATAAAAAAATTTCTTCCTAAAGAAATTGTTATTTTGACTAATCCATTAAATAAAGAACCTAATTCTTATTCACCTATTCAACATTAGGTGGAAAATCCATTTCATTTTTCTCAGTGCAACTAATATATAACGGTTACCGTTATCTGTTTCTTGAAAAGGTCCAGCGATGACTACAGCTATCCATTCAAATGGGGCTCCTACATTATACTTATGCATTTCTCCTCTGCTTCTGTGTGGTGGTCCTTTTCAAGAAGCACAGATAATGCATCTGCTACACCATTCCTCAACATCCTCTCGCATATGTAACCAATAAACGTTTTTCATATTTTGGCAATTGTTTTATTAACCCATAAATTTCCTCCAGATGATCCATTGTGCATTTCTTTAGAACATCTTTGACCTGGGATGCTGCCACGACTATCTGCATTCGGAATGACTCACCGTTAGTTGATTCCCACTTGCGCTTTAATATACCATATTCAACGTAAAGAGAATTCCATTAAGCCCAATAGCTCTTCAATTTCTCACTCCTCTCCGAGATATCTTTCCATTGTGGTCTTTCCATGTCTTCTTCCAAGCAAGAATGGGTGATATATCTGGATCTTCCCGTTGTGCTGTTCGCAAGCTCTCGTTGACCCAACCCGTCGATGGTTCCACCGTTATCAGCTGTATAGTTGCCTTTGTTTCTTTTTCTTCCACCTGAATGCAATGTTTGCATACAAGTTTGCATGGACGTCGTGAAAGGGCGTCTGCATTTCCATGGATACGTCCTCTTCGGTGTTGGATTTCAAAGTCATAAGCTAAGAGTCGCTCTATTCACCTCGCCACTTGCCCCTCCAGGCTCTTAAACTGCAAAAGCCATTTAAGCGCTGCATGGTCAGTGCGGAGGATAAATTTAAGCCCGTAGAGATATTCATGGAAATGTTTGGTTGAGTTTACAATGGCAAGTAGCTCTTTCCTTCTAGCACAATAATTTCTCTCTGATTTTGAAAGTGCTTTGCTAAAATAAGCTACTGGCTCTTCTTGACCATCCTCCTCCTGTGAAAGCACTGCACCAATACCTACATTGCTAGCATCCGTGTCCAATATAAAAGTTTTCCCCAGCTTTGCATAGTGAAGCACTGGAGTTCCACAGAGTGTTGCTTCAAATTTGCAAAACTCTCGTTACATTTATCTGACCTTATGAACGGTTTTCCTTTTTCTGTAAGTTGATGTCGGCTCCTTACTATATCTGCAAAACCTTTTACGAATCGCCTGTAGTAGGTAGCTAATCTAAGAAAACTCCTTAACTGATGTTTGTGCTTTGGAACAGGCGAATTTTTGACAGCTCTTATCTTCTCTGGATCAGTTCTTACTCCTTGTGATGAAACTATATGCCCCAAATATTTTACTTCATTCTTGAGTAGGGCGCATTTATTCGTACTGAGCTTCAGTTTCGCATTTCTCAGTCTTTGAAGTACGTCCCGTAAATTGTTTTTATGTTCCTCGAATGTCCTTCCGATCACAATTATGTCATCTAAGTAGACAAGACAATTTGTCCAGGTTAATCCTCGTAAAACACATTCCATGAGTCGTTGGAATGTGGCTAGAGCATTACATAATCCAAATGGCATAACTTTGAATTCCCATAAGCCACTTCCAACTGAGAAAGCAGTTTTGTCTCGGTCCTCGGGATGTATTGTAAGGGTTGGTCCCTACGAATGGTACTAAAATTTTTATATGGCAACACCAAGAATCCGTTGCCCAATTGAGTCCATTTTTGAAATTATATTTACTATTTTCATGAAAATACTGTGTACAAAATTTCAGTTGTCTACGTTGACGCGCTAGTTACGTTTGTTAATAAATGGTTTAATAAAAAAAAAATAAACCTTTACTTTTAAAATTTTAACTTTATTGAACTAAAACGTAAACTGTAAATTTTTTGAAAAATGGTTTTTTTTTATTGGCTTAAAAAATCGTTTAATCCCTCTAGAATAAGAAAAAATGTCCCGTGCGAGAAAAATTTTTTTTTTCCTTTGAAAATGGATGTTGCCACCAAGCGCGTCAAACTTGGTTCGAAACGACTACCTGAGGTCTGAAACACAATTGGAGCTTTTAAGCCAGCTTTCTTCTAAAGCTGACAGAAAAAACCGAATTGAACACAACTGACCTTTTTAACATTTGCAACTGGGATTGCAGACTAACGGTGAAAAATTTTTTTACCTTCATTTTTTTATTTCTTCCAATAAAAAACTATTCTTAAAACTTTAAACGCGTTTTTCTCAAAATACGGTTTTTCAAAATGGCACGCAGCATAACTCGAACAATATATTTTCGACTTCAAATTTTGACCAGATGTGAACGTTAACCTTATCTAGAGAATGCCGTAGAGGATTTTCAATAACTTTATTTGTTGATTTTTTATTAACAAAAAACCTGCCGTTTTTTTCGTCAAAAATCAAACTTTTTTTTCAAACGCGCGCCAAATCTACAAAAATTAATATTTTTAAAAATCCGTATGGCATTCTCTAGCTATAAGCCTCTAGATTAATGTTTTTTTTGTTTTGGTCTAGATTCAAATGTGCACCAGTGGTGCTGCATGCCGCGGAGCCCTGCAAGCAAAACATGTTTTTTTTTCGCTGTCAAAAATTTATCAATAATGTTCAATGTATACCCGATAATACCCTTAAAAGGTTTTTTTTCAAACACCTTTAATTTCGCGAGAAAAATATTCGTGAAAAAATCTTTTTTTTTGCCGTTACAGTTTAAGGGGTAACTTAAACAAACAGCGACCGGAAAAGACTGAACTCTGTTAGCAATACAATTATTTATTAGCTTTCTGAAATAAGACCTTATTTTATTTGCAGACATTACCTACGGATTTTTCAGGGAATTGAACTCAGGTGTGCAAGAAAATTTATTACAACGAACTTTACTAAAGTACAATATTGAAAAGTTTCTGCTGACTAAGATTTGGTAACTGTGATATAGTGAATGATTTATGAAGCTAAGGGCAATTGTTATGCTACGCAAGTAACTCGCTCTCAGGTAGTGTGCAAATACACAGTAAAAAACGAAATGTGTGTATGGCAACCCTAGGAGAGTGCTACCCGATTTGTCCCATTTTCGAACTTAAATTTACCTTTTTTTTAAGACGGTGTGAAAATGTTCAGCTCTTTAAATATACGCGTTCCCAAGCTATCGTGCGAACGGACTCGCGGACGGCCGGACAGATGAACAGACGGAAGTCTCAAGTTGGGATAGTAATGGCTTTAAAGAAGAGAAATTTTTTCGTCAATAGGGGGCTGGTTATTTTTGAAAAAAAAAATCACACTTTATTGTGTTGTCCTTTGTCCCGTTCTGCATACATTTTTTTAAAGCTTTTTCACTTTCTTTCTAACAATGTTTTTCTTGACAATTAACACAGATTTCTGCAGACTAAATATAAATTTCGTGTATACCCTTCAAGATGTGTCTCTAGAGACTTTTTCTTATGGTCTTCAGAACCTAATTTTTTGATCTGAGACAAGAGTCTCTTGCCAGTAAACATTTTGAAGATTTTAGATTCTGTAAACCAGAGACTAAAGAGCAAAGGCCTCTCACCGTGTATCTTTTTTTAATAATGTATAAAAATCAACACAAAATTAAATTTTGTTTTGATTAGTGACGAAGCCGTTTATATGTTCAGTGAGTTTCTTTCTTTCATCCACAGTTGAGAAATTGTTAAAACACTCTCTCTTCGTTGGCATTATGAGCTGGTACGCTTAAACATACTGTGCAATCTTCAATACCTCGGTGCACAAATGAGCATACGATGTTTTAAAAAATGAAGCCAATGTTGATTTGCCGATGAAAGCTTGTCTTATCGCTTAGATTTTGACTGAAATTTTGTAAATTCATCCACTCATCTATCAATTTTCTGTCATAAATTTCCATGTTTTTGTTTTATAAAAAAACTGATTTTTAATTGCAGTCCATGGAGTGCGTTGACATCTAGTAAAACTGATTAAATTGTTGTAAAATTATACATTTGCACTATGCCGAGGAACAGCATGATCTTAGTAGAATGCACATGCCTACACTTCCCCTTTTCGGTAAAAGTTCCGATGTTTCCTCCTTTTAAAAATGAGTTTTACTTTTTATTAAGCTATACCCATTTTTTATATTACATACTTTTTTTTTCTTGTTGTTTTTGTAAATTTTTATGTCTTTTTTTTCTCTCGTGGAGTGTCGCCAACTTGGGTTATTTCCCGTATTTGTACGGTGGCATTTACAATTATTTTACATACGTGAACTGACGCACTTTAGTAACGAGATTTTACATTGGTTGGGGGGGGGGGGGGGTCGCGGTATATAAAATAAACTTAGGTACACAAGGCAAGTTCACAAGCAATTCTCGTACTGCCAGCTTCGTTATTGAGCTAAGACTGTCTGGGACCAGAAGAGAGAACTTGAATGACTGTCTGACTGTCGGCATTATCAACTACACCGTACATACACAAAAAATTAAATTTTTATTTAATTGGTTTCCAAAATTTGAAAACCCGGACAGTATAGAAAACCCCGCCCGGACTCTCCCCGGACGCCGTCAAAACTAGGGCAAATCCGGGGAAACCCGGACGAATGGCAGCCTTACGTTGGCCCGTCAGTATCGCTGCTTCTCGTCTTCACTGTCTTTTTGCTCAGTGGCGCTGCTAGTGTAAGTGTTTAAGCCGGGTTCGTATTAGGCATTTTTTATTTATTATTTTGTAAGGTTTGTATTTTTATTTATTTATTCTATATTTGCTTAGTTATTATTTGCATGTTTTAATTATTCATTTTATGTTTGTTAAGTTATTTTTATTGCTATTGCAGCTTGTATGTTTTAATTATTCATTTTATGTTTGTTAAGTTATTTTTATTGCTAGTGTACAATTTAAATATTAGGAAAGGCTGTGAATTCGCATATGCCTGATTTTATTAATCTAATCTGTTTTTTTAAATTTGTCTGTCTATGTCGGTGGATTTGTATATATATAATTTTCCAAGTTTCATTTCTGCCAACTACATTCTCCCCTTTCCCGGGTTAAAAAAAAAATGTCTGATGACTATTGTTTTCTTCTTTTTTCTTTTTTTTAACCAAAATTAATAGCTATTTGCGGAAATAATTTATTTTTTATTTAATGTTTTTTTTTTTTTGTAATTCTTTTGAGTGTTCAAATGTCGAACCAAGGCGTGTGCTTAATTTCTCCTTTTTTTTATAATTGGAATTTGTTTAGATAATCAATTACTATTGGATGGGTAAAAATTCGTGATAAGGATTAGCCTTATTAACCAAAGTTTTAAGCATCATTATTTAAAATTTATTTTTGGATCTCCTAGGTGAGCATAATACTACTAAACCCTAGAAGTGAAATACTACATTTCGGCCGGTTATTAGCGATTGCGTTACGTGAGGTATTGGCTACCTGACCACGCTGTGGGTTATGTGCGGAATATAAGAAGGAGTCTTTGAGGTTAGTTAAAATTTTGTGTATAGCTTCAACAGTGTTTCAAGTCTTTGATATGCCACCAACCTATATCCTTTCCCTTCTCATCGACCAATCGGTACACCAGATCAGACCTTTTTTCTTGCACTACGCACTTAATAAATTTCGGCGCTAGCTTGGATGAAAAATTTTGAGCGGCATCAGAAATTACGTAATTTCTTTTGTATACTGTTTCGCCTATTTCGAATTTGTAATGTATTTTTCCTTTATTAAAATATTTTTTGTTCTTTTCATACGCTTTAAATAAACGCTTGGCAATGTCTTCATATATTTTTTCCATTTTTTGAAAAAACTTGTCCCTTTCTGCTAAACGTTGTAATTTAGAGTCAGGTATATCATAAAGAGCATGATCGGATCCTGCATATGTAAATTCCTACCAAAATTCAAATAAAAGGGCGAGTATCCTGTGACAACGTTAACAGCTGTTCTTAATGCTACTGTAACAGAAAAAATTTCGCTGTCCCAAGTTTTATGATTATCTAATATGTATGATGTTAATGGACTTCCTATGACTTTATTCCAGCGCGCAGTAAAATTATTCCGTGGATGGTATTTGCAATTAAACCAGAATTTGGTAATGTTATAATTAGAAAGAAGTTTTCAAAACTCATTTGAGTCAAATTGACGGCCGTTGTCCGTAATGACAATCTCTGGTACGCCATATTCTAGAAAAATCCTATTTGCTACTATTTCTGATACTTTCTTTGCGGTTGCATTTCTTAACGGAAAGAGGGACACCATCTTAGTAAGCCAATCGCAGACGACTAATATACATGTATTGCTTTGTGTGGATCTAGGTGATGGACCCTTTGGGTCAATAGCGATCATTTGTCAGGGGCGAACGGCCTCCTTGAACTTGCCTAGTAAACCGAAGGATGGCTTAGTAGTAGGTTTAGACTTTAAGCATATCTCGCAGTGTTTCATATAATCAGCAACATCTTTCGCCATTCCCGGCTAGAAATATCGTTCTAGCACTCGTTTATGAGTTTTAAAACTGCCAAAATGTGCCGCAAGTGGGGAATCATGGCACTCTTTTAAAATATCTTTCCGTGCAGATTCAGGAACGACTCTTTTCCAACGATTTTCATAACTTCGAACTGATTCTATATTTGGTTTAATATATAGTTCTAATCCGTCAAGCTTCCAATTTTTCATACTATTTGGTTGGTTTTTCACTCGTTCACACATTCGCAGGTACCAGACATCGGTTTCGTCTGGGAGGCATTGAATCAGACTAATTTGGGGGATTCTAGATAACGCGTCTGGAACGTCATTGTTTTTACCTTTTACGTATTTTATATCAAAATCGAACTGTTGGAGTCGTAAAATCCAACGAGCTAACCTGCCTGAAATATTTTGTTGTCGGAAAAGCCACGTCAAAGGGGAATGGTCTGTTAGTATGTAAAATTTATATCCTTCCAGGAATCCTCTCAACTTTTCAATTGTGAAAATTATACTCAAGCATTCTATTTCTGTTACTGAGTAGTTAAGTTCAGCACCACGTAACTTTCTACTAACATATGCTACAGGGTTTTCAGCATCTTCATCTGACCTTTGGAATAAAACGCCGCCAATGGAATGGTCAGAAGCATCACATTGAACGTAGAAAGGTTTTGAAAAGTCCGGAGCTGTGAGTACGGGGGTTTTCACTAGCGCGGATTTTAGATCTAAGAATGACTGTTCTGCTGTCTCGTTCCAGACTAAGAGTTGACGTTTGCATCCACCTTTCGTGAGATGAGACAGTCTGTGCAAAAATTTGCCAAAAAGCGCCTCTACCAAGAAGCAAGACCTATGAAGCGTTTTAGTTCCGTGGAGTAATTAGGACGCGGAGAGTCCAACACGACCTGTACTTTCTCGGGGTCAGTTCTTAATCCTTGTTTGTCTACAATGTACCCTAGATACTTGAGGTTGCTTCTTACGAATTGGCATTTTTCAATACTAATCGTAAGATTTGCATTCCGTAATTTATCGGCCACTCTTTCCAAAGTTCGGATATGATCGTCAAATGAATCTGCTGCGATGATTAAGTCATCTAAGTACGTGAATATATTTTCCTGTGTGGGACCAAAAAGTCTGTCCAATAGCCTTTGCTGGGTTTCTGGGCTATTGGTAAGACCGAACGTCATTACTTTAAATTGCCATAAGCCATGACCTTTTACTGAGAAGGCAGTTTTCTCTTTTGAGCTTTCGGTTAAGCGAACCTGCCAGAAGGCATCTTTAAGGTCAATCGAAGACAGATATTTGGCTTTATTTAGTCTGCTCAATATTGGAGAAATTCGTGGAAGGGGATAGGTACATTTTTTGATGACTGAATTTAATTTTCGGCTATCAATACAGAGCCGATCTCTTCCATTATATTTTTTGACTAATATTACCGGGGAGCACCAGGGGCTTACTGATGGTTCTATGACTCCTAGTTGCTTCATTCTATTATGCTCATTACCTAATCTTTCTTGCACTTTTGGAGATACTTCATAACGCCGCTGCACTATGGGTGGTGAGTCTCCCGTATCTATGTCATGAGTTATTAGGTTCGTTTTGCCTAACTGTTTTTTGTTTAATTTTTCGAATATTTCACGCATAATTTCTAGTCAACCCCTGTCCTCCTCATTTAGTGAAATGACATCTAAAAGTTTATTTTGGTTGGGGTTAGTAACTGAAATACTATAACAGGCCCACGTTTGTGCTTTACGTAGAAGACTAATTTCGAAGGCATTCCAGAGGTCTATGCCCCATATTATGGTTTGATTTAAGATTTCTACTGCTAAAACGGGTATTACATTGAGTTGACTTTGAAATTCTATAGGTACGTGGAATGTGCCTGTTACGCTGTGGCTTGAATTATCAGCTGTCCTGACTACAGGAGTATTTGCGTTTTGTTGTTTCAAACCCAGGGAGCTTAACATTTGTATGCCTAATTTACCTGCTACAGAACAATGTTCTCCACTGTCTAATAACCAAGTTATTTCAATCCCCATTACATTAACAGTTAAATATGGTCTACTGTCCGATATATCCTTCAAGATTACTAAATTCCTGTGATTCGAGGTATTTGTGGAACTCTTTTTTACGAAGCCGCGTCGGTCCACTGCGAAGATGCTTCGGGTTAGTTTTCCGAATCTAATTTAGTGAGGTTAAATGGTACCGTCTGGGAAGGCTTGTCTATCTGACGAGAGTTAGAAGCCTGCGGTTGCGAATTTTTTGCTTGGCCCCCTGAAATTATGGGTGGATCTTTGTTTGATATGCAGCTGACATTTACATTTGGTCGAGGTATGCTAATTCTATTAAAATTATCTCTTCGAAAATGACTACTGGCATTGGGGTTTGAATTACTAATGTTTACCCTGTTGTTATTGGCTCTTGCTTACTACATTCTCTGTATTTGCAGTGTTTGTACTGTTCGCAAAAAATCTGTTATTGTTGGATCTCAACCAATTCGGATTGGGATCGGCTATACTTTGATTTTGATTTCTAGCTTGATTAGAATTGTTGCAATTAGCAACCGAAATTATATTTTTATAAAAATAAATGCAAACAATATAGTTTGTAAATATTAAAATGAGAAATATATATAATTAAAAAAAATATATATATATACATATATATATATATAAATTTAAAAAAGAGGTTATATAAAAAATAATAGAATACATATACGTACCTTCAAGTGGACGGAAATCTGTGCCACTTTTCCATTTTTCTACTTGAAAGTAAAAAATAGAAAAATACCATGAAGATGTTACTGCAGCCAAGTTGCTGAACATTCCCAACATTCACCATAAAGATGTAAGGTGTTCCAGATCTTACTATACTTTGCAATATAGTAGCATGTATATATATACACCAAAGTCTGATTGAAATCTCATGTAAGATTTCAAAAGACTAACCCTTAGTGGAACACCTTGGTGAAATAGAATGTATTTCTTTCAACTGACAATTAAATTCAGTTCTGTCCACGAAAGGACTAGAACATGTTGTAAAAACCAGCGAATACAGCTAAAATTGAAAATTAAACAAAATCACTAGAAGGAAGGGAAAAACTTTTAAAAAAAGAAACACTTATCTGTTCATCTGCAAATATCCAATGCAGGGTTTTTTCCAGGACATATATGTGCTCACATATAACTCAATATTAAATTTTTATAAAGTTTATGTTTATAATTCACTTGTATTTTACACAATAAACATAAACTTGTACCAAAAAAATCATCACAAAAATAAAGTCTAATGACAAATGTCAAACCACAACATTTAAATTGTGGCGCCCCGTCATCTCAAAATTGTAAACTATACAGCGCATGGTGAACTTACGCCAACTCAAGAACAATAGCCAGCAACTAAGCGAAGCCACAGAACAATAGACGGCAGCTGGCACCAACCATATTAAAAGGGGGCAATTTCAGAAGAAAAATTACTTGTTGCTCGGTATTTAACCAGTAAAGGTCAACTAGAAGGAACATTGCGACTAGTATTTTTTGCCCACTTGTCCTCAAATTTTTGTAGGGTTATTCACACAACCAAATTTTTTCCTCACACACAGGTAATAACACATGAAATTTTTCTGGGATATTACCAGAAGAGTTTCTATTAATTAAAATAATACTGAAATATAGAAGAAATTCAAGGTTTTGGGATATTACCAAATTAAGAATAGATTCTATGATTTCAGATCTTCTTTCTTCATATAAAAAAGGGGCAAATATTCTGGGATATTACCAGAGAATTTCTCATTTAAATTTTTCATTATACAGTGAGATTAGAGAATGAATTCATAGTTTTGGGACATTACCAGGCGCAGAATAAAATTCTGTAGACTCAAGTTTTTTTGTCTCCTATTTTTGGTACTAACCATTCAACAAAGTTAGTTTGGGAAATATCCAATTAACTAAAGTTAGCGTAAGGGTTTCACAAAACATTTCATTTCGGGACATATCCAAGTGAAGTGTGGCAGGAAACTCCAGTCAATCAAATTAATCGGGAAATCAATAGTATTGGGCGATTTCCATACTAAATAGAAATCCCGGTTAACATCTAGGCTAAATTAGCGGCAAAACCTTTTGGGATATTTCCAGGTTTTTTTTTTGCTGATTTGGTTTTGGATTCAGGAGAGGGACCATATCTTGGTATTGAACCTTTTGGGAGATCTCCAGGGGCTCAATCCATAGTCCAGATTTAGGTCAGAAAACAGGTACAGGGATTAGCTACATCAGGGTTGATTATACTATAGGGAATTGATAAGTATAAAACTTAATAACCTTTTTCCAACAAGATATTAATTAACTCCCTTTTATATTGAATTTTCTAACAAAATTTGAATTGCTATCCTCTTTTTTTTTGCGCTTTATTAATTTGTTCCTTTCTGTTATTGCAGATAATTAGCAATAAGTAGAACTTAAGTTTTTTTTTTGAATTAATTTTTTTGTTTTGACGTTGTTTAATTTTTGTTTGAATTTAAGTTTACTTTATTGATTTTTTTGTTAAAATATTGTTAGTTTTAAGAATACTCAATAAACATATTAAAAGCAGGTTAATCAGCGGTTTACCTATTTTTTTCATTCCACAATTTCATTTCATTTTATTACTTTATTTTTTATGTACAGCCATAGGAGCTGTAACAAGTATTATATTTTTTTGCAGAAGGAAAGTTTCTAGTATTAGGATAACTCGCAAATGGATTCAAGGTGCTCCCTGTGTGGGCACTAAGGACACCATTTGCCTCAGCTTGAGCTTCGCTAAATTCTATTTTCCTGCATGTCTGCTCGAGTTGATCGACAGAAGAAAAATTAAGAAGAGCTGTGGCTCGAATGTATTGTGGGAGTAGGTTGTTTCTGATAATTTCTAATCTTGTGTTTTCATTTGGTATATGCTGCAACCGGAAGAACTGGTCTTCCATATATGAAATATATTGGACTATGTTTTCCGTTTCAAACTGCTTAAGATAGTCAAGAAATATTTGAGATTGAGATGTTGGGTCGAATGCATTTAAGAAATATTTGACTAATTGTTGGTATGATGAAAATTCATCTCTTTTACGTCTATACCATCTTAAAGCTGAACCTTCTAGTAGGTCAGTCATGCCCAACAAAACTTCTTGCTCTGTTACTTGACGTCACCCGAAAATTTTATTTCCCATTTATACAAGGTCGGGGTCTTTTTTGATAAGTTAAGATCTCTATCTTCCCTAATAATTTGTTTTGATCGTGAATAATGTTTGGGTTTTTTGGTTGTAGCTCAATATTATCTACATCATTTGCCGTTAAGTTTAATTGTTCTATCCTTTCCTCGAATCCTAGCTTTATGCTGTTATCCTCCTTAATGGAGTGTTTCATTTTTTCAGCCTTCCACAGCTTATACTGTCTATTTTCTAATTGTTCTGTTAGGTTTAAACACGTTGACAGTAACTCAGTCTTAGGCTGCTCGAGTTCTGCTGTACCGTTAATTCTATTTAAACGTATTTTCAAGAATCCTAAGCGAACCATTATAACCTCTGAGAGTCTATCCTCGTCGAGGTCACTCTCGAATTCGTTCAAATTGAGTGCACATTGCTCAAGATCTATAGAGGGTTCTAAATGTGACTTAATTTGGGAGTTATTTAAGTCGATATTAGTTTCAGTTGTTTTGCCCACCAAGTTTTTCGTGATTCAACGGTATACACCTCTGGGGATACATTTCTGCATCTCATTTCATATTTTATGTCTAAGTCTGAGCACAGTGCGGACACTTCTTCGAAGGACATCGTTCTATATGTGTATACATATGTCTAAGGTATAATGTGTATTTGGAAATAATTATTGGAAATTTGTGAGTAGAACAGAATTTAACTTTCAAATTAGCAGAGATTAGATTAGATGTGCTAATGAATCTATAATATGCAATGATTGTTCTCAGAAACCATGTGAAATTATTCCAAGGAACGTTGAACACAACCGTTCGAAATTGCCGAACGACGAATATTTTAATATTACATTTCCAAGTGGATTCTTGCTATAATCACTGTGTGACAAGAACTGGAATGATTTGAATAATTTCAATAGAGTAACTTATAATTGTATTTAATTATAGCTATAATGAAGGAAGAAAGCACTTCATTAGTCTCCTTCATTATTATCTGATTTTCTTAGGGCCATAATGACGTATATTGTGTGATACACGGCATTTTAATGAATAGTTGGTAGTAATGATGCATCAGATTGCCCTGTGTGTCTAGGGTATACCCTATCTAAACAGACTGGATATATCTAATCCACTCTTCTTGCAGGGATTTCTAATTGTCTTTGCTGCCCTCTACTGGAAGATAGCGTATTAAAATATCTTGGATTTCTGTCAGAAATCTATTCCTTTTCAAATTGTCCACCATCCTCATCCACATCCCACATCACATGTGTATTCGCTGTCAACAGCTGACCCACAGCAATGGATTTGCCTTGTAAACAAAACAGCAGGAAATAGGTTAAGGTTAGCAATCGGCTTCGACAATTATATTTCTATAAAAGATAATAAACAAACTGTAGAAAGTGTGATTATTTCGGGACAATTTAATAGTGAATTTAATGTTTGTTAAAAACTTGATCTAAATCTAATGGTATGGTAATAACATTTACTTTTGAAGTGAAAGACTTGAATTTTGTGGCTTGTGGAGTACAAACAATCTGCTGAGAATTTTATTTTATAAGTGCCGGCCGGTGTAGTGTTTTCGGATATTTCGAGCTTAAATGCTGAAAAACAAATAGTTTTGGTTATTGTAAAGAAAAGTGATGCTTGTGCATTACCTAAACAAGATGTTTATAGTAGAACGGGCTGATGTGTAATTTTTCTTTCTTACACTGAACAGATGTTTATGGAGATTGAATAACGGAGGAATGAACAAAATTTAAAGAAAGCCAATTCCGTTTACCAAATTGTACTTTCTTACATTCAACATCCGCGTAAACCGTTACTTATAATAGCGCAAAACATCTCCAATGAACACAACATTCGATTGCAATTGCAGTATGCATTTGTGTAACCTTCAAATCAGTTATATTGAACCTACATATATTTCAATTATCGAAAATATTTCCAGTGCATCGGTGAGAATGTTAAAATGGTTTAAATAAAGGCTTGTTAGTGAATTCTGTCATATAACTAATCCGTATTTCTCGGACATTAAATTAAATTTTGTTCAGGCGAATATAAAAAATTCATTCAACTATGGAACACCTGCAATACATCTCTATTTAATACTTATAGACAAAATATTATATATATAATATAGGGTTGGACAAATCATGTTCCTGCTTCCGTTACTAAAAGTTTCCGCCAGAACACTTCATAATATAGTCATAGTATAACTACCAAAAAGTTTTCCAAACTAGTTTACTTCAAGAAGGATTTATTTAAATTCATTTCTACTGTAGTTGCAGTAGAACCAGCTAAAGAAAGTTACATCAAGATTTCACAAAGATTTTCGTTTTTCTTATCGATGACAACATGTTGCAGGTAAGTGGTTTCTTCTTTTACTTAACATATATTTATTTGAGTACCCATGTAAAGTCAAGCATATCGCTGGGCACATCGTAAATAGTTACATGGTAGATTCAATAAAAGAATATTCAATATTCATTCAAATACTTTCTAGCATAATATTTGCCACTTTTCATCAATATATAAAGGGTTTCCTGTAAATAAAAGTCCATACTTTTAATAAATTTTTGGTTCCGCTTGTGTTTACGATATATTTGAGGCTTAGTACCCTCGTACCGTCTTTCGGTCATACCTCTGCAACAATTTACTAGGAGTGTAAAAGTAAGATTATTGTTTAGAATGAAACAACAAATACATGACCATCAGCATTTCATGCAACGATCTCAACACCAGGAGAAATACGAAATAATTTGCTAAAAAGCTATGCACTATTTTTATGTAGTAAATATGTATGTATTTGAGATCTGCATAATACTATTTACCCTTTCATCAAACTATACTGTAGTTTACTAGTTATTTATATCCAGTTGAAGCTATATCCAAAGGCAACAATTTAATACGAAACTCGAAATGAACTAACTAATGCGTTCAACTTGCGGAGAAAAATCAAATAGGTAGTTCCAAATTTGAAAAATAAATATATTCGTACTCTGTTAATTACGCAGCCAATAATGCACATCTGATCGGATAAATAAATATACATATATATATAAAAACAAGAACATTTTCGATTATATTTTTCTTCTTGAACAAAAGTAACAATAAAAAATAAATATATTCAGTAAGAGTAACAATAACAAAAACATATTCAAAGGCAAAAATATTTTGTCAGTCAATTTTTATGCTTCATTTGCTTAAACAAAATTTAGAAATATTAAATCCTTAATAGATTGTGGAGGTGAGTTTTTCTGTTATGATATTATCAGTCTTAGAAAATACCCGCTCTGATGGCGATGACTTGCAGGAACACAAAATATTTTCATACATAATTTGTACAAATTTTCGTACTTTAATTTATGTTCGACCGCCATTTCATTATATCGAAATTGTAGCACAGTTTAATTTTCAAATTCGAATATTTTCGCAATTCATTTCGTATTACTTGTTCATCATCCATAAATCATTATTAATAAGACTGGAGAAAAGAAATACATCTGAAGACTGAAAGTTGGTTTGTACAACATGTATTTCATTTAGACTTGAATCTTGAGTGCTTATTTTGCTTAACATGGCTTTTTATATAGTACATAACTGTGTACGCTCGTCACTGCTTTGTTGGAGGATGTAAGAAAAGTGTTTGTGCTCTATTCATAAATTAGGGATCCATTTCCTTCCAATGTTTAAGAGAATGCTCTCTACTTATTCTTTTCAATTTGACTGACAAGTTTTTAGAAAATTAGTCGTGTTGAACATGTAATACAGCGTTACATGTTGAAATCTCTGCAGTTTGGTGCTACCTCATTTTGCATAATGCAATTAGCTGCATTAAGAGAAATTATGCTCCTGCACGTTCCCCGAAATTTTTATCTAGATACAAACATATTATAGTGGGAGTCCCACCGTGTTATACTATAAGAGCACATGCAACAAACATCCAGTTCTAAGGGAAAACCTGGCACATAAATATTGAATAAAATTCGCAAATCCGCCGAGCAGATTTTGTAGCAAAGAGTATTTCACACAAACATTATAGATGAAATTCTTCTCCTAGTATTCAAGAGCTATAATCCCAAAAGCATACATCTTGCTTTATAATTCGGTAAATCATGCAATCATTTTTAATTCTTGATTCACCCATTTTTGATCATGGAAGCTTTTTGTCGTGATATCTATGTACGTACGTGTATATATGTACATATGATATTCTTCTTACTGTAAGTAAGATTTGTCTTTTTTTTTTTATTTCTGATAATTTCTACTATTTGGGTGATATGAAGTAAGCTAGTAGTAAACACTTCCGCGTGAGGAACTTATTTTTGAGGCCAGCCCGTCTCTTTAACTCGTACACGAATTTGTCTGTCTGTATATTTATTTATATATTTCTTTTTTACTATTTTCGACACTCTCGTAGACGCACTTTTCGTCATCACAGCTAGCTGAAATCGGCAAACAGGTTCATGTCGCGTGACAATTGAATCTATCAAAATTTGAACCGGAAATTTTCATGGAAAACCCGGAAAATCGGAAAAATTATTTGAAAATTTAGAGCAAATTTGATTAGTAATAAATCCGTTTCAGGAAAAATGCAGAGTTTTTCGATTTTTCCGAAAAAAAATTCCGGAATTTTCCGACTTTTCCGCAAAATTTTCCGGTAAAAAAGTTTTCTAAATTATGTAGGATCAAGTTCCCTATCAACTGGTATCATTACTTTCTCTCCGACAATGGTGAAAACTTGCAGAAAAAATCGAGGAAAATTCATGTAAAACGCTTTTCCGGAGTTTTTCCGACCAAGGAAGCGTTTGAGCGTTTTGCAACCTAAGACAAAGTTGTAGAGCGAAATGAGTTGCATAAAGTTGCTATTGTGGAAAACTCCATGTAAAGCCCGGAAAAGCGGGAAAATCATTGGGAAAATTTTCATCGATATGATTAGTGATAAAACTGTTTCAGGAAAAAGGCAGAAAATAAAATAAGTAAAAAACGAGTTTTCAAACAAAACTGAGGCCAAGCCGCATGAAAAAGTAGAAAATAAACTATTCTTCACACACAGAGGTGGACTCAGATTTTATTCGCTGACTATCACCGATATATTTCAGTATGATCAATCAGAGGTAATAAGTGATTGGATTCATGAAGAGAAAGAATATTCAAGAGAAATGTCCCAATCAAAAAATGTTTTGAAGTCTTCCTGTGTTAAACTTCTTTTTACTTGAATGCACCATGAAACTGAGTCCACAAGAAATTTTCGTGCGACATAATCTAATTTTTTATTTTTACGATAATGTTGTAATACGTACTCTCCGTTTGGCGATTTAGATAGAATTTCTTGAAGATTCTGCAAAATTTTGGCAATATCAAATAACATTTAACTCACAAAAATATAACCATAAGAGAAAAATTTTCCATTGTTATACGAAGAATAAAAATTGTACAATACTTACAAACTACTGAAATTCACTCCTGGGTTTTTCGTTGTTACTATTATTTATACGTTGTTATATATTCGGGGCGTTTAACCAACACGGGTATGGACTCTCTGAGGAGACACCGCTCACTTCACTTATGATATGTAAACTTGTCACTCCTACCTTGTTAATTCCTGCTCTCTGCTTTGTTGACCAATCCTTTTGCTTTCAATTAAAAACACGTATCCTAACTCCCTTATGTTTATTATAAAACCAAATTCTCACAATTGAACAGTCTTTTCTTAACTCTACTTCTCTCTTTTTTTTATACACTTTTGTGTTCTAGCTTTCACAAATAGATCACTTATTCTTGATCACGAACTTCTTCTTTACTCTAAGTGGCTTCTTTGCACATTGGTTATTTCTTTGACTTTTTACTGCCAACAAAACTGCCGAACCGAAACCTTATGTCCACTGTCCTTACAACGCGACGGGTCAAAATCAACTCTCAATCTCAAGTCTCTTAGTTCAGGATAGGAAAATGCTTAATTAGCATTCCTATCCTGAGAAAATTGTTTGCCGCTGGACATGTTTAAACATGCCCAGAATTATCGCGACGGACGATGATTGAAATGAAATTTGATATTTTCATAAATATCAAACCATCGTCTTGCTATCGTGCATACATTGTTGCGATCACAATGTATGCAGCTCGCGACAATTTGCTGACAATGGCTTTTTCGGTGAAGAATTGATCGTTTCAGTCTTCACCGACGTAAAATTTTCATGCGCCCGATATGTATGTATGTGTATGTGTACATACATATCGTATTTACAACAAATCGTACTGAAGGTAAGATTTGTCGTGGAGCTTTTTTCTATTGAAACGACTTGGGTTGAAATTTAAAACTTTTATTTTTCCCAAGTCGTTTTGTGGGAAAAATATGTTGATTATATGCGAGGGAATTTCAAGAAATTGCTGATGGCAATTTCTTCACCTTGAAGGTGTTCAGTCCACATACATATTTGTACGTCCCTCGTTGAAATTCCACGATTAAATTATATCCCTCGACGAAAACCTTTTTCCTAAAAAAATACAAAAAAAGGGAAACACAAAGAATCAATGTATCATATTTTATCGAAAGAAACTTATCTGATTCCTCCTGAACAAAGTCAACCCATCCCAAATCCTGCCTACAAGTGTTCAACATATTTTTCGAGCTGAAATTAAATAGAAAATACATTAATAATATGTAAAATAAATAAAAATAGCTCAAACTTACCCAAAGTTCCACTTCCCTCCGAATATTTACATTTTTGTAATGTCATCTAATGACATTACGTCAAACAGCTGGTGTCGCCACAATCAAATTTGGACCATTGAACCAAGCGTTGCCAGGGCAACATATTATGAAGCTGGGACATAGCTGTTCACGGCGGCTATAAAAAGGCGGCGAGCCGCAGCAAAATCACCATTTGGTTTTCAGAGTCTAATCTGAAAGCATCCTCCACCAGAGTCTAATATGTTTCCTATCCTTTGAACAAAAGTATAATTTTGTTTATTCCTTCATATAGAAGTTTAATTCTATTATTGTAGAAGTATAACTCTACTTATATCCAACATCCAATTTTGCCGCATATTATAATTTCAGAGTTTAATCTGAAAATATCCTCCATCAGAGTCTAATCTGAATCCCATCCTAGGAGCAAAAGTATAATTTTGCTCTATCCTTCATATAGAAGTCTAATTCTA
Source organism: Dioctria linearis (assembly GCA_963930735.1). NCBI lineage: Eukaryota > Metazoa > Arthropoda > Insecta > Diptera > Asilidae > Dioctria > Dioctria linearis. The sequence continues at coordinate 248,047,764 of OZ005740.1, read as the reverse complement.
TTAAAATCCGCACTTCCAAAATCTTACACTTGATCCCAATCGTGTGACAGAAGTTTAATTCTGCTTACACGCTCCAGGACGTTGCGATTGAAGTATAGTTCTGCGCATACGTTTTGACATTCGCTGTAACAGAAGTTTAATTCTGCTTACACACCCCACCACGTTGTAGCAGAAGTATAATTCTGCCTACGCGTTTCAATACTCGCTGTAACAGAAGTGTAATTCTGATTACACGCTTCAGCACGTTGCAGTCGAAGTCTAATTCTGCTACATCGTTGTTCTCGCCCTCAGAGAATTTTACTCTATATTTGATTTGTGGAAGTTTAATTCCAATAAATTAAAAATTATTCTCTTCTCGTTCATTTCAGAAATAAGGAGAACGTTTTGGGGAAAAACTCAATTTGGAGTATTGTTGCTAGATTTTGTTTTTTAATATTGAATTTTTTTTTGGATTTTTAAATTGTCATCATTGTTGTTGTCGGATTTTAATTGAATTTTTAGTTGAATTTTAATAGTATTAGTAATTTTAATAGATTTTAAGTTATCATTAGAATTTGAAGTTTGTAGTAAATGAATTGTGATATCTAGGTTAAGTACTTGAATAAAAATTTATATTTGAACTGAATCTAAAGCTGAGTTATCCATTTTAAAACCGGCACCCTCCCTTACGCTCGAGACTAGATCTCACATTGTTGTTGCTTTTTATTAGTGGCGTTGCTTTGATGGTAGTTTCTAAGCGTGCTGCGTTATTAGTGGAACTTTCTGTATTAATTGGTTCCATTGTTGTGCTTAAATCTGGCATGTTTTAAGCATGATTAGCTTATTTCTATTTATGAAAATTAAATATTTTCCAATGATTTTTCCAATGATAATTATTAAATATAATTATCATTTTTAACCCTTTTTATGTATACAACAATCCTTCCCCCTGCGAAAAAGAGGATTAGGTATTCTTTGAAGTGGAATAATTCTCAGGGGAATTTGTTGTTGGGGCTATATCGGTGGTTCGGCTCTTGGTCGGTTTGGCTTTTACATTTTTTTTAATTAAAAAATTTTTTTCGTTATCTTATTTTTCTAAAATTTTTCTTAAATATCTATTCCTATTCTATTCTATTCCTTTATTATCTTACTATTTCTACTTTTTTTTTGTATGTTATGTATACATTTTTTTTTGTTACACTGTTATACAAGTACATTCTATTCTAAAGGTATTTAATTTTTATGCTAGGTTAGCTTGGTTACACTATTTATTACCCTTATTTGTAATTTTATGTTTTGTTCTTATTTATTCTTATGTGTACTGTTTATTATTATTATTTATATACAGCGGGGGAGGATATCTTTTTACTTTGTTTTTTGGTTTGAATCTATATATGTATATATGTTTCTAATACACTATTTTCTCTTAAATCGAGGCTTTAATACTTATTTATGTATGTTCTCTCCCCTTTTGTTTTTATTATTATCTATTATTACTAATTTCTTTATGGGTTTGTTGAAACCAATTACATTTATTTTCTATGTGCTCTACTATTAGTGATAGTGCTTCCGACCGTTTGAAGTGATGACACTATACCCCTTACACTGACCTAGTAGGTGGCAGGGTGCGGGTCCTTTTAAGAGGGGTAGGTTCGATTATTTCGAATTGTTGGATTTCTTCCTCCGCCTCTGCGGTTTTCTCAGTTTTGTGTGGACGATAATTTTTAATGAATGGGACTAGCCATTTGGCGACCAGGTATAGTACCATACATGTGATGACAACACCAGTTAAGAATACTGATGTTGCAGCTAGGACATGTGCAGGGTGGTGACTGATATGAGGAACTATTTTTTCTAATTCTGGGTACCTTCTAGGATGATGCTATTAGTGTCATCTCCTGAGTATAGTTCTGTCTGTATTTTTTCAGACTGTATCTTTTCTTTGGTTTCATTGAGGTATTTTTCTCCCACTTGCTCTAATGGAGCGATGTTTGGGAAGTAGTTGGGTTGTAGTGTAGTGTAGGATTTGGGGTCCTACTTGTAATTGGCAGGGATGTTTGATAGTGATTATTCCTTGACCTTCAAGCTTTGAAGTTAAGAATTGTTGGGTACACTGGAGGTGTACAATTGTAGGTTCTATCAACGAGAATATCCACGAATTGGGCTTACTTAATTTAATAAGTAGGTCTCTGGGAGGTATTTGTGCCCTGAATTTGCACTGTGGCTCTTCCTTTAATGGGTTGAAGAGCAGCTTCACTATGCATTCTTTAGACATAGCTGCCTTTGTAACAGGAATGCCTAGCTTAGCGATGTAAGTGTCCTCCTTGGAATATTGCGTGATCTTTTTGAAGATTTTAAGATCTTGGGTTTTTAAATAGTAGGATATCCTGTGTCTGTACCTGGTGCGCTACGTGCGATTACTGTATATCGGGTACCAATGATTGTTTTTTATTAATGTGTATGGGAAAACTATGTACTCTATACAACTTCATTTGTGGTAGATTGAAAATCGGAAGTTGTATTCTAATAACTAATTTGTCTTGGACTAGACGAGCCTTGGTTTCCGCTGTCTGATATAGTGTTATGTCAGACTCTACTCCGTGCTCCGAAAGAGAGAGATATTGATAAAAGCAAATTATTTAAAAGAACCACTTTATTATTTTTATTTTTTATTTGTTACGTTATTACCTTTTTTTGTTATTCTCTTCTTTATATATATTTTTTTACAATTCAAGTTTCCGTTACACTATCTATAGTAATAGTTTCATTCCAATCACTTAATAACAAAAATTTACTATATTTCCTTTAACACTGTAATAATAGTTAGATTCCATTCACATAATACAAGAAATTTATTATATTTCCTTTAACAGTAATATAATAGTTTGATTCTATTCACATAATACAAAAAATTTGATTATATTTTCTAACACTATCATTGTAATTTTTAGTATGGATCTCTTTAAGACGTTTTACACTCGACGGGGTTAAAAAGCGAACTCCCCGATGTTCAGGCTAGCTGCCCCCAGGTGTCCATGAAAGCTTCCTTTTTCTTTTCATTACTTTCCCACGACGTGAAAAATCGTACGTGGGAATGTACAAAAAGTTTAGACACAGTGCATATGCATGAAATCTGATATGCACTAGTGTCTTGAAACAGTAATATTTTTAGGTGATGAGAATAATTATGTGTATGTATGTACAAACAATTAAATTTTATGAATTTAGGAAAAAGAAACTGTATGTATGTATAGTACATGCAGGTAAGCTAGCAGACAAGCTGTATGTAGGTATGTACATAGTACTGCATGTAGGTAAGTATACATACCGCGGGAACGGAATGTACGACTTATGACAATATGCAATTTGTGCAAAATTGCATTTTTAAATGCATTTAGGATTTTTATGAACTTTTTTAAATTAGAAGGTTTTTAATTTATCAGGGTCAAATCTGTATCGCATCGATATATTGCATAGGGCTATATATCGATGCGCTTATCTTTCGGTTGTGATTCGGGTTAGCAGGCACCTGGGTCACAACATCCCTCCCCCCTGGGGAAAAAAAAAGTTTTATTTTTCAGAGAAGAAAACTTTCTTTTTAACTAACTTAATCTTTTTTTTTTTATGACTATAAGGGTACATGTGAATGATGTACTTATGTATATACTTAGAATATACCTGTTTTTAGATATGATTACGGAATATGTGTACATATTGTGATATTTTTAATTTCAACAAGTTTTCAATGTTATAAATGATGGAAATAATTATACAATATAAGATGCATATTTGTCTATTGAAATATATGTAATAGCTACCTATTTTTTTTATGTATCTATATATACATTTATATTAATTTCTTATCTTATTTAAAGAACAAAAAGAATACTGAAATGGAGATGTTTATTTTCATTCAAAAGAGAATGGGGAAAGGGAAAGGGAAAAAAAAGGTAGTGGTATAGTTCTATTGGATTTTGATGGTCATTACTAAGTAGTTAGCTGATAAGCATTTGTATGAGATTCTCTGTAGCCCTTTTATCTTTAATAATTTTTTTTTAGACTGGTGTCGACGTGGCGTTATGATTACGTTGGCGTAATTCGGTGTGCCTTGGGATAGGTGCAAGGTTTTGCGTTAACGTAAGGGGGTTTGTTGTTTGTGATAACAATTTTGTCTTATTCTTTTTTGTTTAGGTACTTTTTGTTTTTGGTTGCCGAGATCCCCTTTGATCTTTGTGGGGCTCATTCTTAAAAATGATATTTGTTGAAGAGGTTGGCCACGATATTTATCGTATACCTCAGTACTTTTGTGTCCGGGTCACCGGGATATATGTCTTATATGTTTTCCCGGGCTGGATGGGGCCCCTTCGGTTGGTCTGGCACGCTTATGGGCGGCGTAGTCTGCCTCTATGGGGTGGTCCGCCAGTTGCTGTCACGTACCATTAATGCGACTTCATACTGTATCCAGAGTATGAGATGGGCATCTCCTTTCTAGGTAAGTAATTTCTTTTGAAAATTGTTTTGCTGTGTGATTTTTAGTATTTTTTTTCTTACTTTAAGGCGGATATGCTGTCATTGTCGGGGAGTCATACCCACTTCCCATAAACCCAGATTGGGACGTTTAGTATTTTACACACAATTTGTATTTTTTTATATTTTTTGTTTTATTGTGGTACGCTCAAGTTTTGTTTTTTTTTTTAAATTCGTTTCCCCCTTTTTCTGTTTTCTTCCTTTTTTTTTAAAAAAAAATCTTTCCATTTAAAAATGAGTTGTTCTTATTTATTACCGTTTTTTATTTTTGTTTCTATTTTTTTATTTATGGTGGTTTCTTTTGTTGTTTTGCTTGTGTTTTGCTTTTGATTGGGGTTCCGAATCAATAGACATTTTTGTATCTTATGTGTATTTTGTGTATCAAGAAAGAACGACACACAAGAAAAAAGGGAAGGGAGAAAAAGAAGAAAAAAAAATTACGATTATTGTCCTCCTATATATTGGTCAGATTGTTGAATTCGTTTTAGGGAATCTGATAAAAATCTCATCTTTGTGTGCTTTATTGTAATATTATTAGGGGATCTGATAGGAAGGTTGTCGTTAAGAAGGGGAAGAAAAAAAAATTTTCACATATAAAATTTAGAAGGAATTACACTATTATTTATATACATAGTGGTTAGTTGATCGTAAGTAAATAACATTAATTACGTAATTGTATTTTAGCTAATTTGTTGCTAACTAATTTATCTTTTTTTTTTTTTTATTTATTCGCTAAAATATTTTGGTATACTTATTTTTAAAACGGTTACTTATTTATTTTATATATAAGAAAATATGGTGTCCTTGTGTATAATTTCAGATAGTTTTTATAATTTGTTTTATTGATGCTGTATTTATTCCAAATCTCTAAAGTTTATTTTTTTATTATTTTTATTTATTATTTTGTTTTTTTTTTGTTTTTTTTTTCATTATTACCATGTATATTTATATATCTTTATTCTTTATCATTTTTTGGATATTTATATTTTCCCTCACACTCAATTACACACATACACAAGTGCATACGCAATGGAATGTGTGGGTATTATTTGTCTCTTGGACTGTTTTCTAGTGGGAGTGATAGAACATTGACAAAAAGAAATATTTTCCTTAAAGAAAAAAAAAATTTTGTATTTCCCTTTTTTTTCTCATTTGATCTTTTGGAGGGGAAGGTGTTAAGGACTTAAGGGATGGAAAAGGTTATTGCGTCTGTTATTTGTTATTATAGCTTTGGTACTTTTTACTTTCGACAGGAGACACGAGTGCACTGGATGCTAACATATGTTTTTATATATTTAAATATATTAGAATTAGTTGGGTGTTCAGTCCACAGACGTAGTTCAAATCCCTCGACGAACTATTAATTCCTAGAAAAGAAAGAAAAGGAATACACAAAGTATTTAAATCTAAAAAGTTATAAACAAGAACACTTATCTAAATCCTAATTATCCACAACCTCAAAAAATTACTGCCAACAAACGAAAATGCAGCGACAAATCTCATTTCGGGCTGAACTTCTTCCATCATGGCTCGTATTTTATCTAAAAACAATCAAAAGAGCGAATAAATACAAAAAATTACATAAATATTATTAAAATGCAGCAAAGCATACTTACCTCCAGAATATTTACATTTTTTGCAATATCATTAAATGACATTACGTCAAATCATTATTTTCGCCTCAGTCATTAAATCCAACAAACGTCGCTAGGGCAACACCGAGAGGCGAGAGCTCATAAATGGATGCGGCGGCTATAAAAGTCGACGAGCCGCAGCAGAAAATCCTTCTTGGTCCAGAGCTCATCTGGTTTAGAGACTAATCTAAATACAAGAATATTCCCAACCTCATTATAGAAGATTAATTCTATATTTCAGAGAATAATCTGAAAATCCTATCATTTCTAAATATTCCGTCCCACACCTAAGCAGAAGATTAATTCTGCGCAGAGATTAATCTGCAATATTCCGTCCCACACCTAAGCAGAAGATTTATTCTGCGCAGAGATTAATCTGCAATATTCCGTCCCACACCTAAGCAGAAGAATAATTCTGCGCAGAGATTAATCTGCAACATCTCCTGTCCACATCTACGCAGAAGAATAATTCTGCTGCAGAGAATATCTGCAGCTCACATTTACGCAGAAGAATAATTCTGCTGCAGAGAATAATCTGCTCTTCTTCTTCTTCTTTATAGTAGCATATTGCTACACTTCTGCGCACGCTCAGAATACTGTCAGAGACTAATCTGACTAGTTGTACTGACAGAAGCATTTTACTGCTCTTGCCCCCTCACACACTAGCAGCAACAATATTTTCCCCTTTTTCTTTGTTTGATGACAGATAGTAATTCTGATCTTCTCTCCCTTTTCAGAGCGAGGAGAAAATTGGCAGCGCCTGAGCAGGAGCTCATTAACTTTTAATTTGAATTTTTTAATTTTTTTTTATTATTTTTTACTTGAAGTCTTTTATTGAATTTTATAGAAGTTTGTAGGTTAGTTTTTAGTTCTGAATTTCTTTTTAAATGAATTTGTGATATTAGGTTAAGCAAATGAATTTTTGAAATATTTAATAAAATTTTATATTTGAATTTGTAAAACTGAGTTGTCCTTCACAAACCGGCACTCCCTCCCACGTCCGAGACTAGCTCTCACATTGGGGGAATTATCTGCAGTTCTTCTGTTGGGAGCAGGGGTTATATTGAAATTAGGTCTTCTTGGTGCCACCGCAGGAACATCTTCAAGTATATGTTCCGGAGGTATATTCTTACATTTGCGGGTTTTCGATTTGTATTTCATGTACATGTAGATAAATAGAATAGTCATCACTAATGCTAATGTTAAATATGATAGCGCATAGTGATGGATATGATGCTTGTTAATTGGGTTTATTGGATTTGCTTCCCGTTCTTCTTGAAGATGAATGGATTTTAAAATTTCATCAACGTCCATGTTGTTTGTGATATTTAAAGGATTTGTTCTTTTGTACGTTTCCAAAGAGGGAAGCGTCATATTTTCGATTATGTTGGAAATGTTTGTTGTTGGGATGAAATGGGAGTTAAATTTTGATATTTTTACGTTATGTCCGTGCAAGATGAATTCTTTGCTGCGGACATAACAACCTGGGTAGATAAATATTGTTCCTGTTCCCTGCAGGGTTTCTGAACTAATTGAATCTTCACAAACGATATCTATATGGAAAGGTTTTTTGAGGGAGAAAAGCCATGCATTTTGCTGCGATAATTGTGATATATATTAGTTCTGTTTTAAAGTCAAAATTTTACATTTTGATGTAATAGGTTCCTTTTTTATTAAGTTGATTTCACATTGTCTCATCTATTGTTTGTATTTAAGATGGGTGATGAAATTTTACAATAAAAGTGAGTATGTTCCTACGTTGCGCAATTGTGGATTTCCTGTAGTGTTAACTCGATGTACTGATCACGATTATAATAAATTAATATATATTCCTTTAATGGTTCAATATATATGAATGAACCGTTCAGGATTGTCGGTAATGGCATTGCTTTGAAAATTTGGTAGGGTTCTTTAAAAGGAAGTGGGATTCGAAGTTCTATAATTATTTTGTTGTTAAAAATATTTGCAGATATTGTGCTTAATTTGTAGATTTGTGAAAATAAATTGCCTCTGGCATTTATGAGCAGTAGTGTAGAATTTGGTAATTCCTGTCTAGTCTTTGATAAAATCTCTTCAATTTTGTTAGGCGATATTAGTGTAGGGTGAAATTTTCCATGTTTGGAGATCAATTAATTCTGACTATGTATTTTGATATCTGAATGCCATTAGTGAAACAAGGGAGATTAATGATTCTATTTCAATGGATATTTTATTATCCAGGGTTCTATTTTGCATTAGTGATGTAGATGTTTGTATTGAAATTAGTTTTTTATGCATATTTAGGAATTCCTTTTCAATTGCGGACTTGGTTTTATTGAATATTTGAGCTGTTGCTTCTATTATCGCGGTTTGGCTTTTCATAAGGGAGAGGAGGCAGTTTTGGTTTAAAGTGAGGTTGTGAATTTGTTCATCATACAACTTAGCATCATATTTTTCTAATGTGCCGAAAAGAGCTTTGGAAATGGAGCCTATAGCATTTAATAAAGCTCTTTGTTTCCTATTTTGAGTTACTAGGAGCATATTTTTGTATTCTATATTTGCTATAATAAGGTTTATCTGTAGTAACGTACCGCTACAAGTATGCGCCATTGCTGAATTTCCGTCCAGTTTCTGACAAGTAGCTGTAATCTGTTGCGTGATGAATTTGACGTTCCTGAACTCAGATTTGAAGTTTTCTAAACCGTAGTAGGTTACGATATTCCATTCGTTTGTGTAGAAATTGGCTCTGCTGATTTCCTCGAAATAAATGCCTGCGCTGGCATTTATTTGATTTATTTTTATCCCCGAGCCTGAGATGAACGGGATGCAGATTAGGAAAAATGCCGTTTGCATCATTGTGAGGACCTGGAAGATTATATTGTTTTATTCATTTGCGCTGATTTACTATTAGTCCGAGAAAAGTTTTAAGTCATTGTTATAGACTCTTTTATTTTTATTATTTATTTTCACCGAGAAGTTTTCAAGAGAATTGATTTCTACAATCACATATGGCCCTGTGCAGAGTGGTGAGAATTTGTTATCTCTCACTCTGCTTTTTAACAAGACTTTGTGCCCAATATTGAAGGTTTTCGGGGTAGAATTTTTATCGCACTGGAGTTTTGATTTCACTTTGTTGGCCATAGCTATGGCTTTCGCAATTTTATAGCTGTGTTGTAGACGTGCCTTTAACTCGTTTGCATAATTATCGTAATTATAGCAAACGGTTGGAGAAGATTTTAAATTATTCGGGATTTCGGCTGGGAATCCGTATAAGAGTTCGTGTGGAGTATAGTTTGTACTCGAATGAGGTGTGGTATTGTAGACAAACATGGCATATGGAATCCATGTATCCCAGTCTTGAGGATCTTTCGCTACATAAGATCTGAGGTATTCTGCTAAAGTTCTATGACTTCTCTCTAATGCACCATTTGTTTGAGAGTGATATGGAGTAGTTTTGAGCCTTTTGATCTTTAGCAGTTTGGATACCTCGGCGAACATGCCACCTATGAGGTTAGATCCCTGATCTGTTAGGATACTTTCTGGAATGCCGTGTCGACAAACTATTGTTGTCGTGAAGGCTCCCGCTAATGTCTTAGATTCAGTGTTGACTATGGGAATAGCCTCAGAAAACTTGGAAAGGTCGTCTTGAAATGTAAGGATGTATTTATTTCCAGAATGGGAAATTGGTAGAGGTCCTACAACATCTAGGTACACTCTTTCAAAAGGTTTTGAGCTTATGCTTGAGATTTGCATGGGAATCTTGGGATTTCTGGATACTTTGTTTACTTGGTAAAGTTTACATTTCCTTACATATCTTACAACATCGTCTGACATGCCAGGCCAATAGAATTGTTTTTTAATTCTTTTAATTCTACGGGAGACACCTTGATGGCCTCCCGTTGGTAGAGAATGGAAATCTTTTAGAACTTGTTCAATATCACTGCTGTTGGATAAATACTTTATGGAAATCTTGATGAAGTTTTATATTTATTTTTTGGTTAACGAAACCCTGGGTACAAATGTTTTTAATAGTTGATAAATTTTGTTGGTCTAATACTGGGAAGGAGATATTTATTTGACTTATCTGATTTGCTTCTGTATATGAGCAGATCTCAGTTAAAATGTTTTCAATGTCTAATCTATCTCTTTGAGATCGGCAAGGTAGATTGACTTTTGAAATGATTACTGTGGAGTCTTTTTTCTTAAAGAAGTTCAGTTCGTTTTCTAGTAGAGGTGGTTTGTCTTAAAGTTTTAGTTTAGATTTTAAAACTCTTTCAAGTTCTGTATCTTGCATGGGCAAGAGGAATATTTTGGGGTTAGAATTTTTAGTTAAAAGTAATGGGAAATTGGTCTCAGTTATTATCACTGAGGAACTGTTTACTACTGATAAATCTGGATTTGGAGTAGTAATATTTGGATTGGGTGTATCTAAATTCGCCTGAGCTTTGGCTTGGCTCCTGGTTACCACATTTACATAGGTGTTGGGTTCCGTTGGTTTTACGGAATTTTCTGGGATAGCCCTACTGAGAGCGTCTGCATTTGTGTTGAGTTTTCCAGGTTTATGAACTATTTTATAGTCATATTCCTCAAGACGTATTCTCCATCTCATTAGCCTTGAGGAATGATCCTTTAGATTCATTAGGCATACTAATGGTTTATGGTCAGTTATGATGTCTACCATAAACGTATGGCCTGAAAAGCTCTTTTTCGATTTTTGAGAATCGAGTCTCTGCACCATTGAGAACTGGACTCACATAGGCGATTGGATGATCTCCTTGATCATCTACTTGGGAAACAACTGCTCCGATGGCGTAGTCGCTGGCATCGGAGGTGACAAAAAATTCTTTGTCGAAATGCGCATAGGATAAAATTGGTGCTGATATTAATTTTTTTCTTAATTCGCAAAATGCTTCATCGCAAATTGCATCGAACTTGAAAGGTGTGTCCTTCTTCAGAAGGTTAGTAAGAGGTTTCGCGATTTTAGAAAAATTGGGAATAAAGCGGCGATAATAGCCGACGAAACCAAGGATGGCTTTGATATCTTTTTCCTTCTTGGGTCTAGGATAAGTTTGAACTGATTTAATTTTTGCCGGGTCTGGCTTGACTCCATTTTCAGTAATGATGTGCCCTAGATACATTATTTCCTTTCTTAGGAAATGGCACTTGTCGGGTTGTAATTTTAAATTGAAATCCCGAAGGCGGCTAAATACATTTGCGAGCCTAATATTATGGTCTTTAAGATTATATCCATGAACTACAATATCGTCCATGTATACGAAACAGTAAATGCCTTGGAGTCCGGAAAGGACGTTATTCATGGCACGTTGGAAGGTTGCGGGTGCACCTTTTAATCCAAATGGCATACGGTTAAACTCGTAATAACCATAGGGAGTGCTAAACGCAGTTTTTGCTCTATCCTTCCAGTCCATGCGAATTTGGTGGAATCCGCTGGCGAGGTCTCGCGTTGTGAAATATTTTGACTTACCCAATTGATCTAATATGTCTGTAATATTAGGTAATGGGTAAGCGTCGCCAATAGTAATGTCATTTACTCGGCGGAAATCTACAACGACTCGCCATTTTTTGTTTCCATGCTCATCTGGCTTTTTGGGGGCTAGAAGTAGGGGTGAATTCCACGGGCTATTTGAAGGGCTTATTATCTCCGATTCCAACATTTCATTTATTTGCCGGGTAATTTCTTTCCGGCTTGTTTCTGGAAGTCTGTACGGTTTAGTGTATATGTGAGGCTTATTTGGGACTGTTTCGATTTTGTGCTCGGTTGCATTTGTAAACGTTAGGAAATCCCCTTCTAAGTAGAAGAGATCGTTGAAATCCTTACAAATTTTCCGAATACTCTCGGCTTCTTCCAAATTACAGTGATCCAATTTAATCAGGGTGTGCAGTGTTTTTATTCTGCCCCTAATTGGATCTCTGTTGGAATCCGTAGAGATGCAATCGAAGTCATTAAAGGGCATGGCATTCTGGATTCATGTCATGAATTGCCAGTTCGACGTCCTGCTCATTCGTGTTGAGAACTAGGACTTTTGCCATTCCTTGTGATGGGTTGACTATGGTATTTCGTATGAACAACCCTGGCTTTACCTCTTTTTTAAAATATACTGATTCCGTAGTTGACGAAGTTGGAATTTGAATTATGGATTCAGAGCGAGCGAGAATTGTAATAATTTTATTATGTAAGTTATTCAATGTACCTTTGTTTTTATTGGATTGGAAAATATATTCCGTTTTTTGTAGGATATTTGTTTCGAGGTACTTTTCGCGTTCGGTGTTTAAATCCGGTGAAGTATTGGATAACTTGCTTTTATTAGCACTTACATTGTGTGTTTCAGACTTCTTGTCATGGTTACCATATCTAAGATATGTATTTGGATAATCTGAGCGATATTGCTCTATGGGATAGGATGAATGACATTGCTTTACCTCTAAGGAAATGTACTTGTTTTTATAATTGATACAAGCGTTGTATCTGGGCAAGAAGTCGTGGCCAATTAGGCCGTCATATGCTAGGGTTGAGTTTTCTCCTACTATTTGGAAGGGATGTTCTATTATACATTCTTCGTTTGATGTATTTGACATTTTTGCCAATATTAATCCTTCTGTAGTTTTAGATTCTGTAAATAAAGTATTTATCTTGCAGATTACATCTTTATAGTAAGTGCTCCCTGCTTTCAATGTATTGAACTTTATAAGACTAATTTCTGCTCCTGTGTCTACGAGGAACTTTGTTTCTTTATTGGAGCACACATTGGTAGATAGAGAGATAGTAATGGAATTGGGGTTGATAATAATTGGTATTTTCAGCATTATGTGCTCATTTATTAATTCTGTAGTATTTAATTTAAATTTGTATGGATGTCGGCTTTTGTTTGGATTTGCAAGGGGCTGCCGACTAATTCCTCTCGCCTTGATTGTTTTTCCGAGTGTGTTAAAAATATTCTCGGATTTTGTACGTGATCTTTATTTGATCTTGGTTCATTTTGAGGTTGTATTGTCGAGGAAGGGGAATTTTTTCTGAAATTAAGATTTGGAACCTGGTTGAGCCTGACCTCTTTTTGGGGAATGGTAGTTTTATTGGAACTTTCTGTTCGCTTTCTGAAGTTTTGATCAACCGGATTTGTATTTTCTCTGTAGAAATTCCTATGGTTTGCTATTCTTGCCCTGCATACGTCCAGGGTATGTCCTAATTTATGACAATACCTGCATGTAGGGGTGGAGTTGTTTAAGGTGCTAGCCAATTTAGGTGGATTGCTTTTGTTTAGGGCATTAGAAAAATTGTTATTTGGGATTGGCTTTTTGTACGACTGTTTTGTGGACAATTTGGAGCTAAATGGCCCTGGGTTCTGCATTTGTACCAGAAGGAGTTTTGCATTTGTGCTGATTGAGCTGTGCTGAAAGAATTCGTTGCGATTTTTGTTGCCTTTGACTCCAGGCGTAATGTGTTGTATCCCCTGTTTGCCACCGTGCTTTCCGGTTAGGAGAAGAGCGACGAAGGGGGGAAGCTCAGGGAGGTTTCTTTGTAGGATAATTTACAACACTTGATTCAGGAGTAATAATTTTATTGCGTACGATTAATTAAAATTTGTATTGCGTACGATTAATTTAAAACTTGTATGATTAATTAAAAACTTGTTTCAAAAATAACAAAACTATCTCGAGCCGCCCGCGTGTGCACTTGATGAGTGCATATCCTGAACTTCGACTTCTTTAGTCTTGCAACATATTTTATCATCGAAAATATCTGACGCCCCTGCGTCAGCAAAAGTATCAAATAGTTTTTCTGATTGGTGCATTCAACTGGCCAATCGGACAATAAGCATAACAAAAATGGAAAGATAAGACGATTTTAAAGTATGTGACTTCGTCAATTTCTTGGCTTGGGTCTTGTAATTTGATCCCGCTCTTGAAATTGCGAGTGATATGCGATGTGGAGTACATTAACTCCCTGATTTATGTTTGAACAAAAATGTTGAGCAAGCATTCTGTTTACTTTTCATAAGTGGCTATTTATGCGAGAAGAAATTTATGGAGGTAAGTAATAAGAATATTTGTGCATTTTATGCATATTTGGACATATGAAGAAATTTATGAGGGTAAGTAATTATGGATATTTGTACATTTTGGATATGAATATTTGTATATGCATGGTGTGGTATTTTGAGACCACAATATGAATGCTTATGCTCTTTTGGAATGTCCATAGGGGGTAAGTAATTGTACATGTGGCTGTGATTTTGGGATCACAACATCCCTTCCCCCTAATAAAAAGAAAATTCATAGCCTTGAAATGGTGAAGAATTTTCTGATGAATTAAAACTTTGTAACAGTAAGAAACCTTCCGTCAGTACTACCTCTATCAACTCTAAACTGATACAGGCAGCAACCGCAGTTGACAACTCTTGCTACAAAATTTCATCCTCGGGACTAGTGAGAGTGACGACACAGTATTTTGCCGCTAGCGATCAGCCGGTTTGGGCGGGTTCTTGTCACTCTCATCCTTCGGATGCTAGATTTACTGTGTCATAAACAAAATTACTCGGACGGACAGACGGACTAATAATCAGTTATACGGACAGTATCCTGACGTAAGACAGACGGACGGATTGATGATAGTAGAAGATTTTACATTGAAAAAACGTGACTTAACAATTCCACCAACTGCCGTGGCTCCTGACATTCGGAAAGAGAGAGAGAGAGATGAGCTCCAGGTGTTGAAGGAGCTCCCACCTTGGGCTATTGGACCCTGACGTCCCCGACCACCCTAGCTAAGGCTCCAAGGCTGTGTAAATAATCTTAGCCCCCTTACAAATAATGCGATTACATGCTATGACCGAAGGTCCACCACATCACCATCACTTGTGCATCCTCTTCAAACTAATCTAGCACTTCAGCACTCCATAGCAAGAAAGGAGCCAGAAAAAAAATAAATATTTGAGGGACAAATTTGATGATTTCACACCTTACTCAAAGAGGTTTACCGAACTACAACAACCTCTAAAGGCGGTTAACGTAACCAAATTGAAAAGTAAAACAAGAGGAAAGCATGAACTATAACAATCAATAGTATTAACAAAAAAAAATTTACGGCGTATGTCCCAACATACACTAAGATATAATACCCCGTACCATTATCGCAATTTTCAAATGACCTCACTATATAAAACTTAATCAGGAACGTGAAATTAAAGCAATAATAACTCCCAATTAAAATCAACCACGAATTTTATTATATATACGAAAAAAAACAATCATAGATATTACTATCCTTTTTTTTTCTTTGAATATCAGCTCAAAAATCACGCCTACAAACTCATTACTACTTCAAGAATAATTAACTTATGGATAATAAGTAACCAAAAAAAACCTTAGTAAGGCAAGTTGCTCACAATCAAAACTTGCGTAACAACAACAACTTCCTTTAACGTAAAAAGATAAATTTTTAATTTTTTTTTATTTTTTTTTTCACAACATCAGCGATAAGTTCATCACACCTTTACTTTACCAGTATTAAATAAAATAAAAAAAAAATGTAATGCAATTTGCAACATCATTTAGTACTTAATTCATCAAAATCCAATTTATAAATTGTGTAGATGCAATCGTTTTTTTTTTCTTTTTACCATATAATAAATACACAGGTATATTTGCACAATACCTTTTGTTTGCCGATAATATATAAAAGTAATGCCATTAATAAAATTATTTAGTATCTAATTTATATAAAAAACTCATTCAATATATTGCTTTCGTGCAATAACTTTCAAGATTAAATATAAATTCACAAAAAAAATATAATATATAGCTTTTCTATTTCACCATACCTTGTCATTTCAAGTAATACCAGAACCTTCTATTTAATGGATGATTCCAAACTCCTTTACATGTAATTTCATATTACTATTTACCAAGAATTACAGCTTTTACAAATAGTTACAGCCAGTAATTATGGATGATTATAAACTTTTATTACAGATAATTTTTCTACAGATGATTTTTCCACAGATGATTTTTTTCACCTTTTAAAAATAGTTACAGCATATAATTATGGCTGATTATAAACTTTTATTCATAGATGATTTTTCTACAGATGATTTTTCCACAGATGATTTTTTTTCATCAAATTGTTACAGCAAGTAATTATGGACGACAAATTCAGAAGAAACTTTTTGTAATCATTTTAAAATCAACCAAAAAAAATTATTTATGCTTCATTCACTCGTTCCCAAACAACCATTTAGTTCGAACTTCCCAAGCAGACTCCTCTTTCTTTTCCAAACTACCGACTCCCTCCCCTTCTTTCATTTCACCCAAAAAAAACTCTACCCCGAATGTATCAGTTGCACTCTCGTGACAATTCCTAATTCCACCAATAGCGTGCAAGCGTCACCCACGTCATGGAAATTTTTCAGATTTTTATTTAGGAATCTGGCGCTGTCAGGGCAGGCAACAAAAAAAAATGTACAGTATGGAAAGAAACTGAAGTAATGCTCACGAAAAGCGCGTTTCAACATTATGCTGAGGCAGGAAGGTTCGTAGAAATTTCCCTATGTATCAAGAAACTCTGAAACGAACAGATAGCGAAGGAGCAATTCGCTACAACTTGTTCCAAACCAAAAATGTTGTCAATTATTGTTGATACGTAAAATTAATAAACTTTATTAGCATTCTCTTAAAAGAGAGTTCTTATGGTAATTGCGTCCAGATAGTTTTATTTAGAATCAATTTGAAGGTACATACCTTTTACAATTATGGTAAGTATAAATGATTACCTACATATTTACTTATTTATTAATAAAAATTCTTGTATTGTTACTCTATTTTGAATAAAATTATCTAAGAAACTTATATATTTATATTTTTTTTTTGGTTTTGTTTATTTATTCCTGTTGTATATATTTAATTGTTGACTGTTTATATAATTATATTAACTGTTTCTAAAATAATGTTTATTTTGCTATTTTACATAGTTTCTTTTATTTTTTTTTATTGAGGATATCTATTTTTGATAATTTATGTACTAAAATTATTGAAGGCATTTAGGTTTTGTAACCTTGCGCACTAAAATTAATAAAGATATATAATTATTGATAATTTTACACATATAATGGTAGGTACTAGTTCTAGAAAAGAAATGCCTAAATTAGTGCAAATTACATTCATATTTATTAATGTCTGTCGTTTGGATTGGCTCGTTTCCGATTGATCTACCAATGAGAAGGTGGTTAATTATTAAAAGTAACAATCGTAATTTGTTTTTTGGTTCTGTTTTTTTTTTTTTTTTTTTTTATTATTATGCTCGAGTTAACTGAATGTGTGTTTCTCGATCTTGATTTTCTAAGTTACTACTCTCATTTTTCGGTTCTGACCTGTTTTTTCTTTTAAAAACGTTACATTTTGGGTAAATAATGTATGAGATTATTATTAATATTATCAGAAATGATAAGTAACCAAGTGTGTAATGATGTATTGTGTGTGGGTTTACTGATTCTAGGCTTATTTCTTCTTGTCCCTTTTGGGTCTTTATTTGATCGGATAATTCTTTGAACTCGTTTGGCATAGAATATTTGATTAAGCCAACATTATCAGATCTTGGTTTAAACTTAATAGTTTGGTTAAAAATTTGGGTTATGTTTAATGAAGGTCCAAAATATTTTTTAGCTCGGTTACATTCATATTGTATGCTCTAATGGTCAGAAATTCTGTTCTCAGGTAACAATTATTACTGATTTCGATAATTTCAGTTCCCATCAAAGTATGAGGAGTAATATGTTGTTTACATATCACGTCTACTGAAGTATTTATCCTAGTTGAGAATAACCATTTATTTGCTTGAGAAAGCTGTACCCAGAAGATTCTCGTTTGAGTAAATTAACTTCGCATATTGAATTGTCTTTATTTCCATTAAAAATGGGGTGATTTAATTGACAAAGGAACTGTGCTTCACTGTCAGTGGCACTACTTCCTAGTTCGTGTGCATCCATATTATAATAATGTTCACGATTAAAATCAACTACTAGGAATTCAGTACTAGGTTGGATGAAGGTGAAATTTTCTTTATAAATTGCAGGTAAGGAATGGGTTTTGAATAATTGGTAGTCTTCCTTGTAAGGAAGTGGAATTCTAAACTCGTATATAATTTTGCCGTTGTAAGCAATGGTACTCATTTTTCCCAAATGATATATAGATAACAGATTCGTTTCTTTTAATGAACTTGGTAATCTAAGCTCACTAGAGATTTCTCTCCGTATTGTGACGAGGAGGGTCTCTAATTGACTGGGAAAAATAATTGAAGGGTGTGGTTTCCCGTGTCTGACATCTGTTACGAGATTGATAATTGTGCTAACTACTCCTTGGTACCTTAATATCAAAAGAGTGTTTAGGAAAGTAAGCGATTCAAATTCAGCGACAATTCTGTTAGCATACGTTACGTTGGGAAGTTCATCCATAAAACCTCGAAGCGTTCTATATTTGTTATTTAGAGTTACAAATTGCATTTGAATATCATTTATTGATTTATTAAAGATATTCGCTGTGGTTTCCAGTATCAAGGTTTGGTTTTTTATCAAATACTTCAAATATTCTTCGTTCCTTTTTAGTTTTTCGATTTCCTCATCATAATGGTTAGCATCATCCTCATTTAGGATGCCAAAAAGAGGTTTGCCTATTGTTCCTACAATACCGAACAACGATCGTCTTGTCCTTAGTTTTGGATCTAATAGGATAATGTTCTGTTCAATGTCATGTATCACGTGGTTCATTTCTAACACCATATGCTTACATACTTGTGAAAATGCTGGTTCGTTCCTTAACACACTGCACAAGTCATTAATTTCCATTGCGTGTTTCTTTAAATAGGTTACACCCAAGTTTATTCCTATTAAATCATAATATATTACAATTTTCCATTCATTAGAATAGAATTCTATGTTTCCTAAATTTTCAAAATATATCCCTGCATTGTTTATTGGAGTAATCTTGATTCCGGCAGATCGGACTGCGGTTAGAGTTACAAGGAGGACTATTGTCCGAATCATATCTGGAAAAATTTTAGATTTTAAATTCGTTGCAGAGAGTAAATAGTTTTGATAGAAAAATAAGCATAGCAGCGATCAGAAAGAACCCAAGCAAAAGCATTGTATGAACTAAGTCAGTATTCGAATTATGTACGGTTAGTTACATCAACACACTTTATTGCGGTTAGGAAAAGTGTTTAGGGACAATTGAATATTCTTATAAGAATTAACTTAATAGTTAAGAGAGTGTCAGATAATCCTACACTGGATGAGTAACTTTGAGCAATTCATTGAGCTGCAATTAAGTTAAAATTTTCAATCTATTAGAGCCATTTATCATGTTACCCCTTACTGTACATAAAAGTGGGTATAGAAGAATAGGGTGCTTATATATAAATTTAATCAAGGTATATCGATTTTATGCTCATTCTACAAATAGTTTCAAATTATTATTATGGACAGTTTTCATTTTATTTCGATCTTTATCTTGGTCGTTTCCTCGGAAGTTAGTTTGATAACCTCATAGGGTCCTTCCTATAGGGCTGAAAACTTATTATGTCGCACGTGTTTCTTTAATAATACACTGTCTCCTATGTTAAAAGATTTTTTTCGTTTGTTTCCATCGTAATATTCTTTGGATTTTTCTTTATGTTTTACGATGGTTTCTCTCGCTAATTGATATCCATGCTGTAGTCGCACTTTCAGCTCATTCGCGTAATTTTCGTAGTTATAAGTTGTTTGAGGTGATTGCTTCAGAGTAGTAGGTATTTTTGGTGGATATCCATAAAGAAGTTCATAAGGGCAGAAGTTAGCACTACTATGAGAAGTGGTGTTGTACACGAACATTGCGTACGGTATCCATTCGTCCCAGGTCTGAGAGTCATTATTAACGTAGTGTCGTAAATATTCCGCTAAAGTGCAGTGACTTCTCTCCAGAGCACCATTCGTCTGTGGATGATAAGGAGTAGTTTGTATTTTCTTTATCTTTAACAACTTACACACCTCTGAAAACATGTTACTGACAAAATTACTGCCCTGATCTGTAAGCAATGATTCGGGAATACCATGTCTTGATACTATATTTTTGAAAAATTCTTCTGCTACAGTGTGTGCCTCTGCGTTACTTATAGGCACCGCATCTGATAATTTAGTTAAATCACCCTGAAAGGTGAGGATGTATTTATTTCCCCTATAGCTCACAGGAAGCGGACCTACAATGTCCACCGCTACTCTTTCAAAAGGTTGCGAACTCGTTGTAGTTATTTTCATGGGTATGTTGTTAAATTTGTTTAACTTATTTTTTTGGCACGATTCGCATCTTCGAAATAATTCTTTATATCCCTGAGCATACTTGGTCAATGGTATTTCATCCTAATACGCTTGAGTATTCTGGTAAAACCTTGATGTCCACCTATCGGAGATGTATGATATTCCTTCAATATTTGCTGAATGTCTTCAGAACTTTTAACATGAGTCTTGATATTTCAATAAAGGAATATTTTTAATTCCGTGTGCACTTTTAAATCGTACAAAATTTTCTTAAATTCCAACAGTATGTCGTTACTATAGACAGGTATTGAGATGTGAAACTCCGTAATTCAATTTCTTTCACATGACTTTAAAAATTGTTTTAAGGATTTTTTCTTGTAGTCCTTATCCTGTTCAGTTCTTATGGGGATAGGTATTTTGGTTATATAAAAGAATTCATTATTCAGTTTAAATGACTCATATTCACATATCTTAATACTATTAATAGCAGGGAAGAGCTCCGTTAATTCAAGTCCCTCGGTTGTGTTAAACAGAGGTAACAGAAAATATTTGTGTTTCACTTTTCGTGTTATAAGAGATTCCATGTTCTCAGTTACTAATTCTGCCAAATTTGTTTTTATTGTGTTACCATTTGTGCTATTTTTATCTGGATCATTTTTTCTCGGGGAATTTACTTCGAGTTGTTTTTTTGTTTGATTTCGGGTCAGAACCCGTATAATTTTAGCATTATTTTCAGACTCGTTGATCTTTATTCGACTTAATGCATCAGCGTTAGCATTACATTTACCAGGTTTATACTTTATTTCATACTCATATTCCTCTAATAAAATTCGCCACCTCATTAATCGAGAGGATGGTTCCTTCAAGTTTATGAGCCATTGCAAAGGCTTGTGATCTGTTAGAATAGTAAATTTTTTCCCATACACATAAGGTCGGAATTGCTTTACTGCGTAGACTATTGCCAGTAATTCCTTCTCTGTCGTTGAATATCTCATTTCCGCTGGATTAAGCGTACGACTGGCATAACAAATAGGACGATCATTTCCCAGTTTGCCTTGCGACAGCACAGCTCCTAGTGCTACGTCACTTGCGTCAGTTGTTTCTAGAAATTGCTGCTCAAAATCTGGGTAAGCCAATACAGGCGCACTGAAAGAATAATCTATATACCACGACTATAATTTCAAACACCCATAAAAGCTAGACACTGCACCTATTAGCATATAGTTCTAAAATCTATACGCTATTACATGGTTTATAGTTATCATAACCATATTAATTACAAGGTTTTAGATTTCACGACTATATTCAAAAATGTAACTTGATGTGAAGACTATATTTTTTATGTCCATATCTAATTAATCAGCTGGTTACAACTATTATACAGTTGCGTTTATCTCTAATTATATTTGCATTCACCTGTTTGAAAGGTTGATTGCGTCTAAAGTATAGTCATTAGCAACTACTTTTATACTCACATTCATCTATATTGTAGTTGCTAGCGTCTTTTATTTCAGACATCATATCTATAAAAAAAAGTTCTAGCAGCTACATTTTTACTTGCCGCATAAATATAATATAGTTGATTGCGTCTAAAGTACAGTCATTAGCAACTACTTTTATACTCACATTCATCTATATTGTAGTTGCTAGAGTCTTTTATTTCAGACATCATATCTATAAAAAAAAGTTCTAGCAGCTACATTTTTACTTGCCGCATAAATATAATATAGTTGATTGCGTCTAAAGTATAGTCATTAGCAACTACTTTTATACTCACATTCATCTATATTGTAGTTGCTAGCGTCTTTTATTTCAGACATCATATCTATAAAAAAAAGTTCTAGCAGCTACATTTTTACTTGCCGTATAAATATAATATAGTTGATTGCGTCTAAAGTACAGTCATTAGCAACTACTTTTATACTCACATTCATCTATATTGTAGTTGCTAGCGTCTTTTATTTCAGACATCATATCTATAAAAAAAAAGTTCTAGCAGCTACATTTTTACTTGCCGCATAAATATAATATAGTTGATTGCGTCTAAAGTACAGTCATTAGCAACTACTTTTATACTCACATTCATCTATATTGTAGTTGCTAGCGTCTTTTATTTCAGACATCATATCTATAAAAAAAACGTTCTAGCAGCTACATTTTTACTTGCCGCATAAATATAATATAGTTGATTGCGTCTAAAGTATAGTCATTAGCAACTACTTTTATACTCACATTCATCTATATTGTAGTTGCTAGCGTCTTTTATTTCAGACATCATATCTATAAAAAAAAGTTCTAGCAACTACATTTTTACTTGCCGCATAAATATAATATAGTTGATTGCGTCTAAAGTATAGTCATTAGCAACTACTTTTATACTCACATTCATCTATATTGTAGTTGCTAGCGTCTTTTATTTCAGACATCATATCTATAAAAAAAAGTTCTAGCAACTACATTTTTACTTGCCGCATAAATATAATATAGTTGATTGCGTCTAAAGTATAGTCATTAGCAACTACTTTTATACTCACATTCATCTATATTGTAGTTGCTAGCGTCTTTTATTTCAGACATCATATCTATAAAAAAAAGTTCTAGCAGATACATTTTTACTTGCCGCATAAATATAATATAGTTGATTGCGTCTAAAGTATAGTCATTAGCAACTACTTTTATACTCACATTCATCTATATTGTAGTTGCTAGCGTCTTTTATTTCAGACATCATATCTATAAAAAAAAGTTCTAGCAGCTACATTTTTACTTGCCGCACAAATATAATATAGTTGATTGCGTCTAAAGTATAATCATTAGCAACTACTTTTATACTCACATTCATCTATATTGTAGTTGCTAGCGTCTTTTATTTCAGACATCATATCTATAAAAAAAAGTTCTACATTTTTACTTGCCGCATAAATATAATATAGTTGATTGCGTCTAAAGTACAGTCATTAGCAATTACTTTTATACTCACATTCATTTATATTGTAGTTGCTAGCGTCTTTTATTTCAGACATCATATCTATAAAAAAACGTTCTAGCAGCTACATTTTTACTTGCCGCATAAATATAATATAGTTGATTGCGTCTAAAGTATAGTCATTAGCAACTACTTTTATACTCACATTCATCTATATTGTAGTTGCTAGCGTCTTTTATTTCAGACATCATATCTATAAAAAAAAGTTCTAGCAGATACATTTTTACTTGCGGCATAAATATAATATAGTTGATTGCGTCTAAAGTATAGTCATTAGCAACTACTTTTATACTCACATTCATCTATATTGTAGTTGCTAGCGTCTTTTATTTCAGACATCATATCTATAAAAAAAAGTTCTAGCAGCTACATTTTTACTTGCCGCACAAATATAATATAGTTGATTGCGTCTAAAGTATAATCATTAGCAACTACTTTTATACTCACATTCATCTATATTGTAGTTGCTAGCGTCTTTTATTTCAGACATCATATCTATAAAAAAAAGTTCTACATTTTTACTTGCCGCATAAATATAATATAGTTGATTGCGTCTAAAGTACAGTCATTAGCAATTACTTTTATACTCACATTCATTTATATTGTAGTTGCTAGCGTCTTTTATTTCAGACATCATATCTATAAAAAAACGTTCTAGCAGCTACATTTTTACTTGCCGCATAAATATAATATAGTTGATTGCGTCTAAAGTATAGTCATTAGCAACTACTTTTATACTCACATTCATCTATATTGTAGTTGCTAGCGTCTTTTATTTCAGACATCATATCTATAAAATTATGTTCTAGCAATCATACTTTTGTGTGCTGCGAATTTAAATATATTCGTCATATGAGCTTATTTTGATTACGAGTTATATTAATAAACATATAGCTGTTAGAACTTGTTCTAAGTATTTGACTAATATGTTCTCATAAACTTTGTAATTTTTTTAAAAAGATAAAGTAATTCTCATCAATTGTTAAACGTAAAGAAAAATCAATGTGTAAGCATTTTTCATTTTAAATTTATTCAACAAATTTTGTCATTTTTTTTTAAAGAAATATAAGGATATATTGAAAATTATTTATTAGCACACTTATTTCGTTCTTATTATTATTAAATATATGAAAATTTAGTGGATATAACAAAAAAACTAAAAACTATTTTTGAAATTTATCATTTGTCTAGAATCGGCAGTAACGAAAATGTATGATATTTCACATAAATTCACTTCATTTACTGGTAAAACCAAATACTTATATAACTTTTCGACTTCAAATGCAAAAAAGTGAGAATTGAAACAATTTGTTTTGTATTTTGAGAGACAAAGATAATATTTTTCTTTATATAATAGAATAAGATCAATTGTTGCAAATTTATCGTTAGTTTTGACAACCATTGATGGTTTAATGCGTTTATAATCATATACAATATGTTTTACGGATTCAGCAACTCCTTCACATTTGAAATTGTATTTTCGCTTAATCTCATCGCAAACAGTTTTTCTTTTTCCCATTTTTATTTCCTTATAACGAAAGGTATCATAATTTAAAATCAGATTCGAAAGTCTTATAGAATTTTTTACTGCTAAAGTTTCTAACATATTAATTTTACATTTGGTTGCATGCGCTACTTTTTTATGCTCCTGATGAAAACTTTCAAATCTCATTGCTGAAAGGTGTTTAATTGGCCCGCTAATTCTTATCACATCAGGGTAATGGAGTAAAATATGAAATTTTAAAGGTAGTCTTGATTTGGAAATATCAATGTACCACTCATTATGATCTACAACAAGAGACTGCATTATGTTATGAGTGTTTTTGTGTAGATAACTGCTAAACGAAATATCTTTCGCAACAAAATATAAAGTTGCCATTCCAGGCAAGTATAAGGAATATTATCTCCTATCAGTAACGCAAAATTCAGTACGAATACATGCATTTCTGAAGCAGACATTTTTATTTTTTTTTTGGCGAAAAATATCTAAATTTAACAAAGGTGGCTTATTTGAAATATTTGGACCATAATTATGAGTAAGCATTCGAAAATTAATTTCAGAAATAGAAAAATATTTAAATTTATTGACAAAATTATCTAACAAAAGAAACATGTCATATTGACATACTCCTTCTAATAAATCGTGCATTGGATCAATAGCAAAATTATTAGAAACATGAAAATATGGCAAACTATTCCAGCATGAATTTTCTTTTATACTACTATTTATGAAATCAGAGCTACAAATGCTATTATATTTAGCTTTATTTATTTTAGGTGAAAGAAGAGATGGGAAGTCGAAGTTTCAGATTTAGGAGCTGTGCAAAATCTACACCAATAGTTTGCTGAAAATGATTCAACAAATCCAAGAGCCGAATGAATTCCCAAGTTATCACCAAGAAATAAGGCTGGAATAAGTTTAACTTTTTTAATGTTACCACAAGAAACTTCAATCCGTATTGTATATAAATCGGAAAGTGTTGCAAGAAAACTTTCAAAAACTCTTGAGTTCCCAAAGCGTTTTCTGTCTTCAGAAAAAAAAAGTTGACCTAAAAATATAAAGGCAACTTGAGACTGTAACTCCTCAGGAATACATGGAATTTTTACATAAACGCCTCCGATTTTATGAATATTTGCATGAGAACCAAGAGGATTATTAATTTCGAAGTCATCGTAATACAAAAATAGGGGAAGATAAAGCGTATTACTTTCCTTTTTTGTCTGTTGAAATATGTCTAAAAAAAGTTGAGATTGAGTAAAGTCATATATATAATTTTTGTCGCGCGTTTCTAATTTTTTTAAATAACCTATAATGTCTTCAAGCAACGTAGTGTAGTTAAAGAGTTTTGTAAACAGGTCAATGAGAGGAACATATTTGAGTGAGTAAGTGATACTCTTTACTCTTACATCATTGTTTCTATCAACACATTCTTCATTAGTTTCATGAATGATGTGAGTTAATGCAGAAACTGCGCAGCCAATATCTTTCAATTTTTTGTTAAATTGGTATTCGGTAGAAGGCAATTCATCTTTGAATATTATTTTAATTTTACTTAATGCTTCTATAACTTCCGGAGTTTTTACTTTTGATATTTCTTCTCCGATGACTTTTCCTGCAAACGAACTAAAAATCTGTATGGCTTCCAAGCTATATTTTCTAGGGATTTCGTTTTTAGCATAAAATGGAACTAAATGTTTCAACATATCAATTTGGTAGTTATCATTTCTTAAAGGTACGGGTTCGACAGATATAGGATTTTTAGAAAAACTGTGATAGGAGATTTCACTTCTTTCTTCTAAAATATTTCAATTGTTCGAAAAGGTATGTTTTTTTAAGTGCGTTTTATAATAATATAAATTGTTAAAAATTCTACAACAAATATGACATGGATATCGTGAATTACTTGCATGGCGCCCTGATAAATGACGGCAAAATATATTTACTTCGTCAAACTCTTTGTAGCATAAAAAACAAGTGTACATTTTGAAAAAAAAAATTATTCGTATAATAAAATTTACTTAGGAAATAAAATTAAGTGGTACGATGATCAAATAAATCGTTACTTAGTGTTAATGTGGACGAATCGTCACAGTCAGTTAAACAGACAAAACCGAAAAAATATTTTTGAAGGAAAAACCATACCCTTTTACTCTCTAATGGATACTGAATGTCCAGTCCTAAAAATACAGCCATACATGCATGCAAAGATTCTAATATATCGTCAAATACATATTTAACGTCAGCAACAGTGACCCAAGCGAGATTTATAGGGTTCAGTCCAATCAATACTAGCTTTGGTTGAACTGTATTTTTTTCTCTTTGCAGCTTTCCAGGTATTGCCTCTCAATGCTATCAGCTTCTTGAACAGTCTGTAGATCGCAAATGAAATTAGATTTAGTATTCAATATTACTTAATTAATTATTTTAAATATATTATGAACACTTTTTACCTTATAGTGAGTAATAAATGATTCCTGAACTTCAATTTTTGTCGGCCGTGGTACGTGCTGTCCTTTCTTACCTTTAATGTGCGGATTATACAAAATATAGGGCAATAACAATAGACCCAATATTTTCTTATTTACTCCTATTAAACAAAAAATGTTATACAAATTATGATAATATTATTGAATATAGTTACCAATAGCTTCTTGATTGATGAGCGATATAATATTAAACACAGATTTATTTCTGCTCCTGGAAGCTTTATTCATTAGGATACCAAAAGCTTTGTCATCAAAACTGAAAATTAGTTCTTTTCCATATTTACGCTTCACATCGCAATACAACTAGAAGAATTGAATTAAATTAAATTGCTTGCATTAAAGAATTAACCTATTTAATTTACAAGCTTATATCCTTACTTTTCACGTAAAGCTGGAAACAGTTTAATGTACTCCGCAGTACAAATATTGCTATAGTATAGTAATTTAGCTCTTTCGGTATAAATGGATTCCCATTTAAACTCTAAATTATCTTTGATTTGAGCTCATTTAAAAACAGAGTTGTCTGTTCATCACATTCCTTATCTATAAAAAAAATCTGATTGGAGTGATGTTTTATAACAAATTATTTCAAATTTTATTACCAAGATCTGTTATTGTTTCGTCCAAATCGTATATTGTAGAAGCAGAAGATGAAGAAGTAGTATGACGAGAGCTTATTGTTGCATCCAAATCGTATGTTGTAGAAAAAGAAGATGAAGGAGTAGTATGACGAAAAATCTTTGCAGAGATTGGAGATAAATGACGCTACGAAGATCTTTCTCTTCTTTTTATCAACCCACGTAAAGCAGCGTCTTTTTTGTACGTTGTATATTGCGTATAAAGTTTGCCTTGCGCTGGCCTTCCGTTCATTGATGGCATGTAATATGCGCTTGTGGTTTCATTCGGAAAAATGCATATAATATTTGTCGATATCTTGAAAAAATCGTCTCCCAGAATGCTATAATTGAAGGAATTTATATATATCCTTATCCGTGATGAAAAGTTACTGTACCTTTTTCCAGGATTTTCACAGAGAAGTTGCTGAATGATAGCCTTGGCTAATCTGTCACGTAAGGGATTTGTTAGGATCTTATCTTTTCCTTAAGAATCATAAATGGCCTTGCAAGTCGTTTTGACAAATTGTTCTAATTCCTGCATTGTTAGTTGAACAGTAAATCAGAAAATATAAAACAAAAAACATAATTGAATTGTACACAGGGTGTTCGGGTCAAACGATACGGTTAACTTACAAAAATGAGTAAATAAAGAGAACCTATTGGCGTTTCAAACGAAGTACATACAAAGTGATTTTGATTTGTTGGTCTGAAATGACACAGGAGTTAGGTTGAAGTGTTAGGCATAAAAAATTGTATGGCAGAAGTGGCGGGAGCAATCTGAACGGTTTTGGAATTATAAATTAAATTATTATTATTATTCATTATTTCGTTAATTTTGCTACTGATGATAGAAATCTCGCCTAACGCAAAATTAATGAAAGTATGCATCATAAAAACAGATTGTCTCAAAAGTCATGAGGAAAAATTTTCGAAAAAGTTCCCAAGAAAATCATTTAGCAGTAAATTAGTAATACTCATTAAAATAGTTAGTGGACGAGATAGCCGAATCATAGACAAACTAACAACTGAAAAAGCCTGGTCATGTAGAACAAAAAGCAGTAACGCCTCGCTCAACAATGCCTACACCTGAGCCTGAAACCCTAAATTTTTTCATAGAAATTTACTGGAGCTTATTTCTTTAGAATTATTGTGCATTATTGGAGGCCGACAACGGGCGCTTGGACCGGTATCAATTTCTGTGGGCGTAACCGCGAAATTGATCATTAAGTTTTTTTTTTAATTTACAGAAAATGTTTCAGCAGAATTTTTATTCGCTTTTAATGGCCTACATCAGTCCAAGGGAATTATTTTCAGATACCTACATACAATATTTTCATTCTGTGATGTGGCAGCAAACCAAGTACATATATTCATACATATCGCAAACATACTTATTTTGTCTTCTCGTTTCATACATAATTTCAATACATAATTACCTACAATATATGTATACTATTAATTTATAATTATCCTCATCACATCCCTGAATCAAAATATTGTATCTTAAAAAAGCTCCTTTCGAATAATTTCGGCCGGCCGCCAAAAGTGAATAAAAATTCTACCGAAAAATATTCTGTAAATTCCTAAAGAAAAACATGAATGCTAATAGTTTATTTACGTGTCTACGCTCATAAACATTGTTAGTAACCCAAACACCCATTGTTGGCCTCCAATAATAAACAAAAATTCTAAAGAAAAAAAAAATGTCAGTATATTTCTAAGAAAAAATAGAGGGATTCCCTACAAGTCGAGGCATCGTTGAGTTTATATTCGAACGAGACGTTAATGCTTTTTATTCTAATTTACTGTTAAAATGATCATTTTTCTTGGAAACTTTTTCGTATAGTCTGGTCGACATTTCCGGAAACAGAAAATTACAGAATTTGGGAGTAGAATCGATTTTGCTACTACGAGATAGACTGACTGTCTCCATATTCTATTAATTTGAAAATTAGTACATTTGAAATGTCATTGCCAATATGTTCCTCACTCAAAGATCACTCATAGATCACACAGTTCAATAATTTACTTTAATTCTATCACGAAATTTTGTGAGTATTTGCTGTAGTTGTAATTCGTAGGGTATTTAAACAAGGAAATTTTTTTTTTTTTTTAAGAACGCCAAAAAGGGAAGAAAGCTGCAAAAACAGATTTCAAGCTGATTGCTATCGCTGCTGAATTTATTAGAAACACTTTCCACTTTCCAATAAATTCAGTTCATTTTAACATGATATCACCTTAAAATAACGAAGTTAAACATTATTAATTTCTTAATATTTTCGTTGTTTTAAAAGATAGGTTTTATTATTGGAATGCTGAGATGGTTCTCGACCGTATAGTTTTTACTAATTATCATAAGTGCTTTAATTTAAAAGTTATCGTTGAAAAGTTTTGACGGCCTGTTGTATTAATGAATCGTTAAAATTTACCACC
This sequence comes from Dioctria linearis, assembly GCA_963930735.1. Taxonomy (NCBI): domain Eukaryota; kingdom Metazoa; phylum Arthropoda; class Insecta; order Diptera; family Asilidae; genus Dioctria; species Dioctria linearis. Next base: position 248,017,322 of record OZ005740.1, on the reverse strand, counting down.
CTTCCATCGATACAATTTCTCGCTTGACTTGGACATTTCCTATCGTTAATTAAATTCTTACTCTTTGACTATAACACCCTGTATTATTTATTGACACAGTAAAATTTATGATGTGGACTCTTAAGTGAAGATTACTTAATCACAAAAGATTTAAAAATTGTCTCACATGACTCCAAAAAATCATACACCATTAGTATAAAAGCACAATTTGCTAACTAACAACACATTTTCACTGTGGACTGAAGGAACGGAATGATTTGAAATAAAAGTAATAAATGAGTTATCTTTTCAACAATTCTAACTGTGACAATAGTTTTATATTTGTGAGAGGATATTATTGATAAACTTACATCTTTTGTATTCAACTCATTGAATAAATTTAGGAAAATTGTAGTGTTTTCAAATGACGTTGGTGTTGCAATTTGTGGGGAGTTAGCTGTATATTTACTGGTATATACAGATATAGGCAAATGGCAGTATTTTTGGTTACCAAACACTCTTCCACAATTTCATTTGTTACCACTATGTTTTTATTTGAGACTTGCAAAGTAAAATCTGGGCTTAGAGAAAATTTCTTTGCAAATTCCACTAAGTCTTCTTCATCAATTTCTACTCCAGAATACGAAAATACAGGCTCGTCGATGATAAAAATTTTCCTTGCAGCACTTTTAATTTCTTGAGTGGTAATTTCACCACGAATTTTAATCCGCCTTTTAATCCCCTCATATTCCATTAAAAAGAAATAAACTTCTGCAGACATTTTCCTTTTTAGTTTATTAAAAATTATCAATAAAAAAAATAAAAAAATTTCACTTTCAATATGGTAGGTATATTCTTTAATAATGTAATCACTTCTTACTTACCAGCTGAATTCTTGTCTTGTAACTTAAAGATTTTCTGTATTTCACTTTCACTTAGGTACATATGTCAACGATCTGACTCCACTGAACACACTAACTGAAATGATTATCCTATTCTAAATAAATTTTATTAATGCAGCTATAGTTATGATTGTCAGCAACGATATAATAGCTACAAGCAACCATAAATATAGTTGCTTACACCTATATACATAGCTGCTTACAGCTATATATATTTGCTTACATCTATAATATATAGTTCCTTACAGCTAATATAGTTGGTTACATCCATATATATAGTTGCCTACAGCTATATATATTTGCTTACATCTATAATATATAGTTGCTTACAGCTATATATATATATATAAATATATATTTATAGATATTTAAGATGATGGCATGACGGGGGCTATAATAATGGTGTCGTGGACTTTGTTTTTATCTCAAGACAGTAGGCATAGAAAGGCAGAAAGGTATAGTTTAAAATTATTTTCCACTTACAGTGACTTACAGTAACTGAATGAAGGATTTGTCTGGCAGTTATATTTTGTCATGGTGGCTTACAAAAACTCAAATGTTTTGTGCTAAAATATGTTTAAATATTGAAACATATTGGTTTTATTACGAACTTTCTAAACTGTTTGATGGGGCTCGGCCCCAGTATCCCCATTAGACGAACTGCCCCTGCATAGATTTGTTCACCCAATTTTTTTCGTACTTATATTTTTCTAAAATTTAATAAAGCATATATTATATACACAGAAATTTCCATTGCCGAACTTTTTTTGAAAGCGCAACTATATTGTTAATATTTTTATTGTTGCGTCTAACTTTATATAAACTGTAAGTACTAGTAACTATAAAATGTAGTCACAAGAATTTTATTTACCCCTGTTACAAGATTAGATTACAGAAAAATATTATGCATCTACTTTGCTATAGTTGTCTCATCCACATAAAACTATGAAATAGATGCATCAGCTGAATAATAAGATTGTTGTCTATTTTTTAGGAATTCATAGCTATATGTAGGTCTGGTAACTATAATATAGTTACTACATCTATGGAAATCTATACATCTTTTCTTTGAGTGTGCATGGATGAGTTTTTCTTTCAATAACACAAATGCTTCCTCACAGAAGGCGTTCCATTTAAAGGTTTCATTTTTCTTAAGTAATTTTGTTAAAGGTTTAGAGATTTTAGAGAAGTCGGGTATAAATCGTCTCTAATAACCTATGAATCCTAGGAAAGATTTTACATCTTTTTCTTTTTTCGGTCTAGGATACGTTTTAACTACGCTTATTTTCATTGGATCTGGCTTCAAACCATGTTCAGAAATTATATGACACAAATATGTGAGCTCTCTCTCAATGAAATGACAGTTGTCAGGCTGAAGTTTAAGGTTATTTTCTCTCAGTCTGTCCAAATCATGTACCAGCTTGTTATTATGATCCTTTAGATCATACCCATATATAACAATGTCGTCCACGTATACAAAGCATTCTATTCCTTGTATACCCACAAGTACATTGTTCATTAGTCTCTGGAATGTTGCCGGGGCATTTCTCAGACCAAATGGCATTCTATTATACTCGTAGTGACCAAAAGGAGTACTACAAGCAGTCTTCTCTCGGTCACGTTCATCTACCAAGATCTGATGAAATCCCTTCGCCAAATCGAGAGTGCTAAAATATTTTGATTTTCCCAACTAGTCCAATATATCGCATATATTTGGAAGTGAGTAAGCATCTCCGACTGTAATGTCGTTGAGCTTACGAAAGTCTACCACAACTCTCCATTGTTTGTTACCTTGGTCAGCTTTTTTTGGTACTAGGATGAGTGGAGAATTCCACGGACTCTTACTATGCTGTATGATACCTGCTTCGTACATTTCACTAACTTGCCGGTGAATTTCGTTCTTCTGAGATTCCGGCAGCCGATATGGCTTTATGTACACTGGGATTTTATCCAATTGGGTTTGGATTCTATGAGATCCGGCATCAGTACATGTCAGTACGTCGCCCTCCAAGAAAAAAATGTCGTTGTATTCTCTACAAATATTGAGGTTTTTTCCTCGATATTACAATGGTCGAGTTTTAAACAGGATTTCAATCTTTCCAGTCGACGATTTACGGGATCTTCATCGCGACGATAGTTTAAGATATTATATTCATTAAGCTTGTCATATTCAAAATTGATTTTACGAGTATCTACTACAGTTTCAGTTTCATTACTATTTAAAAGTAATATTTGCAATTTATTATTACGAGGCTTAGTTACCGTTGCTGCGAGAAATATTCCTGGTAATATCTGTTTGTTTTTTATAACGATTTTTTATAACGATTTCGTCGTTTATTTGAATACGGAATGGCATTTCTACTATAGTCTTGCACCGAGGTGCTATTAAGATTTTATCGCTAGTAGCCGGAGCTACTCTCGCTATATTTTCTTCTTCAGATTTATTATCCATAGAAGGTAAGTTTGTTATTTTATCCTGCTTTAAAAATGACTCGGAATTCACACAACTGTGCCACGGTCTTGAGGTTTTATTATCCTCCCGTGCTACTGGAAAACTTTCAATGAAACTCATCTCAGGTTTATATAACCTTAACTCCAGACATTTTTTATCATAGTTGATAATACAGCGATATCGCTTCAAGAAATCGGTACCTAACAGACCATCATATTCCAGGTCTATACTAGAGGGATCTAGCAACAGAAATGATTGTTCAATAGAAAAATGAAATTGTTCATTCGATAGTATTATTTCGCCATTAATGGATCCTAATGTTGGTACTGATTTACCCGTTATTGTTACTACATTAGGATTTTCTTTGTTAATTACTTTTTTATCTTTTCGGGGCTCGTATCTGATTTGATTAGACTAATTTCAGCTCCGGTGTCAATTTATAGTCGTTTACATCCTGTTTTAGATGGCTTGAATTGTATATTTGCTACAAGACCAGCTTTGGTGTCTTCCAAAGACGCTTCAATGATAGTGATTTTATTTAAATTGTTTATTGTTGATGAACGTCGGCTCTGACTTTGATTCGAGAGGGGGTGCCGACGACTTCCGCCCGAATCTCTTCGTTTCCCATTTCCCCAAAATGTGGATTGTTTTGCCTTACTGCGTATTGAGTAAATTTAACTCCACGATTACCTTGAGGTATGCTTCATCGCGTGGTTGATCCATGCATTTCCTCATTTGATTTAGATGTACTCGGTTGATCTCTCCTATTGTAAGTGTTGGGATTACTATGCTATGGTGGTGTGTAGTTATTTTCCTGGAATCTGCCTTGATTTTGTTGTCCATACCAAGTTCTAGTGTTAATTGCTTGTTGGTTTGGATAGTTCATTCTTCTTACGTGTTGAACTTCCCTTTTAATCGTAGCTCTCTCTATATTGGGAGGTTTTCCCCTTTGATAACAAGTATCTCGAGTATGTCCTCTCTTCCCACATATAGAACAGTTAGGGATTGGTCTGATATTTGATTTATAAAAATTTAAGTGGGAGGGGTATCCTTTCCAGAGCGCAACTCTTGCTCCATAGCATATGAAATAGCCTTTTGCAAGTTTGCTTCATTATGTTCTTTAGATAGCAACCTAAGGCTCGCATTTCATAAACCATCCTCAAAAACTTGTACAGCCAACTTAGTGTTTTCTTTTAACAGATAAGTTTTGGCACCTACATCTGTTACTTCGGAATAAGTGCAGGAGTTCAAAGTATTCAGCATTTGTGTTACCCTGTCTCCAAATTCTCTTACAGTTTCCTTATAACTCTGTTTGGCCTTTATTAATTCGTTTTGAGCCATAGCTCTAGATTTTTCTTTCTTGAATTGAGCTTTAAGAGCAGCAATTAAATCGTCCCAAGTTCCATATGCTTCGTATTGTCCCAAATCGAAAGCGGGTCCCTGGAGCTTAGTTTTTACTACTTCAAGGAAGAATTTTTTATCTGCTTCAGTCTTAGCTGAAGAAAGGAGTATCTTACCACAAGCGATAAACTTGTTCAACGTTTCAGGATTTCCGTCGAATTCGGGCACTAAATTGTGTATGTCAGACAAGCTGATGGATAACGCTTCAGTATCTGGCATGTTTTCTACATTAAAAGGGAGCTCACTAAAACCAGATATCAGAGCGGCTCTTTCCCGTGTTTTATGTCGAGTAAAAATTATGCTTCTTGACGATGCGAAACCGCGTCGCTTAGCAGCAGATTTCTTATATCTTCCCGTTGTGTACTCTATAAGTTTTACTCTAATTGGGAATTATTCAAACAGGAAGGATCTATCGATACCATGCGTGCTTCACAATTATGATAGTGGAAATGATTTGATGGATATGATACATATAAAGAAAAGTAAGTAGAAGTGGTACTGTATGTCAGTGTAAGGTCATGAGCAAAAGTAAGGCTGCTTAGCAATTTCCCTGGCGTATTTTATTTTTTGTGCTTGACAACTTTGCTTATTTCACTTAATCAATGTGCTATCTAAACAGATTTAGATATTTTATTATTTGGTCAAATCGTTTGTGATATGCTCAATTAATTAATTTATTGCAAAAATAATATTAACAACAAGAATGGGTGATACTTGAAGACACAGATAACAAGGCACACAAAAATTATTTTCTTTTCACAGAGAAGCCTTCATCAACAAGAACAAAATCGTTCACAGTTTCCGTTGTATCAATTATTGAATCTACCAGAGATTTGTGTAGAAACCGATAAAACTTCTCAAAATTTTTGTATAGAAAATCTATTTTAAGGAAACTTGGTTTAATGATCTAAGTAATGTATTTCGTTTATATTATCATTCATTATATGGACACAAAATATTCCTGTGTATCGTGGTGAGGTATTTTACACTAAGAATTTGTTGCAAAGTAATATTTCACTAGCCCTCTTTTTTAAAAAAAAAAATATTACGGTAGAATATTACATGCTAAATTTATTCAACACGAAAAAAATTTGTTTGTATTATATAATATAGTTAACTGTTTTAAAATAATTTTTGTTGTCTTCTGTATATGTTTAGGATTATCCTGTTGGTTTTAATGGGAATATGTATTTCTCTCTGACTGCTCTTCCTCATACAAACACATGAGCTAATAATAATAGTCACTGTTATTGGAAATAATCTTCATCAACATTTATTGTTTTAATTTGATTTAGATGCTCAGCGCTCGAGTATTTTATAAATGGGGAATTTAGCGTATAATTAACAGCATTGGTTACACATTCATACACATGCCACAATCTTTAGATTAAATTAATCGGAGAAAATCTTGCAGGGATTAACCACAGAAGCAGTGTCGTTCACTAGGAATCTCTAAATTGACAGTGGTTAAAACCAGCATAGACCTCTCTAACCACGAAATCCCGATCTAGGCGTGTGTACTTATAGTTTTCACCAAAATATTTGCAAAAATTTCAACGATTATCAGACAAGATGAAACTAAAACTTTCCGTCGGCAAATCACGATGCGGAAACAAGCCACTGATTTAAAATTTGACGTCTTGCAAAAAAGATAGTTTCACTAGGAATTTGCACTTTACTAATTAGGCATTAGGAATTTGCACTTTACTAATTAGTTATATATTTTTTGTTTCTTTAAATAATACTCTAACTACTACATGTGATAGCTATAATGATACTTATATAATAAAGAAAAGGAAAAAATTCTTACTTGATATATACATATTTTTGTGTGTGTGTGTGTTTTTTTTTAAATTGTTCTTCCTTTGTGCGTTCCTTTTATGGTATAATGCGTCCTGTCCGACGTCTTAATCTGTTCAGCAGTCGTATCCTTTTATTTTTGTTGCTAAAAAGGGTTGTCTTTGTTGTTGTCGATTATAAGAGACAGCCCATTTATTTCGGGATCACACCGGTGATGGGTCGGGACCGTCCGTCCACCGACCTTTGATTTTTATAATATTATTTTTATATGTGTGTATTTTTCTCACTGTTTACTTTAAGTTAGCAAGCCCAGTTTTGATGCGTTTTTCAAATTTGTTTTTGTTTCTATTGTTATCGTTTTATTGTTATTATTACTCAAGTTATTGTACAAATTTTTGATATTATTATTTATTTTTTCGTACTACTTTTGTTACGTTTTAATTGATTTAAAGTCAACTTAGACCACAATATACATATTATATTATACACACATATGTTATGATAATGCTCCGATAAAAATGGTTTTTAGTTTGAAATTTGAGTTTAATGAACGCGTTTATACGCTAATTTTGACGAATTTTGGATATTTCGGTAACATTCGGTGTAACTTTTGTTACAATATTTTACGTTGGTTTTTTTTTTCACTTTATCATAATAAATTTTTTTTAGATAAAACACTTGTTACACCGGTTTAAATTAATTTTAACGAAAGAGCGAAATTGGTCTGATTAGGGATCGGCATCGCTGCCACCAGTTGTTATATCCCCTGTTTGCCACCGTGCTTTCCGGTTAGGAGAAGAGCGACGAAGGGGGGAAGCTCAGGGAGGTTTCTTTGTAGGATAATTTACAACACTTGATTTAGGAGTAATAATTTTATTGCGTACGATTAATTTAAAACTTGTATGATTAATTAAAAACTTGTTTCAAAAATAACAAAACTATCTCGACCCGCCCGCGTGTGCACTTGATGAGTGCATATCCTGAACTTCGACTTCTTTAGTCTTGCAACATATTTTATCATCGAAAATATCTGACGCCCCTGCGTCAGCAAAAGTATCAAAAAGTTTTTCTGATTGGTGCATTCAACTGGCCAATCGGACAATAAGCATAACAAAAATGGAAAGATAAGACAATTTTAAAATATGTGACTTCGTCAATTTCTTGGCTTGGGTCTTGTAATTTGATCCCGCTCTTGAAATTGCGAGTGATATGCGATGTGGAGTACATTAACTCCCTGATTTATGTTTGAACAAAAATGTTGAGCAAGCATTCTGTTTACTTTTCATAAGTGGCTATTTATACGAGAAGAAATTTATGGAGGTAAGTAATAAGAATATTTGTGCTTACTTTTAATTATTGAAAACAGGGTTGTTTGGTCTGTATTGGGATAGAGTCTATTAATATCGTCACAACATGACACGAATTTATGGAGGTCTTTTGGATCGCCGTTAAAATTTGGTATTAACTAAATCGAAATGTCACGCGCTACTGCATTCCCAAAAGAATAGTCACCGATCAGGGAAGTAATTTCATGAGTGGCCTATTCAAAAAGGTATGCAAACTCCTCAGGATAAATAAGCTGCAAATCTCAGCTTATCATCCCCAATCAAATGGAGCACGCGAACGTGCACATAGACCATTGATTGAATATCTACGAACTATAGTGGACGAAAATCCCAGGTCATGGGATAGTTATCTGAGAACCGCTGCTTTCGTGTACAACAACAGTGTACACGAAGGGACAAAATTAACTCCCATGGACTGCCTCTACGGCTTTACAGCGGACGTTCCGTCCAACTTAAGGCGAGGCCCTGAACCCGTGTATAACCACGAGAGCTACTACCATATTCTCAGGTATAAGCTTCAAAAGTCGTACGCCATGGCACGGAAAAATCTTCTGATGAGTAAACAACGCTCGAAAAATTACTATGACAAAACTGTACGTCCCCTGACATTTCACAGAGGAGACAAGGTGCTACTCAAGAGCGAGAGTCGCAAACATAAGCTCTCCCAGATTTGGGTAGGACCCTATACGGTAACCGGCATCCCCAGTTCAGTAAACACAACAATTAAAATTCGCAAACGAGAGGTGACGGTACATAACAACCGTCTAAAACCTTTCTACGAATAAAAAGGTGTCCATAGAAGCTAAGTAGTGTTAAAGTACATACATACATTAGATTAAAGAACAATAGAATGTAAGCTACAAAGCCAACAAGAAACCCATTTTAATATCCTATCCTATCCTCTCCTAGATAACAATGCGGTCAATAATTTTCTATGGACTGTTCCTGATCACAATAGGAGCCCTCGCGAAGGAACCTTACTCTATAACGCCCCTAAATAATACGGGAGTAGTATTTGAGGATCTTGGAAGCCTATCAGTTTACCACGACACTTGGAGCGTCATCACTAAGTTAGATCTGGGCGAGTTGGACAATCAGACAAAACTGGCGGAACGCGCAAAACACTACGTTCATCAATTATGTCGTAATAAATCTTTTGATCAAGATCTATGTACCTTACAAACCAAACATGTACATGCCCTGATGGAAAACATCAAGAGACACACCAATGTCATTAAAGAGGCAGTGCCTAAATCACGCAAGCCCCGATCCATCTTTGATGGCATAGGTAATGCGATGCACTATCTCTTTGGCACTAGCGATAGCGGAAATGAACAAGAGGTGTACAGCCGACTAAGCGAATTTGAGGTAAATACTCAAACCTTAGCTGATCTGGAAAAACAACAGATCAGGGTAATAAAAAACACGTTTGAACAAATTCAAAAACCGTTATCCTCACTGTCTGAACGACAACATCAGATAACCAATCAGATTAACCATCTGCAGAACACAACGGACGATTTGATAGCCCACCACATAAGACAAGAGATCGTTTCTAGTCTGACACTATAAATGATAGAGTTGGAATTTAGACAACAAGCTATACTGGACATAATAGTGTCCAGTAGAAATAATCGAATTCATCCCCTGTTAATCTCCCCAAATCATTTGCTAGAGATTTATCATAAATCTCACTCTACCTGTCCCAATCTACAGAACTGTTTATCAGTCCTGTATCAAACAGCAGAAATCAAGACGGACTTATTACAAGAAAAATTGGTAATTCGAATCAAACTTCCTATATTTAATATTCCCAAGATGAAAATTCGACAGATTAGATGTTTTTCCATACGGGTGGATTCAAACCACTCATTAATACCTGATATCGGATTTTCCCATGTGGCAAGTCAAATCAAGACCCAGGAATTTCTGTTGCTGAAACCAGAAAACCTGAGATCTTACAAAAAAATTTCAAAGGGAATCGATGAGGATACGTGGGTTGGTAAGCTGAATACACCAATCACCAAGGCTATAAAAACAGATGAATGTGTTATCAAACTTCTATTCAATCCACTGGGCGAACACCCACAATGTAGCATCAGAGCCCAAATTCCCCCAAGAGACACAATAATTAAACTTAATAGACCGAATTCGTGGCTGTACTCCTTAACCGAAACCACTATAGTACATATAACCTGTACTCAGCAGTTACTCACTCATCGTCTTACAGGACAAGGAATCATAGCAATCAACAAACCTTGCTCCTTGCAAATAGGGCCTCATACACTTTATTACGAAGCAGAAAATCTGCATCCGCTTAAAATCCTCCAACCAAACTACTTCCCAGGCTCAAACGAGACTCAAGAGGTATTGGCAGACTATATATCCAAAGTAACCGCTCCTAAAAACTTTGAAAAACACCAACATTACTCCTCGGAGATGATACGAACCAACGTATCCACCTAGATACAAAATCTCTGGACGAAATCCGTACCAAAGTGAACAACATCCACTTTGGACCAAAGGCCAGGATTCCTCATATACTCTCTATCACATCCTTATCAATGACCGTGTAACAAACCTTGTAGTTACAAAGGAATGCCCCTTATTGTACAGTTTCATAGCAGTCCGCAGGGAGGCTTACTCTACATTTCCCTATATTTCGAAGCATACTTTCTAGAATCTAGAATCTCAGAGTTCAGGTGGAAGGTAGGTGCAACAAGGTGTCGTTCTTAGTTGCATACTCGTCGAGAGTAATAAGATCCCGAATACCTAATATCTGCGTTTAAGAACTACAAATGAGATGCAAGCGATAATAATGATTCAGGTCTACGCAATGTTTTGATATCCTCAGTGAGCATAGCTTTTATACAATGTTATTTAGAGCTCTACCATTCGTTCTGTTTCCACACGAATAATTCCATCTCATTCTAACCAGTAATCTCAAGCATATCACGCCAAACCGTAAAAGAATGGTTAATGTGGGCAAAGAAAATGTTGCCATACGCTTCAAGATATCAAACAAACAATATGGCTTCGCTTAAGGTAAACGAGATTTTACTTAAAAGAAACATCTAGTTTCAGACTTAAGAATAAAATAAGAAATATTTAGGTAAAAGGTTAATCTGGTTCCTATTGTGAAATGAATCACCTGAAGTTGATTTTAGTCAAACCCGAGGAATCCATGGACCGCAAGTTCCCGTTACGAAAAATATTAAACGTAGAATTGAAGCTGCAAATTGGGAAGGTGGTATACCAAAAGAAAGACAGGCAAGGAAGGCGATTCGGAGGTGTTACAGCTTTCAGGTCGCCTCGGAGCGTCACACATAAGAACTCAAGCCCTAGCAAGACTTCAAGTATTAGGTTGGCCAAATTAGGTTAAGGTCAGAGTACAGGTCAGTTACCGTTAAGAAATTATTTAATGCTCAAACTTATATTTGAATATATTAATTAAAATATTGTTGTTGAATTATATTGGTGCGGATTTTAATTCAATCATTGTTCCCAGATTTGATAACTTTAATTAATTGAACTTTTACAACCGGACTCTTGTTGCTAATGGTATCAGTGGTGGCAATAACAAAATATGTCGTACCGGTAATCATGGCATGGGTTGCTAAACACAGAAAACAGCCCACAACTGAAAACATTACAATGGAACCAATTTATGCGAAAACCCAAGAAAAGTTATAACGGGCTCAAAGTCTCCTCAGAGCGAGATCTACACAAGTAATATAATCAAAAAGATATATACTCGTTGGTTGGCCCCGTCTCATTCTTTTGTTACTGACACAACATTCTATCCTTTCAATGCACTGGTTTTAGTAAATAAGTTAAAAGTATAGTAGCGAATAAGAGATAAACCGACCAGATAAAATTAATAGAACATAAGAGTAAAATTTGTTTAGTATTACTTAAGAATAGAATTGATAACATCAAATAGGACATAACCAAGTAGTAAAAATAAACTAAATAAGGAAAACATTAAGATAATAAATAGAAGAAAGGCATAAGATAATAGAATTAAAACATAAAATATAACCGGAATTTATGTACACAAAAATAATAAGTAAATAATATTTAGCAACATTAAGTAATACATAGGAATAATTATCTAACTAGTAAGATATAGACATACATACATACAATTAGACTAAATAGAAATGTAATGTACTAAGGTCATAAATAGGAAATAGCAACTTACATTAGTAGAAAAATAGAATAAGAAGTTAACGAATAAGACATTAACTAGGATAACAAAAACAAACTAATACGGCTAACCAACAATTAGAATAAACACCAAAAATAGACAGTACTTTCTTAAGAACCCCTAGTATAGAGGAGCAAGGAAATATAATTCCCTAGAATTTCATACATAACCTAGAATAAATCAATAACGTAGGATAATTAAACAACGTAGCAATAATCAGGCAACGTAGAGTAAGTGAATATTTAGACTCCAGTATAAGAAAGGTCTAACAACAAACTATAATCCGCCAACACAGAAACCGCCATACGAGAAAACTCAACTCCCTGCCCAGAGCCCCTACAATTATTTTTGCCAACCCAAATATAAGCAAAATCTGAAAAACAACCAAAACAACAAAAAATAAATAAATAGAGTACATTGGGTATAAAACTTTATTAAAATAAAAAATACAAATATTATATTAATAGCCAAAAATTAACAAAATTTAAAATCACCAAAAATTTAGAAAAAGTAAAAAAATACTCTTAAAACTAGAATTCAAAGAGAAAAAACTTAGCGGAGATTCTTGGGGAATGTCCCGGACCATCCACGAACCTAAAAAGATAAAAAAAACATGTTTTGGAATCACATCTGGAAATAACTTACATGACGTATACTTCATACATTTAGGGCTGGTCGACTCTTAGGCCGGTCCACACTCAGCATCCCTGTTATCCCTGGGCGGGACCAGAAGCCTCATCGTGAATGTCCCAGTCCTCCTGGACATGACTAGGTGCCTCTCCAGGCAGATCCCAGTCCTCCTGGGCGGGAACGGACGAAACATCCCAGGTCTCCTCAGAGGCGAAACTCGGCGCTGCACCCGGGAGATCCAATTCAGATCCGGAAGAACCGCCCCAGGTCGTCACATCGTGCACCAGGTAGTTGGGGTGCATCCTATAATTCGGGCAGGCACACCATCCAACCTACCCGGATAGCGCCAAAGTCGCTCCTAGAAGAAGATTTCAGAAATTAATAAGAAAATGAATTATTGAAATCTAAAAACTCACCTATAGTCACCCAGAAACTCCCACCATGCGGCCACAGGCATAGCTCCACCCGATGAAAAGTATCCGCCTCGGCCGGAGCACCCCAGATGCACACATCTGGACGCCCATCTGAACGAATATAGCCAGCACCCTCATACAATTGGGCACGGGGCTGGTATACGGCCCACGTGGAGAGATTACCTCGCAGAATTCCATTTTTAACAAAACTGTGAAGATAATCTCAGAAATCGCCCCATATAAAGGGCAAAACCCCTAACGTGAACAAAAATTATCTGTGTAAGCCACTTATCTTGGTGAATCCCACGCCATTTCGGCAGCAAGAATATTTCTTTTTATTTTTTTTTTTATTTTATTTACCCATCTCCTTTCAGAACACACAATCTTAGTCTCAAACGACACGATCTGAAATTTGTGCATTATGTATGTAGGCAGCTACAAGTACACAAACCTCAAAAAAAAAATTTTTCTCTCTTTTCCAAGCCGGTACAAGATGCATTCCAATATCTCATACCAACTCTACGTGCACCAAGAATTTTTTTTTTTATTTTTTGAGGCAGATATCAAATTCATCTCAACTTGATAAAACACCCCATACAGAATCTACACCCACACAGTTTTTTTTTCGAGAATTATTCCTCTTCAAAGAATAATTCTCTTTTTCGCGGGGGGAAGGAATATTATATATATAAAACCCTAGGTACATATGTACCATATGTACATATATATGTATAAATGGTTAGCTTTACAAAAATCTTGCACCTAAAAATCTAAAAAGAAAAAAGAAAAGAAAATCATAAATTATAAAATGCAATAAACTAATCATGTACAAAACATGATTAGTTTATCTTCCCAAAAGGGTGAAGAAAATTGCATCAGCAATTTTCTTCACATTCCAAACAACTCATAAAATGTTTCCCATAAAACGACTTGTGTTTCGGCAGGTATACGAAACACTTGCTCAGAAAGTTAGCTGCTGTGTCAACGCTAAGTCGTCACTAACTTTCCGAATCAGGGATAGGACTGATTCAGTAAATACAAATTAACAAATGCCGATCCTTTCAAGTTCAATTCGATTTATTAAATATATCCAGTTTTTCAATACAGTTTACAGTAAAACAAACAAATGTAATAATTTCTACCGTTAAACAGTCACGGCTCGAACACTTTATAAATTTAAAAATTTCTCAATTTATCATAAAAATCACTTTATTGAAATACATTTCGTGGTGACTTCAAATCCGTGGTCGTCGTCAAACACAATACTCTTGTGCAGTGCAGCTGTTTGTCCAGAATTCAATCCAAATTTGTTGCACTTCACTAAAAAAAAAAACAATATCTAAACTAAAGACCTCTGGTAAATCCCATCGGTCAAGCTAACCCTGTGAGAGAATGGTAAATCCCAATCTCTAAATTCATACACTACTCCAACAAGGTCCAAGAAATCCCAAGTCCAGAACTCAGTAGAACTCTATGCGAGAGAAGGAGAAAAATTATTTATTAATATATGTACATACCAATTAAATATTGTGGCTAATTCCACTCTGGTGTCAATTGTGGCAAATTCCACTATTTTAACTACTTTGGCAAACTCCACGTAGACTGGCTTAAACCAATCTGAAACTAAGCATGCTCGTGATGCTAGTTTTATAATGGTTCTCCCACCACACAAAACCAATTCGACATTAAGCTCAGTGCTCTTGCGCCAAACTGAAACTTTCGGGCGTTAGCGACAATATCGAATTTATAATACTCACGCAATCTCTGAGTCATATATTACGTTCGTAATTAGTTAAGTCGCACACTATCTTTTTATTAATGCTGTTGAGCATTCGCTTAATTAGGTTGTTTCCAAATTTTCAGTTTGTTTCTTTTTGGTTGTACGTTTCGTGTGCAGGTGAACGCTGCAACAACTTGGGAAAAACAAAAGTTTCAGTTTACAACCCAAGTCGTTTTACTTAAAAATTTCCACGACAAATTTTGCCTTCAGCAAAATTTGTCATTTCAACAATTTAATTAAAAAATAAATCAAAAACCAAATCGTGCCTTCAGTACAATTTACACGATAAGAAATGCGCGCCGCATAAATGCATTGTATGTATATGCGCGCCGCGATTTCAAACGACGGGACGGTGGCTGATGTTTTTAAAAGTGTAAGATTACATTTTTGAAGCCATCGTCTAACGCGAATAATTCTGGACATGTTTGAACAAGTCCAGAATTAAAAAGTAAAATTTTCTCAGGATAAGAAAATGTAATTTAGCATTGTCGATCCTGAACAACGGCTCTTGATCACGATGAATGTGATCAAGAGTTGAGTTGTGATTTTGGTTTTAAAGGGTCGAATCGTTTTTTTTTAAAGAAGAGAGTTGAAGTGTTTAGCCTATTTTTTACGCGAGAACTGAAAATAAGAAAAATTTGTTCTGAGCGTCGGTCGGTGGTTTTTTTGAAAGAAAAATTTGTTCTGAGCGTCGGTCGGTAGTTTTCTATCAAAGAAAAAGTATGTGGTGTAAAACAAAATAGATATAGAAATAATAGAATAAAGAAAAATTATGTGGTGTAAAACAAAAAGATATAGAAATAGAAAAAAAGAAAAATTAATTTGTGTTAATAAAACAGGAGACATAGGAATAGAATAAAAAAAAAGAGAAATTTAAAGAGTGGTTTTTGGGAAAAGATTCTCCTATTGGATTACCCGTGAAAGTAAAGCTAAAACTTTAAAGGTGTTCTGCTGATTTTTGAGTGACGATTTCAAGTTAAAAAATTTGATTTTTCGAGATTCTCCTTCAAGACATCCAAATTTAGTTTTGTGCTCATTATCATAATGCCGCTTCAAATTATATTCCTTTACTATGGAAATACTCTTTTGGCATATTAAACAAAAAGGTTTTTCTTTATAATCGATAAAAAAATATAAATTTGTCCAGTTTTCATTAAAAATCCGTCTTTCGTCAACTATCTTCCTTTTTTTAGAAGCCATCTTGGGTGTATAAATCTGCAAAAATAAGGAATAAAATTAATATTTTTGTTTTTACGATTAGCGTCATAGTTTCGTCCTAAATAAAAAAATAACATTCATAACGACCGATAATTTACTACGCCAAGCGCAAATCACCACACGCCACAACAAATCCATTAAATTCTATTTTACGACTTCAATGAATTTTATAAGGCAAATATTTTAAACGCATGAATAATGTAGAAAAAAAACAGTGGAAAAATTAAATTAAATATCCATTTAATTACAAAAAAAACATAATTGCCTTTCAGGTTTTCAAAAAAATGAACCGCTTTTCGGTTTTGAGAAATTTTAATATAAACCCGGCTAACCGAATGTCAGGAATAATATCAATATCATAAAATAGGTAGGTACTTACCTAGAACGCTAAGAAAATGCACAAAAACAACAACACATATATATTATCAATAAATAAAACTTGCTGCGAATGTAACGTGGCACGAACGAACGACTGGTATGGACTGGTGTTACTGGCGATCGACAATGGAATGAGACCAAAGAATACACCAACTATCAACTATAGAAGCCAACCCGCCATGCATGAAATGTTCGCATCGCACTAAGACGACGAAAGTGCTGCCGCCCAATGGAATGTAACACGAAATATCGCGTGGAACACGAAATATCGTGCGGGCGCTATATTCAAATGTTTTTATTTATTTATTTATTTGTTGTATTCCATTACTCCTTTGTATATTGTTCCTTATAATGCTTGAATAACTAACTCCGCTACTCGCCGTGTTCGACTATTGGTCGATTTGTATAATATCGTCCGTCACGTGCATTGCGACGAGAATCTTGTGGGCCGCACCAAGACGCCTCATGGGCCGCATGCGGCCCATGGGTCTCTAGTTGCCGACCGACTGCATCGAATTTAATTTTTCTTTAAATTCTTTTTTCACTCCTATCATTGAGATCAAAAACGCTCTAACAACACACAAGCAAATCTTTTCAAGAGTTGCCGCACTATTACAAAAATACCTTCAAGTCTTTTCTTTTATTTCAGCGTGTCGTACGTTTTCCCGTGGGTCGTCACGCCGATTATCATTCAATTATTTTTGTTTCTTATATATGTAGTAGCAGAAAAAAAACGGTTATGTCCAACAATAATCTTATAAACCTTTTCTTTAAAAAAATAATATCCTAGTGTTCTTTCAAAAATGATTACTATAGATTTATATCCTTATCCTACTTGCTATTTTTTTTTGTATTATCATTTCTCTTAACGTTGTCCCAATATACGTACTAAAAGCAATATTTCAAAAAAAATTTAAGTTCCTGCAAAAACCTTATTACGTTCCTTCTTTTGTCTTCATCTCCTTTACAGCTACTCGGTTGTTCTACTATCCTCTATCGCCACATGCTCTTCAGGAAAATCAACCAGACAGCCTCTTGTCGCATTTCCAGAAAATACAGAACAATCCACGTTTCCTTTTGTAATATTTGGTTTTATTCTTCTTTTGTTTGAATCGAATCTTCCTGAATTCTCAACCTTTTCTTTCTTTTCAGCACCTTTTCAAACTTTATACTTTCACTTCGTGAAATAATATAATTTTCTTCTATTTTTCGTAAATTAAAAAAACTTCTTGTGTCTACTGCTTCAGAATCTCTAACATACGAGACGCTGCTCGGTGAGATACAGAATTTGGCCCAAATCGACTTTCTGAGAAGCTGCTGTTGCCGAAGTTTTGATTGGCGAGGGGTATTTGAAAATAACTAGATTAGTGGAAAATAAAGTAGTCTGGGGATTGAAAAATATCCTAAATATACTTACAAGTTTTGTTTTCTAGCGGATGTCTGCGAAAATACTTTGGAGTTATTCCTTGCACGGCTATAATTGACGATTTCACCATACGAGAAGATTGTCTTTTTCTTCTTTTCCACCGTCAGAATGTCACTCCGAGCTCGAGGAAACGCACTTCTCTCGGTCGGGGTGCGTTCAATTTTTCTGCTTGACAGCAGCCGGCTTACACGCTTCAGTATTTCGTGTAGTATATTGCTATATGCAATACGCTACGACCATAACAATATGCCTTCATTGATATAAAGTATGAGTAAAAATTTACCCGAAGAAGAAAAACTATAAACCATTGCTCCTGCAAATTCATTTTATAATCGGAGCTTCTGATACTGATAAAATGACTTTGTTCAATAATAATATAATTTTAAGCGAAGGAAAGAAAAACTAGAACTATTGCTCCTGCAAATTCATATTTCAATCGGAGCTTCTGATACTGAAAAAAAATATTTTATTCAATAATAGATGTTCAGTCCACCAACTGAACATTTTTCCTAGAAGCATCCAGGTACCTATTTCCTGCAAATAAACAAAAAATCCACAAAGAATCATTCAACAGGAACAAAAACTTAAATACTTATCTGATAATTAAAGGCTGCTGTCCTCTAATTCGTTCCTCGAATTACACAAAAATATCCCACGATGACTTCCACAAGCTAAAAAGAACAAAATATTATTGAAAAATTAATTAAATTCAATAAAAATAATGCAAAACTTACCTGAAAATGCATGATCTCCATGTATATACACAGTTGACATGTCATCCCTTTGACATTACGTCAACCAGATGCTCTCGTAACAGCAACTGGTATAAACGTCGCTATGGCAACGCCATGAGGAGTACATTACATGACCATCTTCAGCAGCTATAAAAAGGCGACGGACGATAGCAAAAGCACGCATTTCCAAATCAGAGTTGATCTGATTAAGTCCTAAGCCTTGGAGTCTGTTCTGAGCAAAATCTTTATCCTAACCAGAAGTTAAGTCTGAAATTCCTTATAGAAGTTAATTCTACGCCAACAAATTGAGGTTGACTCAAATCCTAATACAGAAGTTAATTCTGGCCGTCATAAATATTTGAGGTTGACTCAAATCCAAAAACAGAAGTTAATTCTGGTTAAACAAATATTTGAGGTTAACTCAATCCTACACACAGAAGTTAATTCTGGCCGTCCTACACACTTGAGGTTGACTCAATCCATAAAACAGAAGTTAGTTCTGGCTATCACAAATATTTGAGGTTAACTCAATTCTGAAACAGAAGATAATTCTGTCCAAACAAATATTTGAGGTTAACTCAAGTACGTCGGCTAGGAATTCTAACGATTGCAAAGTGAGGTTAACTCAAGCAATCTCACACAGGAGTTAATCCGAAGGCCTAGACAACGTTATACAAAGGTTGGTCTAGATTTGTTTCCAGAGGTTAACTCTGCACCAAATACATTCAGAAGCTAATTCTGATCAAAGTAGAAGGAATTTCCTTCCCACACGTAGCAGTACTCAGATTGCTGCACTCATAAAAAGCGCACAAGATTCAACGTCGCAAGTGCCATCAGTACGATCTCAGACGCAGCAATATTCCAGTTTGCTGCAATCAAAAAGGTACGCACATGATAAATGTCTTCAGTGCTGCCTTCATGCCCTCAAATAAATTCGAGGTCGCCAACCGCCAAAAATCACTTCTAGTGAAATCAGTGACAAGTGTTGATCACAGTGCGACAAGCTTTTATTTTTTTATTTTATTTTTTGGTTTTATTTTTTTTAAATTTTGTGCGATGGAAGAACTCCTGGAAATTTATAATTCTGAGTCTTTAAACTCCACGGATGCAGGATTATCACCAACACCTCCAGAGCTATTGGCACCCATAAAGAGGGTCAACCCAATTAGCCCTCTGCCTCCTACTCCGAAGAGGCCACGCCGACTCCCTTCAGCCATCATACGGCCTCCCCCACACGACGTGCTGCCGGTGAAAAAGTTATTTAAGCCGTTCGAGGCGATGCCAGCAACACCCAACATCAAGAAATTACAAGAATCATTTAAGGCCAACGATGTATTCGAATTTTCTAGCAAGCCAAAAATAATTTGCCCAGGGATTCGAGTATCTACAAAGCCACAAAAGCCGCAAAACGCTGGAAAAACCTTAATCATTATGTACTCAGTACAACAAAAGGACAGATTTTCCAGACAAGACAACAGATGGCCCCAAACCAAAAGGGAGCAAAACCATGCCAAGGCTGCCTACGATCACACCAACTGAAACAAACTATTCAATTAATATTGAAAAGAGTAATGCCAACACTGAAGCTCAAGCCAATCAGAAGTCCAAGGCTAAAAATCAGGCACCGTGTGTCAAACAAAGCAAAGCCAAAGTCACAGAGCAGGCGAGAATAAGCGCTAAATGTCCAAAAACAAAACTCAACAACATTGTGCCGAGTCTACCAAGAAATTTGCATGAAGTAACGCCAACATTCAGCAGTGCGCCTGATAGCAACTTAACCAGCATATCAAAATATTCCAGCAAACCGAAAAGTCCAAAATTGCCTGGAAATCTTCATATGGCTGTCCCAAATAAAGCATACAGGCCGCCTGCTACCACTGCGCAAATAGAATCCGAAATTATTGTCACGGCAGAAGCAAAAAGGGAGACAATTGGCATCCCCATGGCAGTCAAAACCATGATAAAGGCCAGTCCGGACATGAAGGTAATGCTGAATACAATCCCCATGCCATGGGATGAAATTATCAGCGCTAAGGCATACTATCGCCATATACTCCCAAACGGATCCTACATAAAGATGAGAAAGAAGAAGGACAGGCTACACTTCACCAGTCAATATCAAGTAAGTTGATAACAAACATAATTTTATTGTCTATCTATACAGTCACTATAAAAACTCTCAAAATCAACATTTTTCACGTCCCATCACAAAAATCTGTCCTCTTCCTATCGATCAATAAACAAACAAAAAATCCGGGTACCTATTTCCTGCAAATAAACAAAAAATCCACAAAGAATCATTCAACAGGAACAAAAACTTAAATACTTATCTGATAATTAAAAGGCTGCTGTCCTCTAATTCGTTCATCGAATTACACAAAAAAATCCCACGATGACATCCACAAGCTAAAAAGAACAAAATATTATTGAAAAATTAATTAAATTCAATATAAATAATGCAAAACTTACCTGAAAATGCATGATCTCCATGTATATACACAGTTGACATGTCATCACTTTGACATTACGTCAACCAGATGCTCTCGTAGCAGGAACTGGCATAAACGTCGCTATGGCAACGCCATGAGGAGTACATTACATGACCATCTTCAGCAGCTATAAAAAGGCGACGAACGATAGCAAAAGCACCCTATTCCTCTAAATCCCAAAATTACTAAATAACAGACAAGAACACAGCTTGCCGTCGCGCAACAAGCTGTTAATACTTATCGACATCGTGCAATATAAAATTAATAGTTATTTGAGCAATTAAAGTGTAAAGTGCATTAAAGACATAAGTGAAACCTAGGCCAAAATAAAAGCCTGTAAGTAAAAACTATCAAATATCCCGGGATATCGGTTCGGTTTAAAAATTTCGACATAATTCGTTATAATTCGTAAATCGCGTGTGAAGAACTCTGGACTTGACTTGACTTACAAAAGCACCCATTTCCAAATCAGAGTTGATCTGATTAAGTCCTAAGCCTTGGTGTCTGTATTGAGCAAAATCCTTATCCTAACCAGAAGTTAAGTCTGAAATTCCTTATAGAAGTTAATACTACGCCAACAAATTGAGGTTGACTCAAATCCTAATACAGAAGTTAATTCTGGCCGTCATAAATATTTGAGGTTGACTCAAATCCAAAAACAGAAGTTAATTCTGGTTAAACAAATATTTGAGGTTAACTTAATCCTACACACAGAAGTTTATTCTGGCCGTCCTACACACTTGAAGTTGACTCAATCCATAAAACAGAAGTTAATTCTGGCTATCACAAATATTTGAGGTTAACTCAATTCTGAAACAGAAGTTAATTCTGTCCAAACAAATATTTGAGGTTAACTCAAGTACGTCGGCTAGGAGTTGATCCTAAGGATTGCAAAGTGAGGTTAACTCAAGCAATCTCACACAGGAGTTAATCCGAAGGCCTAGACAACGTTATACAAAGGTTGGTCTAGATTTGTTTCCAGAGGTTAACTCTGCACCAAATACATTCAGAAGCTAATTCTGATCAAAGTAGAAGGAATTTCCTTCCCACACGTAGCAGTGCTCAGATTGCTGCACTCATAAAAAGCACACAAGATTCAACGTCGCAAGTGCCATCAGTACGATCTCAGACGCAGCAATATTCCAGTTTGCTGCAATCAAAAAGGTACGCACATGATAAACGTCTTCAGTGCTGCCTTCATGCCCTGACGTTACTGTCGTGTCCCTAAGCAGTAGAATAGCGGAAAATCGAATAATTAATCACGATCACTAAAAGTCTTTAATTAAAACACTCTCAAATTACTTTAAGATATGTACTTCTTTATTTCACGCAAAAGCTTGACCTATCTTAACAATAACTCCGAACCGAAGTGAAACTTGATACTCTTAACAAAAGTAACGACGCGGTCTTTTATGCCCCGATATTCGGAAGTACTTTTTTTGCTCACAAAGCGGATGTATACAAACGACAACAACCTTGTCGTTTGTTCTACCGGTTGCAGCACCTGCG
Source organism: Dioctria linearis (assembly GCA_963930735.1). Taxonomy (NCBI): domain Eukaryota; kingdom Metazoa; phylum Arthropoda; class Insecta; order Diptera; family Asilidae; genus Dioctria; species Dioctria linearis. The sequence continues at coordinate 247,994,655 of OZ005740.1, read as the reverse complement.
TTGCTTAGTAGTAAACAATCGCTTTACATAACAATTACCATGCTAGGTTAATTGTTATCGTAATCGTCGATTGCTCCACTAACCGCTCATCGTAGCCAGCTGTTGAGCTAATCAGCGAAATAACCGGTAGTTGCAGAACAGTACCATGCGAGGTTACTGTTTAGCAATTGCTAATTATTTCTCTAAAATGCGCCCTTGGCTGCATGAAGAATCTTCCTCATATTGGGCCATAACATCCCTCCCCCCTTGGAAAAACTAGTTTTCGCAGGGAACTAGATCTGGAGAGTGCAATCAATTAAATAAACTGAAAATATCTTAATCCTCGTTCGGTTCAGATTCTGTACAGTATCTCATTATATTTCTTTACATTACATTTTTACATATTTCGAAATTTTCTTATTATCTTTTTCTAACATTATTTGATTTTACATCATTTCACATTTCTCTTTTATATTTAATTTCTCTTTCATCATTTATTTCTTCCTTAATATTCTTTCCTATGTTCTTTTCACCTTAAATTTTTTTTTTTTTTTTGGTTTCTGTATTCTATGTTTTTATTTTTCCCATATTTTACTTTCCTTTATTGCTTCTCACATTCAATTTTATTATCGTCTTACAATATTTCTATTCTTCTTTAATTTATTTAACATTTTTCTTTCCTGTATGTCTTACATTTTTTTTTACGTTCCTCTTATTTTAACATTTGCTTTTTTGTTTTTTTTTTTTACAATATAACAACTCGGACAAATCTGAGGCCTAGTGAAGTCTTGAAGTCCCAAAACCTAGTAGTATTGAATCTGGTATATTTGACTCAACACATCATCGAAATAAATCACTGAGATTACGCAGAATGCCTTCGTATATTTCTCAGTAAATATACCACTGTGCCTCTCGCACATAAAACCAATCCGCTCACATCAGCTCGCTGTCGATGCACACGGTGCTGCCCAAGCTCACTAGTGGATGAACAAACTGAGCTGACACGTGTTAGCACCCTAATTTACAAGCGTAGTAGCGATTCACTGCTTGTTATCTGACAATTTAATCACACAACATCAATTAAATTCCTTTTTTTTGAAGTAAATTAATGTTTCTGGCTATTAACTAAACATTATCTCTCATTATTTCAGATTAAATAAACACACACACCGCCACACTCCCTTTCAAGTGGATTTTTCATTGGAATCTTAGTGCATTTAAGTTCTTCCAGTAGTGAAATCATTATTTGTTAATTTTTATTTGTATTTTTTTTTTACTATTTTTATATTAGATTTTTTTTAGTGGTTTAAGGCTTAGCAAGTAAGAGAAAAGGAATTATAATTTGGAGTGAAATATACATTGAATTTTTTGACAATTAATGAAAACCATCTTGTTATCATTTCTACATCTTTCTGATCCGGTACCTTTTCTTTTTTATGACTAGACCTGTCATAGGCCTAGACATGCCATTACAATTCAAAATAAAGTTTCAAGTATTACCAGAACCATCGTAGATTCACTAGTAAGCTGTAATATTTTGAATTTAAATAAGAATTCCCAGGATATTATTAATGTTTGCTCGGATCCATTTAAGGAGGTAAAATCTGAGTACTTTTTATGGAAGTTTGTTGAGTGATTGGCTTGGACGTAAAGTCCAGACTGCCAGCATGAGCTGATAGATCACTCGACGGTCAGCGTTGACTGCAGGGCGGCACGCTAGCTCGCCTCGGCTATTGGCAGAGAGTGTGGGGAGGTTCCACGAAACAACCCGCCGCTGCCGTCTGCCATAATCAAAAAAACATTCGTGCCTATCTAACAACACGCCGGCACACATTCAGTCCTGAAGGGACCTTTACTTCACTTACTTGCATCCAACATTGAAGGCGCAGATGGTATGCCTTCACTGCATGAAGGTCGTCTAGCTCGCTAGTCTCTCTCTTTAAAGGTCAACTAGGGACCCTGAAAAATCTTGCCCTCAGTGTCAGATGGGTGGCTGGGGCTTGCAGTGTAGGCATACCATCTGCGCCTTCAATGTAGGATGCAGGTACGTGACGTAAAGGTCCCTTCAGGACTGAATGTGTGCCGGCGTGTTGTTAGATAGGCACGAATGTTTTTTTGATTATGGCAGACGGCAGCGGCAGGTTGTTTCGTGGAACCTCCACACACTCTCTGCCAATAGCCGAGGCGAGCTAGCGTGCCGCCCTGCAGTCAACGCTGACCGTCGAGTGATCTGTCAGCTCATGCTGGCAGTCTGGACTTTACGTCCAAGCCAATCACTCAACAAACTTCCATAAAAAGTACTCAGATTTTACCTCCTTAAATGGATCCGAGCAAACATTAATAATATCCTGGGAATTCTTATTTAAATTCAAAATATTACAGCTTACTAGTGAATCTACGATGGTTCTGGTAATACTTGAAACTTTATTTTGAATTGTAATGGCATGTCTAGGCCTATGACAGGTCTAGTCATAAAAAAGAAAAGGTACCGGATCAGAAAGTGTAGAAATGATAACAAGATGGTTTTCATTAATTGTCAAAAAATTCAATGTATATTTCACTCCAAATTATAATTCCTTTTCTCTTACTTACTAAGCCTTAAACCACTAAAAAAATCTAATATAAAAATAGTAAAAAAAAAATACAAATAAAAATTAACAAATAATGATTTCACTACTGGAAGAACTTAAATGCACTAAGATTCCAATGAAAAATCCACTTGAAAGGGAGTGTGGCGGTGTGTGTGTTTATTTAATCTGAAATAATGAGAGATAATGTTTAGTTAATAGCCAGAAACATTAATTTACTTCAAAAAAAGGAATTTAATTGATGTTGTGTGATTAAATTGTCAGATAACAAGCAGTGAATCGCTACTACGCTTGTAAATTAGGGTGCTAACACGTGTCAGCTCAGTTTGTTCATCCACTAGTGAGCTTGGGCAGCACCGTGTGCATCGACAGCGAGCTGATGTGAGCGGATTGGTTTTATGTGCGAGAGGCACAGTGGTATATTTACTGAGAAATATACGAAGGCATTCTGCGTAATCTCAGTGATTTATTTCGATGATGTGTTGAGTCAAATATACCAGATTCAATACTTCTAGGTTTTGGGACTTCAAGACTTCACTAGGCCTCAGATTTGTCCGAGTTCAAAATGCTGTATTTATGTACAAGCAGGTTGACGTTGCTCGGCAATGTACGAGAATTTACGAGGTATAATGCTCGTAGTAATACTAGACACAATACTTCTAGTATTTTTGAGTTTTTACGTATTAAAATCAATGCTGTTAATACAATTTACTAGGGTCAGAATTCAATACTTCCGATCTGTCTCGAGTAATAGCTCGGAACGCAATGAATTTCTTGTATTTCTAGCGCTCTATTTATACTGTGGAAATGCCCAGGTTAGATAGAGCTTTAGAAAAAAGTTGAAACTGTTGCGTGTGTGAGCGCTGACGGTGCTTGGGGATTTGTATGTGAAGAGCGATGGCACGTCATCATGACTGATGATTAATTGTATTGGTGCAGCTGTTGTGCTGATATAGATTTTACATGGTGAGTCCTTCGAATTACTTCTAATTTAAGGTCAAGCAAGTCAATACTTGTAATGTGAAGAACTAAGCATTCCCTTGCTTCTTTAATAGTTATGTTCTTCCTTTTATTCAGCACTTGATCTTTGTCTTCATTGCTCGTTCTCGCGGTAGGTAAAATAACAGCATTTATTAATAATGTTATTATACAATCACGTGAATCTGTTAGAGAAAATGTATTTTATACAAGCACTTATGTAAGCTAGCAGGTGATGACGAAAATGAAATAAATGAACATATATGTACTTCAAGGTCTAAAAGGGATCTTCTTTAGTTGCAGCACGAATGCCGAGAAGCATCACTACTCCAATGGATTGTATTCGCTGGAGCTCTTCGGTAAGATTTCAATTGGCGATGAAATCCCTCTACCATGCCATTCGCTTGTGGATGGTAGGCAATCGTTCTGATACGATGGTATCCGAGCAATTTGGTCAGTTCTGAGAATAGTTTGCTTTCGAATTGCGTACCTTGATCGGTAGTTATGACGAGTGGAATTCCAAATCTGGAGAAATAGTGTTGGACAAATGTTTGGACGACAGTATGTGCAGTTTGTACATTGAATTGTAGCGTTTCGTGTGTTACATAATTATATTTGTACCTGGGGTTTACTCAGGAGGATGCCTTCCCCCGCCTCGCTGAGTTAAGTTATCCAAAACTAGTCAAAAACATTTTTTTCACTTTTACTTCTCTTTATTTTCTTCATTCACAATTCTATTCCGCGTAATCTTATTGCGAAAACACGACCGACGATGGCTTGAAGTGTAATTTGATATTTTCGTAAATATCTCAAACCATCGTCTTGCTTTTGGTGCATACATTGTTGCACCCACAATGTATGCAGCACGCGACAATTTGCTGATAAGAGTTTTTTCGGTGAAGACTTGATTGTTTCAGTCTTCCCCGATGTAAAATTTATATGGCCGATATGTATGTACATACGTACATACATACATATTGTGTTTCTGACAAATCTTACTGAAGGTAAGATTTGTCGTGGGGCTTTTTACTATTGAAATGACTTGGGTTGAAATTTAAAACCTTTATTTTTCCCAAGTCGTTTTGTGGGAAAATATTTTGGTTATTTTTATTGGAAGGAATTTGAAGAAATTGCTGATGGTAATTTCTTCGTCTTGGAAGTAGATAAGCTAACCATGTTTTAAGCATGATTAACTTATACCTATGTATGTAAATTAAACATTCTAAACTTTTTGAATTACCCTTTTCAGGCAATTTAGGTATACAACACGTGCTATTGTTGAAGAGTTTTGATAATTCCTCATCTTGTTTTTGAGCATCTGCTAGAGAACTGATATTCAACGCGACTTCAGATATTGAACTACTACTTTGATGAATTCGGGAGAGCGTATCTGCTACAACATTCTCCGTGCCTTTTATGTCCTGAATATCACTAGAGGGTTTGGAAATGTAATATAAGCGGCTTGTGTTCCGTGAAATTTGTGAATTGTCGGCCGTCTAGAAAGTATCTGAAATGCTTGATGGCAAGATACACTGCGAACAATTCTCTATTGAAAGCTGAGCATTTGCGTTCGGCAGGACTTAATTTTCGTGAATAGAAGGCGAGTTGTTCCCAGTGTCCTTCTTTTCGTTACTGAAGGACTGCGCCTATGGCAATGTTTGTAGTCGGCATTTGGTGTGGATGCACTAGTAGGGTTGAATCAGTTAATGCTTGTTTGATTTTACCGAAGGCAGCACTTAAGAAATCTGACCATGGAAAGACTGTCGAATTTTTAGGGATTTTGGAGGCTGCAGACATGTGTGCATGTAAGGGACATGTTAAGTCCCAATGTAGGCTTAGCATAAAAAACGGGCAGGTGCCGGCATGAAAAATTACAAGACAGAAGAGTTTTAGTTGACAAAATTCACTGATTTATTTTATCACAAAATAATTCTTAATCCAGGCAATTCAGTTCAACTTTACAAACTATATAAACTATTTCAATTTTAATATTAGATAAAAAACGTACTAATTCAAATATTCAACAAACACTAAAGTCCAACTTTGACGTAATAATAAGCCTTCACTGGCTCTAATTTCTTAATCTGTAAGAGAAAGAAATAATTATTAGTTTTATTGAATAATAGAGGTTTGGTTGGTAGAATGAGCATCAATGAACTACTCATATAGGCAAAGGCTGGGGTCAAAAGAATCTCCCAGTAGAATGCTGAAAATTTAAAAATTTAAATATTATTTAATTTGTAAAAATTAGGTAAGTACTATAGGGTGCAATACTTCCCTTAGATTAGGTTAATCAAAGCTTAATATGGCTTCAGAGCTGCCTATCTGCCTGGCGAGGACGATGGACGACAAATGCCATTTGCCGCATGTAATTAAATTCAGTTGTGCCGCTTTATGTTTCATTGGATCTAGTCTTCTTGGCCTTGAATATGGCAGTCGTCTATTCGTGATATATGATGTACGACGCTATGCTTTACATGCCGGTTGTAGTTTGGGGGTTCCGTTAGCGACGGAAACATTTTTAGTAAAGACCCAAAGTCATTGTCAATGGTATAATGTAAAGGTGAAGGTGTACTAACTTTGGCTACCAAAGTCTCGACAGTGAGATTTGTTTCAGGATCTACCAGACGTTTGTTGTGCACATCAACTATCAGTTGAAATTTGGATAGAAAGTCAGCACCTATGATTGGTCTGGCTACTGAAGCGATTATAAATGTGTGCGTAAATGTTCGTAGAAGACCCAAGTCTAATCAAAGTAGTTTTGTACCGAAGATGGGAATGAAACTACCGTTGGTAGCTGATAGATTCAAATCAGGCTGTTTTGATTTGTTTTCTAAAAAATGTTTGATCGGAAGCACTGAAAGTTCAGCTCCGGTATCAATGAGAAATGTTAAATTTTGATTTGAGTCGTTCACAAATAGGCGGCAGTTGTTATGGGACCTGTTGTGTGTCGCTGCGACAACAGGTTGATCTAGTTTGGGGATTCATTTTGCAATCTTCGCATACTGTTTGATGACTGAGTACAAGGAGGCCGGCAACGTTGACCTTTCGAATCGAATTTCCTATGGTAGTAACACACAGAATTGCGGGAAGCAGCACGTGATCTGTTTCTATCCTTTGTTGGTGGAAGGTTACTCGACCTATCGGAGCGCGTTTGCGAATTTGAGAATTATTGTTAAATTGAAGCTTAGAAAAAACTGTTTCTACGTTGGCAATTCGACTCTCGAGATTTTGAAAATTGTTATTGTCTGAATTATTTCGATAAACTGTCGCGAAACTATTAATGGTTGATGCCTGAATAGCTTCATAGATTTTGTCAGCTAAGTCTGTGAGCTCCGAGATTTTCTTCTCGCCCATAGCAATTATTGGAATGGTAATTACTTAAGGTAGACGACGTAACTAAGGATTTCTAAGTAAACTCTCACTGACTGTCTCACATGAAGGATTGATCTGTATTACTCCGAGGGCTTCCTGTCACCTAGCTCAGCCTTTTCAAAAACTTGTTCAAGGCGTCGCTCTTGTAATCGTGCATGGCGCGTGATTAGTTTGTCGTATTTTTCTGATGTCTAACTGTCTCACAGATTTCTGGTGGTAAGGCGGCGATAGCTACTTTGAACTTTCAGATGCAAGTCTGTTAAGGTTAAAGTGCATCTCAGCTTGAACGAACCAAAGTTCTGGGCTCTTGACCCAATATGGTGGTAATTTGATTTGCAAGGAGCCTACATCACTGTTAATTTCTTTTTTATTTGAGTTATGGTTCACCGTTCTCGGAATTTGGCATTTTAAAAATTCTCCAAAGAAGGAATGAAAATCGAAAAGGAAACAAAGCAAAAATATTTTTTTTTTTAATGAATCGATGCACTAGTGATCACAGGCACTTGCACTGTTTCCTAATTATGGCAACGAAATATTCGCCATTGGCGTGGTGCCTTTACATAAGGGTTAACAAAGTTCTAACGCTGTATATGAGATATGAAATGCAAAAAATCTAAAGAAATTTAGATGCTTCGCAATGCAGAAATTATGTTCAATTCATATTTAGTAATTCAAAAAAAAAAAAAATTAAATGATGATGAATAATAATAAATGAATATCTATCTACGCATATTCAAAGTAAAATTTGTGAAAATAAATTATGTTGTCTAGTGGTACTTATCTTCTCCGTTGGACGGTGAGCACACATACAAGTCGTGGTAGCGGTATACTTGTGATGTATTTACTTCTACTAGCTATTTATTCCCGTTATTGCACGTTGTCTGCATATGTGACGAAAAATAGGATGATTCCATTTTATCTAGAAGAAATATTCCTTTATATGCAGGAGTACAGCTGGTTCCTTTATATGCATATACTGTGTATAGCTGACAGGTTTGAAAACGGAAAATTTCAGCACGATTCCTTAATTTTGCGTATATTTCTGTTGTTCGTGGTCACCAATATGTTGTGGCTTGTTGAATAAAAAACGCGACATACATTTAACTTATGTTCTTTATTGAACAAAACAAACAAACTTATGAAAAGGTATAATAAAATTCTTGAGTGAAACACGATGATTTTGGGTGACAAGTTTCAAGTCTTGGTTTTGACTCATCAACAGGTCCCAAATAGCGAAATTGAGTGACTTGAAAAACAAATGAAAAAATAGAACAAAGAAACGAAATGAGAAAATGAAAAAATATTGATAAAAACAGAAAAAAACAATTTTTTAGCTTTTGCCTTACCGGAGAATTCAAAAAAATGCATTCTTGAACAAATATCCAGTATTTGTGTAGAGATTGCATCTTTTGCTGTAGGTATTCCTTACTGGCAGATTTGAGTGTAGGATTTGACTGTATGGAATTTAATCTATTTTTTGCAGCCTAAATTGCGCTGTGTTAGACTGGTGTTCCTCAACACGTTCTTGCATATCCTCAGTATTGGGCACTTTCTTTGAATTTTTGGGAGATGTGATGTAAAAAAGGTTTTTTGTGTTATCCGCATGAGTTGAAATTGATTTCAACCTATCAGACAATGTTGCTCTGATTAGGTTATACCAATCCTCTGTCTCATCAGAGCATGATTCTTTGAAGTATTCTTGTGCTTCGTCGAAATTATTATGTTTTTGAATGAGGGACTCTGTTCCTTCAAAAGCCGCCCAATACTCTTCTAATATTTGGAGTTTACCAGAAATAAATTCTGAAGTCCTATGTTTTGTTGGTACTGTGATTTTCCTTTAATATTTTCCTAATTTCTTCTGTTCTTTGAACTTGTGACAAGCAAAGCTCATCAAAGCTTACTGTTTCTTCCGTCATGTCTGGATCTTTATTTAAGGTGGAAATATTAGGAAAAATGGAAAAGAAAAAAAAATTGTTTGCATCAAAAATTAAGAAATATGCACTAATATAATGCAGTATAGATTTTGTTGAAAAATTATTTTGTATTTATATTAATATAAGGGACTGTAGTGCTTTAATACCTTGCCAAATAACTAAATTAAATCGAAACTGTCGAATTTATATTGGTTGATTCTTATTAGCAAATACGTATTTCGTATAACTGTCAAAAGTTCACGTAAATTTATGGGCTAATTATCGTAAGTAAAACAATGATTATAAAAAAAAAATTTGTATACTCGATTGACAGGGGATAGGAGAATATTGGGATAAAAAAAGGTAGAAAACGTGGTAAACTTGTATGCAACAGAGAGGAACACATGCAGAAACTGACTTATTCTCTCAACAACTTGAAACAGGCTGTGAGTTATTTTTATGTGGATAATTCTGTTAAAAAGAAAACTGGAAATTGAATTTGTGTTTATATAAATTTTAAAATAGATTCGGGAATAGGAATGGGAATTATTTAATTTCTGGGATCATTCTCTCCAATCAAAACCTCTCCGTTGAACTATAACCACAGACAAGAAATACCCAGGTATCGACGGTAGAACTACGAAAGTGATGTATGGAAGAGCTCATAGCAAACCTCAATAACTCACTGATATCGGCTAAATATATCATGGGTACGAACCAAAAAAATTTTTCAATATAGGCAAAAATTAAATTTTTTCTTAGAATTTAAATCGACCATATTTCTTCACAATTTGTGTGCATTATTGGTGGCTGAAGACGATTCGATTAAGTTGTGTCTGGGCAGTATCGGCTTCGTGGAAGTTGGATTGATTTGGTTGCTTGGGCTTGTTAACTAAAAATTTTTATGAGCGTTGTCTCAGGCCGGTATAAATTTGTGTTCAATGTAGGAAAGAATTGATTTATTTCTTAGAATTGAAATCGACCATATTTCTTCAGAATTCGTGAGCATTATTGGTGGCTGTAGACGGTCCGAACAAATTCTGTCCGGTATCGTATTGCATGATGAGTTGAGCGAGCGGCGGCGGTGGGTGGTAAACATTAATGCAAGACTTACTTCTTTTAATAGTTAGATAAGCAAACAAAATTACAAACTTTACCGAAATTTATTTGCATGGATACAAATCGAACATTTAGGGTAATAACGCCTAAGCGGCTATCACTAATCGCCACAACCCAATTAGATTTTGCATTTTTTGATTTCCGTATTTAAGAAAATTGCAAATTTTAACAAAAAAGGGGCTTGGTTGTTCGCACATTAGAAATGTTTTAAATATGATAGAGTATTTTATTGAGGTAAAATATACATTGAAATTCCATTAAAATTACAAGCAGGGAAAATGTACGGCATACCAGTAGGAAGATTATATTGTAAATATTTTTGTAAGTTTTAGACGTAGTGAGATTTATAAATACTTTTTTCGTTGGAGTGGTTTTTTTCGAAGCTCTTTGGAAATAGATATTCCATTTTCACAATTTGACTGTTTGACAGTTTGTGATTTTTTCCATAAGAACTAGTGAGGTGTTGCAGTGATTGCTTTGGTAACATTGAAATTTCAATAAGCTATATCTTTCACAATATCTGGAAAAAATGCATGCCATCATAATGTAAATCCTCCTTTACGTGAATCATGAAACTTAAACATTTCGACTTTTGCATGTCCGTCCGTCCGTACTTTTTCTTGAGTACGTGTTGACCAGAAGACGGAACGGATAATGAAGAAAATTTAATTCGCTCGCGAACGAGTGTTATATACAGAGAGTTTAATTTTTATTTCGGTGTGGAGTTTTATTTCGGTGTGGAGCTTTATTTCGCTCGAGAGTTTTATTTTTAATTCGAATCACTCGCGAGTGATTTTTATTTATCGAGAGTAAAAAAATATTTCTCGCTCGCGAATAAATCAAAGAAGAATTATTCTCTACGCAAATTTAGAAGCAGTGAATACGTGATTCTGTTATTTTTTTATTATTATTATACTTGTACTGACTTGTATTGTATTGTGCTTGTATTGACTAAATCAACCTTTCTTTTCCTGTTTTTTCTATAGAAAAAGTATACTTTTAAGCACTCCAGATTGCCGCTAAGAACCGAAGTTGCCTCTTTTTTATTAAAACAAAACTTGCTGCCAGGGCTTGTTTGTGCCTAGTGAAATCTCCAAATTAAAAAATGGAGAAACCTTCACCCGTTCCGGAGTAAGCACAACGGCCAGTTCGAGACACGCAGTCGCCGTTATTATTAATGCTGCAAAGTGTGCCATTTTTTCTACACATGATACAATAAGACCCGGTCCGTGACTCCTCACAAGGAAACGAGCATTAGAAGGATATCTGTCTTATGCATTTGTGGGTGCTTCATTTGTTTTAATTTGAGTTCTCAGTTTTCTTTGTTTTTTTAGAAGGCAAACTGGATGCACGTACTTGAGATAAAATTTATATTATATTATATTTATTTATAAAATTTGCGATTTGTTGGTCCTTGATCGCAATTTATCATTTTTACTGTCAGTCCCATTTCTGAACAAACGTCCAAACATTTGTAAAATTGCTGTTGCAAAATTTCAGCTGGTATACTGCCAGGACTTGCTATGTAATATAGCACATACTTAAAACTTCCACAAAGGCTCCTTATCAAAAACATACATACACTTTTGGCAAATGTGTTTTCCCTATGATCGCCTCCGTAATCGACATAACCATCTATAATATCTTTGACGTTATTATATGTGATATTTGCTTGCACACTCATTTCATCAAATATAAGCACAATGTTGCGATCTTTATCACTGAATTTATTTACTTGCACTGTTATTTCCTTTAATATTGCTGGATCAAATCCAGGGGAGAGACTTTTAATTTTAGTCCACTTATGAAGGGAACTGAAATGAGGCATGCGAAAGCCAAGAACATTTCAAATATAATTGTAGTTTGCTGATGATCTAAAATAAATACATTGAGAAATCCATTTTTCCGCCGGGTTGTATAAACTTTTGTTATTTATTATCATCTTAGCAAATGTCGTTGAATTTTCTTCAGCATCAATTTCATTTTCTATAAGTTCAGAACTAGTTACTTCTCCCTTAACCCTTAACCTTGTTTTAGCTTTTCGAAATCTATATATTTTTAGCTCTAAGTTAGCCTTAGATTTTCTTAAATTCTTAGCAGCAATCTTAAATTTCTGCACGTCTTTCCTAAGACGTCTAATTTGCGTTTTACATCTATTCAGTTCCCGAGAATACTTACAGCAAACTCTATAGGCAATCGGATCTGAAGCATGAGACTCCCTATTAACTGATGAAAGGATTAGTGAAGCGCGATTCAAATCTTCAATGTCAAAATCTGTATTATGTTGCTCTTTTGTGTATGTTTTTCTAGGCTTCGAGAAATTAAAACTAGATTGAGGAGAGCAAGGACGTACATGATCAGTATGAACTAAATATAAAGATAGTACAGCGCCATGCTTAAGAAATTTTTTACCAATAAAGGTATGTTCAAAATGTATATTGCAAATGTAAGGCACTTTCTTTGCCTGGATATCTTCTTTACATTCTCTGCATGCATTTATCCAAATATCATATCTTTCGTCATTTTGTTTAGGAAATTTAAAAAATTTTCTATTTGGGAAATGTTTTAAAGTTGCTTGACAGCCACGAATAGAACACTTTATTTTCCAACTTTTTGACATTCTTTACCGTAGATAATGGATATATATTCAAACACAAGAACAGATTCCAAAGAATTAATATACAATATAGGATGTAAAGCTGTGTAGGTATATAGCCTAAAGATATTAATTAATGAAGAGAATTTATTTCAAGAAATCCTTTAACCTCTAAGTAAAATTAGAGTTCACGATTAAAACAAAAACAAAACCCAAGTGTAACGAACCGCTTTTTTTTAAAGAAACTAAATGCGGAATCGCTTGAAAACACGTCAACTCATCTCCGCACCCGAGGATAATGTAATCTCTAGTCCTTGAGCCTTCTCTACATATTTTTCTATTCTACCTGAATTACTCTCAGCATTCACACACCTTCAAATTATATTATTATATTTTCATGCATCTGTATTAATATTCCCAGAAATAACCCAAACCTTCTCAATTACTTTGTTACTGCCTGTAACCAACCTTTACCGCAATAAATAAGTCATTTACCCTTATAAACATGCACTACAATTTCTAGGAATTCACTCAACAGCTGGGCAAAAATCATGCATATGTAATCTTTACTTATTTTCTATTGATGAAATTCTACTAAGTGTAATTGGCTCTTGGCGACATTGGACTTTATTATCCACGGAGATGAGAAGACAGCTTATCTTAAAAATCTTTTTCCTTACCGGCGGGTTTTTCCGGCTTGTGCTATAACAGTTCGGCCAACCTACAAGTTCACTGTCCTCAGTGAGATTAGGACCAGTGTACATAATCAACAAGAAAATTACGTCTCATCATCGCCACACATGCACAGTATACTTATTTACACCACCTAGGCTAATTCTAAACAACTCACAGTCATCATCAGGGACACAAAATAAATTCGATGAAGCACATAGCTATTTTGGATCCAATCTTATCCACGCCACTCAGGCAAACCATATTAAACGATTCATCACATATTATACGTTTTAAAACTTGACACATCATATTTTCCTACAAATGCAACACCACACAGGCTCTCTCTCCATACTATACGACAGCGCAGAGGTATATTACACTCTGTTGCAACTTGTCCTTTACACATATACACCACTATGGCAAATTCATCCCATCTAGACTACATCCTCGAAGTAAGTCCGATTTGTAAGAAAGATATTTTGTTATAACTAATATCTCGACCCAAGTCATCTTTTAGTCGTTACAACCATCATCATCTGATAAACAAGCAATGGAAATAAGAAATACATAGAACAAAAAGAATTGAATAATTAACAAATCAGAAATGCTTTAGTAATAGTGATTGCTTTATTATCTTATCTCTCCATGTTACATAGTATTTAACTCGAATTTTCTTCTTCTTCGGAGTCGTCGTCATCGAACTTTAAGTCGTCTAAAGAACACCAGGGTTTGATTCTATCAGCTGATTGTACTGATTCGAATCGTCGATTGGTAACCTGTGTTATCGCAGTATCACTAACCACATATCGAGCGTTCGGCAATACCTCTTTAATTTTTTATGGCCCTTTATATCTCGGTTGAGTCTTTTTGGGTTGCCCCTGCTTAAGCCTAGTACGCTGTTCAAGCGAAAATTTCGCTTGCATTCGGGACATATAATTCTACACGGAAAAAAGTTGTGGAGAAAATGTAAAATAGAAGTGGAGAGTAAATGACTCAGAAATTATTGTCAAGGAAACTTAATGTCAAAAAATTTTGCGATGGAGATTATAAGCAACGAAATCATAGATGAAATAATAATTGAAGCATCTCTTGTTTTGCACGATTTAGTGAACAAATCTTGTAAAAGGCTGCCCTCAATAAGAGTAAATCCTTATCTCAAGTCAATTTTTTTTCAGATGTAAGTTCTTCAAAACGTAAATACGAAAGGATACGCTAATATAAAACTAAATTGCAGTTTACAGATATGAAAGCAAACAAAAAAACTTTTCAGGAAAATTTCCACATGACCAGATATGGTTTTGAACGAATTTTTAAATTGGTAGAAGCTGATTTGTTGCCAAAAAAGTGCACGCACCCGAAGGATGAAATAACTCCAAAAGAAAAACTAGCTGTTGCACTCGAGTATGAATATAATTATCATTTTTTTTACAGAAAATACTTAAAATTTTGCTTTTCAAAGGTATTTTGCATCAGGGTCAATCCAAAGACATGTGGCATCAATCTACCGAATTAGTAAGCAACATCTAGGAACCAACCGTATCCTCAGTGCCCATTTCGTTGGTACTTGTTGAAAATGTGCTGCACAAATAAAAAAATTAAAACTTTATTAAACAGGATTTTTCACATACTTTCTTTTCTTCGTATTATCGGGGAGTAAACACAAATCCTGAGAAAATTCCCAATCTTGAGCTTCATCGTCTTCAAAACAAGGATGCTCTAAAATTCCTTCACAAGCACTTCCCGACTTCTTTTGCTTTGCAACTTTTGTATGATATCGTCTGCTATCTCTGAGAGATCCCCACTCAGCTTTGCATTCAGAAACTAGGGAAACAAAAGAATATGTTTTAAAACTTATTATTTCACGATATTTCAAACGAAAAATACCTGTTCTTTTTAATGATTCCGCGATTTCCTTCCATGCTTTTCTGATTCCATTGATATCTTGGTGTAATGGATCCTGTAAATTCCAAATTCTCTCGTGTCTCTTTACTAAAGCCGCCAAAGTTTTTATTTCACTCGACGTAAAATTTATCCTCTTCCTCTTTCTATTTACAGGATTTTTAATTCGATCATTTTCATCATTTTCTGCCATTTTATGTACTTCAGACATATCCGGATCAAACTCTTCTAAAAATTCTATATTTTCCATTTTAAAAATTTTAATAAATAACTAAACTGAACTAATCACGTAATCTCACAAATTGAATAAGACTAAACTGACATAAGTAATACACTTGAAATCACAAATTAAATATAATTGCCAAAGCGCCAAACGTCAAACGGTATCAATAATTAATCTGTCAACTTTTCCGTGCGAAATAAAATAAATCGCTGCGGAAAAATGTCTCCACTTCATATTAGCGCCATCTGCATTCCACGACCCAACAGTTGATTTTTTCGCTTGAACAGCGTACTACTTTACGAAATCTCAAACCGAAATTTTCGTGGCACTTTTCGCCCACATTTTTTTTACATAGATTTTGTATAGGAAACGAAATTTTCGCTTGAACAGCGTACTAGGCTTTAATGAGAACCAACTCCCCATTTTTGTATTCTCTTGGCGATTTATGAGTTGAATTAAAATTGTTAGCCTTACGCTTTCGATCTTCTGTCATTCGCTCCAATATTCTAGCCCTTAATTCGCTTAAAGGTACGTCGTCATCGTCAATATGTGTTCCATCTTGCAATGCTAACAGGATCTTATTTTTGACAAAACATCTGGGATCATATCCTATAAAACTTGTTGTTGTATTCTTCATACTATTGAGTCCCCACTGAATGGCTGATACATGACAGTCCCAATCCCTTCCATCATCTTCCTTAGTCATTGATGCGATTGCCGTTTTTATGGTTCGAAAATACCTTTCTATTTGACCATTGGCCCTAGGCGTTTGAACTGCTGTTTTGACATGTTTAATTCCATTTTCTTGACACTATTTTTCAAATTCCTTGGACGTGAAAGCGGTTCCTCTGTCGCTAATAATCCTAGTTGGTACTCCAAAATACTGAGACACCTTATCAAACATTTTGACGACGCTTCTACTATTATTGCTTCTGGCTGGTTTCAACACTATAAATTTGGTGAAAGAGCATATGATGCCGATGAGATGCTGATTACCTCGTCTACTTTTCGGGTATGGTCCTAAATGATCTACGTGCACGGTAAAAAATGGTATTGGTTGATTTTCAGGAACATGGATGTTGTACCTCGTCTCATCGTTTCCACGTTTATTGTATAGGCAGTCAATACAGCTATTGATATACTTAGTGACTACAGGTTTCATATTTGGAAACCAAAATGATTTGCGTAGAAAGTCTATGGTTCGGGTTATTCCGCTATGTCCCATATCATCATGAGATAATTTAATAACGCGCCAACGAACTCCTCGCGGTACAACGAATTTGCTGCCATTCTCCGTCTTTTTATGCAATCGTTCTCCTATCATCTCATAGCTACCTTTGACACCATCGCTTTCTTTTGAATTTATTATGTCACCTTTCAAAATTTTTTTTAATTTCTGCCAATCTTGCATCTTGAGTTTGCAATGTTGATAGCCAATCCTCTTCTTGCATCCCAACTATATAAATTTTATCAGCAATCGTTGCTGACTCTTCTCCCTGCTCTTGTGGACATCGACTTAAAGCATCTGCATGTGCGAGCTGTGATCCTGGACGGAAAACTAAATTAAAATCATATTCGGAAATCTTAAGTCACCATCTGGCAATGCGTGGAATAAGGTCTTTCTTTTCTTGTGTCATCTTCAATGAATTGCAATCTGTAACTATAGTAAAATGTTTATGCAGCAAATAGTATTTAAAGCGCTCCAAGCTTTCAACCACAGCTAACGCCTCAAGCTCATAGCTATGATATTTACTTTCGCAACTCGTTGTAGAACGACTAAAATACGACACTGGCCTAATCTGTCCATCTTTGTATTTTTGCATTAAAACGCCTGCTAGACCATGACTACTGGCATCTGTGTGCAGCTCATGTTCTGCGTTACTATCATATAGTGTTAATACCGGACGCTGAGTTAGTATTTTCTTTAATTGTTGAAATGCGTTTTCCCGTTCATTGGTCCACTCGCAAACAGCTTCTTTTCTTAATAGCTCACTTAAAGGTCTTGCTATTTGAGAAAAACCTTCGATAAAACGGCGAAAATATCCACTTAAATCGAGAAACTGGCGAACTTCCTTTGTATTCTCAGGTCTTTTATAGTTCTCGACAGCTGCTATCTTGATGTCTCCGGGCTGTATCCCTTTACCTGTAATTTCATGTCCTAGGAACTTGATTTTGCGTTTTAGAAACTCACATTTTTTTTTAAATTTAAGGTAAGTTTTGCTTCTCGTATAGCTGCAAGAAATTCCGTTATCATATCTTACTGTTTCGGTAGCAATTAAAATATCATCCATATAAATTATCAAACCATTTCTTTTGAGATGCTCTGTCACCTTTGCCATTAATCTCATAAACACCGCTGGTGAATTCGCTAAACCAAACGGCATTTGCTTAAACTCATAATGTTCGTCTGGTGTTACGAACGCCGTGTATTGCTGACTATCTCTATCAAGAGGCACTTGATAATATCCGCTTAATAAATCTAATGTTGTAAATATTCTTTTGTTCGATAAAGAATTTAAAGTTTCTTCGATATTAGGTACTGGAAAATGTTCCTTTTGTGTCATAGAGTTGAGCCGTCTATAATCGACGCACATTCGATAACCTCCCTCCTTCTTTGGTACCAACAATACGGGACTTGCATATTCTGAAGTGGACGATTGAATTATATCGAGTTCCAATAATTCTTCTACGTTACGCCTAAGTGTTTCCTTCAATCCGTATGGCATTTTATAAGGATTACAGCAGACGACTTTGTTGTCATTAATCGTAATTGTCATTTCGATTAGATTCGTTTTTCCCATTTCTTTTAATTCTTGAGCAAAGCAATCTTCAAATTCGCGACTAATAACAAATAATTGTTCTCTTTCCTCACTGTTGACCTCTTCTGGAACGATTATATCTTCTAGTTTTAGTTTTGATTCTTTAGTTAGTTTTTGCTTTCCCATGCATATCTCAGATATTTGTGGGTTTTCTTCAATTACATCATATCGTCCCCACTGTTTAATAACTTTTATATTAGGACGATCAAGAAAGTCTTCCAACAATTACTGGAATTGATTGCGCGACATCTGAAACGACTACTAGATTCGTCACTGACTCAACACTGCCGATTTTTACAGGTTTCCTTATAACGCCTATCGACTTGTATCTTCCGCCCCCCAAAACCTTGTAACTCTATGCTCGTACTATCAATATTCCAACCATTTTCTTTTACTACTTGTTCCTTAATGGTGGAACAATTGCTGTTATACGTTGTTACACCTCTTTAAGTATAACGCAATATAATCAAAAATGTTAATTCAAACGCAACTTTCTGAGAAAACAAAATTTATTATAATTAAATGTAATAGATTAACAATTTTTTGTTTCGGCTTTCCACTTTAAAAAAACACTTATCGACTTTTCACTTATTACTGGTAAAGATTTATTTTAATTAGATACTTAGGAGGCCTTACCTTTGGTAGGGGGACTCTCCTAGTAGGTTCAAGTTCCTAGTTCAACCGCATCATATTTATATTATTGATTTACATGGGGATGATACTCCCCTCCACAAATTTCTAAAATTCAGCAATTTTCTAAGGGAAAAATTGATGATCGCTCAATTTTCTGTTTTGAATAACAAAGTCAGGAAATTGAGCGGAAATAACAAATTCCAAAAAAAATCGAATCGAAAAACAATTTTCTGTAAGTTCGGTGATCGATTCCATGCATAACAAAATTTCAGGGTCTCATAATTCATTAATTCATGAAACTTCATGTCACTTTACCAATGCAACGAAGTGCAGCTATTCAAAGGTGCACCTGTTGGGTAATTTTGCCGGTCTTAGATCGGTCGGTGACGTAGTCACGTATTTGGGCCTTCGATTGCTTTCATGAATGAATCATTACGTTGAGCGAATACTAGCGGATCATATTACATTTCATTTGTAGAAGAAATTATGTTCATTTTAGGCACGCGCCAAATGGGATAGAATATCTGACACCTGATGGTTGTTGTTTATCGTTTGTGGAAGTATACTTTGTTGCATTTACGTTAGGAATTCGTAATTTTAGGATTATGCAACAAGTTTATTGAATTTTAAAAGATTTGAAATGCCTTTTTTTTGGATTAAAGGTAAAAACGTGATTTTGCTAGACGCATGACGTGCGTTTGAGATTTGTGTTTTGATTTACGTTATGAATCCGAGATTAGGCATGGTAGGTTTAGTGGATTCATAACATCGCTACCCAAATCCAAAAAGGCTTGTAGACATTTCCCATCAACTTCAATTATGGGATGGTACTCATCTGATAGAGCGACATCCATTGAATTATTTTGCTTTATCTGTTTCACGTTACATTCGTTGGCTAAATGTCCTTTTTTTTGCATACGAAACATTTTCTTTCCTTGATTTGTACCTTACATTCTTTTGCAAAGTGTCCTACATCGAAAACAAAGTTTTGTAGTATGATAACGTCGTGAATTTTCTCCACGAAACTTGTTTTCCTCTGCAATTTTGGAATATGGCTTATATCGCTGACAGTAGAAATTTCCCTTCCTTTGATCTATACTTAAATTGCTACCATGGTGGTGTCTTGAAAATTCATTTTTATTCAACTCACTTTTCATATTACTATTGAGGTAGTTCCTACGTCTGCCCTGTTTGTTAATCTCTTCGAAATCTTTTATTTGTTTTAAAAGGTTTGCAAGATTTTGGCAATTGGATGCTACTAATACATTAATTAAATTCTGGTTGTTAAGTCCAGAAATAATGTACTTTATTATTGTTTTCTCGAGTAAATTAATTTTTTTTGACATGGAAACAATTTGGTAAAAATAGTCCTCAATACACTCACTAATTTTTCGTTTTCTGGACATAATCGCGAATAAAATGTTCGAGTCATCTTCTCCACCAGGAAAGCTATTTACCAATTCTATTTTAAATTTTTGCCATGATATTAACAAACCACTTTGGCTATCGAACCAGTACTTTGCTGCACCTCCTAACGTTAGACTAGCATATAACAGCGTGTTGTGATCAGTCCACGAATACATCGTACGGAATCCTTCAACAATTTTAATCCAACTACTAGCATTATCACTATTGGGATTTGATGGATTGAACTCTGGAATGATCGTATTTATTTCGGATATCCCCATATTCCTATTATCGGATAAATTATTGTGGTCAGAATATGAGCTACTTTCTTCTGATGTTTGGGGATTCCCTCGCTCGCGGGAATTAAGTTCCCTCTCTTTTTTTAAAAGGGAATTTTCCCATCTTAACAACTCAATTTCTTTTAGTAAATGGTCACGTACCAGATTAGTCCCAGACATGGGGGGGCTTACCTCTTCCTGATTTATGGTAATCTCCATAATCTCCTCGTTCTCTATATATGATCCAACATTATCATTTGCCATCGTTTGTTTGTTTTTGTACTGTTTTCACTACACTTTTTTTTTTTTTGTCACTTAACACCAACTCTGCTTTTAGGTATATTCACCAAAACTTTCCACGAAATCAATGTTAAATTGCACCAAAATTTTCTTCTAATCCTAAAAATTCCCTTCTTCACAACAAATTCACAACAATTGCACAGTAATTCAATAATTAAGAATTTCTTTCTTTCACTATAAGTCAATGCTTATTTAAGTATACACATAATATGTATGTACATATATCCACTATCAGATTCCTGACCCCACACTTGAACTGTAACGAACCGCTTTTTTTTAAAGAAACTAAATTCGGAATCGCTTGAAAACACGTCAACTCATCTCCGCGCCCGACGATAATGTAATCTCTAGTCCTTGAGCCTTCTCTACATATTTTTCTATTCTACCTGAATTACTCTCAGCATTCACACACCTTCAAATTATATTATTATATTTTCATGCATCTATATTAATATTCCCAGAAATAACCCAAACCTTCTCAATTACTTTGTTACTGCCTGTAACCAACCTTTACCGCAATAAATAAGTCATTTACCCTTATAAACATGCACTACAATTTCTAGGAATTCACTCAACAGCTGGGCAAAAATCATGCATCTGTAATCTTTACTTATTTTCTATTCACGAAATTCTACTAAGTGTAATTGGCTCTTGGCGACATTGGACTTTATTATCCACGGAGATGAGAAGACAGCTTATCTTAAAAATCTTTTTCCTTACCGGCGGGTTTTTCCGGCTTGTGCTATAACACAAGGAACAAAGAAACAGAAAAATAAATAAATGTAAATACGTAGATATACCTAATATAGTAAAATTCAACCTGATGTAAGAACCTACTATGTAGGTATGCTTATTACAGATAAATCTGCAAGAATACATTTAAATAAATATAGCCAGGCACTTACCTAATTTTTATTTAAGAATAGAATGTCCAAAATTTTTATTACAAAATTTAAATAGGAGAAGTTAATGCAAATCGATGATCACAATGAAATTTAAACTTACTTCAATAAATTCTGTTCGTGGAATGCAAAGAGCGACAGTGCGTACGTATTTAAGTACAGCCAAAGAACGAATAAAAGCAACTCTCAGCGGTTCGGCTTCCCTGCTTGACTAGTCGTGAAATATGAAAATAAATATCCGGGCTCTCAAACTAAGAGAAACAATTTGTGCAAGATATTGAAAACATTAATTTATTAATCCGACCCCCCCCCCCCCCCCCCTCCCTCGTAACCAGATGCAATTCAGAGCCAAACAATCCAGCAAGGACTGGGCAGACAGAATTTGTTCGGACCGTCTACAGCCACCAATAATGCTCACGAATTCTGAAGAAATATGGTCGATTTCAATTCTAAGAAATAAATCAATTCTTTCCTACATTGAACACAAATTTATACCGGTCTCAGACAACGCTAATAAAAATTTTTAGTTAACAAGCCCAAGCAACCAAATCAATCCAACTTCCACGAAGCCGATACTGCCCAGACACAACTTAATCGAATCGTCTTCAGCCACCAATAATGCACACAAATTGTGAAGAAATATGGTCGATTTAAATTCTAAGAAAAAATTCAATTTTTGCCTATATTGAAAATTTTTTTTGGTTCGTACCCATGATATATTTAGCCGAGATCAGTGAGTTATTGAGGTTTGCTATGAGCTCTTCCATACTTCACTTTCTTAGTACTAGCGTCGATATCTGGGTATTTCTTGTCTGTGCTATAACCTTACGAAATTCTATTGCAGGGGAGAGATTGAGGATTTTTCGAAATTCCCTGACCAGCAAGCTCACGAGGTCTTATCGCAGAGGTCGCTTCGTGGAGGGGTGGAAGGCGATAATTGTATAAAATGATACAGTTATCTATATTAAATGGAGTTAAGTCGGGAAATTTTGCACTGTTTCTTACAAAAGAAATGGAAATTCACTTATATGTATATGTGAAAAATATTGTTTGCACTAAATTGTTCTTATGGGGTATAAATAACTAGATAATAAAAATAATATGTATATACATAGGGGAAAGGTGGGTAAAGTGGCCACCCTAAATTAAGAAAATTACGAAAGATATTACCTGCAGCAACTGTAAACAGTTTAGAACATTATAATATTTTTAATTTCTGTTAAATAATTATTTTGTATGGTAGATGTGAGTTCTATCTCAAGTATGCGTAATGGCCACTTTACCCAAACAGGTCCACATATGCAGAGTAAAGGAGTAAATAGCTCTGACGTGTGCAGGATATATGTGTTTATTGAAAAAAAATATTGAAATTCAAAGAAACCATTTGAAAACTTGAAGACTATTTAAACTTAACAGAATAACATGTTTAAGATATATTATATTTTTTTAAAGAAATGTTTAAATTCAATGGAACAACACAGGAAAAAATTTAAAAACTTATGAAATTCAGCAAAACTCAAACAAACTATTTACCTACTGCTTACAGTTTATTTACAAAATTCGCACTCATACTCTTCATCTTCTTCTGCGCAACCAGCATACTCCTCGTAAGCCCACTGCTTACACTTGGAACACCTAATCCAACCCTCGTTATCCTTAGATTTAGAGAAAGCCTCATTGCAATAAAAACATTCGACATCCTCATCTTCTTCGTCATCTCAAAAAGCTTTGTCATTGCAGCAACTTGTGCTTGCTTTTTGGTTTGCGTTTTTGATTTTATATTCACTGCAATCATTTTGGATGTTGTACCTTTCATCGGCTTTTCTTCTTTCCTTCTTTTTCTTTTCATATCCTCCTCCTCTTTCTTCAGCTTCTCTTTTAATAATTCAGCCGTGTATGGGCTGGATGTTATTATCGCTGTCTGGGCTTTTTTTCTGTTTTCTTTTCTTTGTTTTAAGCCTGTCTGTTTAGGCAAAAGGACAATGTTCTTTGGACTTATTAAGAATGATGTGGGTTGTGATTGAGGTGTATCGACCAGCAAATTGTTTTTGTTGCTCGTAACTTCACCTTCGCGACCATCCACTATTGCTGTAGCCCCACCACCGCGATCATCCACTGCAGCCATAGCTTCATCTTCGCCACCATAGCTTCATCTTCACGACCATCCACATACAGTTTCATCATTTATCACTCTGTCTTTGGTGGCAGCAAGATTATTGTTTTCAGGAACCGTGGGAATGTCAGACACCTCTGCTGCAACAAAATCTGCATCAGAGAACACATTGGTATCTAAAGGAAAAATCCAACACTTGCGAAATCCTTAAATCGCTGTAGCTGTCAGAGCTGCACGCAAAAAAGCCTCCCCAAGAAGTCTGCTGATTTGAAATTGTGTTATAACTCTTCCATATAAGATGGGTAAAAATAAAGTTAAAATACGGAAAAATAAATAAACAGCTTTTCACTTTAACTTTATCCAATATTGTTTGCTTGATGCTAGTCAATTGTATTGCTTGGCCATTCAGATGGTGCCGTAATGAGATGTAGTCTTCCTTCCTATGGTCATCTTTGTGAGGCAGGGAGCTCCTTGAGCGCCCTGGCGCTTAAACTTTTATTATTACAATTCCTCTAAGTACCCTATTTTTAGGGTACCCGGGTTATATATATATATATATATTTTTTATATTTACTTTTCTTTTAAATTTATCTATTTACTTTGTTTTTCATTAGTTTAAATTTAATTTATTGATTTTTAAAATGCTGCTGCCACCATTTTTTGGATGTGTGGCAGATTTTATTAATTACTTCTTCTAAACTTTTTATTTATTTTTGCTTTGTTTTTTGTTTTTTTTTATCCCATATTCAAAGGCAATGATTATTTGTCCACTTGGTCCGCTGCCAGCAAATTGTTATACTCTTTCGAGAGTGCGCACGTTTAGAATTTTTGTAGCAATGCATATGCATCAAGAAGAAATGAAATCTGATATGCAGTTGTGCGCCCCTCTTGAAATATTAATTTTAAAAGAGCGAGAATAATTGCACGTATGTATGTACGTACATATAATTAGATTTGAGAAATTAAATGACGTACGTATGTACAGTGTACGTATGGAAAAAAAAGAAGACACTGTGTGTAGGTAAGTATGCATATCGTGAGAATGGAATGTGTGCCTGATAACAAAATACAGTTGTTAGTATATTTCTTTTGTTGATGTTGATGTCAGTACGTCACGCGTCCTGAGTGACGAATTCTAGGAGATTTAGAGTTGGGCTAAAGATGTTGTGCGTAGGTGTTGGATGAGTATGAAGATGGTATGGTGATGACGATTTCCGGATGTCTTCCTTCCTATGGTCGTCTTTGCGAGGAAAGGATGAAGCCTCCTTGGGTCCCCCGTTGACCGCTTTGGCGCTTAAACTTTAAAATTCCTGTAAGTATAATGTACCAGGGCTATTTTTTTTATTATTATTTGTTCCGCCGCGGAACAATATCTTAAAAAATATAAATTAAAAATTAAAACACTCACTATAAATGTCCTCGAGATCCACAGCAATTCCTGGCACTTTATATGCACTGCCTGTATTCATTTAGGCCTTTGGCCTTATATAAAAAGGTTTTTTCCTGGCATCGCATCGCCTTTAGGCCTTTGGCCTTTTCTTACCTAAAGGAGAAAACAAAACAAATTAATTATAATACAAACAAAAGTAAAAGTGTCATATCATTATGATTTGAGACTTGTACATGAAAATTCTACTTACTTAACTGTAGAATCCGCCTCCCACGATACACCGCATTCCTCCTCGAGAGCCTCAGTACCCTCAGTACTTATAATCTGAAAATATAAAGATATGAATGTACATTAATAAACGTAAATAAATAAAAATACGGAAAATGATACCATTTCACGGCTACTGCCGTCAACATCCAGTGACATTTGTGTCACAGCAGCTAGCACGTTGTCTTCTTCTTGCATGGATTAATAGATACTTGCACTACATCAAGTAAGCACAAAATCTCCATATGACGACGCGCTGCTCTTGCATGGCGTCAAAACGATGGCGACCGACAGACGCACAGCTCCTATTGTATTCCCGGCTATAAATAGTGAGCTGTTGGGAGTAGCAAATCACTTGAAAATTGAGCGGTCAACAAGACAGGTCGGAAGCGATAAACCGGAATTAAGTCTTGACTGACTAATAAGGGAAGAATTGAACCCTATCAAATACTAACTTATTAAAATTATATTTTTCAGCACCCCCAAGCTAAGGTAGAATTGATCCTGGGAGAATTTATGAGCAGTGAATGAAGCTCATTCTGTTTTTTACCTTAGTTAGAAATTCTTTCTAATATCGTTTTTTATATTTTAAGGTTAAAAGTAAAGTGGAGTAGCAGCGGATTTTTGAATTTTTTCTATTGAATTGTTATTTGTATTATTTTGTTTGGTTTCATTATTTTTATAATTTTCATTTTTCCTTATAATTTTCATTTTTTTTTTTACATTGCTTCTATTTACAAAATGAGTAAGATACTTACTGTCCTGCCTATTACGCAGACTCATATGATTCGGAGGGAAAGTTAATTGAGACTGGAGAAAACGTGTACCAGGAACTTCTTAACATAGCGCAATTGTAAGATTTACAAAAGGTCGACCAACTAATTCAGCTAAGAAAGTACGTGATTTATTAAAAAAAATATGTGAATTCCCCTGTGGGAGCAGTCGCATGGCAATGTCAATCTACTCACTTAAATTGATTTTAATAAATTGTACATATATTAAGTACAAATAACGAATGCGCAATAAAGATTTTGCGAAGTGTATTTCAATATAAAAATATTAATACATTACTTATTCCTATTTTTTCTTTCTTCTGTTAAGGTTAGTTCAATAAATTTAAAGTTAAGTTCTTCCACTACAGTTTCTGGAAGTCTCTGCAGCATTCAATCAAGATTTAAGTACAAGCTGAAGAACCGCAGTTGTGCGCCTTTCCTATTTTGCTGTAATTCCCGTTTAATTTCCTCCAGCTGCGCCCGTTGTTCCTTCTCAAAATTCTGTAACTGTCGCGTTAAATTAACTTCGTTACTTGCGCATTTCTATTAGTTGAGCCAAGCTAGAAGAAATGCTTGACGATATATTAGGACGGCGTCACGATCTTGGTACCGAATCCTGCAATATGAAACACTTTTATACACAACTATTTTTATATGCAGAAAATATGTCACTTACATAAGAATAGTTACTATTTGGAGCTGAATCATTTTGATTGTCTGAATTTTGGTCTGACAATTTTTGTGAAATAGTGGGCAACGATCGCGGTGCCGGTGCCCGTGCTGTTTGGGAGTTTTTTCCGACTCTGTGCCTTATCGAGCAATTGGGATACACGGAGACGAAAATGTTTTAGAAATAGAAACATTTTGTTTACCATAATTTGTATTAATTTCCTTTGTACCGTACTTCATCATTTATTTATTTATTTTCATTTTCAAGAAGAGTTTGCTTTTTTCGTGCAGGAATTTTGAAGTCATCATGCTTTAATGAAACATGACAACGAAACGATGTACGATACAGATGGTGCACTATTACCCACCATCGCGTTAAGTTTAGTCACCGAGCGAACTGGTAGGTACTAAGGATTTCGCAGGTTATGGGTTGGAGAAGAGCGAATCATGGCTTATTGCATAATAGCAATCTATTATACTGTGTTCTGAAAACTGTCGTTTATATCAATGGAATCAACTTTGGAATTGACTCGAAGTTGGTATTGTTAAAAATATTGTAAAGATAGCGATTTTTTCTGGAGTGGGAAGTATCAAGATAGAGTGATGTCCAAAAGATGATGAATACAACGAGTGTGTATAACGTGCGTTAATATCGACTAAAGTGTTAAGAGGTAAACAACATGCAACAACATCACCCGAAACAGGAGATCATGACTTAATATATGATTTAAAAATACTTACATAGAATCTCAAGGTATTCGCCTTCACCCAAGTTTACACTTCTTCCCGTCTTAGCTGAACCATATCTACCTTAGTACCTTTGGATCTTCCTGGTGGCTAAGCTAAAAAAGGCGATGATGGAAAGTAGTGCTCACCTGTATTGCTCACCAAGTCGCAATCATATCCAAAAAAATAAATATGATAGCACCACTCACTCTATGCACAAGGACTTACCCGGATAGGCTCCTTAAAAATAGGCGAGATTATAGGTAAAATGCTGATGAGTGAGCGTGATTCAGAATGTGCTGAGTGTTTGGCCCCACTACATTAGGAACTACGCTCGCAGAAAGCACAAACCCGTTGTCTTCAAGACCTGGGAGGGTAAACAACAAAAAACTCGTTCTAGCCATCGTTCTCCACCGGGCACACAAAAACCTAAAGAAGGGAAGATTGAGGAGATTAATGGGGCAAGATAGATGTTTGGGGGAGATAGAACGGAGTTGTTGTTATTGTGTTTCAGCAGTACTCCATGATTTTTGGAAAATACTAAATAAATTAAGCTCATGACTCTTAGTTTAAGATGTATCACACCATTCACATAATTTTCGATCTTAATAGTTAGCATTTGATCACTTTGTAACCCTTTACCGTAGTTCCAGATCAATCATGACTCTAAGGATCATTGAGGGAGGCCTCATAAACCTGACAGACATGCACCTGGAAGATGATATGAAAGCCATCTTATCTTACGGCCCAAAATTTGTTCCACCCATCAAGGACATAGATCCAGCAGAAACTATTTACACCCTTAACGAGATAGGCGACTCTGTAGAAAAACGAAATCCCATAGAGTATCCACTAAAAATGAGACTGCTATGTAAGATTGCAAATAAATACAATAAAATGATAAGAAAATGGAGACCAAGTAGAATGGATCGAAAAATCACCAAGACAATAGGTAACCTGAAAAACTTACTCAACATCAGGTCAGATGTTAGAATCATCGAAGCAGATAAAGGCAAAACGACGGTAGCCATTTATCAAACAGATTATCAAGACTTATTGAACCAAATGATCAAAGAAGGCATAAGTAATGGTATATACGCACCCGTCAACACAGGTAACCTGCAAAGGATTCAAAGAGCTTTAGAACGTTCCTTACTAATAAAGATCAACCTGATTAGAAAAGGAGGCTTATATCTGGACGCAGAAAATAGAGGAAAGAAACTAAGTAAGGAAGACCTAAGAATGCTCATAGACTTGAACAAGTATGAGAATGAGATCAGTACTTTATACCCCATTATTAAAATCCATAAGAGGCAGCCGAAAATGCGCCCTATCGTAGCTAAGACAAAGGCAATTAACACCACTTTATGACATTACATCAACATATCCCTGGACAGAGCGAGGCAAGTAGACTGTCTCAAGTTTGATTTTAATGTTAGAGATAGACTGCATGCCATAAATGAGATCCAGAAACTAGATGTGAAAGAAGGCTATATATGGGTCACAATGGATGTGAAGGATATGTATAACAACATAGACTTAACTAAGTTAAAAGACATTTTGAGGAATAAGATAGGCCCACAAATAAAGGACATTTATAACATCGATAATCTAATGAACATAATAGAATTCGACATAGGACAAGCCAATTATTTCAAGGTAGAGGATGCAACATATAGGCAGACCAAAGGAGCACCCATGGGAGGAAAAACATCGGCAAAATACGCTAGCACATACATAAACTACCACCTGAACAAAATCATAAACGGACTTAATAGAATGGGCACAGATCATCTAAGAATCTACGCAGATGACTTCCTTCTATACGTGAAGGAAACGAATATAGGGATCATTAAGAAAATGTTGGAGCACAATTTAGGAATGGAATTGACGGTACAAAAAGAGGTTGGAAACCAAATCAACTATCTAGATTTCACTATCATCACGTACGAGAAAGAGTTTAGGACGAAATGGTACAGAAAGCCCATATCCTCAAACAGATTAATCAATTTCTTTTCAAACCAACCCACGGAATACAAGTTAAACACTATAACACAAAGAGTAACCTATGCTATGCAAGCCACACACCAGGAGTAGAAGAGATAGCAGGCACCATCATGCGTGAATTGATCAACAATAATTATCCAATGGCAATCATCATGGATTGTCTTGTACAATCGATGAACAAAGAAGGTATAGAGAATAGGAAGAGAGACAAGTTCTTAAAATACGTAAAGCATGGATGGAACCAGAATCAGATAGGCCTACAAAGAGAGACAGAGAAACACGGTAACAACTTAAGCACGGACATGGAAAGAGACACAATTAAGGTCGCTTATTTAAACCAGTTAACAAGCAGATTCACCAGGGATATCCACAAGGTCACGGACACAATAAGAACAATCTCATATAATGCTCAAGAGCACAGATTGAGGAATAAGTATCGCAATGAAGGGGCAAAACACCTACTCAACATACTAATAAAAGATACGAAAGACAACAATACTCCAGAATACTGGTATCTAGTCATCAAGCTGAGATGTGCTAACTGCGAAACAGCATATCTGACTTATACAAACAGATTAGGTATACACCAAACCATCCAGAATTTTCTTCAGAACAACAGCCCTTTAAGAGGCCATAATCTCGCTGAAAATCACACTTTACACCCCGCAGTGATAATCATCACAAAATTAAGGAACAACAAAAAAGCTGACAAATTCATGGTAGCACATGCAAGCGCCGACATTAAACCCCTAAAGAATATATTCTTTTTAGGACACACTTCCAAAGCTGGACATCTAAAGTACAAAAAAGAAGGGGAACGAGAAACATTCGGTAGGCACATCATACCTGTAAAATGAGAAACTAATATAGAATTCGTAATATACTGTTAATCAAATTGAATTTATTTAACAAGAATTTAATGAAAAATATTATAGTTTAAATATTATTAAAAATTAATTTAATTTTGTTTAAAAAACAGTACTGCTCTTTAATAACCATATAGTCCCTGTAATTAGAACTCTCCACTCATTACCTATAAACAATGTCGGGAGGTCCGCTCTTTTAAAGTGGACAGATAAGGAATGAAAGAGATAACTATTTCAGATATATCCCAAGCTAGGTTTTTAAGATTGATACATAAGTAATACAATGTCGGTCTTTTTGATATTCGGGTAAAATGATTAACTATGAATGAAGACTTAACGTATAGCGCAGACCACAGATTTTAGGGAACAACACAAACCGGAACAAGGAATACCTTCTGGAAACAAACCAAAGTAGGTCGTTAGGCCAACTCTAATTGTTTATATACCCAGAAGAATCCTACTAGATTTGCACATTTCCTATATAATACGCAGACTCACCAATCACCAGGCCAATAATGAAACTGTTTAAATCAACTAAACAACTGGGAATAGTTCGCCACGTGAAATTAAATTTTCTTCTCTTCTGTGACATACGGTGTAATTTTTGCATTTATTAGTGTATACCTTAAAAATAAAAAATAAAAAAGGAATATTAATTAACATAGAAAAGAATATAAGTTGGAACCAGATAAGAATTTAAACCAAGCAAAACCAAACCGGATTTTTAGAAGGACAAAGGTAAAGATTTTATAAAAAGTAGATTTTGAAATGATTAGGAGATATTATTTAAACGGAATTATAAATTTAAGGGACTTTACTTTGACTAGCACCACAAAAAAAAGGGGGCATACATGAGAAAGGGAATTTCAACGATAAGAAAGCACGGTTAGACTCACATGGGACTCTAATGATATGCTACTCAGAAGTTTTCGCATTTTTGTAGTTATCATCGGTTTGCACCGGCTAATGCTCTAATTTTTGGAAGCCTACCGTTTTGGATTTTAACCGCATTTTTAGAAGATACCTAAGAAAAGGTACACCACGAGATTATAGTAAAGACACGGCAAGCTAATACACGCAGTGGTTCACATAGAACTCACCTAAGGTAAGAATTAAATAAAAAATAGCTAGCCTTAGTCAATTGTTAGCACATAAAGCCACCTTTTCATATTAAATGCACATCCTTTTTGGTCATAATAATATAAAAATAAAATTAAAAGTAATTTATAAGGGAGTTTGACAAAGATTAATTTCATGAAGGCAATATATAAGAAGAACGTCTAATATCATAATCCTCACTGTCAACAAAAGCACAATTCAGAAAATGAATTAGAATAGTTTTTAGAATAAACATTTATTCACGACGTTTAGATTGGTATACAACAAAATTTAATTTATAGTTTGGACTAAAGCAAGATCAACAAGAAAAAGCAAGTATACTACTAAAAAGCAACTTTGGTATACAACTCATTCCTATGAATAGAACCACACATGAGTTTAATTTGATAATATAAATAGTCTTGATTTTTCTACCCACTAATAATTAAAGTATCCAAGTCAGAAGAGACCATGGAATCCACTGACAACTGGAATCAGTACGAAAAATGAATTTAGCTTATGTACACAACCCCACGAAACGTAATGCTGTACTATCCCAAGGATATCCTTTTCTCTGTGAGTCCAAAACATAAAATGAGGTTCACAAAATCATGAGACACCGTATTTTTCTTTGTAAATCTGTAAAAAAGAATAAAATAGTTGAGTTTTAGGAGGGACTTATCTAGAGTAAAACTTAATCAGATATTTATATGAAGAGAAATCTGTTTAATAAATAACAACGAAGAGACGGTAATTCTTAGCACTAAACCGATAACTTACCCAACCCTATTCGATAAGAGGCATTCACCAAATTATAATAAAGATAAACCGGGCACCTAAAATAAACAGAACTATTTTGACAACCATACACGGTACATGTATACCTTCTTCTTCTTCATGTGAGAAAAAATAAATGGAAACCCCACTTTTAAAGTTTTAAATTTGAAATTAATCCGATATGGGATATTTAATTTGCAGTAAGACAGTTAAGGGCGCGTCACCATGTAACAAAGCGCATACTTCAGTTTCTATAATGAAAAGGCAATTATCAGGGAAAGCACAACTCTAAAATTGAGAATGTAAACCCTATATATATAGAAAGAGTACATATTGGAAAATATGTTTGTAGAATTCATGAATTTTTTAAGAGACTCTGATGAAACATTTTATATTTTTGTTTTTGAGGACATAATGTAACTATAAGACTCTTATCTGTGTGGTTATAACTAATATAACAAGCAAGATAACTCTATAAACAAATACTGTTGTGCGGGATTTCAATGGTGTGTAAATAAAAACTCTGTACAATTTGGACTTTAAACTTTATTACAAATATTTGTTTCGCGACACGCCAGGCACGACTCGTTCGCTTTATGTTCTTGATCACACTGCCGGATTTGTGTAGTGAGGCATAGTCCCTAGCTTTGCTTGTAATCTGAGAAAAGTGTCCAAAGTGCTTAGCATTGCATTTTTATTCGGTGCTCTTGAGTGTGGAAAGTGATTAGTTAGTTATTTTTGGACTTTGGGTATGAAATTAGATATTGTAAGATATGCGTGGAAAAATAAGTAAGGTACTTGACCCGATAATAAAATTGAATATTTATTATACATAGTACTTGACACCTGTGAAGAGTGACCTACTTCTTCTAAAATATAGTACAAAGCAATGAAATTTTCTAAAATTTAATCTTTGAGATGATAATAAAAAGTTATTATAATTCTGAATTGATATATAAGAATAAAGGTGTTTCGTAAGAAAACTGAATTAAACAATTTTTCATTAAAACAAAATCCTTGTAAATGTGCCAGAAATGCACTGGAATAAAGAAAACTAAAATTAATTCATTAATATATACGTGTACATATAGAAAAACACATTTTGTTATTAATTCTAATTATAATTTTTTTTTTTTTTTTTTTTGTAATTGACAGGATTACAACTCTCAACAGAGCGATTTATTACAATTTTGCACTTGATTGTTCTTTTTAAAATGAAATACATTATATTTAAAAATAAAATTATAAGGAGTGCCGTTACGGCTACAATGAAACCTATATTCGTCGGTGGCGGTGTCGGAACTATGTCTTCAATATTTTCTTCTTGTTTTTGCTTTAATTCATTTAGGCTTATATTAAGCTTATCTAGATTTACTTTCTCCATGTTAATGTTTTTTTGAAATTTTGTTGGAGTTTCTTCATGTGAAATTGTAAAATTGAAATCTTCATCAAGTAATGAATTATTGAATTGGTACAATGTTTGTCGTACGTCCTTCAGAATTTTAACAGTTTCTAAATTTACTTGACTTGTTGCACCTGCACAACCTGGTTTTAATTCTAATATTCCACTTTGGTGCATTTTGATTGAATAAGCTATGTTTTCACAAACAACTCTAAAACTTAATTCTTTTGGAAGGACGTAGAGCCAAGTATTAGGTTTAGATAGTGGATGCCACGTTTCTTGGAAAGCCTTAAACCGTCTTATTTCACAAGTCGATATATCCTGATTATTCAAAATAAACTTTATTAAGCAATTTTGTGCGTTGTGATTGAATATTAGAAAGTTTTGTGTACAATCAAACATATTTTCATCTATATTAACACATTTGTCTAGTTCGTTTCTGTTAGAAATATATAATTCTTTCGTTTCTCATTTATGGCCATTAGGTCTGAGTTGAGTTTAATAAAATAATAGTAGCCATCTTTGTATTCGACAGGTATGCTGGTTAGCTTGTAAAGCTGATAAAAGTCGCTAATCAACGGTATTGAAACTTGTAGTGTTAGATTATTGCGAGCATACAAGGGTTGCACTTGGGCAAATGCGTCGAATAATTCTAAGTTTGTTAGTGTTGGCTTAAGTGGAAATCGCAAGTCTTGGGGTAACTCAAGTTGTACCTCTTTGAAAGCATTTAGGAATGCCATAGAATTGAGCAAATGCTTGTCGAGCTTTCCTATTCTGGCTTCATGTATGATATCAGTTAATTCAGCTTGCTTTTTGATAAATTGAGTCATAGTTAGAGTCATTAAGTTAGCTATTTCATCAAATATGTGAAGCGTTCTTACGAATTCGGTTCTATTTTGAGAGGATATAGTGAGATTTTGGAAGGCTTCAGTTAATTCTTGCACTTGATTGTTTATTATGTTTTGATTTTTATTTAATGTTTCAACTGTATTGAGGATTAGCGAAGTACGGGAATTGATAATATGGTGAAGCTTATTTTCGTTGTGCTTAAGAATTTTTAGATTCGATTGGATTCTTTCAGCATCTTCATCGTCCATGGTGCCAAACAAAAATTTAGAAAGTCTTCCAATACCATTTATAATTCCTCGTTTTGTTTTTGACGGTTGATGAAAGAGTTGCTTAAGAATGTTATTGTTTTCGGTTATCTCGTTTAGTGTGGAGTTAATGACTTGGATTGTCATTCTGCAAGTTTCCCAAGGAGAGTGCCTTTTTAATTCCTCGCATAAGGCTATTAGAGTAATAGAATATACTCTTCATGTTCAAAAGGTGCGAAGTCAAATATGATGATAAATTTCCAATAAGATGTACATTTCCCTAATGCTCCCATTTCCTCGAAGTAGATACCACTGGCATTATTTATCGGATTCAGTGTGTGATGGTTTTGACTCTGCCCTGAGAGTATGGCACAGACTAGGATAATAGTGATAGTCCTGCAAACGAAATTAGTTCGGAGTCGATTAATTAGAAAAGATACGAACGCTTTACAGTAATTAATTAAGAGGTTCCCTTTTGAGGAAAGAAGGACAAAACTTCAACTTCTTGAGAAGCAATTATTAAAGAGAGAGATTATCAAAACATAATGGGATGCAGCAATGGTGCGACGATTTAATTGACATTTTTTTTTTTTTTTAATTTTACCCGTGGTAATGTATCATAATTTTTAAGAAATTAATATTTTAATAAAATTTAGCTAATAAAGGGTTTGAGTAGGTTGTTATGAACTAGTTTGGTCCTCCTGGTCATTTTTATCACAGATGTTTCTGGTGAATTTGTTTTAATGATTTCATAAGGACCTTCATATACGGAGGTTAGCATTTTGTTCTTTTTAATTTGGGATTGGAGCAAAACTTTGTCCCCTATAGAATAGCTTGATTGCTTAGTCCCTTTGTCGTAATAGGTTTTGGACCATATTTTGGCTTTAATTTGATTCTCGCGAGCGAGCTGATAAGAGTTTTGCAGTCGTGCCCGCAGTTCTATAACATAATTGTCGTAATTATAAACAGGATCGACGGTTTTAGTTAAGGAACTTGGGATTTCGGGTTTCATTCCGAAGAGCACTTCATACGGGGTGAGTTTGGTTGCAGAATGTGGTGTGGTGTTGTAACAGAAAATTGCATAATCGATCCAGGTGTCCCAGTTGTCGGGATCTTTAGTGGCATAACTACGTAGATAGTCACCCAAAGTTCGATGGCATCGTTCAAGTGATCCATTAGATTGAGGATGATAAGGAGAAGTTTGAATTTTACGTATTTTTAACAGTTTGCAGGTGTTTTTGAATAACTCACTTAGGAAATTAGAACCTTGATCAGTTAAAAGGTAGGTAGGAGTACCAAAAATACATATTATTTTACGGACATAAGCTTCCGCAATTGTACTACTCTCTTGATTTGGAATTGGGACAGCTTGTATAAATTTGCTTAAGTCATCTTGGAAGGTTAAGATGTACTTATTTCCACTGTTGGAGTCTGTTAATGGGCCAACTATATCGAGAGAAACTCGTTCAAATGGCCTTTTCGAAGTTGTAGTGATTTTCATAGGGATTCTCGCTTGATTCGTTTTCTTATTTTTTTGACATGTTTCGCAAGATTTAATATAATTTTTTATATCTTTAAACATCGATTTCCGTTTGTAGTTTTGTTTTATACGTTTAAAAGTGCGGGATACGCCTTGGTGTCCGCCAATAGGATTATTGTGGTATTCTTTCAGAACACGTGCGATATCTCCTTCGTTCGAGAGTTCGAGAGGACGATTTAATGAGCTAAAATTTTCATTCACTGATTCAGAGTCATTGGCTGACATTGGATTATAATTAGTATGTGTAAGATGAGAGTTTTTGCTTGGTTTTATTTGTGAGTTTGGACCAGTATCAGCTAAATGATTGGTCGCTTGGGACCTAGTGACTACATTAACCTCAGTAGTTTCCAAACGAGATAACGCATCTGCATTGTTATTAAGATGCCCCGATTTATGGATTACATTGAAGTTATATTCTTCCAGCTGAATTCTCCACCTCATTATACGAGACGATGGATCTTTTAAATTGAAGATCCAAACGAGCGGTTTGTGATCTGTAACCACAGTAAATTGTCTTCCGTAAAGATACGGTTGAAACTGTTTAGTAGCCCACACCACAGTTAGTGCCTCTTTCTCAATGGTGGAATAGTTTCTCTCAGCTTTATTGAGTACCCTACTCGCGAAAGCGACTGGTAGGTCACACTGACTAGAATCACCATATTGCGAAAGCACTGCGCCTATTGCATTGTTGCTAGCATCTGTAGTTACATAGAACCTTTTCTCGAAATTAGGATACTGCAATATAGGTGACTGAGACACTGTTTTCTTCGTCACAAAGAGCATCCCAATTAAAAACTGCATCTTTCCTTAATAGTTTGTGTAAAGGGTCGGCGATTTTTGAGAAGCGAGGAATAAATTTCCTATAATAACCGATTAGTCCTAGAAAAGATTTGAGTTGCTTCGCATTTTTGGGAGGTGCTAGAGATTCGACAGCAGAAACTTTTAAGGGATCTGGTTTGATTCCACAGTCCGTTATCACATGGCCCAAATAAGTCACTTCATTACGTAAGAATTTACATTTATTAGGTTGAAGTTTTAAATTATGTTCCTTAAGACAGTTGAACACGTCTCGTAGTTTATTGTTATGATCGTCCAGATCATATCCGTATACCCCTATATCGTCTAGATAGACGAAACAACGTATTCCTTGGAGGCCAGTGAGAACAATGTTCATTAGCCTTTGAAATGTAGGAGGAGCATTACGCAACCCAAAAGGCATTCTGTTAAATTCGAAATGACCGTGAGGCGTACTGAATGCGGTCTTTGGTTTGCCTACTTCTGATAATTGGATTTGGTGGAAAACATTAGTTAAATCCAAAGTAGAAAAGTATTTTGATTTACCCAGCTGATCTAGTATGTCCTCAATATTTGGCAAAGGATAGGCATCGCCTAAGGTGATTTCATTTAGTTTTCTGAAATCCACCACAACACGCCATTGTCTATTTCCCTGTGCATCCGGTTTCTTTGGCACTACCAATAGAGGCGAGTTCCATGGACTATTGCTTGGACGAACTATACCGTCATTCAGCATTTGATCCACCTGCCTTTTAATCTCGGCTTTGTGAATTTCAGGTAACCGGTAGGGTCTTTTATTAATTGGTGTTTGATTCGGTTGTGTCTGAATCGAATGAGTTACAGTGGGAGTATTAGTGAGCTTATCACCTTCGAGATGGAAAATAGAGTTATATTCTCGACAAATGTCTAAGATAGAAGATTTTTCTTCGGCGTTGAGATGACTTAAGTCTAAGAGGCCTGCAAGTTCTCTTAGACGCTTGTTAACTCTGTCATAGTTTTTTACGTGCCGGAGATTATAGATTTCGAAATTCAATGATTTTTCATACTTTAACTGCAAATCGCTAGTGATCTGCACGTTTTTTTCGGAAGAATTTAATATAGAGATAAAAATATATCCATTATGAGGTTTACATATACAACCGGCGGTAAAAACGCTTGGGGCTATTTCAGTGGGAAGACAAATTATTTCCCCATGGTCAGGGAGAGGTCCAAACTTGAAGATTTTTTCAGTTCTGGCAGGAATGGTAATGGTTTTACTGGAATACTGAAAATTGTATACTGTTTCATCCCCATCGTGGGTGAAAGTAATAGTTCGTGATTTATAATTCAGTATAGCGTTTGTCTTGGAAAGAAAGTCTTCACCCAGTATACCGTCGCAGCTTATCGGAAAGTCATTTTTACGACATGGAAAAGATGCTCGATAGTTTTATTTTGATTAATCTTAATTGTTAAGTAACAAGTACCATGAGTTAAAATACTGTTCGATGAGACACCTTGTATGTGTGTTGCATTATCGATATTGACACCTGTTGATCCTTTCAATAAACTGAGTTTAATTAGACTAATAGAGGCTCCTGTATCGAGGAGTAGAGTATTCGAGGTTGATTTGAATTCTTTAAATGTAATGTTTATTTCACTTTGAAAGGTCTTGTTAGTACTAAGATTTAGTATCGAACTTCGATTGAAAGTGAGTTTTTCTATCCGGCACTCACTTCGAGATTTTCCGCCCGTATTACAGTGCCGTTCGTATCGGACGGGATAAAGTTTCCCGATCTATGACTCTGCGCTGGTCTTTGCTTAACTGTCTGATTAGAGTAGTTACGATTGCTTGAATTCTGGTTATATACGTTATCATGATGAAGACCGTTACGTTTGGAATTATTGAATGCTCTTTTCCTACATTCCTCTATTGAATGACCGCTGTTTTTACAGTAACGACAAGAGATGTTATTTCGAACGGTATTCACACGATTATTGGAAGTAAATTTGGGGAAGGTATTACCGAGAGATTGAGAATTTTGGCGTTTTCTACATTCGTAATATCCGTGACCTGTTAGTTTACAAAATCCACATGTTTTTTGAATATCAGTTTTAGTGTCACTCTCAAATATTTGTTCTTCTGATATGGCATAATCGATTGCATTGGCTAAAGAATCGTGTTTAGTAGCTTTCACTATTAACTTAAGAGGAGCTTTAAGGCCTCTTTTGAAATTATTTAACGCTGTTATTTCGTTTAACTTCTTAATAGCAGAGATTCCAGCAGAATCTTCATTCTGTGTACTAGAAATGTTCAATTCCTCTAAAAGAGCATCAATCTTTTCAGCGAATACTTTTACGGACTCCTTCGGGTTTTGTTTGATCGAAAAGAGTTCGGATTGTATGACTTGGGTGGAACGATATTTTAAAAAGTGTTTGTTGAGATCATTTTTTAAACTGTTCCAATCGTTGTATGTCGCATTTCTCAAAAGACGGTTGTATGCTCTGCCCGTTAATTTTGATTTAACGATATCTAAGAATTCGGCTTGGGATTCGGCCGCAGTAGCTTTTGAATATTGTATTTCAGCCAGTTGCAAGAACCGTGATAAGGCAATAGCGGAACCATCAATCCCGGAATCAGCTTAATAGCGTTTGCTATATCAAAACTTGCCATATTATCAGAGCTCAGAGAAGAATCGGAATCGAAGGAATTAAGAGGTATAGATTCCTCAGAAATATTAGGAATTGATCCCTCACTACAGGGTCGTTTGACCTTTTTGCCGTTTCGCAGCGATAAGTTGAGGGATATCGATGTCATAAGAAATAAATTCCTAGCTTCCGAAAATGTTCGCTCGAGTAAACGTAGCGGATAGGAGTTTTAGTAACCGATGTGGGCTTCGCAATACATTATGTATGTATATACATAAATATTTTATAGCCGTTAGAATAAATGGAAGACCTTAGGTTTGCTCAATGAGAGACGAAAAACTGTCGTGAAAAGAATATATCATATATTTTGATTTTGACTGTTATTATTATTACGTTATTATTGAATCAACTAATCTATCTCAATTTATGTAAAAACAAAGTCATATCGTAAAGAAATGGAACGTAATATTGAAATTTTGCGATTAAACTTGCAGCTACTGGATTCTGTTCATTTGATAAGGAAATGACTAATTACACACTTGGGTGCAGAAACGAAAACCAAAATTTGCTTATTTTTTTTTTAATTAACTCTAGACCGGTTGACTTCAGTGAATAAGAAGGATATAGTTAACGTTTAATTAGGTCAAATTAATTAAGACAAATTTCAAAGCAATGCTCCACGCACTTTCACATTTGCAAATTACACTTTTCTATTCACTTCTTATTATCTAGCACTCAAATTTAATTTTTGTTTATTTTACAAATATTATAAAAGCAATAAAATATTAGTTTCTAATAGTCGACTTACAGTAACATCTTCCAAAGGTAATGAAAAGCAATCCAAGGTTAAGAGTTGTCCTAAATCAGCTATCTTGCACACCATGAAATGTTGTTGGACGAGAAATCAGAAATCAGAATACGTTGCAATAATTTGGATGATCGATAATCGATGAGAGTTTTCCTAAATCACCTGTCTCGTATGCAATGAAATAGTGCTGATATTCGATGAACTGAAGTTGAGCCAGCAATCAGAGATAAGAAGAAATAAAGTTGCAATTATCCGTCTTGTACGCAATAAAATAGATTTTCCGTCTTGTACGCAATAAAATAGATTTGATATGCGATAGAATGTCGTTGAAATCCGCAGCAACCAGAGAGGAGTGAATCAAGTTGCAATAATCTGAAAGATATAAGCAGAATTACGCGACGAGTCGTTGGCGTTGTCGGCAGAATGATTTCACAAAATTAAATGAAACACCAGACACTTTCTTTTAAGATAAATTATATGTGTACATATATATATAATTGGAATCGACCGAATTATCCGATTTTACCGCTGCCACCAATTATTGTTGTGCGGGATTTCAATGGTGTGTAAATAAATACCCTGTACAATTTGGACTTTAAACTTTATTACAAATATTTGTTTCGCGACACGCCAGGCACGACTCGTTCGCTTTATGTTCTTGATCACACTGCCGGATTTGTGTAGTGAGGCATAGTCCCTTGCTTTGCTTGTAATCTGAGAAAAGTGTCCAAAGTTCTTAGCATTGCATTTTTATTCGGTGCACTTGAGTGTGGAAAGTGATTAGATAGTTATTTTTGGAATATGGGTGTGAAATTGGATATTGTAAGATATGCGTGGAAAAATAAGTAAGGTACTTGACCCGATAATAAAATTGAATATTTATTATACATAGTACTTGACACGTGTGGGAATATGCTCGGGAATATGCTTCACTACAATACACAAAGAGTCAAAACTAATTTATTTACATGAAACATATTTTTTTGATAATTTTACTTTGAACAAAATATTAATTCTACATTTTTTGAGAAAATTTTTTATAGCTGAACAGAAAGTATAGGGTAATTTTTTCGTGTTATTAACACCAGCGTTAGAGAGAATTTCCACTCAATAGTAGCAAACCGCTGATGAGCTCTGTGGCGAGAGCGGAAAATATTTCGGTATAGCCAAATAGGTCAGCCTAAACGGCTAGAAAATACATGCCATATGGCACTAGATTTAAAGGTTTTTATAACAAAATATCGAGCGTGGAACTGGAACCGTCCAATCATGCTCTACTACAATACATTCGTTTACATTTACCGGGAAGTAACCTGATGTTAAAATGTTCTAATTCTCTTATATTTTTACAACCACTCTGAATAACTAAAGATCCTCACATGAAACTACACCAAAAACAAATCAAGTCTTCACAACAATATAAGGATAATTTAACCAAGCAGAAACCATTAATGGTAGAATGGAAGTTGCGGATGTTTTTTGGAATTTTGACAACAGACACTACTGCAAATTTGTTACATAAACCGCTCACCATACACACACGCATTTAGCACTCAAAACTGCCTAACTTGTATATCCCCCATACCATTTTTCATGCAACAACATCACCCGAAACAGGAGATCAAGACTTAATATATGATTTAAAAATACTTACATAGAATCTCAATATATTCGCCTTCACCCAAGTTTACACTTCTGCCCGTCTTAGCTGAACCATATCTACCTTAGTACCCTTGGATCTTCCTGGTGGCTAAGCTAAAAAAGGCGATGATGGAAAGTAGTGCTCCACCTGTATTGCTCACCAAGTCGCAATCATATCCAAAAAAATAAATATGATAGCACCACTCACTCTATGCACAAGGACTTATCCGGGAGGGTAAATACAAAAATTTTCAAGCCATCATCATATCATATCAGATCGAGGAGAATAGTCAGTGAGGGAGAGATAGCTCAAAGAAATTCCAAGGCACAATTGGATTCAAAACCTTACATGCATTTTCAAACACAACATCTCGTAGAATTCATTTAATGTTAACATAATAAGATAATGAAATTATCCCTAAAGAAACAGCCCTTTAATTTTATAGATTTTAAAAAATTTTCGTGTTTTAACCACACACCGTAGACGATCTCATTGATAGGAAAACTGCTGATGAACTCCGTGGCTGGAGAGAAACGTTCAGTAAAGCCTTTAGCTGCCTCCACGGCAAACCTATTTTAAGTACTTTGTTTACCTCTTAACACTTTAGTCGTAGCTTTTAAAATTATCTCTTGGCATAGTAATATCTATAATGGACGAAAATTTATTAAAAAGTGAGGAACAATTGGTAATAGGCTCGTGATTACCATAATTTGTTCTATGATGAGGAGTGTATAGCAAGCACCTAGATCGAATTGGCCTTTCCGGAGCATATATACTAATTAATGATAATAATTCGGGCGAGTTAATTCTGTAATGCAAAATATCTTTAACAGATATCGCACAGTTAACCTCCCGTCGCAGTTCCAATAGAGGTAAACCCAACAGTAAATATCTTATAGAATATGAAGGTAAATTATCATATCGGTAGTTGCATTTTTAAAGCGCAAATCGAGTGAAACTTTTCTGTATAGAGTCAAGACGGTCCATATGAACCTTGTAATAAGGACACCAAACGACACATGCATATTCTAAAATAGACCTCACGAGAGTGAAGTAGAGCACTTTAAGAGTCGCAACATCTCTGAAGTCTTTAGAATTACGTTTAAGGAATCCTAGACATTTACGAGCTTTACAAACTATAAACTCAACGTGAGGAATGTAACTCAATTTAGTGTCATGTATAACTTCCAAGTCATTAATTTCAAAAACCCTAGGAAGAGTACTGCCATTTATAAGATAATCAAAAACTATTGGGTTGGATACACGATAAAATGACATAGTTTTACATTTACCAATATTTAAGTGAAAGTTGTTCAAAAAGCACTAATCAGAAATACTATTAAGATCACGTTGAAGGAGTGCGCAATCATCAACAGAATTGACTTTTAAAAACAATTTGAAGTCGTCAGCAAACATCAAGCATTTACTAGATTTGAAACTTACGACTATATCATTAATAAAAAGCAAGAAGAGCAGAGGACCTAAATAGCTACCCTGCGGAACGCCGGAATTAGCGTTAATCTCTCTGGAGAGAATCCGACCAATTTTGACATATTGTTTACGATCAGTCAGATAGGATTCTATCCATTTAAAAAAAGATGAGTGAAATCCAAGTATACTAAGTTTATATAAAAGAACAGAAATATTAATCCTATAAATGCTTTAGAGAAATCCGTGTAAATAACATCAACTTGAAATGACTCTTCCATAGCATTGATAGCATAATGTGAAAAGGATGTTAAATTAGTTGCACATGATTGTCCAGAAATAAATCCATGCTGTTCAAATGCAATAATTTGTTTAGTTAAAAATGCAACTTTAGAGTTAATCAACGAATCAAGAATTTTAGGAATTGTCTTCATAACAGAGACACCTCTATAATTTTTTATGTCATCTTTTTGCCCCGATTTAAATATTGGTGTAATGAAGGAGACTTTCCAATTATCTAAAAAATCGCGGATTGTAAGGATAAATTGAAAATTGAAGTTAAAGAATGTGCCAAGGTATCAGCACATTTTTTCATTAGAGAAGTTCATAAAAAATCAGTGTCACACTTTGTACTAGGTTTCAAATTCCTTAAGCACTGCAGTACTTCGCTGGTAGATAAAGAGATTGCACCGATGTCAAGAAAAGACGGAGGCGTAAAATCAGTAACATTAAGATAAGCAGAATCATTACTGTACACGGATTCAAAATAATCAGCAAACAGATCACAACTAGATTCTAAATTAAAGGACTTTTTGTTGTCATATTGCAACATTTTAGGAAGACCTATAGAATTACGTTTTGTATTTATAAATGACCAAACTGCCTTGCTATTGGA
The DNA here is from genome assembly GCA_963930735.1 of Dioctria linearis. Lineage (NCBI taxonomy): Eukaryota > Metazoa > Arthropoda > Insecta > Diptera > Asilidae > Dioctria > Dioctria linearis. The sequence goes on along the minus strand of OZ005740.1, from coordinate 247,950,056 downwards.
TTTAATACTGCATTCCATAGACCAAACGTATTGGTTATACATAAATCTATGTAAGAAGTTATATTCACGTCTAAGCTGACAGTATTTTATTCTATCGGAAAGATCACCAGACTTTTGTAAAGCTTTATGTGCCTTATTTTTTGCATTTTTAAGTTTGATAAGACTTTTATTAAACCATTTTGGATGTTTATTGGATGAAATTTTCTTAATAGGAACATGAATTTTGAGACCTTTATGAATAACTTCTAGGAACCTGCTATACATTTGATGTAAATCATCAGAGTGTATCAAATTTCACTCATAATTTGAAAAATAGTTATTAAGATTATGGTAATCTGCCTTATCAAAATTATACTCAAAGATGTCCATTTCGTTACAGTGAGAATAAAATTCGTAAACAGAGATAGAAAGATTAACAGCTTTATGATGAAAATCAATAGACGTTAAAGGAATACTTATTTCATAAACTTCAAATTTTAAATCATTACTTATAAATATTAGATCTAACAATTTACCAAATATATTTGTTACAAAATTCGATTGAATTAAATCTATCCCTACCAAATTATCTACCACGAAACATTCTATTTCAGATGTGACATCCTTTGGAATTAACATAGATTCCTCTACATTCCATTGCCAGTTAATATTAGGCAAATTAAAATCACCACAATAACATAAAAAATTATCATCGTCATACTTCTCAAATAGTGACAAAGCATTATTTACATGACTCAGGCGGGGTATAACTTACGCAAATGTCCACGGAGATAGAATTAAAACAAGATGATACTCGTACGCATAGTTGTTCGATTTCAGCAGAGTCATTATGCAGATGAATCATCTCGCTCACAAAAGAGGTACGAACGGCAACTAGTACTCCTCCTCCTCTTGTAAGACCTGTCGATAAAGGACAACGATCTTTGCGGTAAATAATATATTGTCTCTCATCGAAAAGTTCGCCACTAAAGATACGATCATTAAGCCAGGTTTCAGTGAGCACAATAATATCATAGTCGTTTTCAATAACAGCAAGTGAAAAATCATGAACTTTCGTTCTCAAACCACGTACATTTTGATAATAAATGTTCAGCATCTTATAGTTTAAGTTTGAATTTGTCTTTAAGTTTGAACATGAGTTTGGGCCTGAGGTTGCAATTGTGGATGAACTTGAGTGTGAGCCGGAGACTGGGCTACATTCCCTGATATTACATCGTTTTTTGAAACGTTGGAAAATTTTCTAACATAAACCCCTGATGGCCAGATGTCGGCAATCAATAATTTTGATATTAAATACTCTGGAACTCCCAATTTGAACGTCCTAAATCGAAATGAAGACAAGTCAGCATCCTTTTTCCAAAGAGGAAAACAAATGAACAGATCAGATGAAACTCCTGTCTTGACGGAAACGAAAGATATAATTTTATCAGAAGTGGCATCCGGATGTAAACGTGACAGATGCAAGAACTTAAATTTGCTTACAGCTGAGAGGTCATCAGTAGCAATATTATTCCCAATAATTTTTTTATTTCGATTTTTCTTTCGTTGAACAGTAATCCAGCTGGAGCGCTTATCATTATCAACAAATGACGTTGCATTCAATTGAGAAGGGTCATTGACCATATGCGAAGTGGCAAAATTTACTACATCATTACTATCACCATTTACTTGAGAACAATCAATATTAAAAGCAGAGCATTTCGTTGAATGGCTTTGAATGCGTTGCGTTTGAGTATTCATAGAGCCATCGACAACCGTTACTGAATTCCGGACACCAAGTACATTGTCAGCATGCAGAGATACCCGTTGCGGTATTAAAACGTTATCGTTGACGTTGGACGAAATTTTATTTAATGTTGGATTAGCAACTTTATTATTATTATCTTCAAATTGGCGAGAATTACAATTTTTTTCTTTAGAAAACATTTTCTTAATCGCACCAAATTCACCAGAGAACTCATTTTTTAAAGACTCTAACTCGTTAGATAACACTAAGAACCGAGTCATAAATTCACCAAGAGATAAGTTAATACATACAGAGCACTTCCAAAAAACAGTCGAATGTTGTTCTAAGCATTTTAACAGACCGTCAGAAGCACTAGAACATCTTTTATGGTAATAATTATTACAAATACCGCATTGAACACTTTTCATATCGGAAAGAAGATCATCGCACTTTGCACATCGATTATTACTAGCCATTGTCAAAGAACACGTCCGCACTCCACTCTAGTCAACGACTCATGTACTTAGCTACGCTTTGATGATGTGGGCTCTAAAAACTCTAACTCTGTCTGGAGCAGCCATCTTGAATTAGACGGCGTAGGAGAAATATCATCGTCCTCCAAATCACAAGAGCTACCCGACTTCCGATAATTGGAACTATGGTACCTGTTGCTGTCTCGTACACTTTTCGAAATATTTCTACATTCAGCAACTGTAAATAAATAAAATAAAGTCAAAAAGAAAAACTCAAAATGGTTACATACCAAGAATCTTAACAGCTCCACTTATATCCCACCATGCCGCAGCAATTGTGGTGTGACTACTGTGTCCTTTCTGCCATATTGTTCCAAATTATATGATGCTGCTTAGCTGCTCTACTTAATTGAACCTTAACGGAATGCGGTAATGTGCGGTTAGAGCATTTGGGCAGTTTCGACGATAAAGTCGCTCTCTCCATCCAAATATTCCTCATCTGACACTATAGATTATAAACTCGCAATTACCCAATCTCAAAATAGTAAGGAAAATTATATTTATACTTACTTGAAATGAAGAATTTTTTTAGCAAAAATAATAATAAATATATAATACCAATGCACTGCTACGCTTGTTACCAACGATTAACTCCAAATGTCAAAATTTTAGCGTGGAGAAAAGGTATTGAGCGGATAAATCTTAAGCTAAATATATGATTGTGGAAATTGCTGCCATCTACTTGTGAAATACAAATAAATTTTTAGCGATAAAACACAATACCAGTTTCCCTAGCGATTTAGAGGCTTAAGGAGAGAGCGGTCACCGATTCAAGATATAAAAGGAAAAAACCGGGTCCGTGATTCTGTTAATTTATTTACTTCTCCGTATGAAACTCCCAATTACTATTTTTTTCTTATTTAATTTTTATTTTTTTATTTATTCGAATTTGTTAAATCGATTGAGCACTACTTAACTCGATGGATGGTAAAAACGAACTGCTTGAGGTTTTGGTTTTATGGCTCCAGGTACCCACGATTACCTCGAAAAACTTGTTTTATTATCTTATCGCTTTTGTTAAGTAAGAATCTATCCTACTTAAACGTGTTGTGGTTCCTTTGCGATGAAACCGTTTGACTTAATTTGTTGTTTTTACTTTTGCTTTTCCCGGCAGCGACTGTCGTATCTCTAATGTGAGAGTAGTTGCGTGGAGTAGCTTGTTAAAGCATAACTCCTGGTCTTAGTAGGGAGTAGCTTGTATAAGCATAACTCCTGGTTTTAGTATGGAGTAGCTTGTATAAGCATAACTCCTGGGATTATTACGGAGTAGCTTGTTTTAAGCACAACTCCTAATTCAAACGAACCGTTTACTGAACACTAACTCGACTCAAATCGACTGCTTTTATTCTTCAAATTCTTTGCTTATACAGAAGAATCTTATTAATACGGAAATAAATGAAATACTTCCGACCCAACATTTTGTATATAACAGTACAAAGTATTAGGTCATTTGCACTTGTTGTTACATACGTACATACATAAATCTTGACAAACGCTAACCGCTTGCTGCTTGTTCATCGTGATATTCATGATTTACATACATACTTACATACATATTATTTTCTTCATATGCAACTCGTGAACCATCATTTGGTCACCTGGGTTCTACCGCTGGCGCAAGGTTATCGTATTACAACGTGCGAATTCTTGCGCGCAGGGTATTGGTCACTCAATTCTACCTTCGTTATTTCCTCTACTTGTTAAGTAATTGGGGAAGGTCAGTAACGAGTGGAATTATAATTTAATGAAAATGATATACGCATGTATGTTCATTGAAAAATGATGAAAATATGTATGCTTGCGGTTGCTAGCATTTCTTTGACTATTGTTATAGGTATGTACATATGTTACAATGCTTTCTTAAAATTGTGGGTGGAGGTATGTATGTAACAAATCTCCCCCTTTTTAAAAATATGTGTTATTCTTAGAAGAGGAATAACACATTAGAATATGGTTCGATCGTTTGATAATTTTCGAGAAATTTATTGGTTTTATATGTATGTATATACATAATGCCGAGTGCCGGTACAATAATTGACTTATCGATTTACAAATTTATATCCATTATTTTTCTAGGTTATTAGTATTACTGCTATGTTATGTTCATTTTTATTACATGTTCATATTATATATATATATATATATATATATATATTTTTTTTTAATTCCTACATATATACATTTATAATTATGGCTGTTTGACTTTTTATATATGTGTGCATACATAATTTATTTTTACTTAAAAAAAAATTTTGTTTATACCTACTTTTTATAAAAAAAAATGTTTACATGTGATTATACATATTTCTTCTTTTATATGTGTTTATACATATGTTTTTATTTATTGAAAAAGATTCTTTATATGTGTTTATATATATCTTTTCTTTTATATGTGTTTATATATATCTTTTCTTTTATATGTGTTTATACATACTTTTTATAAAAAAAAATTTTACATGTGATTATACATATTTTTTTCTTCTTTTATATGTGTTTATAATACATATCTTTTCTTTTATATGTGTTTATAATACATATGTTTTTCCATTCTATAAATAGGTATCTTACTTCTAATGCATATAATGTTTATAAATACTCTTTTATTGGGTTACGTTTTACATCTTCAATCTTGTTTACATATTTCTATTATTCGTACGTTCAAAATAGTTAAACTACCTGTAGATGACGGGTACGTGTAATTGGATTCTGCTCTACATGAATTAATGATTTTGGAAGAGGAGGGGGTGGAGGCGGTTCTCTTGTTGTTAAACTTACTTTGTTACTTGCCTGTGTAGGCTGGGTAGCACGGTGTTTGATTGCATCTTTTAATTCCGAACTATTTATTTGTGAGGTAGTTTAGTTTGTTGTTGTTAGTTCTTGGGTAGGTGGTAGTGAGGAAATTCGGGATTTGTTTGCTCTTACGATTTCCGATTGGAACGTTTGTGAGATTTGTCTGACTTTGTTTATCGAAGGTGTCTCTTATATTGGGGTTGAAATTGGTAGATTGCGATTCTTTACATTTGCAATGGGCACTTGACTTGGGACTTCCGTGGCTTCAATACAAATTTGAGGGTGTGTCTCAGTGTCTAATTGGACTTTTTGGTTATTGATTGTTACTATTTTAGGTGTTTTTTCTATGACATTCTGTTCAGCGATGAACCTACAAAAAAACAAAAAAAAAGGAAGAATCAGTAAAAATTTTGCAATGATATGAGTACTTATCTCATTTGGGTACCGCTCCCACGAAGTCCCTAGTTGAAGTGTAGCTCCAGGGCCCACATAAATGAATTCCTGAAATTATTAGAATAAGAAATGAATTATTTGAAATAGAAATAATGAATTTTATATTGAAGTACAAAATGAAAACGTTACAACCAATGCATATCATCCTACATGCATAGTACAAACGTAAACAAATTACATATAAACAACAACAACACTGTGTTAAACTTCAAGTGCTGATATTATGCTGAATTTCAGTCATCAACACCTGGAAGTTTAACCAATCTATGAAATACTAATAGTAGAATAAAAATTCTACTGAAAACTAAGTTCCAGTCGGGCAATTCAGGTAAAATTCGTATAAATTTCACCTGTTGACAGCTGCCGCGAACAGAACAAAAATGCAAGAAAATTTGCGAAATTCATATTGCTATGTTGTAAAAACAATATAAAATTACCTTGCTAGAACTTGTAAGCAAAATTTCATATATGTGCACATCTGACTTCTAAGATTAAGCACATAAAAAACAAAGGTAAATATCGCACCTAGTACAGGTTAGGATATTTATACTCGGAAAAAATCAAGGGATTGAACACACAAACACATAAATTCAATACACAAGCACTATTATTTGGCATTATTCAACACTTACCTGTAATTAAAGCACAAAGGACCACTAAAAAACACTAGCGAAAACTTTGACGGCGCGAAACGAATACAAACCGCGGGGTGTTTTTCAAAGAGGAATACAGTGGCAGCGCTTAAAAGGTGTGAAAATATCTTCTTGAAAAGATATTTAAGATTTTTAGTTTTCTCATAAGCATAATGAGAAAGAAAGAGATAGCTAGGGGGAACGAGATAAATGAAGAATTGCGTTCCACACTTAAATTATTGAAAATGGATGCCAAATTTTAATCAGCGCCATGTTATGGCATAATTTAAACTTTTTGCCAGCATTTGTAAGAAATAATAAAGAATAAGAATTTTTCATTGGAAGATAATAAAATGAAAAATTCCGCATCGAATGAAAATAATAGAAATGAACGAAAAATTATTTTCTTGGAGAAATTTACATTATGGTTGTATGTTCCACAGAAAAATGGCGGTTCAGGCTCTATATAAAGAGGTGCAGTGTCATGGATCACTCTCTTGCGTTTTCAAAAGTCACAGAGTTAACATCACATACGAAGTACAGTGCATAATATCTTTTTTTTTTTGTGAATGTTCTAATTGTGCAACTTGGTTTGCTACCATTCAATAAGGTTTGTGCAAGCTCATATGCAATTAGGTGGAGGACATTTTAATTGTGTAGAAAAATAATTGGTGATAGCTTTAGTCAACAGTGTGAAATTTTGTTTGAAGTCTTTTAGTATTTTAATTTTTGTAGATTATTTGAAGTATGAATAAATAGAATATCACATTAAGAATATAATACGATTTAATTAAAGTAAAAATATAGTAGTAGATTTTCAGTGTACAATTAGTTCATGTCAGCTGTCCCTCATCTTCCCGTCTCGGGTTAGCTTGGACAAATCTGCGAACTAATTTTGCTAAGTGAATAAATTTGTATAATTAGTATCTGGATATACACTACTCAAAAGTGTATAAGCAAAATGTGGTTTTTCGGTTGGCAATTCCTGGAATTTGGTTTGATTTTGGTTCTGTTTTTTGTTTTTAGTAGATACATCTATTGCGCATACAACAATAAAAAAATTTCTGGAATAACGGTAAAAACAGGTATTATATAATTATAATGGGACAAAAACCAATTTTTACAATTCAAAGATATTTTTTTTTAATTTAATTAATTAGTACAGTTTTTTTTTTTTAATTAAAATTTTTTTTTAATAACTAGAATTGCCTCCTCTTGCAGTTATGACAGATTGGCATCTTCTTGGCATGGAGCTAATCAAGGTATCAAATCTGTCTTGCGGAATTTGTCTCCAGTGATCTTGAAGGAGATTACACAGTTGTACTCGCGTTGTTACTGATGCTAAATGTGGCAGAATGCTTCGTTGAAGTGCATCCCATGCGTGTTCAATAGGATTTAAATCCGGGGATTGTGCTGGCCAGGGTAAAACATTAATTTCTCTTGCATCCAACCATTCTGTTGTGATTCTTGCTGTGTGTGGCCTGGCATTGTCATGCATAAAGATGAATTCTGAACCGATCTGTGATGATAATGGAAGCACAACAGGTTCCAGTACCTCATTGATGTAAGAGACTGCCGATATGTTGCTTTCTCGAAAAACGAGATCAGTTCTTCTACCAGTCATAATTCCTGCCCATACCATAACAGTGCCTCCACTGTAATTGTGCACTTCTTGCACAACTCTGAGCCTTTCTGCGTTACCAGGTCGTCTCCATATTCTTGTTCTCCTCGTATCTGGATGAAAACCGAATCGTGACTCATCAGTGAACAAAACTCTGGACCATTGATCTTTTGTCCAATTTCTATGATTTTCACTCCAATCTTTTCGACGCCCGCGATTTTCACGTCGTATCGGTGGACATCTCAAAGGACGGCGACCGTGGAGAGCGTGTTCGTGTAGTCTATTCCTGATGGTTTGATCACTAACGAAAATGTTTTCAGCTGTGCACAAGCGTGACTGTAATTGTCGGGCAGTTAAAGTTGGCTTTCGGCAGGTTTGCAGTCGAATATAACGGTCCTGCGTTGGAGTTGTTAACCTTACTCGACCTGGACGCTGCACGTACGGACTCCCAGTCACACATTGCCGTCGCCATCAATTCACATTAAAATAACGGGCAACATCTGTTTGGCTTCTTTCACTTCGAAGCATTCCTATGGCTTCGTCAATTTCACTATGAGTTAAATGTCGACGTATATTTCTGTATTCCATACTTCTACACTCAATTTAATTAATTTACACAATTTTAAAGTCACACCTTAATGAACTGAACTGATTAAAGTCTGAAATAACAATAACAGAAATAGGCTAAAAACAACTTTTCCAATAAAATAATAACTGTTTTTAACGTTATTCCAGAATTTTTTTTATTGTTGTATGCGCAATAGGTGTATCTACTAAAAACAAGAAACAGAACCAAAATCAAACCAAATTCCAGGAATTGGCAACCGAAAAACCACATTTTGCTTATACACTTTTGAGCAGTGTATTAGATAATTTTGAATTAGGATTAAAGTGCATAGAATCGTGAGAAAAACTATAAATAAATCGAATGTGAACTTACTTCGATTTGTTCTGAATTTAACTTTCCGCTACACTAACAGTAACCACCCCACAGTTACATTTTTTTGGTAATTCCATTCAGGAATTCCCTGTTAACGTAACACATTCCTTTTCTTTTTCCTTATGACCTTACAGAGTTTCAGTATCCCTATTAAGCTGAATACCAATATCACCAAGGAACTTAGAGATAGAGAGCTTATCTGAACGACTTGAGTTTCATTACGCTCTTTCCTCTGTTTTTCCAATGTACTTATTTGTTCTTTCAGCTGATCTAAAGTGTATGAATTTTCATTCAGAATATTATTTGCATCTTCCGCTTTTAGCATCACTACATGTTTTTGATGAGTGTGATTCATGCTTTTAATGAAGCTCTGAATAGTTTCATTCATATTAGATTTTAGCGGGTGTGGGTATTCTGGTTGAGATATTCTAATATTCTGATGATCTTCATCTTCGAAATATATAATTTGATCAGCTATTTGAAAGTGAGAAGGTTCATTCAACATTAGTACTCCGTTGCCGAATAGGTTAGAACTATGTAGGTTTTTTCTGCATGAAATCGTGATTTTCTGCATTGTGGGGAACGAAAAGAGCCATGAATTTTTTCTAGTTAATTTGATTAGTAGCTGCGGTGCCTGCGTTTGGACTAGGTATTCGCAGTTACCAGTCTCATTGTAAGGATTGAATAAAAAGTTTATAGGACACTCTTGTATGTAATGCCCTTGAAGTATAGGGTTTAGTAGTGGACCAATGTAAGTGCTTTCATTGAGATCACTTGATAACTTTTTGTACACCTGGAGTTCAGATTGTTTAAATAACACGAATTCTTGTGTTGCTATATGGCTTGCAATATAGATGTGTTTGATATCCAGCACCAAGGAATGGTTATCTGGGGTTTTAAAAGGAAATAAATGTATTTGTTGAAGTTTGAAAGGTGGCATGTTCAGTATTGGAAAAATAATCCTAATCACTAGGAGCTCATTTAGTAGTCCAGACTTTATTTCAAGAGCTTGTGTTAAGATAGCCAGATCTTAAAATTTATTAGATTTCTTAGGATGTGCCCTATAGTATGTTTCTAATAGTGTGGAAGGGGACAGTAACAAGGGATGTACCTGATTATTCTTTAATGTTGTTAGGATTTGAATAAAAGTTTGTTGTCTCAACTCTATATCCAACACTTGCAAACTAATTGTAGCCACTACTTCTTGTATGCGCTGTCTTGTGCTCACTTCTCCATTAACCATGTCTAACAGGTAATTAACTGTTCTTGTGAGTTCTCTCTGATTCGATTCTAGTTGGTTGATTGGTTTTCTCAACTTCTCATATGATGATTTGAATAGCGTTATCTGGTGTTTCTCTAATTCTAATAGTGCCTGAGTATCCGTTTCTAAATTAGCAATTTTGCTATATATTTGTTTCTCGTTAGTAGCGTCCATTGTTCCAAACAAATAATGTAAACCCCTACCTACTCCATCGAACAAGGATCTTCGATGTCGAGTGGTAATCATTTCTCTAATGATCGTTGTTCGTTTTTTAATGGCTTCTATCAGACTGTGTATGTACGTGTTTTGTTCCGTACATGTACTAGTGATGGTATTATGTATTTCGCATAATCTATTGAGAAGAAAACCTGTGTTCCCGAGAGGCAGACTAATGGTCTGACCTTATATCCAGTGGACAGGCCGATAGAGCCATATGTGCCCAAGGCGTCTTCTGGGCCAGCACCGGATGTTCCGCAATATACACCAGGGCCACGAGAATTGACACTGGAGGAGTATCAGAAGAAAGTTGGCGGTGGCGGCAGTAGCGTAAGCAGTTTGGAACGACCTAAATTGGTCCGAGGCGGTAAACGTGCCAGACTGTGCAGAGAGTTGCACTATTTCAGGATGAGGGCCAGTCTAGCTGACGATATAGCCAAAAAGAGGAAATTTAAGGGTCTAGCGGATCAAAGATCGAGACAAATAAATTCCAACAAAAGGAAAAAAAAATAAAAATAAAAAAAAAAATTTTTTTTATTATTATAAAAATAAAATGATTTGTTTAAGTATTCACTCTTTTTCTTAAACAAAATTTTTCCCTTACTTTTTTTTATCTTAAATGCAATTGCAATCCCTTCCTTGAAGGTTAGTAATTATGGGGATGGGATGGTCGCGGACAGGAGGGAGGTCGTTTCCACACACACACGGCAATAGATATAAACCACGCTCTGATAGTGCTTCGCATTTCGATACGGCTTTGGAGGCTTAGCCAGGGTGGATGGGGGCGATTGGGCCCAACATTACCCAAAGCCGGGGTCTCAACAACATCAGAGACCCCTCTCAGCTCTCTCACTCTCTCTCAATCGCTCATTTGCCAGCGTTGTAAACTCTCCGGGTGAATTAGCACTTTTTCGGCGTTGCTGAGGTCTTCTATTCTCCTTCTTTTTGCAGCATATAAATAAAATCAATATTTCTTCTTTTTAGGCTTTCAGGTTCCACCATGAGAAGGAAGCCTGCATTAGATTTTTTTTTCTGTCCGTCCGTCTGTCTGATCAGTTATGTTGACGATTCTGCACAGCTTAACAAGCATCAAGGGATGTGGGTGGCAAGAACCACCCCAAGCCGGCTGATAGCTAGCGGCATATTTGTTGTGCAGCCACCCACGCTAATCCCGCGATGATTTTGTAACAAAGAGGTGTCGGATGCAGTATGTATCTACATTCAGGTACAAGTGAATGTAGGTAGATCTGTCGGCTGACAAGCTCTTCGCAATATAAGCTGTAAGAGTTTACAGGCCCTTTCGGTCCTAATAGACACTTGCGATCCAGAGTCTATTAATGCTCGGAATGTCATTGTGATTCCGGAGGGTGAGGTGACATTTATCAGAGCTGTAGAGAGAAGAGCTCTTTTCATATTGGCGGTTAGAAAATTTTGAACTTGTTGTTCGTCATTTCTACAAGCTAAGGGGTGCTTGGTTCAGTTTCCATACTGGAATTTTGGGTGGTTTGATTAGGTGATTCTGTCACCGAATCGTTTTGCGCATAGTGGAGCAATGTGTTATGACTTTTGTTATTATGTACGGTTACCCTTCTTTTACCGATTTGTATGACTGTGTTAACAGGCGTAAAAACTTGTACTACGAGATATGGTCCTAGCCCTATCTGGGAAAGCTTGTGTTTTTAGCGGGAATTTTTTAATAATACTTTATCTCCTGCTTTGAATGTTACCGGACGTGAGTTCCTATCATAGTACGCTTTCGACCTTTCCTTGGCTTTCAGTAAATTTTTTCGGGCGATAGCATATGCCTTTTGTATTTTGTATCTAAGAAGGTGATAGTAACTCTCGTGGTTATAAATGGGCTCTCTTTTAAGATTAGAGGGAACATCTGCTGTGAATCCGAACAGACAGTCCATTGGCGTGAGCTTAGTGCCTTCATGTGGGCTGTTATTGTATACAAAAGCCGCGGTTCTCAGGAATCGATCCCAAGCCTTTGGATTTTCGGACACAATAGCTCTTAAATACTCCACTAGAGATCTGTGGGTTCGTTCAAGTGCGCCATTGGATTGCGGATGATAAGCGGAAGTCTGTAATTTTTTTTATTTTTAGAAGTTTACAGACACGTTTGAAAAGATCGCTTAAAAAGTTAGATCCCTGGTCAGTTACTACCTTTTTAGGAATACGATAACGAGTAATTATCTCATCGAAGAATATTCCTGCTACCGATTCTGCTTCGCCATTCGGCATGGTATAACAATCTACGATTTCGTAAGATTGTCTTGGAATGTCAATATATACTTGTTTCCGGAGTGGGTTTCTTCAAGTCCTACTATATCTAAATAGACTTTCTCAAAGGGCATTAGGGCAGTATCTGTTATGATCATCGGCATACGGTATTCCGGGCTAGCCTTCATTTTTTGGCATTTAGGGCACTTTCGAATATATTTCCTGATGGAACTGAGCATATTTCTCCACTTATATTTTTTCTTTATTTTTTTTTATATGTTTTCATTACTGCTTGGTGACCACCAAACGCGGAGTCATGATAGTCTTTTAAAATTGTCCCGATTTCCTCAGGGTCTGAGATATTTTCTGGTAATGTATGCTGGGGATTTATTAGATTTTGGTTCCAGGGTGATTCGCCGTGTTCAGATGCACTGCTTTCGAATTTGCTGCTATCAGTTGAGTCAATTTCGACTAATTCATTTTGGAGGTTCCGTGGATATTTTTGAACTATTTTGGGAATTTCTGGGTTTTGATTTTCCTCTTCAATATCATTTTGTGCCTCCCTTATTTGAGCTCTCGTAACAGCATGACAATGATTTTGTTTAGGCTTTGAGGGTGTTGGAGAACTAGAATCATTTTCGTCGATGTTGGAATCGGCTCAGTGATGTACCTGAGCTTCCACAATGAACGAATTGGGGTTTGCCTGGTTTAGCTCGGCAGGTATTCGACTAAGCGCTTCTGCATTAGTATTATATTTTCCAGGCTTATATTCAATTTTATAGTCAAACTCTGAGAGTTTATGGTGAAACCTGACTAATCTCGATGTCGGGTCTTTCACATTGAATACGCCTTTCAAGGGCTTGTGGTCTGTGTAAACCGTAAAAGCTCTACCTTGTAAATAACACCTGAAGTTCCTGGCGGCCCACAATAGCGAGCAACTCTTTTTCTATTGTGGAGTATCTTTGTTCCGCCTTATTTAAACTTCTACTTGCATACACTGTTGGCCTGTCTTTACCTATTGCCCCTTGTGATAAAACAGCTCCCAATGCCTCGTTACTAGCATCTGTTGTTAGATTAAAAGGTTGGGTAAAATCTGGATACTTGAGTAGAGGCGGATTTATAAGGGAATTTTTAATTTCATTGAAAGAGTCTTGGCACTTTTGAGTCCAATTAAATTTGACGTCTTTCCGTAATAGATTTGTTATTGGCCTGACTATCTTTGAGAAATTAGGGATGAACTTGCGATAGTAGTTTGCCAATCCCAGAAACGATTGGGTTTGTCTCACAGTTCGGGGTTGAGGAAAATTTTGAACGCAACTTGTTTTACTGGGATCTGGAAGTGCTCCTTCGTTTGAGCATTTGTGTCCAAGGTAGATTACTTCTCGGCGAAGGAACTGACACTTTTCGGGTTGTAATTTAAGATTATGGGCTCGAAGTCTGTCGAATACTTTAGCCAGTTTCTCGTTATGATCTTGTAAATTTTTTCCATATATTACAATATCATCGAGATAGACAAAGCATTCTAATCCTTGGAGACCCGTTAGAATGTAATTCATCAGGCGTTGAAAAGTCGCAGGTGCGCCTTTCAACCCAAATGGCATTCTCTTAAATTCATAATGCCCGTAAGCGGTACTAAATGCAGTTTTTGGTCTATCCCTTGGGTCAACCAGTACTTGATGGTATCCGCTTGCAAGGTCAAGAGTAGTAAAATACCGTGAATGCCCAAGTTGATCCAGTATATCCTCTATCCTGGGTAGTGGAAAGGCATCCCCTATAGATTTCTCGTTGACCTTACGGAAATCTACTACTACGCGCCAACGTTTATTGCCGTCAGGACCAGCTTTCTTGGGGACTACAAGTAACGGAGAATTCCATGGGCTTTTGCTTATTTGGATTATGTCATTCTCTAACATATCTTTGATCTGCTCATTTATTACAGCCCGGTGCGTTTCTGGAAGTCTATACATCTTTTGGTTTATTGGTGGCTGATTGTGCAAAATGGGGATGGTATGCTTTATGGTATTAGTGCATGTTAGTTTATCTCCCTTTAGATAAAAAAGATCATTATATTTATAACATAACTCAAGAATTGATTTTTCTTCTTCGTGATTTAAATTTTCATCCAACAGTAATTCTTTACGTAAAGCCACAAGTCTGTCTGGGTTATAGCTTTTAATATGGTTTACGTTTATTGAATATGGATTGGAGTTGAAATTTGTCTTATCACCTTTGAAATTGTATTCTGTTTTGTTATGTGTACGAGAGGAAGGTGGATCACCTTCTTTCTGATTACTTTGGGTATTTATGTCGTCCAAAGGTATATTGAGAAGTTTAATATTGTAATGACTACTTGAAACTAGAGTAAGCTTCAGTCTTCTTAGGAATACTGGTTCTGTGTTTATGTTTAGAACAGATAATGGTATAAAATTTTTGTGAGGACTAACTAGACAATTTGCGACAAATACTCAATCTTTTATCTCTTGAGACATACAGATCATTTCTTGGTCCAATTGTAATGGTATGCTCAGTACAATTTGAGATCGAGGAGGTATTCTATTGGATCGCTGAAGTTCTACTTCGTATTGCCTACTTTCATCTTCATTTAAGGTGCTTGAAATGTCTCCCATTTGGGATAAGGAGTTTTTATTATCGGGTGCCCGTGAAACGGTAGTAGATTTAAATTGTTCCTCTGTTCCTCGGTAGTTCATCTCCATCTTCTGTGGATGTTTCGAGAGGTACCGTGAATTCGATAGGGTTGGTTTCCGTGCGAGGAAACCGGAGCAATTTGTTAGGACCTTCTATATTGCAATTTTTTGCAAGAAAGTCATTACCTAACTGCCCATCATGAGAGATTTGGGCGTTATCTTCTACAACCTGTAGATTGCACGGGATACTGCGGCTTAGTAAAAAGTTGCCTTGCCAGTTACCCAATGTTTTTCCTTCTCCAAATGGAGTTTTTAAAGTTACCTTTTGACTTCGTTTTATCCGTTTTGGTGTATCTAGTGCTTCCTGTTTGATTATGCTTACTTCAGCTCCAGTATCTACTACCAGCCGAACGGCTGTATTTCCGCTTATATCTAATGGTAACTCTACCACTGATACGTTTTCCCTGATCTGTGGGTTTTTCAGCTGGGAGGACCCTACAGTATTTTGCGATATTTTATTTAATGTCGAGCCGGGGCTTTTTCGGTCGACAGCGTGCCGTTTCCCGATTGTGTAGCCTCCCATCGTTGCTTCTGTTGACAGGTGGGCACTGTATGACCTCTTCTTCCACAAAACTTACACATCTCTTGACCGTTAAATCTGTGTTCGTGATTTGGATTGCCCCACTGAGTGTTGTTGTTACTATTTAGGTGATTCCGTGGTGCTTTGACATTTTGATTACAATATTGGGCCATCATGACCCTTTGTTCTGCAGTTAATACAGAAGGGAGTATTTTTACGTTTTAAACAATCATCATACGTATGTCCCTTGTATTTGCAATAACTGCATGTTATCCTACCTAAAAGTAATTTTTGCTCACCGTATGGTTTCTTGTCTGGATATTGAGAAGAAGAGTTCTGGAATGGAGGTGGACTTCTTAAGGATTCTCTTGCCATACTGGCTTGAGTAGAGCACCAATTATTTGTTTGATTTTTATCAGTATTAAAGGATACTGAAGGTACCTTTAATGACTCCAGATTTGGAGGTATACCACACTCAGTTTTTATATTAGGTTTTCCTGTATCAGTTGTGTAGGGATATATAGAGGAGTTTAAATTTTCGTGTATGGGATAACCATAAGCATTAGCAAAATTTGAGGTATTTGGTCTAAAGAAATGGTCCATTTGAAAAGAATTTGTATGTTGAGGTAAGTAGTTTATTGGTTGTGGAATGAAAAAGAGACCTTGTTGTGACCTTTCCATATCTAATGCTTTTTGAATGAGAGTCTCTAACGAGCTTTCATTTATTGTCAATAGATAGGCGCTTAGATGGGGGTTATTTGCACCACTCTTTACGGAAGCCATTGCAAAGTCCTCTGTCTGTTGCTTTACCACATTAAAATTTTCAGCACCGTATTTGCTTTGTGCTGCCTTGTTACATTGTACTAAAAGTCTTTTTAGTCTAGTAGTAAATGAATTAAACGATTCTTGGGGGTATTGTCGGCAAGTTATTAGTTTGTTAATTAACTCATGATATGTCTCACGAGGAAAGTAAGTCCGATATAGCAACTGCTCAACTTCTTCAAATCTCGTGAGTGTACTGGATGCTATTAATTGATATGCATTGCCTCTCAATCTTGTTGGGAAAATTTGCATGAAGGCTGCCTTTTCCTCCTCTGTTAGACATTGTTGTACTTGCTTACAACAGCCTATGAAAGTTTGCAATTCTGTGAGGGTCTGAGAATTAATTTCTCCAGAGAACAAACGCACCATTTGTGCAGTAAGTTTAACTACTTTCTCATAATTTACAGGCATTTTGTTTGTATTGTGTGGATGCTCAAACTGGGAAGTATTTTGTGTATTTATAGCTAGATTTGAAGTGGTTAACGATTTTTCAGGTATTATAACGTTTAGACTGTGAGTTCTTATGAGGAAGTTAACCAAACTGTGTCTTCCAAAACGTTTACCTGACCGATGTTCACGATACCAATTTATTCTTCTTTGGGGTGAACTTTGCTCTGCTCTTGGGCTATTCGGAGGGCTTACGTTGTCGAATGAAAGTGAATTTTTTGTTGCTTCAAAATCTGAGCAAGCAGGGTTTTGATCAGATTTGTGCATGAAAGCAGAATTTTCTTGAAAAAGAGGTAGTTTAACTTACTTTATGTACATATATATATACTGGAATATTTAAAAAGAGAAAAAAAAAGAAAAAGATTGAAGATGTTTTTACACTGACGTTATTTAATGTGTAATGTATAGTGGCTTATCGATTTAATACTGAAGTTCTGCCAATCGCTGAATTTGGATTGAAACTTACTTAGTTTTTAATGTCTGCAGTTTCAGAAACGTTTTGATGTCTGTCCAAGCCGATATATTTCCTTGGGAGTATATTCCCTTACTTTTATTGTAGTTGTTGACTGGTTGTATTAAAACAAACAAATTAATTTGACGTTAGTTTTAGTTTCACTTCTTTGTGAGTTCGAGGATCAAGGTTTTTCAAGTATTGAATTAACTTCCTTGATCCTATCCTATCCTATCCTATCCTATCCTACTTAAACTTGTTGTGGTTCCTTTGCGAAGAAACCGTTTGACTTAATTTGTTGTTTTTACTTTTGCTTTTCCCGGCAGCGACTGTCGTATCTCTAATGTGAGAGTAGTTGCGTGGAGTAGCTTGTTAAAGCATAACTCCTGGTCTTAGTAGGGAGTAGCTTGTATAAGCATAACTCCTGGTTTTAGTATGGAGTAGCTTGTATAAGCATAACTCCTGGGATTATTACGGAGTAGCTTGTTTTAAGCACAACTCCTAATTCAAACGAACCGTTTACTGAACACTAACTCGACTCAAATCGACTGCTTTTATTCTTCAAATTCTTTGCTTATTTATACAGAAGAATCTTATTAATACGGAAATAAATGAAATACTTCCGACCCAACATTTTGTATATAACAGTACAAAGTGTTAGGTCATTTGAACTTCATTTATTTCTGTTTACAAATAAATTGCGGCACTCGTCGCTTCCGTAGATACATACAGATATTTTTCTCTGACTAGAATCGTACTGAACGTTTCGTCAGTACATTATCGCATTTGTTGTTACATACGTACATACATAAATCTTGACAAACGCTAACCGCTTGCTGCCTGTTCATCGTGATATTCATGATTTACATACATACTTACATACATATTACTTTCTTCATATGCAACTCGTGAACCATCATTTGGTCACCTGGGTTCTACCGCTGGCGCAAGGTTATCGTATTACAACGTGCGAATTCTTGCGCGCAGGGTATTGGTCACTCAATTCTACCTTAGTTATTTCCTCTACTTGTTAAGTAATTGGGGAAGGTCAGTAACGAGTGGAATTATAATTTAATGAAAATGATATACGCATGTATGTTCATTGAAAAATGATGAAAATATGTATGCTTGCGGTTGCTAGCATTTCTTTGACTATTGTTATAGGTATGTACATATGTTACAATGCTTTCTTAAAATTGTGGGTGGAGGTATGTATGTAACACTTTCTCACGACGACGTTTGAAAAAACGTACGTGAGAAAATGCAAAAACAAGTTTGTTGCATTGAAAGGAATGAAATCTGATATGCAGTTGTGCGCGAATTTAAAATAATAGCGAGAATAATTGCATGTATGTATGTACATGCAATTAGATTTAAGGAGTGAGAATAATTGCATGTATGTATGTAGATGCAATTAGATTTAAAGAGTTAACTGATATACCTCCGTATATACAGTGTACATACGGAAAAAAAGAAGAAAACACTATAGATAAGTAAGTAGGAATCAGGCCGGTTTGGACCACCCCCACTCCAAAATTTAATAAAAGCTCTTCGTAGACGTGGATGAGTATAGTTGTGGGGGATGACGTCATGAAAGCTCTTCGTGTACGTCTACGTACACATTTGACCGAATGTTTGTCCAGACATTCTGAAAAAGTTCTTCGTAGACGTGGACGAGTATAGTTGTGGGCGATGACGTTATGAAAGCTCTTCGGTGGATGGCTTGGTCGATTAGCAAGACATCTCTGTCTCTCTCTTTCTGTTTCTTGCTGTCTCTCTTCTAATAATTTCCTCTGACGTCATATGTTTGGTTTGCTGGCTGCCTTGGCTATATTTCTATGGCGTGACGTGTCTAGGCTGATTCGCTTTGTATTGGCCGATAGAGATTCCTGTAACATGTCTGGCCACCGGCTATCAGCTCTGTCTTAGATGATTTTCACTATTTTAATTTGGCAGGAAAAAAACAATATCATCTTTTATTGGAATCGAACCTAGAATGCTTGGTTTGTAAAATCCGAGGCGCTCTAGTCATGAGGCCACGGATGTATAGTAGGAATGCTCTTTAAAGTTGTTATATAAGTGGAAAATGACTGCATGAATATGGTCATCAAAAAAAAAACTGTCTTGTTCGTAACCCCCACAAATGTTAGGTGGTACGGTCACGAGAATATATTTAATTTACTTTACAAATGTTTCTTGTGTATACAAGTGTTTGAACGGACGAGCGATCTGAAAATAGAATAGCCTATGGATATGACTGATAAGAGATAGTAGGTATATTCTTCCACGGCGGGTCTCGTGAAAAATTTTCAAATGTTTCAGTTTTAAACGCAATTATTAAATTGGTTAGAATTAAAAATACTATGAAATCGAGAACATTCGCTGTTATGAGATCACAGGCATGTTGTAACATGTTATGAAGATTGACTAGGTACAAGATCAATAACGAGCACCACATCAGAGATAATTTCTAAAAGTATTTTTTCAGCATAATGGTGTTTTATCGTTGATAAGAAATGTACCGGCAGCATAATGTATTCGTATGAGAATAGTTCTCTATGACCGCAATACGAACCTGATAAGAAAACTGATCCCAGACTTCTCGAATAATAAATTTTAGCGTAAAACTGACCTTGAAATTCATAATGGTGATAACGTGTATAAAACTGACTCGATGACCAGAAGACGAGACTGATAAAGAACATGACGAAAATTTATCTTCTGTTATGTAGGGTAGAATGAACTTTTAATACACCGCTGTAGAACAGCTGTGACGGAATTTGAATTGCCCCTCAACAAATATAAAACAAAAGCACGAAATGTAGAATTTGCAAAAGAATAACAACGAATATGTATGTATGTATGTAGAGGTTCATATGGCAATAGGCCTGTAACCAGAAGAAGAGGAAGATAGGGATCATTATGAGTAGTTCAAAAGCCCCCGAACCCCAACTTTTGCGTAAAATTGGCCTTGAGAATTCATGCAGACGATAACGTATTCACCCCCGTACAAAAATCTCAATTCATAAACGCGAGGAGATTAGTTTTCTAAAATTTTACTACCAGGCGAGCATGAATTTTAATTATGTAGAAAGCATATATCCCGTGGTCAAGAAGCTCCTGGCAAAGCTTTTTTGTTCATGCTAAGATCACTAACATATGCACAAGAAAAATCGACTGATAACGACATAGTGCCTATACTGTTGGTGTTATGTTATGAGTAAAAACGAATTTGACTAACTATGCTTAAGTCTAGCCGGTCTTATCAGGTAGCATGTATAGTAATTTTTTGTTTAATGGATGTTCCAGGCCAAACGAATTTTTTTTATTGCTGGGGGTTATGCTCGCCTGGTATTGAAGGTGATCTCTCAGGCATACAATTTAGCGAATAATAGCACTTAAAATTCTAACTATAGATAAAAACACCCATAAATATTAATTAAATATCGAGGATCTATAGTGGGGGGTATAATTATGATTAAATCAATATCGATAGCCTATAATAGTTATTTTCATGCCCATAACTGCGTATATCGAGTATACAATGCTCGAATAAATGCTTAGAGAATATTTTTAATCGTAGAGTAGAGTAGAAAAAGGTCGATATTGATTTATAATCACCACATCTTCATATATGCGGAATAAATTGTTATAAAATCTAACACTCGTTAACGCGTAAATAGAATTCCAAAAACCTGTATGCTTCGGGGATGGCTCGTATATCTTCGGGATAAACAGCCTACCTAGCGAAAGTAAATTTATCTGTGTGAAGTTGTTTAGCCTCATTCGCAGCCTACCTAGCGAAAGTAAATTTATCTGTGTGCGAAGTTGTTTAGCCTCATTCTTAGTTGAATATTTAGGGGCGATTAGGCAGCTTAATTTAATCTTGTTAAACATGGCAAAATTTATTATAACCAAAGATAACATAACCTATACCAGGCGTTTTAATATCCGTGGCCGCAAGGTAGAATTCAAATTGTCCCTGTGCCCCCAAAATGCAGAGCCCATCACGTGGTTTAAGACTTCCATAGAAGAAATTGTACAACATGCTGTAGAGGGGGCTCCAACCAAATGATTAGGTTGGGATTACTTTTTGCGGTGAAAGCTTCGAATAATAGCACTTAAAATTCCAGCTATAGATAAAAACACCCCTAAATATTAATTAGATATCGAGAATCTATAGTGGGGTATAATTATTATTAAATCAATATCGATAGCCTATAATAGGCATTTTCATACCCTTAGCTGCGTATTTTGAGTATACAATGCTCGAATAAATGCTTAGGGAATATTTTTAATCGTAGAGTAGACAAAGCCCGATATTGATTTATAATCGTTCCATCTTCGTATATTTTCGCGAATAAGTCGTTTCTATCTACGATCGTGAATAAATTTTTGTGAGCGGATTAATACAAAATATACATATACGGGGATGTACGCCCATTCTTAATTGAATATTTCAAGTGTTCGGTCGTAACAATTTATTGAAAGATGGGAAAATTCATTATTACAAAAGACAACATAACCTATATCAAAAGGTTCAATATACAAGGCCGTAAAGTAGAGTTTAAAATCGCGCCGGTGCCCCAAAATGCGGAGCCCACCTCATGGATTAAGACTTCAGTGGAAGACGTTATTCAACATGCCGTAAAGGGGCTCCTACCAAACGATCAGGTCGGGATTACTTTTTGCGGAAACACTTTTAAGGAGAGGGGGCCGGGGTGGATGAATTTTAGACCGGCTTCGGAAATTACAATAGAAGATATATGGGAAATGATTTCGAAAATATTTCAAAGCAACTCTGAAGGTATGTTTTCATGTTTTGCGGGTGATTTGGCCGAGGTTTTCTACCAACATTTTCTATTTCAGGATTAAGTACAGACACATTTTGTTTGGGGGTGACAACTGTACGTTTGCCGCGAGGTAGCGGTAATGATCGTGGGCGAAAGTACAATACTTTCGTCGAAGAAAGTGCACTGCGGAAGGGGATAGTTACAATCGAAAACAAGGACAATTTATGTTTACCTCGTGCTTTAGTGGTTGCAATCGCCAACGTAAATAAAGACCCCGACTACAGGAAAATGAGAAGAAATATCGGGAAACTACAAACACAACGTGTCTCAGAACTGTTAATAGAATCTAAAATTCATATACCGATAGACGGCGCTGGAATTTCTGAACTTCAACAATTTCAGGTTTATTTAAAAGATTATAAAATTGTGGTATATCAATATGGTACTAAGGGACGAGATGTACTCTTTGAAGGGCAAAATGATGGTCCTAGATTGAATGTATTACATCACGAAAATCATTACAATGTTATAATCTCGCTCACTGCTGCATTTTGTTGCAACTATTACTGTGAACAGTGTCATGTACCCTATAATATTAAAAAAGACCATAGATGTGGCGGAAGTTGCCCCTGCTGTCAACAATCGCCCACCTGTTCTAAAACTCTACCCGAAATTTTGTGCAGCGAATGCAATCGTGGCTTCAGAGGGCAGCAATGCTTTAATAAACACAAAACTTCTGGATCATTAAATAAGAAGGCGATTTGTGATCAGATTAAAAGGTGCATGGGTTGCTTAAAGAGATATGGAGCAGATAAAACTCATGTGTGCGGGGAATACTTTTGTAAACTATGTTATAAATATGTGCCCCAAGGGCATTTATGTTATATTCAACCCGATAACCGTAAGCCCTGCATAAAAGACACACTTTTTGTTTTCTATGATCTGGAAACGCGACAGGAAAAAGTCATTGGAGAGAAAATTGTAGAAGGTAGTGTAATTGGGGAAATTAGACAGCACGTACCCAATTTATGTGTATTTCAACAAAGATGTGATCACTGTATAGAGAAAGATATACTGATATGTGAAAAATGTGGTATTAGATTACAGAAGGTAAAGGGTGACGAGTGTGTTGCATCATTTTTACACCATATTTTACAAATGAGAAAGAAGTTCAAAAGGTTGGTAGTAGTCGCTCATAACGGACAGGCATTTGACCACCAATTTCTCTTAAATTATATATTTAAACAAACTGATATAAAACCTGAATTAATAATGCGCGGGACAAAAATAATAATGATGCAGGTGGGCAATGCGAAATTTATAGATTCGTTAAATTATTTCCCAATGGCTCTATCTAAATTACCGAAAGCATTTGACCTGCAAACTGTGAACAAAAAGGGTTATTTCCCGCATCTTTTCAACACTGTAGAAAATGAGAAATATGTTGGTCCGCTTCCTGATACAACATATTATAGCCCTGATACAATGAAAAATGAAGAACGTCAAGATTTTCTCAAATGGTATGAAGAGAATAAAAATAATGAATTTGATATGCAGCGTGATTTGGTAGAATATTGTATTAGAGATGTACAGATCTTGACAGAGGCCTGTTTAAAATTCAGGAAAATAATGCTGAATGAATGCAATGTAGATCCGTTCATCGAGGCCATTACAATTGCCTCCGCATGTAACCTGGCCTTTCGTCGCAACTTCCTCAAACCCAACACAATTGGAATTATACCAAAGAATGGATATCGCAATGCTGATAATCAATCAAAAATAGCAATACAGTGGTTGATATGGGAAGAAGATCATCGTAGAACCCCCATACTGCATGCCGCTAAACAAAGAGAAACTGTATTGAATGGTGTAAAAGTAGATGGATATTGTCCTGAAACAAACCAGGTTTTCGAATTCCACGGTTGTTATTACCACGGACATCCTACATGTCTAACATATAACCGTGATGCCCCACTGCATGACGACCCAAACGATTCTTTGAATAGGAGATACGAGGCAACCACTGCGAAAGTTGAGCGTTTACGATCTCATGGATATGAAGTAATTGAAATGTGGGAGTGTGATTTTCGCAGACAGATGGAGAAGAATAAAGACATGCAATATTTGAAAGATCATCCTTTGCTGGTAAATACACCATTGAATCCTCGTGATGCTTTTTATGGTGGACGAACAGGGAATACTTTTATGTGTTATGAATGCAAACCTGGTGAGAAAATAAAATATATTGATGTGTGTTCGTTGTATCCATGGGTCTGCAAAAATGGTAAATTCCCGATTGGACATCCTAAGTTATACACTGGAAGTAAAGACTGCTCTAAAGTGGATTTGGAAAAAACAGAGGGGTTAATAAAATGTAAAATTTCACCACCAGAAGCCCTATATCACCCAGTCCTACCAATAAAACAAAACAATAAGCTAATGTTTTCATTATGCCGCCTCTGTAGTGAACAGAAAATTCAATCTGAAGACTGTCCGCATACAGATGAAGAAAGAGCCCTGGTAGGAACATGGGTACTTGATGAAGTTAAAGCAGCTTTATGCAGAGGATACAAGTTATTAGAAATATATGAGGTATGGGAATATGAAATCGCTCAGCTTGATAAATTAACCCGCTCTGGTGGACTATTCACGGCTATGATGAATAAATTCATCAAATTGAAAAACAGGCATCGGGGTGGCCAAGTAAATGCAATACAGTGGAGGAAAAGGAAAGATACATCGAGGATTTCCTTGAAAACGAGGGCATTAAATTGGAATTTTCTGAAATAGTGAATAACTCTGGATTAAGATCGCTGGCTAAGCTGATATTAAATTCCTTTTGGGGAAAGTTTGGACAGCGTGAAAATCAGCCAAAAACGAGTATAATAAATAAACCAGCAGAATTTTATGCCTTTTTTACCAATCCAGCTATTGAGGTTCACCATCTCCTCTTTGTCAATGAAGACACAATCATAGTCAATTGGGGTTACAAAGAAGACGCAGCCGACACACTTTCTACAGTTAACGTCTGTATTGCAGCCTATACCACCACGCAGGCCCGACTCAAGTTATACAGCTACTTAGAACAACTTGGCGATCGAGTTTTATATTATGATACAGACTCGGTTATTTATGTTAGTAGAGAAGGAGAATTTGATCCCCCGATAGGAGAATTTGTTGGCGATATGACCGATGAATTGGAATGTTTTGGTAAAGGCAGTTATATAAAACAGTTTGTGTGTGGTGGACCTAAAAATTATGCGTATGAATATTTCAATGTAAAAGAAAAACATCTTAAAACAGAGAATAAGGTGAAAGGTATACGTCTAGATCATGAGACATCAAACCTTTTGAATTTTGAGAAAATTAAAAATATGATATTGAACCCTGAAGAAAACGGTCACATCCCCATAATTTCACGAAATATACGGCGCACGGAAAATCATGAAGTAGTAACAACCCCCGAAGTAAAAATATACAGACTTAAAGCAGAGAAACGCAAATTTTTGAATGATTATAGCTCTATACCTTATGGGTTCAAAAGACAATGCTTGTAATGAGAACAATGTTAATTAATAAAATAAAAATTGTTTTATTATTACTATATTATTTATCTTTTGACTGGAAATGTCTTATCACTATTAGTGCTATGCGTATTTGTATTAAGAAGAATTATAATTTTGACAGTATTTCGTCTTGATTCTAGTCAACTGGTAACTGTTAATGACAAACCCCATAATGTGTCGTACTGTCGTTAAAATTTTCGTACAATATCGTATTTCATTGCTCCCCGACACACATTTTTTATTTACAGTCATCATTTACATATGTCTGTAACCAGGTACTTCTTCTTCTTTCTCATCAATAAATATTAGGTTGCAGTCTTCATCCATATTGTACACCCTGTTATTTATCTGTACATTCTCAATATATGTTTGTGATTCCAGAGGTTGTAGATTTTCGAAAAAGAATTTAATAAAGCACATATGCATTATTATAGCTGTTTTTTCTACCTCCATTTCAGTTAATTTCTGCACTATAGGGCTCGTAACCTTGGTAAGATACTCCTGCTTAAGGTTTTCACCATTCAAAATCGTATTAAACTCTACCGTTTTAAACAGATGTTCATTTAATTGGTTAATGTATTTGAACCGTGCAATAATTTTAACCCCTTCACCTGTCCTTTTTTCCTTCAATAATTTTTTACAGGCCTCTTCAAACTTTCCAAAGTACAGCTCTTCTAATAAATACTTTTGTGCTTTTAGATCAAAGGGTAGTTTATTATGTACCCCAGTAGCATTTCATCCCATGTAGGATTGAATTGTATCTTAAAAGTAAACTGCTTAGCCATTTTCTTAGGACTTGGTATCTTCAAAGTAAGTTGCTCTGCCATTTTCTCAGGGACTGATGGCGAGGGTAGTTGTTGTGTTGTTGTATTCTCGGGGTTTGCTGCCATGGATTGTTGTTGTTCCTCTGTTTTCTTGGGGTTTGATGCAGAGAGCTGCCGTTGTTCTTTTGGGGCACAAATGAAGCTCTTCATGCTGCTGCTGCCGTTGTTAATCGTTCAACACCACCGTTTTAAATGAGATATGCATGCGGATAATATATTCAAATTAAAACCATGATCTCCCCGCAACAAACAAAATCTCTACGCGCTTATCTTTATGTACCCGAATATGCGTTAACATTCTCGAGAAGTTTTTTAAATTTCAAGGTTAAATTCAATATACTCAGTCCGAGTGATTAATACAAATTACTACATTTTTATCATTTTACTCTTGTAGTAAAAATTCTCGGTCAAGCTCAATCAATAAGAGCAAAACAAAAACTGACTCTTATCACTTTCTGCCTATACTACAATAGAGAGCTATAGATTTGACACGAGTTATGGTGGCAATATATTTTTCAGATAATATCATTGAGAATCTTTAATTGTTTTAATGATTTCCAAAAGTTCTTTTGCTTGTTTTCTGCTCTATAGTCTTTCATAATTCATTATAAAGGTTAAAAGCATATACACTAGCAAAAACCGTGGAGTATCCTATCTGGGGAAAATGCCTTGCTCAAATAACACCAGATAACACCAAATCAACACCGAACCAACACCAAAGTAACACCAAATAACACCAAAGTAACACCAGATAACACCAAACCAACACCAGACCAACACCAAAGTAACACCAAATAACACCAAAGTAACACCAGATAACACCAAACCAACACCAGATAACACCAAATCAACACCGAACCAACACCAAAGTAACAACAAATAACACCAAAGTAACACCAGATAACACCAAACCAACACCAGACCAACACCAAAGTAACACCAAATAACACCAAAGTAACACCAGATAACACCAAACCAACACCAGACCAACACCAAAGTAACACCAAATAACACCAAAGTAACACCAGATAACACCAAACCAACACCAGACCAACACCAAAGTAACACCAAATAACATCAAATAACACCAAAGCAACACCAAATAACACACAATCAACCTCACCCCCTCCGCTTCCTCCTCCTCCTCCTCCCCCTCTTGTCAGATACTTCATCTCCTATCATTACAATATAAGTCTATGCGTACTAGGTGATGGTGTTAAAAGCATATACACCAGCAGGCATCGTGGAGTGTCCTATCTGTAGTAAATTCTTTACTCGTCGGGGGTAACTTCTTGCGTTATAAAAGAAATATTCATGATATGGGAAAATCTGTACCGCATAATATTGATGAAACATGTACATTACAAACTGTTTCGAATGTTGAATCTTTAGACTATGATGATGATGAGCGATTAAATAGTGTACGAGAAGTTTTGAAAACCAAAATTAACGCATTAAGAAGATTCTCTGAGAAAGAAGACAAATTAGCACCTGCTGATACCCTTAAAGGCTCGACATACCATCCTTACGAGAATAGAGAGATTGTCAACGAAAATTCTCCTGCTTCTGAAAAATATAACGAAAATAACAAAGCTTTAAACCTCTGTAACCCTAATGAACATAGGTGTATAGAATGCAATAAGTCGTTTAGTCGCAGAGATAGCCTTCAACGGCATAAGAAACGACCGACCCATACATTTAAATGTAATATCTATGAAAATAAAAGTACATCGGATGGAAAGAGCCATTTAATGCCCTGTAATGAAGATGATGATGGTGATGAATACAAACATATGAAAAAATTGCGAAAGTTGAGCGAAAATAAAGATTATTTGTATACCCAAGCACCGGGGAGCAATGTTTTAATGGCTAAAGCTGAAGACCAGGGTCATGATAATGATGATGATGATGATGCCGATAATGATATTCGAAAAACTACAGACCCCAATATACTGGTGGATGAATTAAGACTGGAATATAACAAAAACTCGGGGAGAAGAGCTTTAGAAATAATAAAAAGATTAAAGATTCTCAATGTAATTATTTGAAAATAAAAACTATAAGTCTGAAAATTATTTATATTTTTATTTTCCCTTTGCTTATACCTATGATAGAAGGTTTATAACACGCGTTAGCGGTATAAAATTTATACTTCTTTTCCGCCGCCTCGCGTTTGAAATTTCTTCACAATTTACAGCATCGTCGACCGCCACATAAAGGCAATAAAAACTGTTTTTCATAGGCAAATCAATGTATTCTTTGGGGGGCTTCATTTTTTAAGTGCATTCGCTAAAATATACATCCGAGGCATCTCCTTCAATATCAGGCACGCATAACCCCCAGCAATAAAAAATTCGTCTGGCCTGGAACATCCATTGGACAAAAATAACTATACATGCCACACGATAAGGTTGGCTAGACTTAGGCATGGGTAGTCAAACTCACCTTACTCGCAACATAACAGCGGCAATATAAGCACTATGGTGTTATCAGCCGATTTTCCTTGTGTGTATGCTAGTGATCATAGCATTGCAAAAAAAAGCTTTGCTGGGAGTTTCTTGGCAACGAGAAACATGCTTTCTACATAATTAAAATTCATGCTCGTCTGGTAGTAAAATTTTAGAAAAATAATCTCCTCGCGTTTATAAATATTTTTGTACGTGTGTGAGTGAATGTTATCATTTGAATGAATTTCCAAGACCTGTTTTACGCAATAAGGTGAGCAACCATCGTGCATATATCTCATCTATGGTGGGTGTATTGAGCAATTAACAGCATGAAGAGTTTCATCTGTATAAATGTGAAAAATCATTTACAATAACAATGAGTAAAGAGGCCCTTGTGTGCGAGCTGCACAAAGCAGTTCCTGCAGTCCAGATGAATCTTTTAAACACATCAAAATCTGAAGGAGATGTCAGCACAACCTGCTTTTAAGATGCGATATCAACAGTGAATAAACAATGACCTTTTCGGGGGTAACTGCTCAAAAATATTTATTGAAATATTTATATGAATATTACAGGGGTTTTCAAAAATAAAATTAAAATACCTAAATCCTCAGTTTAATAACTTTTATTTAAATATTTACATAAATCAGATTTTGCATAGAAATAAAACACCAAACTTTTACAAAAGTTCATATTTTATCTTGTTTTTACAAATGCAACATTCCTCAGGGAAGTATATCAGAAATTGTCTTAAATTTGTAAAATTTTCAATATGGTTTACACTTATTATATTTATATCGGGTTCTATTGCGTTTATACATCTGTCACAATATATTTCTCCGAGGTATTTGAAATACAACATTTGAATGCTTATTTCAAGCTCGATGTGGCTGCTGTCGTTGCTGTCGCTATCTCGGATCTCTTCGTAGCTGTTGTCACTATCTAGGATCTCTTCCGCGCTGATGTCCCCGGCCCATATTTCTTCTTCATGATCACTATTAATCAGTGTCTCATAATATAAAATACTTGTTGCTGTATTTAAAAAGCGAAAAACTTCACTTATTCGAGACAACTGCTCTTCATGGCGCACTTCTAGCTCTGTCTCGGAACTCACTTCTATCACTTCCGCCTCCGATATTTGAAACGGCGGTGACCAACCAATAAGATTATCTCTTGGTGCCATCCTTACACGAAAACGCTTACACAAATTTCTAATTTAGCGAACTATTCTTAAAATGAAAAACTTTTGTAGCCTCTACTAACCGACCGCTTGGAGTATTTCAAAAACAATAAATGGATATTAGGTATTTGTCGTATACGGTGATCTTATCACAGGCTCGTTCCCTATCTTTCTTGAACTTCACTGTAGCGCTAAAAAAATTTTAGAAAACCACATCCTTACCGGCTTATTTTTCATAGGCAAATCAATGTATTCTTTGGGAGTTCATAGATGAAATTTTAATCATTTTGCCAGCCACCCCCGAAAAATTTCAGAAAACCACAATATCCGTACTCCGACTTTGCAAATTAGCTTGTTGGGGAGGGTTTGTCTTATTATTTTTCGTGGGAATTTTAAAAAAATCCGATAAAATTTCTGTGGTACAATCTGAAAAGAAAATTAGCCAAAATGATTTTAGAAAATCATTTAAAAAGCAAACATGGAGAGAACAACAGCTCAACTTGAAAGAATATTAAGAGCGCCCCGGCACCCCGCATGGCCGTCGCTCCACGAGGATCTGGCGGAACTAGCCGAATCCTCCTCGGAGCCGGTAAACATTGTTTACCTGCTCCGCGGGGAACTGGATTGGTGTGAGGTGTTTACACCCGACACCGAGGATATGGAACCCATATCCTTTGTAAGTAGCTTTTTATTGAAAATAGTATATATTAACTTTTTCATTTTACCTTTTCGATTTTTGCAGGCTTACCACCGGGTTTGTGGACATCGGATCTATGTCTGCATCTTCAATAGGTGGGAACACCTGGATCGGGTAGCCGCCAGGCAGGTGCGGGGCGCAGCCCAGGAATTTGATTGGGATGCCGAGCTGGAGGCGGAGGACCAGCGCAGGCATCCACGGCGCAGAGGGTGATTGCTGGGATGTATTTTTCTTTTCAATACAATTATATTCTTTTTAAATGCTATTCTTGAGTATATTCTGTACTCCAATATTATTTTTGCTTACTTTTTATATTATTATTGTCACATATATATTCTCTATTCGTAGCCTTTTAACTTTCTAATTTATATAGTACCATTAACCAGAAAATAAAGAATTGAATTGAATTGAATTTGAATTTTGAAAACATCTCCCAAATGTCTTCTAGCCTAAGTGTTGATGCTAGTCTAAAGCCTATCTGCCCCGGCCCTCTCTCCTTAAAGCTTTCACCGCAAAAAGTAATCCCAACCTAATCATTTGGTTGGAGCCCCTCTACAGCATGTTGTACAATTTCTTCTATGGAAGTCTTAAACCACGTGATGGGCTCTGCATTTTGGGGGGCACAGGGACAATTTGAATTCTACCTTGCGGCCACGGATATTAAAACGCCTGGTATAGGTTATGTTATCTTTGGTTATAATAAATTTTGCCATGTTTAACAAGATTAAATTAAGCTGCCTAATCGCCCCTAAATATTCAACTAAGAATGAGGCTAAACAACTTCGCACACAGATAAATTTACTTTCGCTAGGTAGGCTGCGAATGAGGCTAAACAACTTCACGCAGATAAATTTACTTTCGCTAGGTAGGCTGTTTATCCCGAAGATATACGAGCCATCCCCGAAGCATACAGGTTTTTGGAATTCTATTTACGCGTTAACGAGTGTTAGATTTTATAACAATTTATTCCGCATATATGAAGATGTGGTGATTATAAATCAATATCGACCTTTTTCTACTCTACTCTACGATTAAAAATATTCTCTAAGCATTTATTCGAGCATTGTATACTCGATATACGCAGTTATGGGCATGAAAATAACTATTATAGGCTATCGATATTGATTTAATCATAATTATACCCCCCACTATAGATCCTCGATATTTAATTAATATTTATGGGTGTTTTTATCTATAGTTAGAATTTTAAGTGCTATTATTCGCTAAATTGTATGCCTGAGAGATCACCTTCAATACCAGGCGAGCATAACCCCCAGCAATAAAAAAAATTCGTTTGGCCTGGAACATCCATTAAACAAAAAATTACTATACATGCTACCTGATAAGACCGGCTAGACTTAAGCATAGTTAGTCAAATTCGTTTTTACTCATAACATAACACCAACAGTATAGGCACTATGTCGTTATCAGTCGATTTTTCTTGTGCATATGTTAGTGATCATAGCATGAACAAAAAAGCTTTGCCAGGAGCTTCTTGACCACGGGATATATGCTTTCTACATAATTAAAATTCATGCTCGCCTGGTAGTAAAATTTTAGAAAACTAATCTCCTCGCGTTTATGAATTGAGATTTTTGTACGGGGGTGAATACGTTATCGTCTGCATGAATTCTCAAGGCCAATTTTACGCAAAAGTTGGGGTTCGGGGGCTTTTGAACTACTCATAATGATCCCTATCTTCCTCTTCTTCTGGTTACAGGCCTATTGCCATATGAACCTCTACATACATACATACATATTCGTTGTTATTCTTTTGCAAATTCTACATTTCGTGCTTTTGTTTTATATTTGTTGAGGGGCAATTCAAATTCCGTCACAGCTGTTCTACAGCGGTGTATTAAAAGTTCATTCTACCCTACATAACAGAAGATAAATTTTCGTCATGTTCTTTATCAGTCTCGTATTCTGGTCATCGAGTCAGTTTTATACACGTTATCACCATTATGAATTTCAAGGTCAGTTTTACGCTAAAATTTATTATTCGAGAAGTCTGGGATCAGTTTTCTTATCAGGTTCGTATTGCGGTCATAGAGAACTATTCTCATACGAATACATTATGCTGCCGGTACATTTCTTATCAACGATAAAACACCATTATGCTGAAAAAATACTTTTAGAAATTATCTCTGATGTGGTGCTCGTTATTGATCTTGTACCTAGTCAATCTTCATAACATGTTACAACATGCCTGTGATCTCATAACAGCGAATGTTCTCGATTTCATAGTATTTTTAATTCTAACCAATTTAATAATTGCGTTTAAAACTGAAACATTTGAAAATTTTTCACGAGACCCGCCGTGGAAGAATATACCTACTATCTCTTATCAGTCATATCCATAGGCTATTCTATTTTCAGATCGCTCGTCCGTTCAAACACTTGTATACACAAGAAACATTTGTAAAGTAAATTAAATATATTCTCGTGACCGTACCACCTAACATTTGTGGGGGTTACGAACAAGACAGTTTTTTTTTTGATGACCATATTCATGCAGTCATTTTCCACTTATATAACAACTTTAAAGAGCATTCCTACTATACATCCGTGGCCTCATGACTAGAGCGCCTCGGATTTTACAAACCAAGCATTCTAGGTTCGATTCCAATAAAAGATGATATTGTTTTTTTCCTGCCAAATTAAAATAGTGAAAATCATCTAAGACAGAGCTGATAGCCGGTGGCCAGACATGTTACAGGAATCTCTATCGGCCAATACAAAGCGAATCAGCCTAGACACGTCACGCCATAGAAATATAGCCAAGGCAGCCAGCAAACCAAACATATGACGTCAGAGGAAATTATTAGAAGAGAGACAGCAAGAAACAGAAAGAGAGAGACAGAGATGTCTTGCTAATCGACCAAGCCATCCACCGAAGAGCTTTCATAACGTCATCGCCCACAACTATACTCGTCCACGTCTACGAAGAACTTTTTCAGAATGTCTGGACAAACATTCGGTCAAATGTGTACGTAGACGTACACGAAGAGCTTTCATGACGTCATCCCCCACAACTATACTCATCCACGTCTACGAAGAGCTTTTATTAAATTTTGGAGTGGGGGTGGTCCAAACCGGCCTGATTCCTACTTAAGTATGCATATCGTGAGAATTGAATGTATTCCTGATAATAAAATGAAATTTATGGTTAATTGCATTTTATTATAATAAGGGAATGAGTTTATAAATGAAATTAAAATTTAATTGAAATATTTTTTGTTGTCAGGGTAATTTCTGCGATACATCAATATATTGTATAGGACAATATATTGATGTATTGACCTGATGTTTGTGATTCCGGACATTGTTCACCTAGGTCACAACACAGACATGGTGAATCAAGGAATCCGAGAATCCATAATCATAAGTGATAAGTTTTTCATTCCGAATCAGTCAGATTGACTTTTTGTCGTATCAATTTGACAGTAGCATTCGCGGTTTTAAAATTAGAAAGTGTTGTGTTTTTTTTGCGGCTTTTGTGGCATTTTGTGATTTAATTATCCAGGTAACTGATCAATAGTGTTTTTTTAATTTAATAATATAATTTTTCGACATGAATAATTACCGATAAATGTGCAAATTATGCAAAATTATTCATATTGGAAACGTGTTTGGAAGTGTCAACAAAGGAACAATAATATACAATACAATATTTTATACACTAAAAGGGAAATTTGCATGGTTCAACTTAATATATAGGGTGTCTCGTAAGTGTTGTGATACTCGAAGAGGCTATGGATAGGTCATACTTAGACGAGCAAAACATTATATGAGTAGGGGGGGGGGGGGGGTCCTAACGGCTCCGAGATAAAGGTACTTTCAAATATCTAAGTATGTTTTTATAGATCACCCTGTATCTTCTGAACGATGATGATTTAAACTTTTGTAGATAGATAATCGTTGGACCTTTCGAATGGTTTATAAATTTTTGCCCTTCTCCCCTCCTTTTTGAAGTTATGGCTCAACAAAATTAAAATTTCATATTGTTTACTAGTTTTTTTTATTTAACTATTTTTATCAAAAAACACGCCATCAATATTATTTCTCATATTGGATTTAAGAAGGCGAAAACCTTAGCTTTAAAATGATCTATCTGCACCGAAAATGTAACCCTTTTGCGTTTTTTGCACTTTTTTTAAGCATATTCAGCGTAAATGTCATTTCCAAAAGATAATTGCATATTTTCTGGCACTTATTGAACTTTTTCAGCCATTTTCGCTAGATATGCTTAAGCAAAAGTGAAAAAAAAACCCAGAAGGGTCACATTTTTGGTACAAAATGCGATAGATGATTTTAAAGCTAAGCATTTGGGCTTCCTAAATTGAAATATTGGTATTAATGTGTTTTTTTTTTATAAAAGTAGTAGGTACCTAGTTTAATAAAAAGAGAAGTTACAGGGTGATCTATAAAAACATACCGATATGCCTCAAAAGTCCCGTCATCTCGGAAACCGCTAGGACTCCTTTCCTTCACCCGTACAATTTTTTGTACGTGTAATAATGACCTATCCGTAGTCTTCGGATATTACACCACTTACGGGACACCCCATATTCTGAATTAAAAACCTCTGCAAGTTCTGCAAGTGTTTATGAATTCATGCTAAAGTTTTAATTGTTTACCTTTTGTATAATATTGTTGTACTGCCAGTTTAGTTTACCGGTTATTTATGTAATTCATTTTTAATTAATTCATATACATATTTATTTTCATTTCAGATCACTTCATCAGCATTCAGAGTGCACCTGATGGGCACTTCGGTGCAGTATGTGTATGGATTATACATAAAAGTATTAAGTACTTTGCGTATTTTTTTTTTATGTTTGTTTCTCATTTTTACAATTGTTGTTCAACATTGACTTACCATAAAATGTGTTGCTCAACGCGGACTAATAAAAGAGCACAAACCGATAGTACCAATTTTTGATTTTGAAATACAGCTGATTTCGATATTACACGTTCGCGTTGTAATACATATATTATGAACGGAGAGCTCTCACTTTTCACGTTTCCGTTGCCGTTGAATTGTGAACGCCACTTAAACTATCTTTAAATTTTTCTAACCGGTTCGAAACGGTCCTAGTTGGTATTCATGATACATACGTTATTATTCTTTCATTCCTACAATGATATATTATTTTGTTTATCAGAATGGTAATCAAACACTCCTGGTGATTTATTCATTTCTTTAGATAATTGTAGTGGACAATGAAGAATTTTAGTGTCGAACTTTTTGAAAATAAGTAAAGATTTTTGACATCATCTACCATATTTAGTAGTTTTAAAATATTGGAACCACCCTGTATAATCTGTCACATTTCGTTTACTTTTGACTTTATGGAGCTACTAAGAAACAAGTTGTGATAATCAAACCATATAGATTGACAACGAATAAATTATTTTGCTGGGTAGCTCCGTTTCAAAAAAATCTTTCATCTTTCATATTATTTTGCGCTGCATAAATTGCACTCTGATATTTCATGTCGGCAGGTTGCATAATATCAGTGAAATGCATAAAAAATTAGCTATCATATTAATCCCCCCCTCCCCCGATCAACGCAAATTTACATCGAATTTAAAAAGCCAAAAGCCTTAGTTTAAAATGTCATATCACACTCTGTACTCAAAATTCAACACTGTTATTTTTTTTTGTTTTTACCTTTTCATACCTTTTCTTGATCCAAATTGTTATAAATTTTTAGGTGTAGGAAAGTAGCGCTAAAATGAGGATTAGAATTAGTATATAATTAATGTTGATATTGTTCATTCCTAAAATTTTTAATATATATCATTCTACCAAGCAAGGTATAGCCAAACACCAATTAAGTTGAATGAATTCTTCACATGGCCGACTACTCGTGGATTCTTTTAAATTTTAACACTGCTGTCTGATTTCTGCGCTACATGGAAAGAAGATTAGAACCGGTCGCATTTAATATTAATTATTATAAAACTTCTCACTGGCGGGAATGGCGGAAACTTTAATAAGTTTTCTAATGCCGAGCCTTTGTACAGTTGGAGAAGTTCTAAGTTTTTTAAAAACCCCGTGGTGTCCAAACGACAAAAGTGGTGTGAACTTAAGAGTCAAAATGCCGACTTTTCGTTCAATGGCCGGGGAATCGAACAAGAAAAAGAAGTACGACTTGTGTTCTGGCACTGAGAATTTACATTCCGTGGTGCAGTGCAGGGGTCTGCATTTTTTTTAATGTGGCAAATTGTAAATCTTACTAGCAGATCTTAACTTGTAGTAAAAATAAAAATTGCTGGAATCGCGTCCAGTTCAGAAAAGTAAAGTTATGAATTTCAACATTTATGCTGTGTATCGAAAATTAAGTGTTTGGCTCTACTTCGCTTCGCTTAAGTTTTCTAATTCCCTTTATAATTGATAATATAATAATAAATAATTAGCTCAAAAGTACGTAAATACCTTATAGATTATTTTGGTATGAAAACGATTAACGTTGCTTAGAATGAAGTGTAAAAAATTCGAAAGAAATATCTAAGAGCAGATCTATTCCCGCTTTCACTAATAATAAAAAAATAATAAATTCTTCAGAAAAATGCAAAAAAAAATGCCTAAAGGTATGTAATTTTTTTCTGTGAATGAGTTTCTCAACCTGTTTTCGATAGATATGTTTATAGCTGCTCGGAAAGAGAAGCTTGCATATTGAGTACATAATGTGATATGTCATTTTAAAATTTAGTTATTAAGTTATTACAAAATTACCAAAAAGCTAACACAATGTTCGTTATAGAGTCTCAAATTTGCTTGTTTGGGTAATGATGCAGATGTAGCTATAAAAAAGTTTTCACCTTGAGAAGTAAGACAATATCTCAATGTTAAAAAATGTTAGCCGTGTTCTTTTATGCACACTATCCAGTTCATTGTACTGTTGCTACACACAACCAACGAACTTTGTTTTTGAAACTTGGTTGCTTCCACACATAATCATCTCAAAAATTTAATTTAGTGCAAACTTTTTAATGATTTTAACGATTTTATAGACCACACCAGTTATTTTTCTATGTAAAGACAAAAGCTGATATGTGCACATATAAATTTTCCATAACATGTTTCAAGTAGAAGGCGTGATTCAGAACTGATGACAAAATGTGATAGATAATAGAGCTTCTACAGTTGACATCTCCAATTTGAAATTTGCATGACTTGTTTCGATTGCAACAATTCAAGGCTCCTTAATGTTCGACGAAGCTGAGGCGCAAATAAATGCATATGCGTGGTTTACAGATTTCCTATTATCGTGATTTAGGTATTCCGCCTAAAATTGCTGTCTACGGCAGATTGAGTACGAGAGATTCTGTTGAATAATTAAAATTAACGACTTCGGCACTTCAAGTTTTATCAGCTTATCATGCTTTTCTAAAAAGATCCACAATAATAAGCAATACTCAAATATACTTACTTGTATATTGGCTTTAAAAATTGAGATAAAATTAGTCAGTAGAGCTGGCTTATATAAATTCATAATTATTTCAGAGTAGTGGCCCCCTTTCACTTACAGGTTGTCTGCAGTTTCGGTCTGTAGGTGACATCTTTCAGTTCAAATCTCCTTTCGTCCACCCACTGTAACTGCCTGTCAGATTGAATAATGTTCGCACCACGGTACAGAGAATTCAAAGTAGGTATTATCATTATGAACCATGTTCCACCATTAGTGACAAAATATCGTGAAAATGTATAGGAAAGCACTGTAGAGAGAACACAGTACTCTCTATCCTCTCTCTCTGTCTTTCCTATAGAAATGTATATAGTTACGAAATTGCATCACGGAACATGTGTCAATATTTAATGAGAATACTTTGTATTCTCTGTACCGTGGTTCAAAATTCATTATGTCGTCTCCCCGATGCATTATCAATCGAAACCTGAATTGTGTCCAATCTGAATTTGGCACTTTTCAGATCTCGAACGGTCCAATATCAGAGTTCTGTCATTGTAAAGTCTGACATCATTCAATCTGTAAATTTAGACGTCAAATAAATACTGAGATCCAAATGGAATTAAAAGAAATTACCGCACTGAAAACACTGCCATCTATTTAGCCAAATGAGTATTAAAATTTGCGAGAGTAAAAAAATTATAATTTCAGCGAATGTGTGGAATCGACACAAATATTATACCAGAGCCTGTAACACAAAGGCGTTTCACTGACGGTTATGCCCATGCTCAGCAAGTATAGACATATACCGCAGCTAAACCCTTCTGTTACAAAATCTTCTTAGGGGCAGTGTGAGTAACGACACAGCAACATTGCCGCTAGCGACCAGTCGGCTAGGGGAGGTTCTTGTTACTCACGCCTCTTCGATGCTGGATAGCTGTGTCATCAAAAAAAAAAGAACGTTTCACCGGTCGGACAGACGGACGCTAAAGGTGACTCCAAAAGATAGTACATCTCTTGTTTTTTTCTTTTGTTTAGATATGCAAAAAAAAAAGGCTATCGCTTGCTCACAGGGCTGCATCCTGGCCTATTGGGTTCGCCATTTCATCCAGAAATTTCTCCCCATCATGCACGACTTAACTAGACATTTCGAGGGAAAACCTCATCCAGAATATTTAAGGAAAGAAGAAAAAAAACCCAAAATCAAACATCGGCCCCTATCCGACGGGCTGCCTTAGATCTGCTTTATCGCCTTACACGAACAGCCTAGAAAGTTGAGGTGGCGTCAACCTAGGTCCTGGATCACCCTGCCTTTGGCGTTACACTGCGGAGGTCCTGAAAAGAAACTAAAACAAACCAGAAACCCAAAAGAAAAGAAAGAAAAAACGTAATGATAATAACAAAACTTATAATATGATTTTTAGATTGGCGGTACAGTTTTTTGCACTGTCGTCCTCGTACTCTAAGAAATGTCCTGACTAATTAACCTCGATTCAAAAATTTGACATCCTCTCGGACTTGATTATAACGGCCTAAACTACCCTACTGTAGGCACCTTCCTGACTTGACCTGACGTACAACTATGCTTACTTGAATTGATTAACATGATACGCATCCGCCAAGCGCCATCGGTGATCCAAGATGGTCCAATTCGGTACCCCTGCGTGCCAGAGCGACCACAATTTTACAAGGTGCTCGTATTGTTACGAATCTTCTTCTTTTTTCTTTTCGTATATATACAATTTGCGTATAACGTAGACAAAATTCACTGTAAGCTTCTCACGCAGGTGAATATTAATGAATACGAATAATTATAACCAGGAAACAATACTTGGGATTTTTTTTTCTTTCCTTCTTTCCTATCCACTGATTATTAAAGGGGAGTCAAACTATTTAATATTTCTTGTTTTCTTTTTTCTTTTTTGTAGCTTGCGTACAAACGACACTACAGCGGTTCTTACACAGGTAAATATTCAAGAGTCTAGATAATTATTAAGACCTTTTTAATCTTTTCACTGTATATTGCTTTTAATTATTAAATACTTTCTGATAACTAAAATTTTTTTGATCTTTTTCTTTTACAGGTAACCTGAATACAACAGACACTATGCGCTTCGTACACAGGTAAAAATTCAATAGTCTGAGTAATTATGAAAACCTTGTTTTTCAATCTTTTCAATGTTTATCTCTTTTAATTATTAAATAATTTCTAAACACTTTTTCAATCTTTTCACTGTTTACCTCTTGTAATTATTAAATACTTTCTGATAACTAAAAGTTTTGATCTTTTTCTTTTACAGGGAACCTGGATACAACAGACACTACGCGCTCCTTACGCAGGTAAAAATTCAACAGTCTGAGTAATTATGAAAACCTTTTTTTTCAATCTTTTCACTGTTTATCTCTTTTAATTATTAAATAATTTCTATAAACCTTTTCAATCTTTTCAATGTTTATCTCTTTTAATTATTAAATAATTTCCAAAAACTTTTTCAATCTTTTCACTGTTTACCTCTTGTAATTATTAAATACTTTCTGATAACTAAAATTTTTGATATTTTTCTTTTACAGATAAACTAGAACCAGAACCGTACAGCGGCACTCAAGAAGAAAATCTCTATAGTACTCTCCCGCCCAACAAAAGAAACCAAAAAGACTAACAAAAACCCCGACCGAAAACTGTGCCAACGATCAGTACTTAGATCCGAATTCGCCGAAAATCAAAACCAGACTCCTCGACCTCACACTGTCTGCCTACATCGCAGCCATCCGTTCTTCACCGCCACCGGCAGGCAAGCATTTTTTCCCGCTGGAACTGAGCCATTTGCACTGCTGTCTGAGTACGGGTGTGTGTGTACTAGTTTGCCTGTAGGTTATCAGCAGCAGAATGTGTGCTGTGAGCGAAAAATTTCTTGCAATTCTTGTTGGGCCTGCTGGAATGCATTGTATGGTGAGATCGTATGATGCATTACAGCTAGGCGGATTACCGTTGGTCAATGGAATATCCATTGACTAACGGGTGCATTTATGTAGAAGATTTCAGTTTGTGCGCTATTTTGCACAATTTGAAATTTTTTCTTCTTTTAAATATTTCGTTTTCTTTCAGGGTTTACGGGAAAGATTATAATTTGCGCGCGTTCTGCGCAAATTCAAATTTTTCGTTGGCCAACGATTTACTTAAATTTCTTTTCTGGTCGTTTTATGGGAAAGTAGCAGAGGGCTATTTTTCAAAATTATATAACCTTTTCCCTTTTTTTTTTAGGTATGATGTTGCTTATGCCGGTAAGTATATTTATGGGAAAGTAGCATAGGGCTACTTTCCGGAATTGTATAGCCTTTTGCCCATTTTCAGGTATCTAAAGAGAGAAGAAAAAAAAAGGTAGCGTGCGGGCAGAACGCTACAAGCCACACTTTTGGGGTTCAAACTGAAGGGAAGGAGAAAGAAAGACCCCCTACATCCATCTCGGCTACATTGCCCTCATGTCGAAAACTCTACTGCATCACTGAACCGAATAATTTCATAGTGAACCTCCCCTTTTTCTATTTTATCTAATATAAAGACATATTCCCGTCTAGGCGGTCCATAGAGCAGGAGGTGATGATACTCATCTAGACGAACAAAAATTTTTATGGCAGGGATTGGGGGTGTCACATCGACTATTTAGAAGATACAGAGTGATTAAGAATTTATGCTAATCTTTCACAAAACACCCTGTATCTTAAAAAGTACAAAGTACAAGCAACCGGTATTTGATGGTATGCTCTTATCAAATCAATTCGCGCAAAAAATTTACATCCTTCGAGTTGCATTGAAAAGTTTTGTATGTGGGGTATAGGATGCCTGTCAGGTACTGTTATCGCACTCAAGCGCCTTTAGTCCCTGCATGTCCATATGTAAGATGATGGCCGACAGATTCCTAAGTCGACCATGTGCTGAAACTCAATTGCTGCTCTGTGTTTGACTGGATCTAGTCTGCGAGGCTTGTAATAAGGTAATGGACCGTTAGTTACAATATGATGATGTATTTCATGATTGACAGGTTTATTGAAATTCGCAATTCGAGTTAGAGGAAATCGCCTAGAATTAGTGCATATTCTTTGCTTAAGGAATAGTGGCAAGGAGTGGGTGGTGTGATCTTTAAGCAATATCCGGAGCTTGTGAGATTTGTTACTGAGTCGATTAAGCATTTATTTTTGATATCTACTAAAATGCCGAATTTATGCAAAAAATCTGCTCCTATGATGGATCTGTTGACATCCGCATGACAAATGCGTGAATAAATTCGCGTCGAAGACCTAAATTAACTTTGAGAAGTTTACTACCATATGTGCTAATGGGTGTGCCATCTGCAGCTGACAGTACGAGGTCTTGACTTCTTTGTGATTTTTTTGGATAATTATTTCACGGATGACCGATAGATCAGCACCAGTATCTATGAGAAATGCTAAATTCTTTATCGTAAATTAATAGTCCCCGTGTTTTGGGAACAATCCGACTGTCCACCGCTACTACTGGTTCGCTTTAAAATTACAAGACGTTGTACATTTCTGTGCTCTCTCGCCATATGTTAAATGATACCAGGATATCTTTCTATCCTGGTAAAGACGGACTCTACTGTTCGACCTAGACCTCGAGCACGATTTCGAGTTCGAGTGGCGAAACCCAGTGCGATTGGTAGACAAGTGTTTACCATTGCTTTCAGATAATGAGTTTCCCTCTCCAAATTTGACATCTTTTCATAGTTTGTTTACTAGGACTTGGGACATTTCTCATATTGAGAGATGAAATATTTCTGTGAATTGAAGAAACCTACCAGATTTGATCGGCTAAAGAAGCGAGTTCTGTTTCATCTTTTTCTGACTGGGAAATTAAAGCTACTTTTAACTTTGACAATTTCAGGGAGCCTTCGCATCCACAACTTTTTTACCAATGTTGTGCTAAAACCGTCAGAAGATCCTGCTAATTGCTTCAT
Source organism: Dioctria linearis (assembly GCA_963930735.1). Lineage (NCBI taxonomy): Eukaryota > Metazoa > Arthropoda > Insecta > Diptera > Asilidae > Dioctria > Dioctria linearis. Next base: position 247,906,818 of record OZ005740.1, on the reverse strand, counting down.
AGACCTAAAACATTCAGATGGCTTTCTGTCACCGATTTGTTCATTTGATAATAATCTTTCTAGCCTTCGTTCTTCACTTAATGATTGTCTACTAATCAGCGTAGATTTAAGATTACGATATTTGTCGGCTACAGCTGGGTTTTGAATAATGTCCAAAACGCACTCTAGAAGTTCCTGAGTGAGGGACGCCATGACGTAATAATAACGAGACAAATCTTATGTAATTTTTGCTACAGCAAATTGTGCTTTTGCTTGTACAAACCAAGTTGCCGGCGAACTTGTCGTTTTGATTTACTGGACTTGAGTCTTCGGTTTTGTCCTCTTCAGGCATTGTGATTTTTGTTTATTTGTTTAGATATATATAGTAATATTTAAGTTTAATTCAATGTAACAATTAAAAAAAATATATTTGGAAGCGCACGTAGCACCAAAACAATTTTGAAATTTTTGTGTTTACAAGAGAGCTTAATATTTTGAAACTGAATTATATCAGTGTACTCACTGTTTGTCGTCTGCTGTGAATTCCAAGTATGTTGTTATTGCTGTGTTACGTGCATACATGTAGGATTCCCAGGTTTTAGGGTGAATTTACAAGACGTTAGTTCCTGATTTACAATATTTATTAACTGACTTTAAATTAATACCTGTACATTCGATTACCAACTCTAGGTTTAAAGTTACTGTTCCGTCGCGGAACAACCTTTAAAATTAAAATTAAACTTACATACTAAAATATAAAAAAGTCACACACTTCAAACAAGCTGAAAAGAAATTAAAACAAAAGGAGGGCATTATAAATCATCAACAAATGGAAAAGTCTCAGATCAGTTTCGTCCTGAGACTTCAATTAAAAGCTAAAACTTACACTCAGCTTACATCCCAAAAGTCCCACGATGTCCCAAAGGAACCCAAAATCTGAAAAAAGAAACTAATTATCAATAAATTTATAAATAAACATTCAAAAATGTACACACTTACCTATAACCAGTAGCTGCCATCAAGACTTTCACACATTCAAAATGGCAGCTCACAACCAGAGAAAATCATTCTCATTACGAAATCCACGATGACGTCACAGCGTGACCTGAATTTTCACAAAATGATGCTGGCGGCATTGTTAACGCCACCGGCAGACACAATTCCCATTGTGTTTCTGCCTATAAATAGCGAGCTGCTGGAAGTAGCAAATCACTTGCGATTTGACCAAGTCACAAGACAGATCGGTAGCTTTGTAGCCACATTAAGTCTTGCTTAACACCAAAAATCAAGAGAAGTATTTAATCCCTGTACTAACTCCATTATTAAAAAACTAATTTATTAATGATATTTCAGCACTCGATTCTGGGGGTCTTTGAACCCAGCTACAATAAATCTCAGAAAGTCTGTGACGCTCTTCTGTCACCCCAACCCCACTTTTATTAATTTAATTATTAACCATTCTCCTTTTCTTCTGATCCATAGATCACGGAGTAAAAAACGCTAGTGGAGGTTCAACAATTTCAAACATATATATTTTTTTAGTATTAGAGGTAATCGTGAATTAATGAACTTTATTAAATTAGTATTAATTAGAGTAAAGTCGAAATTTGTTTAAAGTACCTGAATTGTTTAGTACAAAAGTAAGAGAATATTTTGAGATAAATAAAAACTTTGAAGTCTGATATTTTGAAACAACCTGTCTTGTCATTTATCAAAACGGCACCTGCCCCTTTTGGTACGCTAAGCCCACATTGGGACTTAACAGTTACTTTGCAGTTTTATGGATAGGATGGATGACAAAATGATGATCGTCTGTCATGACTGCTCCAGCGAAACAGGCAAGAAGTCATCCGAAGCTTTTTCATCGTCAAAGCTAAAAAATGACAGACGTATTTTGGTACTGCCATGTGATGGCTGAATCAATTCGTAGGGCTGCTTCCCAGACATATATTATAAATGTGATGAAATTTGAAATTGCCAACATTTTGTCAACTGAAAATTGAATATATTAACATTTAATTTAAAAGAGATAAAGAAAAAGAAATATTACAGAAATAAAAATTCGCTATCCGTTTGCGCTGCATTTATTTTACCCATAGAAATACCGTTCTTGTTGCCTCCATGTACTTTAATGCTGCTAATTTGAGTGTCGTTGATAATAATTTTATGACATCTGTTGGGTTGTCTTACAGCTGACGCGATATCAATGATGATGTTGATAAGTGCTTGCGGACGTTTTTTCGATAAAAAAATGTTTACTTCTCGCCCAAGAGATTAACGATGGCTGTGATAATTATTGATTAATTTGGGGAGTGATGAATGGTGATGTATACTGTATGCCGCTGGTATGGTAGCTGATGCACGTGATGAATATATATATATATTTATTTATTTCATCGATTATAGCATTAGCTTTCCTTGCTTCTTTTTAAAATTTTACGCACCGGATATGCTGGTTCTTGTGATTGTAAAACTTAATTTTTCATTTGTAGCGTTTGAAAGCGTGAAAAATAATGGAGCCGTCGAGGTCACCACTGTAGAGGGGGCCCTGTGCATTAATACCACAGAACCGATTTATACACTGCACTACAAAATAAGTTCCGATTACTTCGGAATTGCTTATTTTTGCGTTCTCCAAACAACTTGGCTGAAAGTGCGGACGAACAGTGAGTGAGTCGACACTACTCGAATCAGATATGTCAAAAAGAATTATTCTGGTAGATTGTGCGTAATGTAAATGTGAATAGCGACTTCATTTGATGTTAACCACTCGTCTACAGTAAATCAAAACGAATTTTAGACCTTCTGTAAATGATTTGGTTTTTTAGTTGTGTGATCACTATAAGGTAGACAGTTGAAATTTTCATCGAGTGTGTATTTTTATTGCCGCTATAAAAACAATATAATATAATATAATAAAAATAAAATTAAATTAAAGGAGGCCCCATACAAGAAACGTGATTTTTTCTGCTTTTTTTTCTCTTTTTATTCTCATTCATTTTATTATCATAAGTAAGCATTATTTTTTCAAATGACAGCATTATTTTTTCAAATGACGCCTACTCTCATTTGTAAAAATAAATAAAAAGTACATATAGTGTTAAATTTTGTACGGTGGTACGGAAACCTTCGTGCTCGAGTCCGACTCGCACTTGGCAGATTTTTTTTTTAAGTACGCAAGGATTATTAGGTAGGTATTATTGTGATATTTGCGAAGTCTAACTCTTCTGGCGTTAAAAATCGGAAACATTCTTATTCTTATTTATTAATTGCTAATTTTATTTCCATTTTTGATAAAATGACTGAATTTATAATTCCTAATTTAGCCGAATGCATTCTGTATTTATAATTTACGATCCAATTTTTAACTATTCTTATTTTGTATTGGATACTTAGGCTTAACTGATCATTTTAGATATTTTTCAGTATCATATTTCTAATTTCGTTGGCTATTTTCGTAAATAAATTAAATAATAAAGTTGAATTATTATTATCTGTTTATTATTATTTTCTAAAACAACATTTCTGGTTTTTTTTCAGACAGTAAGTTTGGATCCTAATCTTTTATTATGTTTGACGTAGATAATTTGACCTGGTTCGTAATTTTTTAACGGTTTTCGTTTTTTGTTGTGATACTTAATTGCTTTAACCTGTTTACTCTTTAATCTCTCTATGCTATTAAGCCTGTGGTATATATTTATATATATTTAACACGGGTACACACTGTAACTTTTCGCACAGCTCGCCTTTGTTTGTTTACCCCTTTTGTAATCCTGTAATCCTGTCTTTATTAACAAAACTGTTCGTTTTCACAACTTTTCTTTATTACTAAAATACTTCCTTTTCCTTTTTACAACCTTTTTCTATTAAATTCAAGCTTTCTACTTCACAACTTTTCTTTATTACTCAAACTCCGTGATCGCCCGCTAATATGCCAATAAACCGACTGCACTTGACTTGGATTTTTGTAATTTCAAGTCTCGTTGTTTAAGATCCCGAGCCCTCGGGATCATCAGGAGCATTTATAAGTTTTTTTTTTATTATATGTATAGGCAGTATCAATATAGTCAGGGTTTTTCTTATGGCATATACATCTTAGGGGGCCTAAAAATCATCAACAATGATGCTATTTTGTGCTTTTGGCGTGTATTTTGTGTGATATTGTATGTAGTGTGTCTTTTTGCAAGGCATCTTTGTGATGCCTCTATGGTGATGTTTTTGATGCGTCTATTGTGATGCTAGTGCGACTATTGTGATGCTGGTGCGTCCATGGCCATGTTGACGAAAGGTCATGCAAGGTCATCATGATCATGCAAGGTTATAATGATGACGTGAGGCCATCACGGATGATTCCATCCGGATAATTTGTTGTTCTAAGAGATTCTGTTGCTCCCGGCGATTACGTTGGTCTGAGACTTTTTTTTGGTATGCGACATTTTTCCGGTCTGAGAAATTTTAGTTTGCGAAACCCATCCAGTCTATGTGAAATTTGATTGTAAAAACATTTGAAATCATCACGGTTTGTGTCAATATTGATTGTGAAAGCATCACGGTCCGCGAAACATTTATGTGAGATCATCACGGAGATGTTGTGTGAATACTCACGGTATGAGAAACATCTCTGTGAGATCATCACGGAGATGTTTAGTGTGTAGATGCGGTATGTGTGTGTGGGTGTGTAAATCCCTGTGGAAAAAAAGTACCCGTAGGTAAACTTGTGTGTATTTTTCGGCCGTGTAGGCACCTTAACGCTTTGCTCTACGCGTTTCACACGAGCCCTCGGGATCATAAAGAGTATTTGTAAGTATATCTTATGTAATTGTTTTTGTAAGTATTATCTTAAGTTATTGTTTCCTGTGTGTGTGTGAATGTATTGATTGTGTCGTAATACCATGTTATTTTTTAGAAATATTCATTAAAAACTTCTCAATAAGGACTTGTTAAGAATCCCTCAATGAGGACTTGTTAAAATACCTCAATACGGACCCGTTAGAAACTTCCCAATAAGGACTTATTAAAAATCCATCAATAAGGACCTGTTAAAAATCCTTCAATAAGGATTTGGTAAAAATCCTCCAAAAACGACCTGTTAAAAATCCTTCAATAAGGAATGCCCAACCATCGAAATATTTATTAACAACTTCCCAATAAGGGTCTATTAAAAATCCTGCAATAAGGATTGCCCCACCAGTTAAAACATTTATTAAAAAATGTTCCCAATGAGGATCCATTAAATATCCTTCAATAAGAATTGCCCAATCATCCAAACGTTTATTAAAAGTTTTCAAGTCTTAAAAATTCTAAAAAAATTTCCCAATGAGAATTGCCAAACCATCCAAATAAGGATTGCCCAACCATCCAAATGTTTATTTAAACGTCTCCCAATAACGATTGCCAAAAAATGTTTATTTAAACGTCTCCCAATAACGATTGCCAAATGGTCCAAATAGGGATTGCCCAACCATCTGAATGTTCAAACATACTATTGAGGGTGTGTTCGACTAACCGATTGAGGGTGTGGTTAATCTTGAACCAAACGATATGCGACCTATTTGAAAATCAAATGTGTATCTACCCGAAAAACTCAACAAGTATCTATCATATGCGAAAATCAATATGCAGCTACCCGAGACCAAGTCCAGAATCAGTATGTATATACCCGAGACCAAGCTGAAACTCAATCATCATCCATGAGAGAAACAATATGCATCTACCCGAGACCAAGCTGAAACTCAACAAGCTTCTACCAGAACGAAATTCAAATAGCATCCATCAGAACGAAAATCAAACATCATCCAACAGAGATCCAGAGATCTAGACCGAAAACTCAGAACGAAATTCAAATTGAATTGCTTTTACCCGAAAACTAAGAATGAAATTCAAAATGAAAATCAAAATGCATCTACCCGAAACCGAACTGAAACTCAACAAGCATCTACCAGAACGAAATTCAAACAGCGTCCATCAGAGCGAATTTCAAACATCATCCATCAGAGACGAAACTCAAACTGAAATTCAAAATGAAAATCAAATGCATCCATCAGAGACGAAATTCAAACTGAAATTCAAAATGAAAATCAAATGCACCCTTCAGAGACGAAATTTAAACTGAAATTCAAAATGAAGATCAAATGCATCTAACCGAGACCGAAATTCAAAATGCATCTAGACAGACAACTCAGAACGAAATTCAAAATCAAAACTGCATCTACCCGATACTGAAATTCAAGAAGAAATTCAAGAAGATATTCAAACTGAAATTCAAAATCAAAATCCAAATCAAACTGAAATTCAAAATGAAATCAAAGTGCAAATCAAAATGCATCTACTCGAGACTAAATGCATATACACGAGACTGGTATTCAAAATGCATCCACCCGAGAATGAAATTCGAAATGCATCTACCAGAGATTGAAAATCAAATGCAGCTACCCGTGAATCAAAATCAAATGCGGCAAACCGAGATCCATAACTGAATTTCGAAACTGAAAAAAAAACTGAAGGCACCCGATGAAAATTGTTTTGAATCTACTTAGAAATGTTTTGAATCTACTTAGAAATGTTTTGAATCTACTTAAAAATGTTTTGTAGCCGATATGAAGCAGATATGAAGCCGATATGAAGATGTATTGAAGACGCTACGAAGAACCTAAATTTCTATCTACTTAAAAACTGATATCTACTTAAAAAATTTGTATCTACTTAAAAAAAAAATTATCTACTTAAAAAAATTTATTTACTTAAATTTTTTAGAGGACACCCGAAGGAATATCCGATATATCCGTCCTATATGAACATCTGATATATCCCTCCCGTATCCCGTATCCATTCAATATATTCGATATATGTCCGGATCTCCCATATCCTTCGATATATATCCAGACCTCCAGAATGCACGCGGAGTAAACATGTGTATCCATCACTCAGTCAGTGATTGAAGTTGAATGTGCTATCTTACCAAAGCTTCTTGTTTACTAGGTTATTTATGTCATAATAGTTTTGTTTGCAGTACATTCTAAGTTCCTTGTTTAGAATCAATGTTAAATTTATTTGTTAAATCCGTTCGTTCCAAGCACTTGACACTATTCCAATACAATTTGATAATACCCAGCACTTGACAATTTGTCGATTACGTTTGGTAAGACCCATCCAAGCTTAATTCTACCTTTCCCAAGTAAATACTTATTTCTCTTACGGCAAATTTGTCGGAGGGGAAGCACTCACACTCGCTCAGGTCGTTAATATTTTCTTGCATGCACGTCAAAATAATAATTCGCTCACTTACCTCTTTCTAGCGTTAGTGATTTTCCCACCTAAACTTCTTCTCCTTATTTTTCGGCTGCCTATGCTACGATTGTCTGATCTTGTTCCAAACCGGCTGCACACATACACTGATATTGTGTTCCCCTTGCCTTACTGATTAGTTGTTTTCCGTTTGCTGACCTGAATGCCCTTCAGGTGTTTCTATTGCTGATGGGTTTTTATCCAGCTTCATTTACACTAGAAATTGTATATTTCCTATGCCTGCCTAGTCAAGTTCCTTTCCGTATTATTTCGCAATAAAAAACCGCGTAACGAAGAACGCGCCCGTTGTCAGCCCTACCTACATCCGTCTTGCCATGTTGCCGCTAGCGATCAGCCGGCTTGGGGTGGTTCTTGCCACCCACATCCCCTTGATACTTGAAAAGCTGTGCGAAACATAAAAAAAAAACGAACAGACAACTGACTCATTTTCACGGGGACTTCAGACGGACGGACGGACCAAAAAAATCCCTCTTACGTCGCTGGATATGGCTCGCCTCCACTGATGCAATCTGAAAACCTGAAAAGCTGTAACAAGAATATTTGGAAGAGAAAAAAAAAAGAAGTTGAAAACCCAGTACAACGCTGGACCATGTGTTAACCACCCGGAGAGATTGCGACGCAGAGAGTAAGAGCGAGAGAACTCAGAGAGACTCTAGAGAGTAAAGGAGTCTTGACTTTGACCGCAGTTGGGCCCAACGCCCCCATCCACCCTGGCTAAGTGGTCTGAGCCGGTTGTTAACCTTAGCCCCATTTAAACACGCGAGTTATGAGTTCCCGTAGATTATCGCAAAAAATAAAAATGGAAAGGAAAAACACAAAATAAGATATAACACCAGTTTTAGAACTAATTAAGTTAATCTTTATTTTACGTTAATGACATAAAAAACCGAAAACTTAAGATTACGATTTTATATATTCATATATCTGTCTTGAGACGTTTGACAATAACCGAGAACTGACTCTTAACTTAATTATAATTTCTCAGGCTGGCTGAAATTCATTTACCAAAAGCTTTGCTGACTTTACATTTCAACTATCGCTTTATGGGAAACTGTCCCATGAGAAAATTTTATTTTCTGAATTCTCATAAGCGATAGGTGAAATGTGATTCGTCAGATGTTTTTGCAGACGACTGGTACTCTGGAATTTTGTTATTTCCGTTGTTTTCGTCGTTGCGAATTTTAGCTGACGTAACTCGCGTGTGTGTGTCCTAGCGGCGCTCCATCTGGCCTCCACCCCTCATGCGGGGAAGTAAGTGACTCATCCTCCTAGAGTACCTGATAGTCGCGGAAGCGAGTAAAAAAAAGAAAAATGAGAGAAAAAGGAAGAAGGGAAACAAAACCAAACCACAAAGAATAAAAACAAGTATAACGTATATATATATATATATGTATACCTATGTATACCTCTAATTTTTCTTTTCTTTTTTTCCTTCATTTGACCCTTAACAATCTTAACAATCTCCGCCGTTCATCACTAACAAAATTGTATGGACACTTATGCTAGCCTAGACCCTACTAGCTGACCTTACTAATACCTTAAACAATGTAATCTGCGTATTCAATGTTATGTATATTGTTATATTGTTGCAATTTTTCACAAGCTGCGCGTGGTAACAAGAGAACCCACCAAGAAAGATTACCTTTTACGGGCCCGTTAACCTGATTGTTTGGCCGAGCGGTCTCCAGTATAATTAGGTTTGGGCGTTCTTCCTCGAGCCTTTGGGGTCCTACCTTGCTGCTTCCAGGTAACCAGGACCAAAAATAAATCAAATTTCTCGTTGCAGACCAATTTTCTGGCGATAGCTTCCCAAACCTTCAACGGCACACTTTGTGGTCTTCAGGAAAATAATGTAAAGTCACACAAGCAAACGAAAAAACTTTTCTACGAGAGAATTTATAGAATTCACGCTTTATTTCACTATCCCACAGTTTTAATTTTTTCCAAAAAAAAAAAAAAAAAACAAGAACAAAAGAAAAAAAAACTGGTTCGTTTTCTCACGCTACCAGAACAAACTTGAAACTTCTACAAAAATCTCTTCTGTTCTAAAGCAAAATGGCCGAACCAGAAAAAACTTTATCTCTACTCTGCTACAAAATTGTTTAAATCTTCTACCGGGAAACACAGTGCTAGGCCTTCCAACCTCAGCCTCGCCCTCAACTTTTTAACCTCAACCTTGTCACCTTTCTCAACATTTGCAAGACACAGTACGAACTTTGACAGCTTCTAGTATACAGTTTTTAATTGAGCAGTTTATTTTGAAATTTGTGCATTTTGCTTTATAATTTGGTGAGAAAGTAATAACTTTTTGAAGTGAACAATTTTATAATGAGAGTGAGAAAATTAGTAAAACTTTTAAAGTTAAGTTACATGGCTTGTAAAGCTGCGCAACAGGCCTTAAAGTGCAAGGCCATCCGAAAAAGGCGATGGTGGGTTAAAGAATTAAATTTAACCAGGGATAACGATGGCTATTTTGCCCAATCGTACCAAAAATTGATGACTGGGGATCCAGAGCCTTTTTTTAAGGTTACTAGAATGAAATCAGCAACGTTTGAGCTTCTTCTTACGTTAATTGAGAGCAGCTAGAAAAGGCATCCATTAGAAAAGCTATTGTTTCTGAATGTAGATTGTTTTTAACCCTTATGTAAGCGTACAGCAGTTTTCATTGCATTACTTATTTTTTAGTAAACATTCGATCCTTTCAGGTATTTATCACAAGGCGTTCCCATGCAAGTACTAGGCTGGATGTTTAAGATGGGGTTGTCTACGGTTCGCAAAATTATTTATGAAACTTGCGACATAATATGGAATTGTTTATGGACCATCTACATGTCACCGCCTAGTACGTACGAGTGGAGGAAAATTGCTGAGAATTACGAAAATATTTGGAACTTGCCAAATTATGTTTCCAGCGTAGATGGCAAGCACATCAATATTCAGTGTCCTCCCAATGCCGGCTCCAAGTATTTTAATTACAAGGGACAGCATAGTATTATCCTGCTTGCTGCATGGGATCCCAACTATACCTTTACGGCCGTGGACATTGGCGCTTACGGCAGCCAACGCGATGGTGGAATATTTGCTCAGTAATCCTTTGGAAAGAAACTCCTAAGTGGTACATTGAATTTACCCGGATCAACAGTACTGAGAAATTCAAAGTTCTTATGTCCTCACTATTTTATCGGGGATGCAGCTTTTCCACTAAAAACTTTTCTTTTGCGGCCATACCCTGGGAAGCTTTTAAGTGAAAAACGGACAAATTTCAATTACAGGCTATCACGAGCGCGGCGTGTTATTGAGAATGCATTTGACTGCGAGGTGGCGAGTTCTTGTAAACAAATTGCATATGTTGCCATCTAATGCCGAAAAAATTGTTAAGGCCGCCGTTCTTTTACATAACTTTGTGAAAATGCACGACAGCAATTACTGCCCCGACAGTTCGTTGACTACGAAGAAGATGGTACAATAGTAGAGGGACTATGGCGACAAGAGGTAAAAACGCTCCGGGATTGCCGACGTTTTTCTTCAAACTTTCCTCCCAAAAACGCTGTGGAAATGAGAGACGCTCTGAAAGAATATCTATTTAATGATAAATTAAGTAAAAAAAGCATTTCGAAGAATGTTGAATAAATAGATATACAGGGTGTCCCGTAAGTCGACGTCAAGCCGGAATCGGGTGATAGACCAAATCATAACAGTTACCAGAAAAATATTTAAAAAAATCTAAGTCATGCATTTTTCAAATTATAGACATTTCTTTTGTTTTCGAGATAATGTACACCCTGTGATGGTTTTTTAGATCCTATTGCTACAAATCTTTACTTTTTTCAATTTTATTTTTCTTATGTAATTCCGAATAGTGCTTATATAACCTGTTGCTTTAAATTCTAAGCCAACTGCTCCACCTTGGAAGAAAAGGTCACATTTTGCCGAACCAAGAAAAGAAAATTAATATTTCACCCAACTTTAAATGACTGTAATGAAAAAAAAATGTACTACGCCACTTTGGCAAGTAACTTTAAAAGTTGACGTATTTAATAAGGATTCTAAAATTTGCTACATTATTTCTTAGATAACGGGAAAAAAAATTTTTTTCTTCAAGAAACCCAGTTTCGAGAAATTTCTCTCCGTCTCACTCAAACTAGAATCTTAAAGTTACGGTCTTAAGGAAACCTTTGGGTATACTAGAATTATTTTTAGTAGGTGAAAAATTTTTTTTCGAAACTGGGTTTCTTGAAGAAATTTTTTTTCCCGTAATCTAAGAAATATTGTAGCAAGGGTTATACCACTTTAGAATCCTTATTAAATGCGTCAACTTTTAAAGTTACTTGCCAAACTGGCGTAGTACATTTTTTTTTTCATTACCGTCATTTAAAGTTGGGTGAAATATTAATTAAAGTAAATTTAATTAAGATTTGTAGCAGCAGGAGTTAAAAAACCATCACAGGGTGTACATTTTCTCAAAAACAAAAGAAATGTCTATAATTTGAAAAATACACGACCCAGATTTTTTTATATTTTTCTGGTAACTGTTATGATTTGGTATATCACCCGATTCCGGCTTGACGTCGACTTACGGGACACCCTGTATATATTTGAAAAGTTTGTAATTTAAGTACCAATGTCATAACCTACCCATTTGCCAATTTATCTTTAGAGAAACTACAATACTAAAACTAATGAAAATCATGCCTATACATTAATTACTGTATATCTGGATCTTATCTGTGATAATTTTTAAAATCTCCAGCTGCGTCTCATTTTTAATGTTTTCGGGCAGCATATCTAGCTTTGCTGATGCTAGCCTCATAAAGAGCTCATTATCTGAAAATCTTTACACCGGCGGAGGAGATTCTTCAGCTTGCGCAATTTTTTTGATTTCACATAAAAAACCCGCGAAAGACTTCTCAATGCTGTCCGCATTTGACGTTCGTTCTGGTTTGCGCTTTTTTGAGCTGGTACCAGGAGAAGGCGAATTTATGGCGAGATTATCTGGCCAAGTGATGAGTTGGCTTGTGGAGTTTGTCGTGACATAATTTCGCCGGAAGGCGTTGCAGGTGACGATAGCATTGGCATCACAGGTGACGGCGGTATAAAAACTGGAGGCGAAAGCATGAATGTATCGCCCGACAAGGACTGATCATTAATATCTTTCTCTGTACTGTAGTTCCCAGAAGCCCTGATAAACATTATAATTAGATTATAAACATGTTGATATTAAAAATATTATCTTAAACTCACTTTCGAGGCTTCATTGTGTCTTGAAAAAATATTAAAGTCTGAAAATACTTCCATTCTTCCTCTGTGTCCGCCTCCTGATGGCATCTCTTTATTTGAGCATTCTTTCCTGAATCTATCGCGGACACTTTTCCACCGCTGCTTGCAATCTGAAACTAGTTGTAATTTGATTGCTGTTATTTATAAATTTATAATAATAATAAATCAAAACTTACTCGGAACTTTGAATTTTTCTGAGATATTTTTCCATATCTCTTCCTTTTCGTTTGCATTTCTATAATGCCGGCTTTTTAAATTAAACAACAACTCGTTATCCCTTACTAAATTGATTAGTTTTGCTTCGAACGACCTTTTCGTAATAATTTTTTTCCAAACTTCCTTCTGTACGCAATGCTTTCACCGAATGACAGCAGAAAAATAAATGTCAAAGCTCGCAAAGTTCCAGCAGAGTAGAGAGTAGACCTACTCGAGTTCAACCTCAACCTGGTCGACCTCATCAACTTTGTCATTAGGTTCTTTATAACCTAATATCATCTATTCTACAGATCTGTCAAAGTTGAGGCTGAGGTTGGAAAGGCTAGCACTCTGAGCCCGAAATGGACGAATGCCTTGACAGCATACTTTTAGAAGGTTAAAGTGATGACTACCAAGAACGTCTTGTAGATGTACTGCAGCGAATGGTCGGGAGGTATTGCACTGGAAAAGCTCCCATTGTAAGGAGGCGACCCGATTTAACAATCCTTAAGAATATTGCCCTATATCGAAAGATTCAATTTCTCTCTGGATTAGCTCCTGACACAATAAGACTCCAAATGATAGTTGGCCACAATTTACGGGAGCTGACTGCTAGGGCTGAGGTTGATACTAGTGCCTAACAGAAGCGGGGTAAGTCATCTTGTTACAATATGTATATAATGTCATGCAAAAGACGTATGTACGCAAAAAAAAAAACCCCAAATAACCATCAAGATACAGACTTACTTAGGTGCAGAGATACTACCCTACGTGAAGTGTTCCCTCGCTGGTGTGAACTGGAGCTGGTGGGGTGCATCCTCTGATGTATTTCGCGTACCAAACCGGATCAGCTGCTTCTCTTTCGTACTTGAATTAGTGGGTACATTGACGTCTTTTTTTATTTTCACATCTTTTGGGTGCTTTCGGGGATACTCAACCGCCTTACTTACTAATTTAGCTACAATCCTGCTTCGCTTTACGTACTATTACCTCGAGCGATGAAAAGCGGGTCTTGGTTGCAGGATAAAGGAACACGAATATACATGTGTAACGTATGTTCATAACGAAAAAAAATCATTCTCTTCACGGGGAAATGCCCACTCAAAGCCAAATTAATTCCCACTGCTATTGGAGGTAAGTGAATAGTTGTCAGCAAGCAAATAAAACACAAATGGGATTTGATTAAATTGCACAAAATCCTTTTCTTAAATTTTCCCGTTCTTGCCCTTCACTGATACACCAGGAGGGGGAAATTAAGCACAACGGAAGTAGATAATGATCTTATTCACTAGAGTCACTAACTGAATATTTCCTGCTTTTTATTCACAGATACAACTCAGAGGTGGAAATTATACACCACACCGATAAGTAATTAACTTATTAACTAGAGTCACTAGCTGAATACTTTCTTGTTTTCTTTGTTTATGAAGGACCATGTATTGAGACTTGTTCACCTTAAAGGTGTAAATTATACGCAGCACAGGTAAATAATTAACTTATTAACTAGAGTCACTAGCTGAATGAAAATTATACGCAGCACAGGTAAATAATGTTACTACGTTCATTCCTCTGAACGGTCAATATCCTGTAACTTCGCATTAATCGACACCGACAAAGCAAAATTCGCTTTTGCAGGCTTAGCTGCTCACTAAGACACGCAGGTATACCGAATCGATTCAAGGTTAATTCATCCGAACATACACAGAGAAATCACTTTTGCTGGCTGAGTTACCAAATGAAAACCACACGAATTCAATTCCCACAGTTTATCGATTTCACCGAGCCTTCCAAAACTTTTCGCTCAACTCCCGATGTTGCCGCCGCTAATTTTTTTTTATTTGTGACAATCGAACACTTTGTGTGCTTGTCCGGCCTTCGCCCAGACTAGGTTGGATACGCTAGAGTCTGCCCTTCTATCTGCAGATGAGCTCAATAACCTTCCTCACCATGACCTGATGTGCTTCAGAGGACAGGAAGATTTTGTTGAATGGGCATCTAGCAGGACAGCACATTGGGCTGCCATGGTATCCGTGCTTGGAATGGGTTCCCCTGCCCCTGCCTTAAAAAACAAAAAGGGTTATCACCCATTTACATATCGGAATGACTTTTCAGAGATTGTTATGGCTCGACCGTACGTGCTCCCGAGTATTACGGGAAGAAACGGTCGTTTAAAAAGAATTTCACTTTAATATATTTCCAAAAGGAGTTTCACTTTAATAGTATTTCCCAAAAGAAGTTCACTTTAACATATTTCCAATAAGAATTTCATTTAATATATTTCCAAAAAGCATTTTCCTTTAACATATTTCCAAAAAGAATTTCAAATTAATATATTTCCAAAAGGAGTTTCATTTTAACATATTTCCAAAAAGAATTTCATTTCTGCTAACTTTACTCGGCGGTTTTAAAAATCGAACTCCCCCCGAGGATAGGGCTTTCTGCCCCAGGTACCGATCATAAGCTTGAAAAAGCTTTTTATTCTTTTTATTACTTTCCCACGACGTGAGAAATCAAATCGTACGTGGGAAGATACAAAAAGTTTAGACACAGTGCATATGCATCTGATGTGCACTTGTGTCTCGAAAAAAAAAAATATTTTAAGGCGATGAGAATAATAGTGTGTATGTATGTACCTACTTAGTACTGCATCTAGGTAAGTATACATACGTGTGAACAGAATATATGACTGATAACGAAATGCAATTTAGGCTAAATTGCATTTTGTTTCAGCATGAAAATGAATTTTTAAATGCGTTTAAAAAAATTGTTAAATTGGAGTTGAAATAAAATAAAATTTTTGATTTTCAGGGTCATTTCTGATACATCAATATATTGTATAGGACAATATATTGATGTACTGACCTTATGGTTGTGATTCGGGGTATAGGCACAACATCCCTCCCCCCTGGGGAAAAGAAAGTTTTATTCTTTTAAGGAGGAAAACTTTCTTTTTGAAAAAGAAATTTACTATTCATATATTAAAATAAAATAGTATGTAGCTAACTATAAATAATTACAAAATTATGGAACTACAATATATTAAAAATTAATTAAAATAGTTAAATTAAAAGTGTTTGCATCACTAATTATATGTAATTACTACATATTCTTTTTTCTTGACTTATATAGCAATATAAGTAATAATAATAATAATAAGTAATATTAATGGTTATTTTACCAAACAATTTTTTGTTTTGTTATTAATTTCCTTATTTTGTTTGCATAGGCTTTGTTGCAATTAGCAACCGAAATTATATTATATATATAATATAATAATAAAAAAAATATAAAAATAAATACAAACGATATAGTTTGTAAAATATAAACAAATATATAAAAAATAAGAAATATATATAATTTGAAAAGAAAGAAGAAAAAATATATATATATATATATAAATTTAAAAAAAGGGGGTATATATAAAAAATAATACATAGAATGCATATACATACCTCCAGTGGACGGAAATCTGTGCCACTTTTCCAATTTTTACTTACAAGTAAAATATATATATATACGCAGCAGCCAGGCTGTTGAACATTCCCAACATTTACCATATAGTTGTGAGGTGTTCGAGGTCTTACTATATTTAGACATAGTAGCATGTATATACACCAGTCTAATTGAAATCTCATGTAAGATTTCAAAAAAGACGACCTTTAAAGGAACACCTTGGTAAATTTGAATGTAACCATTCAGCCACTCAAAGATTTAAATTTCTGTCCACGCAAGGACTAGAACATGCTGTAAACACCAGCAAACATAACTAAAATTGAAAATTAAAACAAAATCACTAGTTTGAACAGAAACAAGAAAAAAACAACTTTTAAAAAAAGAGTCACTTATTTTTCATCTGCAATATCCAGTGCAGGGTTTTGTTGCAGGACGTATATGTCCTCACAAATAACTACACAATACAATTTACTTGTACTTTTTTATACAATAAAACAATAAATATAAACTTGAACAAAAAAAAAAAAACACACCACGAACAGAAATAAATTTGTCATTCAATGACAAATGTCAAAACCACAACATTCAAAATCGTAAAACTCCCACAGCGCCGTGGTGAACTTGCGCAAAGTCGGAAACAATAGCCAGCAACTAAGCGAAGCCAGAGAACAATGGGCGGCAGCTGGCCCCAACCATATAAAAAGGGGGCGATTTCAGAAGAAAAATCACTTGTTGCTCGGTATTTCACCAGTAAAGTCAGCTAGCTGGACCATTGCCACTAGCATTTTTTTGCCCACTTGTCCTCAAATTTTTTGTAGGGTTATTCCCACATTCAAGTCTTCATCACACACAGGTAATAAAAATAGAAATTTTTTTGGGATATTACCAGAAGTTTTCTATTTAGTCAAAAACACCACTGAAATATAGAATAAATTCAAGATTTTGGGATATTACCAAATTAAGAATAGACTTCTATGATTTCAGATCTTTTTCTTCATAAAAAAGGGAAAATATTCTGGGATATTGCCAGAGAATTTCTCATTTAAATTTTTTTATACTGAGATTGGAGAGTTAATTCGCAGTTTTGGGATATTACCAAGCTAAGAATAAAATTCTGCAATCTAAGTTATTTTTGTCTCATCTTTTTGTAACTAACTATTCAACAAAGTTGATTTGGGAAATATCCAATTAACTAAGGTTAACGTAAAAGGTTTCACAAAACATTTCATTTCGGGATATATCCAAGTGAAGTGTGGCAGGAAACTCAAGTCAATCGGGAAATCATTAGTATTGGGCGATTTCCATACTAATTAGAAATCCCGGTCAATACCTAGGCTAAGTCGGCGGCAAAATCCCTTGGGATATTTCCAGGGATTTTTTTTGCTGATTTGGTTTTGGATTCAGGAAAAGGACAATATCTTGGTATTGAACCTATTGGGAGATTTTCAAGGGTTCAATCCAGAGACCAGAATTAGGTCAAAAACAGGTACAGGGATTAGCTACACCATTCAGGGTTAAGTATACTACAGGAAATAAATAAGTATAAAACTTACTAACCTTTTTTTGTTTTAAGAGGATATTAATTAACTCCTTTTTTATATTGAATTTTCTAAAAGAATTTGAATCGCTATTCCTTTTTTTTTGCGCTTTATTAATTTGTTCCTTTCTCTTATTGCAGATAATTAGCAATAAGTAGAATTTAAGAGCTAAGTTAATAATTAAGATTTTTTTTGAATTACTTTATTTTTGTTAATTTTATTGTTTTTCCTTGAATTTAATTATTATTTATTTGTTAAAATATTGTTAGGTTTAAGATTACGCAATAAACGTATTAAAAGCAGGTTAATCTTTCAATCAGCAATTTACCTATTTTATTACTTCCATTTTT
The DNA here is from genome assembly GCA_963930735.1 of Dioctria linearis. NCBI lineage: Eukaryota > Metazoa > Arthropoda > Insecta > Diptera > Asilidae > Dioctria > Dioctria linearis. The sequence continues at coordinate 247,888,721 of OZ005740.1, read as the reverse complement.
TATTTTTCATTTAATTTCTTTTATGTACAGCTATAGGAGCTGTAACATTGGTCCTTCAAAGCCGAATAAACCGGTAGCATAATACGTTTATTGAGTGTTCAAACTAACAATATAAAAATATATAGCAATTCAAATTTTTTCTTTGTATCTGGTGAAGGAAAACTAAATTAAAATGGAAGCACTTATAAAGAGACAAAGGGCTTTCAAAAAAGTTTTAACTCATGCTGTCTCTAATTATGAAGAGAGAGTAGGTTCAGGGCAACAGTTAACTAAAGGTTATCTGAAGCAAAGAACCCGAAGCATTGAGGATTTGTGGGAACAATTTTTGACTAATCATCAAAAATTATTAGTAGAGTTTGAGGAAACAGCACTCAACGAGTACGAAACAAGCCATGCGACGGAGTATACTTCGGATTCTTAGGGGAGCTTCAAGAACAGCTATCAAAGCTTCAAGAGCTCCAAATGTCAAAGGTAACTAAACCAGAGGCAAGTGTAATCAATGACCACAAAACGGAAATAAAATTGCCTAGCATTGAAATTCCGAAATTTGATGGTGATTACACTAAGTGGAGATCTTTCCACGATATGTTCGAATCTTTGATTCATAAAGATTCTCAAATTCCCTTAGTATAAAAGTTGCACTATTTAAAGTCCAATCTATCTGGAGAACCAGAACGGATATTGCGACAATACGATGTAACTAGTACCAATTATCAACCAGCTTGGGTAGAGTTGACACAAAGATACAACAATAAAAAGGTATTAGTGTTTACACAACTCAAAGCCTTATTTAATCAAGCTGTAGTAAAAGGTGAACATGAAAGTAGCCTAAAAAATTTACATGATAAAACAAAGGAATGTTTACATGAGTTGGAATCCCTTGGAATAGGTACAAAGACTTGGGATCCAATAATTATTGATATAATAACTCAAAAATTACCTACGGAAACTCGAACTCTATGGGAACAATCAATCTCCAAGAGTACAGAGATTCCAGAATTAAAGGAAATGTTTAGTTTCCTAGAATCTCGCTTCCGAACTTTGGAAGCTATTAACCCTAGTAAGGTTGGTTATGTTGCCATGAACAAACATGGACAAAATGAATCATTAAACTATCACGTCAACGAACAATATGGTTGCGTGGTATGTAAGGGAGACCATCGCATACAAAACTGCGATGATTTCCGACGGCATAATATTGACACTCGTCGGAAGATCCTGTTGAAGCATAATATTTGTTTTAACTGTCTACAAAGACATAATGGATCTTGTACGATGAGTAAAAGGTGCCCGGTGTGCAAAGGAGAACATACAATCCACAAATGCACACAATTTAAACAAAAGGGTTTTAATGCAAAACGTGAACTTGTGATGAAGAACAAGCTTTGCACAAATTGCTTAAAACCGCACAATAAAGAAGGATGTCCAAATAAAAACGGATGCTTCAAGTATGACAAACGTCACCACACATGGCTACATGAAGACAAAAATATGTCTTCAACAAAGCCAAGGGCTGTTGAGACCATACAATCAAGACAGTCAGAGAATTCTGCCCCATGAACTTCGGCCAATGCCTGTTCAGATCAGCAGAAAGCCACACAAGCACTATTAGCTACGGCTATAGTACATGTAAGGGACAGAAGTGGGATAACAATTCCCATGCGAGCTTTGGTTGATCTAGGGTCTTTTCAATCCATATAACTGAAAGGCGTGTCAACGTCACTTCAAATTACCGGATTGGGATCTACACAAGTGACAAAGGCAAACAAAGAAGTGTCTTTCCATGTGAGATCAGCCACCTCAGCTGATTTTGAAATCCCATTGCGGGCTTATGTTATCAAGAAGATAACTAATATATTCCCACCAACACACATAAGGTCTTCTGATTGGACTCATATAAAAGGGCTGCCATTAGCAGACCCAGAGTTCCTAAAGGCAGGAAAAATAGACTTGTTGTTGGGTGTGAATACCTATGCAAAAATATTATGCAAGGGAATTAAAAGTGGACCTGAAGGGACCCCCATAGCACAGAATACAAAGCTAGGGTGGATTCTTTTCGGAGAAACAACAGCACCACAAAATCAAGTGGACAAAAATGAAATTTTTTCTGCATTCACCACAAGTAGTGCTGATGACTTAGCACAGCTAAATATGCAAGTGCGGAAATTTTGGGAATGGGAAGAGCTCAACCCAAAACGTAAACTCACTAAAAAAGAAGAGCAATGTGAGCAATTCTTCAGTGAGAATCATAAACGCCTAGATAATGGCAGTTATGAAGTGAAGCTGCCATTCAAAGTAGGCAAGGTTCCCGAGCTTGGGGAATCAAAGATAATGGCGTTAAAAAGATTCGCTCAACTCGAGAAAAAATTTGAGCGAGCTACCGACATTCGAGCTGAATATCATAAATGTATTCAAGAATATTTAAACCTGGGGCATATGTGTAAGGTAAATGAAACCACACAAAATGCGAATACCCAGAGGTATTATTTACGCCATCATGCTGTTCTTAAGGACAGCACTACTACCAAATTAAGAGTAGTATTTGATGCGTCCGCAAAGTCATCAAACGGGAGAAGCCTCAACGAACAAATGTTGACAGGTCCCACATTACAACCAAAGTTGTACTCAACATTGCTAAAATGCGTGTTCATAGATATGCAGTGACTGCCGATATAGAGAAGATGTATCGAATGATTAAGATACATAAGGATAACCAAAAGTATCAGACAATACTTTGGCGAAGTAGTGAAGTTGAGCCAGTAGAAGAATACGAACTCAACACCGTAACATTCGGCACTACGGCAGCACCATATCTAGCAATAAAAACATTGCAGCAATTAGCCAAGGACGACAAAGAAGAGTATCCTAAGGGGTCAGAAATTGCAATGCAGGATTTTTACGTTGACGATCTGCTAACAGGTGGAAATACCATAGCAGAAGTCAAACAAACCCAAAAGGAGCTAATAAAGCTATTAAAGGGAGGAGGATTTAATCTCCGGAAATGGGCAGCTAATCATGATGAAATGCTTGATTGGTTACCTAAGGAAGAAATAGAGCTAGAGTTGCCATTAAAATTTGAAGATGACAACCAAGTCAAAGCTCTCGGAATCCAGTGGCATCCAGCCACCGACAATTTCATGTTTGGCTTCAAGGCTTCAGAATTTGAAGCAGAAGCCACAACAAAAAGAAAAATTTTGTCACAAGTAGCAAAGCTATTCGACCCTTTAGGTTGGATAGCTCTCTGTGTAGTTTTGGCAAAAATTATCATCCAGAAATTATGGATGCATGGATGTACCTGGGACGAAATAGTCCCAGAAGAATTCAGCGAGGAATGGAAGAAGTTCAAGATACAGCTGCCTCACATATTAAAAATAAAAATTCCTCGCTGGATACATACCAAGCAAGACAGAGACAACTGTCAACTGCATGGGTTTTGCGACGCATCAAATTCAGCGTACGCAGCTGTCGTCTACATGAGAATTCAAGACAATGACGGCACAATAAAAACAACATTGCTCGTGTCAAAAACTCGAGTCGCTCCCGCAAAACCAATTACTCTGCCAAGACTTGAGTTAAGTGGAGCAGTATTGTTAACTAGACTACTAAGTCAAGTTCGAGCTGACATGCATATGAGTAATGTCAGCAGCTTTTCATGGAGCGATTCAAAAATCGTATTGGCCTGGATATCAGGTCATCCAAATAGATGGAAAACATATGTAGCAAACAGAGTTACCGAGATACAAGAAGGTAACCTAAATAATACGTGGGGATATGTACCTACAAAGGATAATCCTGCCGATATGGCATCACGAGGTCTAATGCTAAAAAGCATTCAAGACTGTGAGCCTTGGTGGACAGGTCCTAGTTGGTTAAGGCAGCCAAGCCAAGACTGGTCACAAGACTGTCTTAGCAGAGAGACGTCTTACGAATTAAAGACAGTAAAAGCTCTTGCAATGCAAAAACACGAAGGGCTCGAAACAATAATTGAGCGATTCTCATCATACAAACGATTGTTGCTTGTCACTGCACAATGTCTCCGATTCGTCCATAATTGTAGACATAAAGAGGACAGAAACATTGGCAGATTGACACCAGCTGACATAGAAACAGCCCAAATAAGATTAATCCAGCAAATACAACAGCAAGAATTTGAAAATGAATTCAAGCAGTTAAAATCTGGAGAAAATTTAAATAAAAATAGCAAAATAATAGGGCTTTGTCCATTTTTAGACAAAGATTCAGTCTTGAGAGTAGGTGGCAGGTTGCGAAATTCAGACCTGCCAATCTCAACACGACACCCAGTGATATTATCCAAAGATCATCATTTAACTAATTTACTGATTGATCAATACCACAAAGAAACTTTGCATGGTGGACCACAACTGGTCCTAAACACCATACGAAGCCAGTTTTGGATCATTAATGGACTACACGCCATTAAGAAAAGGATTCATCTCTGCGTAATATGTATTAGACATCGCGCTGCAACACAACAGCAGCTTATGGGCAGTCTACCCAGTCCTCCAGGGCACACCCGTTTGAGAATACGGGGTTAGACTATGCTGGCCCGATTGATGTCAAAACCACAAAATATCGGGGATCCAAAACATACAAAGGATACCTGTGTTTATTTGTGTGTATGGCAACAAAAGCCATACACATCGAAGTAGTCTCCGACTTAAAGTCTGAAGCCTTTCTCGCAGCATTCAAAAGATTTGTTGCAAGACGAGGTTTATGTGCTAATATATATTCCGATAATGGAACAAATTTTATTGGGGCAAACAAAATTCTTCAGCAAGAATACAAAAAGGCAATCGCAGAAGCGAATGAACTAGCAGCTCACAGTAGTGCAGCCATGGGGACCAAATGGCATTTTATACCTCCTGCAGCTCCACATCAAGGTGGACTTTGGGAGGCAGGCGTAAAAAGTGTTAAACACCATCTGCGTCGAATTCTAAGTTCATCAACATTAACAATAGAAGAACTAAATACATTAGTCATTCAAATAGAAGCATGTCTCAATTCCAGACCGCTGCACGCTATCACTGCGGATCCAGAACAACTGGAAATTCTCACCCCAGGTCACTTTCTAATTGGAAGACCGCTACTAGCAATACCAGAGCCCACTCAAGAAGAGTCAAGTATGCACATCCTAAGACGATGGAAGCTGATTCACCAACTACGTCAACAATTCTGGAAAAGATGGTCAACAGAATACTTGACCGAAATGCAGAAACGACAAAAGTGGAATGCGCCACAAAATAACATTAATATTGGTCAAGTTGTCATCATTAAAGATGAAAAGCAACCACCAACAAAATGGGAGTTGGGGCTCATTGAAGAGCGACACCCTGGTAAGGACGGCAGAGTTAGAGTGGTGTCTGTAAAAACAGCAAACAATATTTTGCAAAGACCCATTCAAAAAATTTGCCCCTTACCAGTCAATTTGCAATAAAGGTGTAAAGGAAGTAAGTTGTAATGTCCGTAAATGTTTGTATACGTCAAGTTTGATGCATGTATGGTCCTGGCCATATATTTCTATTTTTACATATTAGATAAATAATACATAAAATTCTTCCGAGGTATTAAAATAGGTCAAAGAATGGAGATGGAAGACATCTTAGACGTAATGTACGATGGGCTGATGAACGAGCTTGAGACGACGTGGGCAGAATTGGCAGATACTGCAACAATCGAATGGGCGATCACACCATTGCCTCCGACACCACCGCTGCCAAGTATGCCAGACCTCAACACGCCGCCTAGAGAGGCAGAGTTCCAGTTTAAGATGCCTCTGCCTCCGAAGCAACCAAGATCCAGCAGTCCAATTCACGTGGACAAAGTCATAAGCGCCATAAAGGACTTGGACACATTACCAAAATCGCCATCACAGCTACCCCTCAAGACCCAAACGCCCAAAACATCGCTCGAGAAAAGGTATGATGTCTATACGAACGACGGTCTACACATACGCATCGAATTCGAGGAATTGCAATCAATTCCGTGGGAACGCATCCGCAAATCGAAAAGGATGCGATATAATTTATTTTTAAAAGACGGCGCGTCCATCAGACTACGATTGGTGAAAAACAAAGTAGTTTGGTACAATTATCATTGGCCGAAACCAAAGGTAAGCGCTCGTGCAATTTAACAAATAACACATGATCCAGTCATTTGGTTGATGCACAAGGAGTGCATCAACGGGGCCGGAAGTTGTTGCAATTAGCAACCGAAATTATATTATATATATAAAATAATAATAAAAAAAATATAAAAATAAATACAAACGATATAGTTTGTAAAATATAAACAAATATATAAAAAATAAGAAATATATATAATTTGAAAAGAAAGAAGAAAAAATATATATATATATATATATAAATTTAAAAAAAGGGGGTATATATAAAAAATAATAGAATGCATATACATACCTCCAGTGGACGGAAATCTGTGCCACTTTTCCAATTTTTACTTACAAGTAAAATATATATATATACGCAGAAGCCAGGCTGTTGAACATTCCCAACATTTACCATATATTTGTGAGGTGTTCCAGCTCTTACTATATTTAAACATAGTAGCATGTATATACACCAGTCTAATTGAAATCTCATGTAAGATTTCAAAAAAGACGACCTTTAAAGGAACACCTTGGTAAATTTGAATGTAACCATTCAGTCACTCAAACATTTAAAGTTCTGTCCACGCAAGGACTAGAACATGCTGTAAACACTAGCAAACATAGCTAAAATTGAAAATTAAAACAAAATCACTAGTTTGAACAGAAACAAGAAAAACAACTTTTAAAAAAAAGAATCACTTATCTTTTCATCTGCAATATCCAGTGCAGGGTTTTGTTGCAGGACGTATATGTCCTCACAAATAACTAAACATTAGTTGCCCGGAGTTTATTTACAATTTGCTTGTATTTGTTTATACAATAAATATAAACTTGCACAAAAAACACACCACGAACAGAAATAAATTTGTCATTCAATGACAAATGTCAAAACCACAACATTTAAATTGTGGCGCCCCCGTCATCTCAAAATCGTAAAACTCCCACAGCGCCGTGGTGAACTTGCGCAAAGTCGGAAACAATAGCCAGCAACTAAGCGAAGCCACAGAACAATGGGCGGCAGCTGGCCCCAACCATATAAAAAGGGGGCGATTTCAGAAGAAAAATCACTTGTTGCTTGGGATTTTACCAGTAAAGGTCGACTAGAGGGCTATCACCTCTAGGATTTTTTAACTTCTTCCTCAAATTATTTTGTAGGGTTATTCCCACAGTACTTCCTCACACACACACAGGTAAACAAATAGAAATATTTTTGGGATATTACCAGAAATTGAAATACCACTGAAAGTATAGAATAAATTCAAGATTTTGGGATATTACCAAATTGAGAATAAATTTCTATAATTTCAGATCTTCTTTCTTCATATGCAAAAAGGGAAAATTTCTGGGATATTACCAGAAAATCTCACATTTATATTTTTCTACATACTGAGATTAGAGAATTAATTCGCAGTTTTGGGATATTACCAAGCTAAGAATAAAATTCTTTCGTCTCAAGTTTTTTTGTCTCCTTCTTTTTTACTAACTATTCAACAACGTTAATTTGGGAAATATCCAATTAACCAAAGTTAGCATAAGTGTTTCACAAAACATTTCATTTCGGGATATATCCAAGTGAAGTGTGGCAGGAAACTCAAATCAAACGAGAAATCAATAGTATTGGGCGATTTCCATACTAAATTGAAATCCCGGTTAACATCTAGGCTAGATCGGCAACAAAACCTTTTGGGATATTTTCAGGGGTTTTTTTGCTGATTTGGTTTTGGATTCAGGAGAGGGACCATATCGTGGCGTTGAACCTTTTGGGAGATTTCCAGGGGTTCAATCCATAGTCCAGATTTGGGTTAGACACGGGCACAGGAATTAGCTGCAACAACCATTCAGGGTTGAGTATACTACAGGAAATAAATAAGTATAAAACTTACTAACCTTTTTGTTTCAGAAGAGATTAATTAATTCTATTTTATCGGAAATTTTCTAACAAAATTTGAATTGCTATAAACCTTTTTTTGTGCACTTCACTAATTTGAGTTTTTCTTTCTCTTATTGCAGATAATTAGCAATAAGTAGAGTTTAAGTTTATTTTCTTTGAATTAATTTTTTGTTTGATTTTTGTTTGAAGTCAATTATTATTTTAATATTTATTTGTAGAATTATTGTTAGTTTGTAAGAATACAAAAGAGACGTATTAAAAGCAGGTTAATTCTTTCAATCAGCAATTTACCTATTTTATTACTTCCATTTTTATTTTCATTTAATTTCTTTTATGTACAGCCATAGGAGCTGTAACAGGCTTTTTTTTGGATTTATAGTATATTTATTTATTTTATTTTATTTATATATATATATATATATATTATATATAAAAGTTAATTTGTAAATAAAAACTATTTTTATTTTTATTTTTCTTTATTTTGCATTTTTTTTATATATGTATAGATATTACTATATTATTAACTACTTAAACTTTTATTTATTGATTAATTTCTAGCAGAAAGATAAAGACAGAAAGAAAAACATTAATCCTTATTGTAAGAATTATTTCCACACAGGGAAAGAAATTTTTTTTTTGCATTTTTACTTTGGATTTTACTTCTATTTAGAAAAAAAATTTATTTCTATTCACTCTAATATTTTTTTATTGGTTAGTTTCTGTCAGAAACGAAAAATATAAATTTTTATTAAGTATTTTTACAAAACGAAAAAAATAATTTTGCATTTTCCTTTTTATTTTTATACATAAGTATATATAATTTTTTTTGTCTTTACAGTATTTTAAATACCTACTCCACAATTTCATTTTTTTCTTTTCGTTCTTAAAGTTTTGTTTAGAAGTTTTTTTTATCTATTTCATTTTTGGGAGATGTGGGGGTATTGAAAATTTAGCGGATAGAAAAGGTTATTGTGTTAGTCTTTTGTTCGTTATAGTTTGGGTACCTTGTACTTTTCGATAGGAAGCATGAGTCCACGGGATATGTATATGCTAACATATGTTTTTATATATCCTGGAATTAACCGGAGAGAAATTTTACGTCATTATTATGAGCTCTTTTGTTTTGTTGTTGATTTTAAGAGTGGAGTTTTCTGAGGAATTGGTTTCTATGATTTCGTGAGGACTCTCGTGGTGAGAATTTGTTATCTCTTACTTGGCTTTTTATTAAGACTTTGTCTCCGATCTTAAAAGATTTTTGAACTGTGTTTTTATCATATTGGATTTTGGAGTTCTCTTTATGTGCCATGGCTATGTCTTTCGCAATTTTATCGCTGTGTTGTAGACGTGCTTTTAATTCGTTTGTATAATTATAATAATTATAACAAACGATCGGATATGATTTTAAGTTATTTTGGATTTCGGCTGGGAATCCATACAGAGGTTCGCGGGGAGTATAATTTGTACTCGAGTGAGGGGTGGTATTATAGACAAACATGGCATATGGGATCCATGTATCCCAGTCTTTATGGTCTTTCGCTACATAAAATCTGAGGTATTCTGCTAAAGTTCTATGGCTTCTCTCCAATGCACCATTTGCTTGGGGGTGATATGGAATAGTTTTGAGCCTTTTGATCTTTTGCAGTTTGGATACCTCGGCGAACATGCCACCTATGAGGTTAGATCCCTGATCTGTTAGGATACTTCCTGGAATGCCTTGTCGCCAAACTATTGTTGTCGTGAAGGCTTCCGCTAATGTCTTAGATTCAGTGTTGACTATGGGGATAGCCTCAGGGAATTTGGAAAGGTCGTCTTGAAATGTAAGGATGTATTTATTTCCCGAATGGGAAATCGGGAGAGGTCCTACAACATCCAGGTACACTCTTTCAAAAGGTTCTGAACTTATGCTTGAGATTTTCATAGCAATCTTAGGATTTCTGGATACTTTATATACTTGACAAAGTTAATATTTCCTTACATCTTACACCATCGTCTGACCAAGCCAATAGAATTGTTTTTTAATTCTTTTGACTGTACGGGAGACACCTTGATGGCCTCCCGTTGGTAGAGAATGGAAATCTTTCAGAACTTGGTCCATATCACTGCTGTTGGATAAATACTTTATGAAATATTGATGAAGTTTGATATTTATTTGTTGGTTAACGAAGACTTTGGTAAAACTGTTTTTAATAGTGAGAAGGTTTTGTGAGTCTAATACAGGGAAGGAGATATTTACCTGATTTAACTGATTTGCTTCTGTGTATGAGCAGATCTCAGTTAAAATCTTTTCAATGTCTAATCTATCTCTTTGAGATCGGCAAGGTAGATTGACTTTTGAAATGATTACTGTGGAGTCTTTCTTCCTAAGGAAGTTCAGTTCGTTTTCTAATAGTGCAGCTTTGTCTGAAAGTTTAATTTAGACTTTAGTACACTCTTAAGGTCTGTATCTTGCATTGGCAAGATGAAAAATTTTGATTAGCATTTTTAGTAGAATGGGAAGTAATGGGAAATTGGTCTCGGTTATTAATACTGAGGAATTGTTTACCAGTGATAAATCTGGGTTTGGAGAAGTAATATTTGCATTGGGTGTATCTAAATTCGCCTGAGCTTTGGCTTGATTCCTGGTTACGACATTTACATAGGTGTTGGGTTCGTTGATTTTACGGAATTGTCTGGGATAGCTCTACTGTTAGCGTCTGCATTCGTGTTTAGCTTTCCAGGTTTATGGACTATTTTATAGTGATATTCCTCAAGACGTATTCTCCATCTCATTAGTCTTGAGGAATGATCCTTTAGATTCATTAGCCATACTAATGGTTTATGGTCAGTTATGATGGTAAACTGTCTACCATAAACGTATGGCCTGAAATGCTCAACAGCGAAAACAATTGCCAAAAGCTCGATTGTTGAGTAACGAGTGTCTGCACCATTGAGAACTCGACACACATAGGCGATTGGATAATCTCCTTGATCATCTACTTGGGAAAAAACTGCTCCGATGGCGTAGACACTGGCATCGGAAGTGATAAAAAATTCTTTGTCGAAATCAGGATAGAACAAAATTGGTGCTGATATTAATTTGTTTCGTAATTCGCAAAATGCTTCATCGCAAAATGTATCGAACATGAAAGGTGTGTCCTTCTTCAGAAAGTTAGTAAGGGGTTTTGTAATTTTGGAAAAATTGGGAATAAAGCGGCGATAGTAGCTGACGAAACCAAGGAAGGCTTTGATATCCTTTTACTTCTTTGGTGTAGGATAACATTGAACTGATTTAATTTTTGGCGGATCTGGCTTGACTCCATTTTCAGTGATTATGTGCCCTAGATACATTATTTCCTTTCTTAGGAAATGGCACTTGTCCGGTTGTAGTTTTAAATTGAAATCCCGAAGGCGGCTAAATACGTTTGTGAGCCTAATATTATGGTCTTTAAGATTGTATCCATGAACTACAATATCGTCCATGTATACGAAACAGTAAATGCCTTGGAGTCCGGAAAGGACGTTATCCATGGCACGTTGGAATGTTGCCGGTGCACCTTTTAATACAAATGGCATACGGTTAAACTCGGAATGACCATAAGGAGTGCTAAACGCAGTTTTTGCTCTATCCTTCCCGTCCATTCCCGGATTGGTGTGGATGTCGACTTTTGTTTGGATTTACGAGGGGCTGCCGACTAATTCCTCTCGCTTCGATTTTTTTTCCGTGTTGGTTAGAAATATTCTCGGGTTTTGTATGTGTTCTTTGTTTGCCCTTGCTTCGTTTTGGGGTTGTATTGTTGAAGAAGGGGGATTTTTTCTATAATTATAATTCGGGGCCTGGGTAAAGTTGTCCTCTTTTTGGAGTATTGTAATTTTATTGGGAAATGAGTTAATTTTGGTATTTAGACTTCTATGTATATTTTCGTTTTTTGTCTCGTCTTTTTCTTTAGTTGTTTCTGTTTCTTGTGTGTTGGTTGGAATTTTCCACGAAGCTCTGGGTGATGGAATGTGAAAGGGATTTTGCTGGTTCGCAGTACTTTCTGAGATTTATTTCAATCGTTCGGAAAGTGTTACTTTTGTTAGCGTGTACCAGTCCTTAGTTTTGTCTGAGCACGATTCTTTGAAATAATCGTGATCCTCCGTGAAGTCATCATGTTTAATTATTTCTTCTTCTGTTACCTCGAAGGCACTCCATATTTCTTCGAGTTGCTGTAATTTATAGTTTACAAAGGTTAGGGTGCGCTTCGCTTTACCGGCTTGGTGATACGCCCCTAATATTTGTCTAATTGCACTGTTTTTTTCTACATATTTGAGATGAGCAGAGCTCATCGAAAGAATTGGTTTTTTTCAGTCATGACTGATTTGTAAAGTAACAGATGGAAAAATTGGTACAGCTATAGTATAGAGTTTTTTTTTTATATTGGGAATGTCCGTTTTGAGCTTCGATTTGATTGATTTGGGGGGACTATAGAACATTTGACAGAATTGTTTGGAGCAAGTAAAAGTCAGCTAATTACAGGACAAACGTTTAGGTTTCCCAACAGCAATAACCAGGGAATCAGTTTGTTAGGTGTTGATAATTATGTTTTAATAACAAGAGAGAGAGAGAGAGGAAGAAAAAAAAATGTTTGTAAACTTTAATTTATGGGGAAAATGCAGTATAGGTAATTGAAAACTAGTTGGATTTGTTTATATTAAGAGGTTTCTAATTTATTTTTATTGGGTGGAGAGGAGGGGCCTGTATTTAAAAAAAAAGGAATTTTCTAATTATTGTGAGAGATACCTTTGAATGAGCTAGGAATTGCAATCTTTTAACTATTTGCTTGTTAAATTCTAAAAATGAGTAAAATAAAAATAAATGAATAAATTGTTATATGTATTATTGCCACTCTTCTGATTGATTGAAGGGATGTGTAGGAATTGGGAGCCGTAATATGAGAAAACATTTGTTGTTGTAAATGTTCAATTACTGCAATAAAATGGATTGTAGTACAAATCGCTGATTCCCACCAAAATCTTTCCTCTGATCAACAGGCTTATGAAGCTCTATTGCAGGGATCGATTATTGATTTATCGAAGTCCTCTGGCCAGCAAGTTCACGAAGCCTTACCGCAGAGGTCGCTTCGTGAGGCAGCGTATTTGTAGGTATACATGTGAAAAAGGAAAAGGAAAAAATTCTTGTCTACCTTATATTTTAATCCAAATTGTAATTTTTTATGTTGAAGATTAGTTGCGTCGTGCGTCCTGGCTGCCATCTTCTTGGAGTTGATAATGTTGGTGGTGAGTGTGCGTAAAAATTGGAAGTTTTGTAGTTGTTGCTTGGATTAGCCTGGTTGATGAATTGTTGCGGCTTTCCTTCCTTCCTTCTTTATGAAACATCTTAAGTGAGACAGGGATGAAGCCTCGCAACTTTCCCACGTTGGAGCGCTATGGCACTCTACACAATTGTATTATGTATTAAGGGTAACCGGGCTTATTTTTTGTTATTACTTTATTATTATTATTTTGTTTTATTTAAGGCACACTTATTATTTCTGACAGGTTTTTTTTTTATAAATGCCAGCAAAATGTTGTTGCGTTTTTTGTTGTTTTATAATTATTTTATTATTTAATTTTAATTAAATTACCAAAAGAAAAATTTGTATATGCGTTTATTATTATTATTTATTTATTTATTTAGTGTTAATTGTTATGTTATATGCTCCTTGTTATTTTTTTTAGTTATTTTGTTTATTTATTGATTCATTTATTTTTGATTTTGTATTTATTTTTTATTATATTTATTATTATACGCTTGTGATTGTTGTATTTTTGTTATATTTTACTATATTATTATTATTATTGTTTTTATAGTGTGTATTAATTTATTTTTCTGGTTTTCGTGTCGTTACTTCTGCCACTAGTTGTTATATTTGCTGATTTAATTTTTTTTTTTTTTATCATCGATTAATGGCACTGATTTGTTTTTAAAAGTTCCGCTGCCACCAGTTGTTATGGCTCGACCATTCGTGCTCCAAAAAGAATTTCAATTTAATATATTTCCAAAAGGAGTTTCACTTTAACATATTTCCAAAAAGAATTTCACTTTAATATATTTCCAAAAGAAGTTTCAGTTTAACATATTTCCAAAAAGAATTTCATTTATGCCCAGAGCTAACTTAACTCGGCGGGTTTAAAAATCGAACACCCCCCGAGGATCAGGCTTGCTGCCCCAGGTACCGATCATAAGCTTGAAAAAGCTTTTTATTCTTTTTATTACTTTCCCACGACGACGTGAGAAATCGTAATCGAAATCTGATATGCACTTGTGTCTCGAAAAAAAAAAAATATATTAAGGCGATGACAATAATAGTGTTCAGTCCACCGATGTATCTATGTCCCCCAGACGCATTCTCTTGCTGATATTTCCTGAAATACTAAATAAAGAAAGCACAAAGTATCAAGTCTAAAGAAAAATCATAAAAACTTGATACTTATCTAAAAAACCCAATCAAATTTGGCATCCTGGATCATTCGCTTACAGCTAAAGAACACAGCACTTCATGATGCAAAAGCACGCATAAAAGACCCTTTGAAGCCACACTTCATCTAAAAACGTAAAACATAACTAATAAATAAATAAAACAATAAAAGAAAGCAAAGTTTACCTAAAAGTACACGTACCTCCTGCCCACACCTAAGCAGAAGAATAATTCTGCCGCAGAGAATAATCTGCCAGTCAACATCAACGCAAAATAGATTTGCACTTTATACTTCGTTCTTGTAGAAGCAAGTTACTTCCCTTCCGCTCACATGCAAAACAGTCAGCGATAATCTAACGTAATTACTTTTTGCATATTGAGGATTATACGCTGTGCTTCGTGTTAGCATTCGTGCTACACTTTCAGTGCACACGCTGCTTGTTGCTACTACCCATTATCTAGCCGTTTACTTCAATCCTACGGATTTATACGTTGCAACATATATCTCATTAGATTTAAAGTTACTACAGATTAGTAATTCTTCTTCTTCTTTCTCTTTTTTGTTTTCAGAATTAACAGGGACCAAAGGAGACCATTTTTTTGGATTGAATTTTATATTGGATTTAGATTGTTTAATTATTAGTTTTAAGACCCTTTTGAATTGTGATAAGTATTTTAAATCTGAATTCTTTTAATAAAATTTTATATTTGAATTGAGTTGTCCTTTTTACCGGCACCCTCCTCCCACGATCGAGACTAGATCTCACAAATAGTGTGTATGTATGTACTTAGTACTGCATGTAGGTAAGTATATATACCGTGTGAACAGAATATATTACTGATATCGAAATGCAATTTAGGCTAAATTGCATTTTGTTTCAGCATGAAAATGAATTTTTAAATGCGTTTAAAAAAATTGTTAAATTGGAGTGAAATAAAATAAAATTTTTGATTTTCAGGGTCATTTCTGATACATCAATATATTGTATAGGACAATATATTGATGTATTGACCTTCTGGTTGTGATTCGGGGTATAGGCACCTGGGTCACAACAAGATGTGGAAAAATCTGAATATGCATTCGAACATCCAATAAGTGTATTTTTTTTTTTTTTTGGTAATGCTATACTACTTATATACAATAATCAAGCAAAAACAATCTTAGCGTAACGTGACCATTAGTCTTTCTACTATTCCTATTGGATAATTGTGGAAATTCTAGCAATTTTTCACAATTTGTCCGTGAATCTTATCTAAAATGTAATCAAATGTAGATACGTCCATGCGCATTAATTTGTATAACCGTTATCGTTCGGAGATCTTTATAGAAATGATGAAATACACCCAAATTACTTCTCTTAAAGTTAGTTTCATGAATGCGGCTTGTCTTTTTTAAAAATGTTTTAAGGAATTCCACTTACTAACTTCGCACAAAATGTCGTCCTCTTCAAATGTATTGCAACTAGAGTGTTGAATTCTGTCTATATTCTTTAACGAAAACTGGGCTGCGCGTTCGCGATATCTTAACATACTTCAGAAGTCAAATATGCCTTAGTCAATGTGCAGTGCTTTACTGTGGCCATTAATTCCGCGATGTGCGGTGCTTGGTGAGAGACTAAAAATCAAACAGCGACTGGTCGCATCAGCTTTCCTGTTGAGCAGTCGGAAAACATGTAAAGACCAACTTTGGGGGGGGGACAGAAGTTGGTTGGTAGAGTCGGCAGGCCCGAAGTCATCATTCAAATAGCCCAGTTGCAGAGAAATAATAGCAGTCTCGTTATATATGTAAGTGTAGGAAAAATTACTGCGTAAACACTGTCGACACTGGGGCTTCGAGTTCAATTATTAGAGCAGATCTCGTCAAAAATAAGTGGCTTCTCAACACCACCAAATATTTACTAAGAACAGCAGCTGGAGCTGCAGTACAAGAATTTGGAGAAAATCCTGTGGATGTTCAACTAGGCGAACTACTATTTCCTCACACTTTCCTGGTTTCAGACATCATGGATGAATGCATTCTTAGAGTAGATTTCATGACCACATATCAAAAAAAGCTGGATGTCGGAGAACGGATCCTCAAATATGGCAACATAGAAATTCCTATGAGACTAGGACTAGGAGCACATTATACTTCGAAAATTAGAACGATGGTCTGTGAAAATGTTACTCTCTCTGCATGCTCCTGATTGTATCTGGTGGATCCTAACCTTACAAAGGTGGCATCGTTGATAAGACTTTAGTGAAGGCAGAAGGCGCAACATTAACTCCAGTCAGAGTACTCAGCACTTCCAAAAATGAGGTACAACTAAAAGAGGGTGCTATAATTGGAAATTGTGAACCCATTTACCAGATTGTTATTTGGATAATGGTAGTAATATTAAGAAGGGAATATCTATACCAACTACTACTCAATAGGTGCAGAAACTTCTTTCATCGAGTGCCTTAAGTGAACAGCAATACAACGATACCAAAGAGGTGATCGATGAATTTTCGGAATTATTTGCAATGAATGATGAAGACTTCGGTAAAACAAATCTTGTCCAGCATCGCATCGATACAGGAGATTCTAGGCGCATTCGGCAGACGCCACGCAAACTACCATTAGCCAAACAACCAGAAGCTGCAGATATGATAGTCACCATGAAGAAACAAGGCATAGTAGAGGAATCTAATAGGTCTAGGACATCGCCAGTTGTTTTGGTCAGGAAAAAGAATGGCAGCACCTGATTCTGTGTAGAATACCGCCATCTAAATAACGTAACCAGAGAGGATAGCTATCCGTTACCAAAGATTAATGACACACTGGACACCCTTTCCGGAGCGCAATGTTTTTCCACCCTGGACTTGAAGAGTGGTTACTGGGAAGTGGAAATGCATCCCGAGGACCGACAGAAAACTGCTTTCTCAGTTGGAAGTGGCTTATGGCAATTCAAAGTTAGCCATTTGGATTATGTAATGTTTCAGCCACATTCGAGTAACTCATGGAATGTGTTTTACGGGGATTAACCTGGAAAGCATGTCTTGTCTATTTAGATGACATAATTGTAATCGGAAGGACATTCGAGGAACATAGAAACAACTTATGGGACGTACTTCAAAGACTGAGAGATGCGCAACTGAAACTCAGTACGAATAAATGTGCTCTATAAAAGTGAAGTAAAATATTTGGGGCACATGTTTTTATCACAAGGCGTAAGAACTGATCCAGAGAAGATAGCAGCTGTCACAAATTGGCCGGTTCCAAAGGACAAACAAAAATTAAGGAGTTTTAGTTTAGGAGTGGATCATCTGGAGGACATTTATGGGTGAAAAACATAATTTCCAAAATACGATAAAGGTTTTATTGGTTTGATATGCGAGAGGATGTGGAGGAGTGGTGCCGCAGATACACTATCTGTGCTTCTTGCAGAGGACCACCACACAGAAGCATAGAGGAGAAATGTATAAGTATAATGTAGGACCTTTTCCAGAAACAGATAATTGTAACCGTTACATATTAGTTGCTATTGACTACCTCAGTAAATGGCCTGAAGCTTATGCAGTCCCTAACCAAAAGGCAAATATAGTTGCGGAACAAGTAATAATGAATTGGGTCAGCAGATTTGGTGTACCTCAGGAACTTCATTTGGACCAAGGACGGAAATTCGAATTACGGACTTTCCAGGAGATGTGTAAAATACTGGGAACATGAAAAACGAGAACAACTCCTCTGCATCCATAATCATGGTAGAGCGCTTCAACATTGGTCGAGCATGTAAAGAAACTAGTCGACTACCATCAACGCGATTGGGATCGACATATTCCCGTGTTCCCAATGGCTTATCGATCAGCTGTTCACAACACGACCGGACAAACTCCAGCTAAAGTCGTAGTCGGAAGGGAGATGCGTTTACCAAGCAGCTTCAAGTTTCGTACACCCAGAGGTGAACAAAAGTGCACGAGGAAGCGAGAGCAAATTTAGCAGTAAATACCGATCGGATGAAGACCCGCTACGACTTACGTGCTAATTCAGCAGGATTTAATGAAAGTGAACTTGTTTGGCTGTACAACTCGAAACGACGCGACGTAAGGGACGCTCTCCATAATTACAGTATACAGGATTCAGCGTGGTACAAAAAGTAAACAGAAAATCGTTCACCTGGATCGTTTGTGTAAATACTACGACCATCAAGACCGTGGACCACTTGTTGTTCGGGACGAACAATTTTAAGAAGGACAGTGTTACGCGCTACAAAGTGATACAAGCGACATCTGTTGGAAATGGACACAACTTTAGACTAGTGACATCTTAGTAAACTTTGGGTTCGGAGAACGGAATATTCAGAAAGATTCTAGGATAATTAGTAGAGTATAAATACGGCACTTCTCACATCCAGGAGGCGAGTCTTCTTTCAGATAGTGAAGTGAACGAAGTAAACTATTTCGATTGTGATAATTAGAAGTACAGTACTAGCGTTAACTAAACAATTTATTTGATAATTGTTTGTGAATTGTGAGAGTAAACAGTAAAGTTAAATAAAGAAAGAGCTTATGAATTACATCCGAAATATTGTATTTTAACTAGAGAACTAAAGCCACGCTCGTAACAATACTTAAATCTACTTTTTTCAATTCAACTAAATTAATTCCTTTTTCAATTAATTTTGGGAAAACTCCAAGTTTATGATTGGATACATTCACGTTAGATTTTTTAATTTATCTCAATCCCTAACTGTTTCGCTCGATGGTTGAAAAAACGACGGCCGAGAGGATTGGGCAAATTGCACACAGGTAACCACCATGAATTTTTTAAAAGCTTTTCTATTATTTTATTGATTTCTCATGACGTTGAAAATCGTACGTGAGAAAATGCAAAAACGTTTTCGCTGGACTACATATGCATCAATGAAAAACTGAAATCCGATATGCACTTGTGCGCCCGTCTTGAAGTATTAATTTTAAGCGGGTGAGAACAGTTGCAATAATTGCATGTATGCTTGTACATACAATTAGATTTGAACAATTAAATGATATACGTATGTACAGTACTGTACATACGAAAAGAAGAAGACACTGTATGTTGGTAAGTATGCATATCGTGGGAATGGAATGTGTGTCTGATAATAAAATGCAATTTACGCTTAATTGCATTTTATTATAATAAGGGAGAATGAATTTGAATGCAATTTAAGTTTTGAATGAAATTGAAATAAATAATTGTATGTTTTCAGGGTCAAACAGTGATACATCAATATATTGCATAGGACAATATATTGATGTATTGACCTTATGGTTGTGATTCGGGTCATTCGGCACCTGAGTCACAGCACCACCCGGTTTTTGACAGACAAGTGACAGCCATTATTTGGAGTTGATGACCACCCCTCCCCCGGAGCCACCGGCCAGCGGGTAAAAGTATATTTTTGCATTTAAATTTTTTTTAAATACCTGTTCTATCTAACTCAAAGATTATTTCTGTATGTCGTGATTTATCTACTTGTCTATATATATATATACTTTGTTGTCGTTTTTCCTTTTTGGATATTGGTCCCTTCGATTTGCGCGCCACGTGATCTTTCGCTGCTTGCTGGTTACAGCACAAACCAGCTGATTAGTTTACAGTTACCAAATGAAATACCGCAAATTCAAAATAGTATCCTTATTATTTCTCCGTAACAAATTTCATACGCAATAAAATGCTAAAGCATCTACTACTCGCTTAATGCACAATTAATTAAAAAAGAAATTTCATACCAATCGAACCTATGGAAATCATTGCCGCTCAGCCACGAACTGGGTGCACGCACACAATAAAAAAATAGGAATACTCTGTACTACTTAACTTATATTTGCTCCTCCTGGAAGTGTCCCGCTCAGGCTTTATCCTTCAGGACTAGACAATTGTATTGTACGGTGGATAATCCAAGTACCTACGTATTCACCGGTCCGGCACGATGTACTATAAAATATCGGGTGACTTTTTTCTTTCTTTCGTTTTCTTCATGTGTCTCCTATGCATTTATTCTTGAACTTTATCCTTTATACTTTCATACTTTTCTTCTTGAAATTTTTTTTTTCCTTTCTTTATACTTTTATACTTTTCTTCTTTAACTTTTATTTCTTTATAAAAATACTTTTCTTCTTTGACCTTTTATTTATTTTCGAGATAGATAACCAACCACGCTGATCAGCTGCTGTTCTTTTCGACGCTCAACACAGAAGAAGTTAAAAAGCGCTCTCCAGCTTCACCTACGACCACAAAAAATTGCTTTTCTTGTTCTTTCCCATGGTTTCTCTCACACTTTAGGGTGCGCTCTCGACGGTGTAGAATATGCCATAATATGCTACCATATGCGACAAAAGTTTCGAGCGTTTTTCTTTCGTTCTGTTTTTTTTTCTTAGTTAATTTCTTAATTTTTCACTGTTTATTTAGCTTCTTTCATTCCTCTTCCGTTTTTTTAATAAGGATCGTTAATGTCTTTTACTTTAATAACGTTTGGCCTTATTTATAATAGGTTATATTTATTTAAGTCCACACTTCCTTCTTAGATTTCTGTTTATTGTTAGTTATCCAGAATAGTAGGGACCTGGAGTCTTAAGACTAATTTAACTTTTGGCTTTTTTAGCTTTTAGCTTTTTAAGCAATATGGAAATAATTCATAAACGAATTGGAAGTTATACAACATAGAAATTATTAAAAAAAACTAGGTCTTATACACTATGGAGACGAAAGTCCTGCGTTGTAACCCATGGAGCGGGAAGAAAACTACCCATGGAAGTTGTTGGTTCCTGGCTCTGCTCGCTTTGGCATATATCAGCTGGTATCAAGAGAGGTGCTGGAAGCAAATAGCACACCCTCGGAGTCACTTCTCTGGCTCTCAATGATCTCTTTCATGTTCGACTCAATGGTCAGTATCATTCATATTCGGCATGGCTGTGGTTCTGTAAATATATAAATCGGCAGTAACACTAGCTCCAAAGGCAACACAGAAAATTATAAAATTTCACCAAATGATTTAGAGGGAGCGTAACAATAAGTATATATACGTTATATGTAATTACTATATTATAGATTTGTTTACTGTAACTCCCCCATCGTTTGATTGAGGCTCCGACGAAACTTCGAAAATAGTTTCTGTAACTGCAATTTTCTTATTTCTCTTTAGGTATATTATGATTATAATAATGACAACTATAGGTACTAACAATAATTGATACATTAATACTTGATGATACTATTATTAAAACACGCTTTTATAAATTTTAATATGCATTTTTATTTTAATCAAAAAAAGATATTGAAGGTTAAAAGGAAAAGATCATGAACACTGAATCACGGTTAAGGTAGTCCTCCTGGGCGATTCACTCAGCACTTTCCTGCAAAGATCAATTAAATTTTCGTGGCTTGAGTAAGTCAATAATTTACTCAGTGAGTGCTTAATCCTAGCCACTCATAATCACACACGTACCTGTGCCCACAATCGACAACATATCCCGAACACTGCCCACGACCACGCTACCAAACAAATATTCTATATCACTTTTAATTAATCAAACACAAAAAGACATACATCCTCGATATAAATCATCATGAAACAAACGCACTGCACCTACCTTATTAATGTGTTAAACACTTGTAATTCGTCTTTAATTTTAATTCAAATTCTTAAATTCTGGAAATACATATTCATTCACTGCCACTTCTCGAATGACAAGTTCTGTGCCACTTGCCAACCTTGGACCATTGCTCTCAAATCCATTCTTTTACCTTCCTTTATTTTTCCTAGAAATGCAATTCCATGAACCCTACTATAGAATATATTACCTTTTCTGGGAGTTCAATAAGGAATGGTTAAGACAGGCATATACATGTACCACAGTCCTGCTAGTAACATATTTTACCCTCAATATACCCTCATGAAATTCGTAGAAATTTCATGTTTAATGGATGTAGCAAGGTCATCGTGCGCAGTAGCTACATTTTACTTTACTTGATCAATTTATATTTTAAGGAATTCTTACCTTCCTCTTCTTGCATGTTGACTGCTCGGCCTTCCTGACTTCCAGAACGTCCTCGTTCAGTTCGTTTTTTGCGTCGTCACTTCCGCTTCCATTCTCACTTTCCATAGTGTAATCTGCTGAAACCCATCTTTTCAAATGATCGATGGCTTCTACATTCTCATAGGCTACTCGACTTGTTCTGTAGGCCCCCGTTATTTCCCTTACTACGTGTCTGTCATTATCCAAAACTTTTTTTTATTTGAAAAGGACCTTTGTAGTGAGGTTTCAATTTTTTACTTTGTCCTTCTCCGGCAATATTCTACTCTACCAGTACTAGGTCGCCAACTTCATATTTTGGAGCATATCTCCTTTTTCTATCATATCGGTGTTTTTGTCGTTGCTGATTAGTCTTTATCTTAGTACTAACACTTTCTCGTAACTTTATTATATCTTCAACTCTCCTTTGAGTTCCTATCTCCGCTGTAAGCATGGCGTGAGCGGCAGCTCGCGGTTTGTAGCTAAATAATAGTTCGCTCGTTGTTTTCCTTGTAATACTATGTGTGGTGTTATTTATTGCAAATTGAATAGTGGTTACCATTTTATCCCAATGAGTGTCATCTTGTGCTGATGCTGCAAGCGATGTCAATATTGTTGAATTAAATCTTTCCACTTGTCCATTTGGTCGCGGTGTTGCTACCGCATTTTTAATATGTACTTTCCCTTTTTGTTCACAGTAGCGCTTAAATACGTTTGAAGTATAACAAGTTCCTTGATATGTAATAAGTCTTGTAGGTACTCCAAATGATTCTATTATCGTCTATAAAAACATTGTTACCGGTTTTGTTTTCGTGTCGTTTCGTGTCGTTGACTGCTCGCAAGAGTGTATATTTAGTAAAACTCTCTACAGCTCTACTTCCTTCCTGTTGTGCTCTTGATAAAAGGTCCTAAATGATCCATATGCAGCGTGTGAAAAGGTATTATTGATACCTTTTCTATGGGGTTTAGTAGATCATATTTCTTCCCTTTTGGGTTCTTATGGTACAAACAGGGAATGCAATTTTTCATATAACGCGTCACATACCTTTTCATATCTGGAAACCAGTAATTTTCACATTATTCAATAAAGTCTTTTCAACACCAAAATGTCCAAAATCGTCACGCGAAGCGCGTACAATTTGGTCTCTCATGTGTTTTGGGATTAGCCATATGTCTCCATCTTTAGAAGTCCGATATATTCTGCCATCTTGCAAGCAATATTCTTTATGAAAATTTTATTCATATTCAGATACCGGTTTCTTTTGAAGAATTTCGTGGATCATTTTTATTTTTTTATCACTAAGCTGTCCTGCCAGCACCCAGTCAGCAACTTCAATTCTTAATATGTCTTGGTTAATCAAAGGTGACTCATTTTTAACTGCATTTCTGTTCCATGCATCCACATGAGACATCTTGGATCCTGCTCTGTAGTCCACAGTGAACGTAAACTCTTGTAAGAGTAGCCACCATCTTGCAATACGTGGTACTAAATCACGTTTACTCCCGGCGGCCTTAATAGTATTACAATCTGTAACAACTTTGAATTGTATGTTCGATAGATTGATGCGGAACTTTTGTTAATGTTTCAACTACTGCCAAGGTTTCCAGTTCATACGAATGGTACTTTTCTTCTGCTGGAGTAGTCTGTCTGCTATAGTATGCTACAGATTATAGTTTAGCATCTTCTTGTTTCTGCAGCAATATCCCAGCAACACCCTTCTGGCTAGCATCCGTCTGTATTTCCGTTTCGGCTTTCGGATTGAATATGGCTGAGATTAGTCGATTAATAAGTCGGTGTTTCAATTCTTCAAATGCATGTTCCTGTTGAGACTCCCGTTTCCATTTTTGGCTTTTCTTTGTGAGCTGGGTGAGAGGTTTAACTATACTTGCATATCCCTCTACAAATTGTCGGAAGAATCCGGTCAATCCTAAAAACTTCCTAACCTTGAGTACATTCGTAGGTTTAGGAAAATCCCTTATGCTTCTGGTTTTCTCAATTCCAGGTTTTATACCATCTTTGGTAATTTCGAAACCTAAATAATCAATTTTTGTCTTGAAGAAGTGCCATTTTTCGGGATTCAAGGTTAAATTATATTTTCGCAGAATACTTAAAATAGCTTTCAAACGTTCTATTCCTTCCGCAAAGTTTGTTGATGGTATTAAGATATCATCTAAGTATGCTGTCACGATAGTTCCTCTGAGCGGCCCAAGGATCTTATTTACCATTCTTTGAAATACGCCTGGTGCAATAGAAATTCCAAATGGCATCCTAACAAATCCATACTATCCGTCACACGTCACAACCGAAGACTTACTCCTAGAATTTTCTGCGATAGCAAATTGATAATATCCCGCTGTCATATCAAGGGGTGTAAATAATTTGTATCCCTGCAGTTGAACAATTTTGTCATCAATCCTAGGTAGCGGGAAACGATTTTGCCTTATTTTTATATTCAGCTTCCGGTAGTCAATTCACAATTGATCCTGTCCATTCTTTTTCTTCAGTAATAAAACCGGGGCGGAAAATGGTGATGTTGACTCCGTAATTATTCCACTATCTAACAAGTCTTCGACAAGTGATTTGATTTTCTCTCGATCCAGCGCTGACATTTGGTAAGGTCTATATTTGATTGGTGTCTCATCTTCCAGTTCTATTACCATTTCGCCAGCCTTCGAACATCCTATGTCTTTAAAAGAAATAGCGAAACAATCCTCATATTTTTTTTATAATTTGAATAACTACATCTTTTTGAATTTTTGTTAAGCCTTCATCCAAATTAAGACTGTCATAATTTATTTTGCTTTTTTGCTCATTTATATCCGCTTCTTCAATCTTCTCACATAACACTCCTCGAGCTAACTTTTTCTTGTGATTAATAATTATATCCTTGTTCGATGTATTAATTATTGGTAACACACATTCCCCATTTTCGTCGAAATTTACTATACTTACATCTTAATATGCAATGTTCTTTAAACTCTTTCATACGCACAGTAGTTTCAATAAATAGGTCTCCTTGATGTTGAGAATGGCATACGATGTTTTGTGTATGCTTGGGAGATATTATTGTAGCAGTTTTTGCCCATATGGGAATCTTTACAGCTGGCAATTCGAACAATTCCGTCAAATTATCTTATGATTTTCATAAATTCTAAATACCTTATCATCCTTATGTACAACAATATGCGGTTGCACGGTAAATGGCTGTCCAATTATAACCGCAAGATTTTGTACTTCGTTGGCCACTTCGACAAAATTTGTAATTGCCACCGCCTGATCAATTTTAACTTTCACATCTTTGAGTTCTCCTTTCGCTATAAGTTCACCGCCCCCAAAGCCTCTAAGAATGTTGTCTATTCCTCCTATCTCTTTATTAAATTTTTTACATAAATCAAATCTAATGGTATTCACATTCGCACCCAAATCAATAAATGCTTCAGTTCTAAAATCGTTAATTATCACATCCATAAAATATTTCTCACCGTTTTGTTTTTCCTTATCCAATGACAAAATTTATTTTCCTAGGTTGTTAGTGTTCTTCTCGCAATTTCCAGAATGGTATCGATTACACTTCATACAGCGTTTTGCTCTTTTTGGGCAGTTTGGCAAAATATGTTCCCTACTACCACAACCGTAACATTTTCTCCAAACATTCCTACCCTGAAAACCTCTGACTTTCATATTATTGTGTTGCACATGATTATGATGCTTGTCACTATTATTGGTATATTTCTTGTAGTTGCTATAGAATTTCCTTCGTATTTGTCCTCAATAGTTGTTTTTAAATATTTAAGTAGATCCTCGGGTTTTTGGTAATTTCCAACTTTTGCTGATCGTTGGATGTTTTTATCCGCGATAATGCACGATGTCGCCTTTGCTCCATAAATCTCACATGAATTCAGCATTGATAGTTTATCATAATAATATGATATTATGGTTTCATTTGGTCTGTTTTTCTTCCCAACATATTTTCCAGAGTCGAAGCGTAATCTATATTTGCCGGAAATGCTCTAGTATACATCTCTTTCCACTCATTCCAGGTATAATTAATACTCGGCAAACTCTGGTACCATGTTGCAGCATGGCCCTTAATCGGTTCATTGCAAAATGACTAGTAGTCCTTTCGTCCCATCCATGACTTACCATTAATTCCTCGATTTTATTTAACCATTTCTTTATGTCCTTGTTGTTCTCATCTGGATAATAAGGGGGAATTGATTCGCTTCCCATTTTTGATCTACTTTTCGTCACTATAGCGTTCACATTCTTTGTTAATATGCCTATCGATTGAGCCAATTTGTCAATCTCGTTAGACTTATTTTGGTTTGGTACTTGCATCTGCATATTGTCCCCTTCACTTGCGTTCGTGTTACTAGTATCCGTGGTTTCCTGGTTTCGTCGAATAATTTCCTTATTCTGGCGTTGCCTCTTACTCGAATTTTTCATAGGCATTTTGATGATTATATTTTGCTTATTTAATTTATAAAAGTATATATATATATATATTTTCTTTGTCTAACTGTTCTTAGGGGTTCTGAAAAATTATATTAGGCACACATAAACACTCACAAAACTTTATAATTTTCAATAGAAATTATTCTTTGCAGCAAAGTATCTGAGCACTAATCCCACTAAAGCAGTTATTAAAACACCCTTCTATAAATTTTAATACGCATTTTTATTTTAATCAAAAAAAGATATTGAAGGTTGAAAGGAAAAGATCATGAACACTGAATCACGGTTAAGGTAGTCCTCCTGGGCGATTCACTCAGCGCTTTCCTGCAAAGATGAATTAAATTTTTGTGGTATGAGTAAAGTCAATAATTTACTCAGTGGGTGCTTAGTCCTAACCACTCATAATCACACATACACTCGTGCAGTCACTTTGCGGATTCATAGTCGATTCACCCGTATATGCCAGGGTAAGCACCTACATGCCACGTACCAATGTAGCGCACGGACGTACCAATGCTTCTTATTATTGCACCTACGTACCTGTGCTCACAATCGACAACATATACCGAACACTGCCCACGAGCACGCTACCAAACAACTATTCTATATCACTTTTAATTAATCAAACACAAAAAGGCATACATCCTCGACATAAATCTAACTCATGAAACAAACGCACTGCACCCACCTTATTAATATGTTAAACATTCTTCCATTCTTTTACCTTCCTTTATTTTTCCCAGAAATGCAATTCCATGAACCCTATTATAAAATATATTACCTTTTCTGGGAGTTCAATAAGGAACGGTTAAGACAGGCATGTACATGTACCACAGTCCTGCTAGTAATATATTTTATCCTCAATAAACCCTCATGAAATTCGTAGGAATTTCATGATTAATGGATGTAACAAGGTCAGCGTGCGCAGTAGCTACATTTTACTTTACTTGATCAATTTATATTTTAAGGAATTCTTACCTTCCCGTAGACATTTTTTTGCTTTTGTGCCGTATTTTCTGTGATACCAACATGTGCTTTGTCTTAGCTGTGATCGAGATTGGGATCTTGAAGAAGGGCGATTATTGGACCTTGTTTTGTTCGGTGATCTTGAAGGTCTAGCTTCTAGACGTTTTAATCGGTATGATATATCTTATATCATATCACGTAGATTATTAGTACCATTGTCATTACTTCGGTAAATTGCAGAGATTTGTGTCGTAGACGTAGAGTCATGAATTCTGTCTGCGATCGAAAAAATTTCGTCTTGATTGTGAGACGACTCGATGGCAATCAGACAAGCTTGAATTGAGTTGGGAAGTTTGTTCATCCAGAGCTTTCGTAATAAGGCCTTGTTGACGAGACTGTTGCTACTACCCGCCAAGGATGCCATGTGCCGAAACAGTTCTGAAGGCTTATAATTACCAATCTCAACTTTGTGCAGTAGCGCATCGAGTCTGCGCTCTTCAGAGTCTTGGCTCCGACTTAAAAGATAGGATTTTAAATTCTCATACTTATTTTGAGCTGGTGGATTTAGCAAGATGTCCGCTACTACTTCCATCGTTTCTGTTGGTAGAGAAGCTACAAGGTGATCATATTTCGTGTTAGAGGAAGTTATTCCTTTGACGCGAAATTGAGTTTCCACCTGTAGAAACCAGAGGTCTGGGCGGTTATTCCAGAATGGTGGTATTTTCAATGTAGCTACAATAGACGTCAATGCTATATTTTCTGCGGAATTGCTTAAGTTTGAGTCTATATTTAACGTGGAATCTTGATTTGTAGGACCGCTTGTGTTTCCAAGATCGCGTTTATCTTGATTGTTTGCCATTTTTGGGAAGTTTCACTAATGTGTGTGTATGTAAATTGTTTTGGAAAAGAAATTTCAAAAAAAAATTTTCAAAAGTGCAACAGTGTAAAAATGTGATATATATAAATTGTTATTTTTTATTAAAATCCTAAAGCTCCTATCTATAAGGGAAAATGAAGGAGATATCTGGCTATGTTTGTGCTCAGAACTACAGAAAAATTGAAATACTCGTGAAACTAAATTTGGAAATTTGTTTACCGGATCGAAATCGAATGAGAGAAAATATGACAAACGAGTGAAACTTGCAGTAAAGTCAGCCAGGTGCGATAACGAAATATGTTTATCCTCTGCAGCAATTAATTTACTACTGCTAGAGTATATGTAATTGTATATGTAATATATGTATATGTAATGTTGCTGATGTATGTGTTATATATTGTTGCGAGCGTGGCCTTTGGTTCGTTATTTAAAACACAATATTAAATAATTAATATATAAGTTCTTTATTACACTTAAATCATATAAAGTTCACAAACATTTATTTAATCAACCCAACTTTATCGTACTTTCAATTATCGCAATCTAATTACATACACTTCCAACACTATCGCTTCTTTATTGCTTTCGCTTCTTAACACTGCAACGTCTAAGACAAGACTCTTTTCTGGCGATGACAACTGTTATATTTATACCCTAGAAACACTCCGGATAAATCTGGAGTGTTCTATTCCAAAAGCCTCTAGACTATTCTATTTGTTCTATTCCTGAACTTTCATAATCGATTCTCCGAACCTGAAGTCATTTACTCTCCGAACCTGAAGTTGTTTATTGCCAGTAGATGTCACCAGTTGTCTCTTTCTATTGCACGTAACACTGCCCCCTTCTTAAACTTGTTCGTCCCGAACAACAGGTGGTCCACGGTCTTGATGCTCGTAGTATTGACACAAGCGGTCCAAATGAACAATTTTGTGCTTGCCTCTTGTGCCACGCTGAATCCTGTATACCACGTCATTAATTCTAGTTATTACTGAATATGGTCCTTCCCAGTGTTGCTGCAATTTTGGAGAACGTCCCTTACGTCGTTTCGGGTTGTACAGCCAAACAAGATCACCTTCGTTAAATCCTGCGGAATTAGCGCGTAAGTCATAGCGGGTCTTCATCCGATCAGTATTTGTTGCTAATTTCGTCCTCGTGGCCTCGTGTACATCAGCTAATTGTTGTTTGAGCTCCGATACGTAGTCTTCTGGTAACTTTTGTTCACCTCTGGGGGTACCGAATTTGAGGTCGCTAGGTAAACGCATCTCTCTTCCGAATATGACTTTAGCTGGGGTTTGTCCGGTAGTACTATGAACGGCTGATCTATAAGCCATTAGGAATACAGGAATATGTCGATCCCAATCGCGTTGATGATAGTCAACTACTTTCTTTAGATGCTCGATCAATTTTCTGTTGAAGCGCTCTACCATGCCATCAGATTGTGGGTGTAGAGGAGTTGTTCTAGTTTTTCTTATTCCCAACATTTTACACATCTCCTGGAAAGTCCGCGATTCGAAGTTCCGTCCTTGGTCCGAATGAAGTTCGTGAGGCACACCAAACCTACTGACCCAATTCGTTATTATTTGTTCCGCAACTGTGGTTGCCTCTTGATTAGGGATTGCATAAGCTTCAGGCCATTTACTGAAATAGTCAATGGCAACTAATATAAAACGTTTCTGGAAAAGGTCCAGCGATGTCTATAGCTATCCTTTCAAAGGGGGCTCCGACATTATACTTATGCATTTCTCCTCTGCTTCTGTGTTGTGGACCTTTGCAAGCAGCACAGACAGTGCATCTGCGGCACCACTCCTCCACATCTTCTCGCATATGTAACCAATAAAACTTTTCTCGTATTTTGGAAATGGTTTTGTTCACTCCCAAATGTCCTCCAGAGGTTCCACCGTGCATTTCTTCTAGAACATCTTTGACATTTGATGCCGGCACGACTATCTGCATTCGGAAAGATTCGCCATTAGGTGCTTCCCACTTGCGTTTTAATATACCACATTCAACATGAAGAGAGTTCCATTGAGCCCAGTAACTTTTTAGCTTCTCACTCCGTTCCGAAATATCCTTCCAGTCTGGTCTTTCCATGTCTTCTTTCCAAGCAAGAATAGGTGAAATGTCCGGATCTTCTCGTTGTGCTGTTCGTAGGTCCTCGTTGTCCCAACCTGTAGATGGCTCCACGGTTACCAACTGTATAGTTGCTGCAGTTTCTTTTTCTTCTATTCGTGTGCAATGTTTGCACTCAAGTTTACATGGACGTCGTGAAAGGGCGTCTGCATTTCCATGGATACGACCTCTTCGGTGTTGTATTTCAAAATCATAAGCCTGGAGTCGCTCTATCCATCTCGCCACTTGTCCCTCAGGATTCTTAAACTGCAGAAGCCATTTAAGCGCTGCATGGTCGGTGCGAAGGATGAATTTCTGCCCATAGAGATATTTATGAAAATGCTTTGTTGAACTTACAATGGCAAGTAGCTCCTTTCTTGTAGCACAATAATTTTTCTCTGACTTTGAAAGTGCTTTGCTATAGTAAGCTACTGGAACTTCTTGACCATTCTCCTCCTGAGAAAGCACTGCACCAATACCTTCATTGCTGGCATCCGTGTCTAATGTAAATGTTTTTCCCAGCTTTGGATAGTGAAGTACTGGAGCCTCACAGAGCTTTTGCTTCAAATTTTCAAAACTTTCGTTGCATTTATCCGACCATATGAACGGCTTTCCCTTTTCGGTAAGATGATGTAGGCTTCTTGCTATATCTGCAAAACCTTTCACGAATCGCCTGTAGTAGGTAGCTAAACCAAGAAAACTCCGTAATTGATGTTTGTCCTTTGGAGCTGGCCAATTTTTGACGGCTTCTATTTTCTCTGGATCGGTTCTTACTCCTTGTGATGAAACTATGTGCCCTAAATATTTAACCTCTTTTTTAAATAGAGCACATTTACTCGCACTGAGCTTTAATTTTGCATCTTTGAGCCTTTGAAGTACATCCCGTAAGTTGTTTTTATGTTCCATGAGTGTCCTTCCGATTACTATTAGGTCATCCAAATAGACAAGACATGTTTTCCAGGTTAAACCTCGTAGAACACATTCCATTAGTCGTTCAAATGTGGCTGGAGCATTACATAACCCAAACGGCATTACTTTGAATTGCCATAAGCCACTGCCAACTGAGAAAGCAGTTTTCTCTCGGTCCTCGGGATGTATTTCCACTTGCCAGTAACCACTCTTGAAATCCAGCGTGGAAAACCATTGCGCTCCGGAAAGGGTATCCAATGTGTCATCAATCCTTGGTAATGGATAGCTATCTTTTCTCGTCACGTTATTTAGTTGGCGGTAGTCTACACAGAATCGCTGTTAGATTCCTCTATGATGCCTTGTTTCTTCATGGAGTTCATCATGTCTGCAACTTCTGGTTGTTTGGCTAATGGCAATCTTCGTGGTGTCTGTCGAATGGGTCTGGAATCTCCTGTATCGATTCGATGCTGGACAAGATTTGTTTTACCATAATCATCATCATTCATTGCAAATAATTCCGAAAATTCATCGATCACCTCTTTGGCATCGTTGTGTTGTTGTTCACTTAAGGCACTGGACGAAAGAAGTTTCTGAACCTGTTGGGTAGTAGCTGGTATAGTTTTTGTCTCCTTGACATTACTACCATTATCTAAATTGACGATTTGGTAAACGGGTTCACAATTTCCAATTATAGCACCTTCTTTTAGTTGTATCTCGTTTTCGGATGTGTTAAGCACTCTGACTGGAATTAATGTTGCACCTTCTGCCTTCACTAAAGTCTTGCCAACGATGATGTTCGATGTAACTTTTGTGGGGTTAGGCTCCACCAGATAGAATCGGCAGGTCCCGATGTCATCAGTAAGCTTTGTCCATATTAGTGTCTCGGAGCATGGCGAAAGAGTAATATTTTCGCAAACCATCGTCCTTACTTTCGCAGGATGATCTGCTTCTTCTCCTAGTTTCATAGGAATTTCTATGTTGCCATATTTGAGAATCCGCTCTCCGACATCCAGATTTATTTTGTATGTGGTCATGAAATCTATTCCAAGAATGCAGTCATCCATTATGTCTGAAACCAGGAAAGTGTGAGGAAATAGTAGTTCGCCTAGTTGAACATCTAAAGTTATTTCTCCAAACACCTGTGCTGCCGCTCCAGTTGCTGTTCTTAGTAGATATTTGGTGGTGTTGTGAAGCCATTTGTTCTTAACAAGATCTGCTCTAATAATTGATCTTGAAGCTCCAGTATCGATAGTAACTGCGCAGTCATTTTTTCCTACACTTCCATATATAACAAGACTGCTATTATTTCTCTGTAACTGACTTACTTGGATGATGACTTCGGGGCTGTCGATTCCACCAACCAACCTCTGCCCCACGAAGTTGGTTTTTACTAGTTTTCCGACTGCTCAAGAGGAGAGGCGATGCGACTAGTCGCTGTTTGATATCTAGTCTCTCCACGAATTGCTTGTTCCCTGGCTCGACATCTTTGGCATTCTTCTTTCCCCTCTTCTTCTGGTGATTCCACTCGTCGACGTTTTCTGCAGTCTCTTTGAAGGTGCCCTGGTTTATTACAATTCCAGCATCGAGGGACACCACGTGAAGGCGGGCTCTGTGATGATTGCACTCTGTTACAAGTACATTCTTCCACTGAAATTTCTCTCACTCGTACAGCACTCCGTGAAGCTTGTCTGGCGGATTCGTATGCTAATGCATAGGCTAGTGCTTCTGCTGTTGATTTCTTTCCTGCTAGCCTCAATGATTGTTGTAAATTTTGATCTGAAATAGCGTTCACAAATGCCTCCGTCGCTACTTCATTGAGAAAATCCGCATTCACGCTGGAGTATGACAGATGCGCTAATCTTTCTACATCTGCCTGCAGTTGTTGTAGTGATTCGCCATGTTTTTGAATCCTGTTGCGCAACTGTAGGCGATATACTTGCTGCATGTGCTCATCTCCGTAACGTAATTCTATCGCCTGTATTAATGAAGAGTAATTACGTTGATTTTCAATCGGTACAGTTTGTAAGAGTTCTGACGCAGGACCTCGAAGTGCTAACACCAGAGCTATAGCTTTGTCTTCATCATTCCATCCATTTACCTCTGAAGCTGCCTCGAATTGTCTCTTGAAGATATGCCACGAATTTTGTCCATCAAATATGGGAGGTTTCATTCTACCTGCACCGGATATTTCAGTTGCTCCGCTTAGAGGCTGACGATGCTTTATTCTTTCCAGATCTGATTTAAAACTGTCAAGCTGCTCGGTGACTTTTTGTTGAGCTTCCGCCACTTCCTGCTCGATTCCTTCAATTTTCAAATTTTGTTCGTCTAATGAGTTTTTCAGGAAACTCCAAACGAGTTTCTAGACAATTCTCCAAAGAGATCTTTTGTTCGTCCAAACGGGTTTCTAGAGATTTCTTTTGTTCCTCAAAATCAATCTTTTGTTCATCAAAACGGGCTTCCATAGATTTCTTCTGTTCATCTAAACGTGATTCCAGAGAATTCTTTTGTTCGTCCATAGATTTCTTCTGTTCATCTAAACGTGATTCCAGAGAATTCGTTTGTTCCGCGAGAGAATTCTTTTGTTCATCAAAACGGGCTTCCATTTTGCTCATTAAAATACTCAAAAGCTGTTCCATTTTCATCTCAGGCTCTTCTTCAAATTCGGTTCCTTCCAAGTTCTCTTCGAAAACAAATGTCTCAGGATTCTTTCCTTCCGCTATCAAAGCTTGTCTAAGTCGCTCGACTAGAACTTTCTTTGCACCTGTCGTTTGTAATGAGCGGTTCGCTAGCTCCACTTTCAAATCCTGTATTCGAAGCTCCTCCACTTTGCGCCCCATTACTGTAGTAATTCACTCACAGTTGAATATAAATTATTTTCCAGAACTTTTAATATTTAACACAATTCCACAAAATTAATCACACTTTTAATTTTTCAGTCAATTGCCACCACTTTATTTCTCAAATATATCCCACTTCTGACACCAGGTTCGTTATTTAAAACACAATATTAAATAATTAATATATAAGTTCTTTATTACACTTAAATCATATAAAGTTCACAAACATTTATTTAATCAACCCAACTTTATCGTACTTTCAATTATCGCAATCTAATTACATACACTTCCAACACTATCGCTTCTTTATTGCTTTCGCTTCTTAGCACTGCAACGTCTAAGACAAGACTCTTTTCTGGCGATGACAACTGTTATATTTATACCCTAGAAACACTCCGGATAAATCTGGAGTGTTCTATTCCAAAAGCTTCTAGACTATTCTATTTGTTCTATTCCTGAACTTTCATAATCGATTCTCCGAACCTGAAGTCATTTACTCTCCGAACCTGAAGTTGTTTATTGCCAGTAGATGTCACCAGTTGTCTCTTTCTATTGCACGTAACAATATATTATAAATTGTTTAAAAAAAAAATTTCAAAAGTAATTCTAAAAAGTTGAAGATTTGCAAAATTTAATATAAAAAATACAGTTTTATTTGCCAAAGATCCCTTCTAATAAAAAGGCAAAGGAATGTTTAAGTGTATTTGTGATTTGTACTACACAAAAATTTAAAATATTCCAAATTTGGAATTATTTCGTCTGCCGAACCGATTCTGTCCTCAGCACTAAGTTTAATATTGTTACGTATGTCTTTGATTGTTTTAATATTGTTTTAATATCGTAAAAGTATATGTTTTTTATTGCTAATTAGGGAAAGAAAGATTGATAATTGTCTTTGTTACTGTGCGGTCGATATTAGAATTTCCTGCTTTTTCTTTTTTCTTTTTTTACTTTTATTATTATTATTTTTTTGCTATCTTGTTTTGAATTCCTTATATCAACGTTGTTGAGCAAATTTGTAAAATTAGTTGGTGCCGCTATATATATACATATACATAATACATCATGCGCACTTAGCCTTGAGTATTTAGCATTCCCTAAAAAGATTTTTTTTTTACATTAATAAGAGCTTAAGCTGAGGTATTTTGTTTTTATAAACTGCAAAACAACTTAACTATGGTTTAAGATGAGATGGGGGTGATGATGACGGCTGCGATTGCTGATGTTGTTTCCGAGATAAACGGAATCATCCAGAGTACACGTGAGCTGCGAAAACAATTGCGATCTCTTTACGTGTAGATAATCCCTTTGATTTTTTTGTTGCATTGAACTTTTATTTGTGCTGGCAGCCAAACAGCAAAGAAATTTTTTTTTTGTGTGATAAAAAATATTTCTTTAACATTTATCTGCTTTGATGATTGTTGTGCTGCCTCGTGGTTGTAGAAAATGACATTTGTGTAGCTTGTTAATCCATTTGTCGATTGAACAATTTCACAGATTTTTCAGTTTTCTTTTTATTTTTTTATTTTTAATAGTAGAAAATATTTTGTACAAACGTCGGCTTTATTTGCACGCGGGGTCACCATTGTGGCTTTGATGGCCATTTATATGTGCTGTGCCACTTAACCTACTTCAGGATTAGTGGTTAGAAATAAACACTTTTGTCTATGATGCCTTTTAATTTCTTGCACTTCGTTATAAATATATGTTTGTACAAAGGTCTGACTGAATCAATAAAAAACTTTGGATTTTAACAATATTAATTACTTGCTAATCTCTACCCGTTGTTGATAGCTTGGTGGACCGTGTTAGACTCCTTGGTTGATTGTGACAATCACTGAACTGTTGCCGGAAGTTCTCCTTTTTTGTTATCTCTGCAAGAGGTTGGTGAGAAAGCTGTATGGTTCGTGCATTAACTTTTTGTAGCTTTCTGATATTGCCAAGTCGCTACAATGATCACCACTGGTCATCGTTGCACCGTGATGATGCATACAATGCATTACTCAGTGAACTTAAAAAAGTAATTGCTCAATGACGCAATCGATAACTGTGTCATATCTACTTAGCTTTGTTCATTAACAAAAAGATTGCAAGGTAAGCATCTAAGCAATGCTATGCTTGTTCATGTAGTGGTTGGGGGGGGGGGGGGGGGGGGGATTATCGATAATATATATTTTTGATCGAGATTGCTAATATGAGCAAGGTAAGCAAATTTAATACTCTTTGTATTATAGAATAGTTCTCATGAGAAACAATATTTTGTATTAAGGTTTTAGCGATGTAAGCAATTTTCAAAAGTGTAAATTAAGTGCGTTATGAAATAAAAATTCAGAGTTTTACCTGCAACTCTCGGTGTATTATTCAATTGCCAGATATTGAGCTCTTTAGCTCTAACATGGCTTATAAAAGGTAATGACCTCTTCAGCTCTCATTGAAGATATTCCTATTCAAACACCAGATATTGAGCTCTTTAGCTCTAACTTGGTGGACTTTTAAGAGATTGAGCTCTTTAGCTCTAGCATTAAAAGTCATTTAATTCACCTTTTGATTAACACATCGAACTGAAGAAGGCAAGCGAAATCTAATAAAGGAAGCGACCCATTTACATTGGTATTGCATAAATTTTTCATTTGCTGCCGAACTTCTTTCAAAATGAGTAACAATCGCCCTCACTTTTCCAAGAAGACTACTCAGTGGAGTTAAAGATTCCTGGACAATTAAGTTCAGAGTATGGGCGAAACAACCTATATGTTTCCATTTTAATTCTTGGAGTATGGCCTTCTTTATATTCGCTACATTGTCGGAAACAGCTAATAAAATTTTGTTTTCCAACTTCCATTCCTGCACAACCCTTTTTAAAACTTTTGCCAAGTTTATACTAGTGTGGCTCTCATGAAGTCCAGCACATTGCAATAAAAGACTTTGAAAGTGGAAATTGTCATCGATGTAATGCGCTGTAATGGTCATGAAACTCTCATTTTTACATGATGTCTAGCAATCTGTTGTTATTGATGCCTTTGAAATTATGTCTGCCTGATCTTTAACTTTATTCAATACTGTTTCGTAAAGTCTGGGTATAATTGTTTTAGATACATACTGCCGTGTTGGAAGCTGGTATGCAGGATTGAGTTCTTGTACGGAAGCTTTGAAGCCACTGTCCTCAACAATGCTGAATGGCCAAAAATCTTTGGTAAAAGGCAACAATAATGCATCATCAATTTTCTTTTTCCTAAAAACTCCCATATGTCCACATTTGTAATCTGTGTAGAATCAGTTGGGATTGGGTTTGGAGTACCTTCATGGAGCTCACGCTCTCCCTGAAAATAATGGTATATAAAAAATAAATAATTTTGTTTATATTCACTCACTTTACACTTCGCACTTTACAGAATCAAATTTCGTTGCATAACTTTCTGTGAACCGAGCTAAAGTTCTGCTACTCACTCAATTTTGTGAAAAATAGCAATCACTGCTATTTTTAATTGTGAGTAGCAGTTCGCTACTGCTATTTTTTAATATCTGTGAAAAATGGCAGTGCGCTATTTACGATAACATCTCTAAGTGCAACACGTTTCTTTTGAGCTCATAATATTTCTAATGCAATTATCGTTTATTTCTAAAAGGTTTTTCTTTATATTATCTTTTACTGAAAATTCAAATGCTTTTGTTTTTGTCATTTACCAGAATTTCTTTGTCTTTTAGGAGTATGGATTTATTTTGGGAGTATAGAAGTGGCTCAATTGAGACCTTCGAATAATTGTACTCGGCAAACTCTGGAATAAGTAGAACGATTATTATTTGATCTCGGTAAATATCTACTGCCATCTTTATTTCCTTGAGACTATCGGTATACTTGTAATTAGTTCTAGTTCTTCTTTACCAAAGATATTTTTTGTGAGTATCCCTAATTTGGTAGAAAACAAAATTTGTTCTATGTCATCTACATGGCTTCTAAGGAGTATCATGTCGTGATTGATCTGGTACATATATTGTATTAATTTCATTTCCTGTTCTAGAGTTATTACCCTGCTTGTCAGTTCTTTGTTAAAAGAGTTCAAGTAGTTTTCTATTGTATACTGTTGATTTCTGATGTGGGAAGTTATGTTTTGAATTCGGTCGGATAATTCTTTATTTACAAAGACCTGCTTATTACTCTCATTGTACTCGAATAATTTATCTAACTTGTTTTTTATCTGAACTTCGTCTTCGTGGTCCATTGTTTCAGCTAAATATTTGAGACCTGTACCTAGTATGTTCATGAATGCTCTTTTTTATTTAAAATAAGGTTTTATATTATCTATTTTAGTTTGGTTAATACTATTATACATTGGTTCTACTAAACTTGACTTGGGTTTGAGTGTCAGGAAGTTTGCTTTTATGCGATTTTTGGCTATTTCAAATTCTCTTACATTGACTATATGTAAGACTTTACGATAAGTCTTTATTACCTTAATATTCTCTATGTTCATTGTCAGGTAACCGTTCTTATTGTTCAAGCCGTTCAAGATTATTTCCTGTGTCTTGTCCATTGGCAGCGTTGTTGTTACGATTACAGTTAGTATCAGTAGTATGTATGTCATCATCGTTTCCTGAAATGGAAGTTTTTTGTCTATTAGTTCGTTTTGTTTTGGTACTTTTTCTTTGGTTTAACGTGTGCCCTGTAATATTTATATCGATTGTCGACGTCTTCAACGTGGTCTTCGTCCAATTTTTCTGTGTTGATTTTCCTATATTTTAAGTATTTTTGCCTCCTCTTATTTCCTTTATAAAATTCTGACCATCTCCAGTGGGATGTTTTTTCTATTCTGATTAATTTTTTCGATAACCTTTTGTTTTTTCTCTAAGGTTTTATCGTAAATTTCCGTATATTCTTCGCGGTGTATTTTTCCATTGATAAAGTCCATAGGTCTTTTGTTAGTGGTTGAGTGTATATTGTTGTTGTAAAATCCTATGATCTTTAGAATCTTCTCCTCTACTGTTCCTTGATTGTATTACATACACAAACCCAACACACAAACACACAATCCCAATGGATGTATGGCGACCGACATTCCTGCGGAGACGACTCCCAGAAAAACAAAAGTATTAAATGTCAAAAATTTAAAAAAAAAGTCCAAAAAATACTCCCGCGACAAATTTTGTCTTCAACAAAATTTGTCAACGCGGTACACTTTAAAAAAATAAAGCGAAAGACAAATCGTACCTTCGGTACGATTTGTCGTGGAAATTGCAATATGTATGTACGAACGTGCATACATATCACAAAAAAGCTTTCGCGATAAGAAGAGCGCGCCGCGAAAATACATTGTATGTATACGCGCGCGGCAATTCTAATCATCGTGACGGTGGTTGATGTTTATAAAAGCATCAAATTTCAAGCCTCCGTCCAACGAAAAATATTCTGGACTTGTTTAATCAAGTCCAGAATAAATGAAAATTTTCTCAGGGTGAAAATGCAACTATGCATTTTCTACCCTGAACGAAGGCTCTTGATCGCGACAAAAGTGATCAAGAGCCGAGTTGGATTCTAAATTTCGATTACGGCGGATCAAAAGTTGATTTTTTAAGGAAAAACTACACGGCAGTCGAATTTAAAAACGAAAAAAAAAGTGTGATATAAATTTTATACGCGGCGGTAGCACGGGCTTTTGGGGTTGAATGTTTTTTTCGGATTTTCGGTTCGGCGCGGTCTCGGTAGATGGAAACTAAAGAAGCAAGGAAAGAAAGTAAAATTATTTAACCGAGCAAAATTTGTGAGATTGAAAAAAAGCAAGATTGTTTAGATTCAAATAAGATTGTGAACTTGAAATAATAAAAAAAAGCAAAGTTGTTTAGATCAAATAAAAATTGTTAAATTAGAAAAAAGGTGTTGTGTTTGCGTGTAAAGAAAAGGCAAGGTGGTTTTAGCTACGCAGCTTCAGGGCGCAAGGGAGCACTGGATACGGCTCCTACTTGCCCCACAAACAGGTACATAACAAGTGGCGCAGCCGGTAGGATAGAGGAAACCTACTTTAAACAAACAAAAGTATAAGCGCTCGAAAACCCTCTATCCTACGAATCAAAAAGGAATTTAAGACGAGATCGAATACTGGGCAAGACACCCTACCCTCCGCCTGAAGTTGAGTCTGGCTTCAGGGGTATTTCGATCTTGTCGGCTCCCAACGCTCGGGGTCGGACAGCTTTAACTGCCTCTGTTTGAAAAACATGCAGCCACCCCCTCATCAAAGCACAAAGTGCCAACGTGGGACAATAGCTGGCTTCATCCCAGCCCAGGAACATAAGACGTCCATAGCCGAAAATTCCAACGCGAAACTTGAAGGAAGAATCCTCAACCGACAATCTGCGATCCGGAGCTGAAAGGGGCTTCGAAGTAGGCAACGCGCCCACTTTTCAGCTTTTATCCAGGGGAATTTAAATAGGCCACGGGCCCCCCCGGCAGCAAAAGAACTTCAACCGAAAAAACCAGCGATCCTGAATTGAGAGGGACCTCGATGAAGGCAAGGAGCCCCCCTCTCAATTTGAACCAAGGGAATTAAGACGGCAGAAGCCCCCCTAGCTGCAAATTTAACATACGGTGGTCCATGAGCGAAAAAAGCTCCCACCAGGAGACGCCGCAGGAAATCTCACCAATTCCACCAACTCCACAACAATCTTCCTCACCGGGCGACGCACAGGAAGATCCGTCCCGGTACGAAGGAGGCAACGAGGGTGCAACATCTGCAACAGAGGGTGCTAATCAAACACCCCCAACAAATACAACAACAAGAGGAGTCACGCTAAGGAGTGGGACAATCCTGACAGGTCCCCACCAAGTAAGAAACACTTTAAACTTAGAAATATATTTAAAAAATTTGGAAGAGAAAGTGCGAAACTCCTCCGAACTCTCTGTGAATCAGTGCGACTCAGTAGAAAAGCAAATCGAAAAGTCGAGAAAAGAAAGATTGGAAACAATCGAAAAATTTAAAATTAACACACTAACGCACTAAAAAAAGGAGTCAATAACCTGTATATGTGCCAATACCTTCTGACCATGACAGACGGCAGGTGGATGACCTCGTACAAAGAGCACTTGACATGGAGCGTCTCCAGCAAAGTGCTCTATTCCTGCAACCTCCAGGACAATTCCAAACAAATATGATGCAGAATACATTGCCAAATTCTGCCAGTACCAGTGTACCAAATAACGCACAATTAACTCAAGGTAGTACTCTAGTAAATCAAAGCGTATATAATCCTGGCATCATATCCTACTCACAGGATCCCCGGCAAAACAATATGCCCATTAACCCAAGCAGTCACATACCAACGTCACAGTTCACACAGGCCGGCACAGCATACATCAAACAGGAGCCAAGATCTCCTAATAAAAATTATAATGTACAAAATAAAAATAATTATTTAAATAAAATCAGTTGTAGTTTTTGTAATCTAAGAGGCCACCCATATGCTGATTGCCTCAAAAGGAAAAATACGCCTTATTGTGTGAACTGTAAAATGTATAATCATGACGTGCGTGACTGCAGAACAAACAACAATAGTTTCCAGAGACCACACAACAATAGTGGACCACCAAACCAACGTCCTAGAGAGCCGCAAAACCCCAGCAACAACTCAAGGGTCTATAATGTGCGAAAAAAGTGTGAATTTTGTGGTCGTTCTGGACATGCAGTAAATAACTGTCAACAAAAACGTAAATGGGAAGCCCGGAGTCAGGGAAACGACGTACAGTCGACCCAAAACTCCCCGGCTCGACTATAAATCTCCCATCTAATAAAATAGGGTCTCCTCAGCAGCCCGATTCCAGTATCGCTACCGCGCTGAGGTAAGTATAATAAAGAAAAGGTCATTAAAAGATCTCAAAGAAATTAACCACAATGAGGCATGCACACTTCAGACCCCATTTGGTACCGGAAAGACGCTGGGAAATTGCCAGGGAAACCTCGTTTTCAAAAACAAAATTCCCTGCAAGTTTCAAGTCGTAAAGAACTTGCTTGGTCTTTCCGATGATGGACTTCTAATGATTTCCTAGCAAAAAACTGTAACGTTGAGGGTCCTAATAAGGCACTAAGGTTTCCACGCACGGAAACTAATCCAGACGAATTTGCTTTGCCATTAGAGTTTGAAACGGACAAGCTACATTCTGAAAAAGCAGTCGAAGTAAGAACACTTGCAGAAGAGGTAGAGTCTAAACAGGCTGAACTATCCACCTGCAGTGTCTTCAAGGCTTCTAAAACGAGAAAAGCTGGCTGCCAAGCTCCGAAAGAGCTCGATGAATGTGAGAAAGGCTGTCTGGGCGAACAAGAGACCGACGAAATCAAGCAGCATTTGGTTACCCTTAAGGAACCAATCTGCATACCTGCGCGCTCTCAAATCGTTGCACCAGTCCCGTTACAAACTCAAGAAGAAATGCTCTGTTTATCACAGGAGATAAGCGATGGACTCTTCTTGGCAAACAGTTTACTGTCATCTGGAGAAGAATTAGTGCTGGTCAGTATTCTCAACGCTAACAGTCATCAAGTAGTCATACATAGCTTAAAGTTACAGCTATTTCCAATAAACGACTACACACTAGTCCCATTGACACACACAAAAGACCACAACCAAACGCACATTCCCATACCAAACAAAGAGGCAATATCAAACAACACAAGAGACGGAACTGAGTGTCTAAAGCCTGCCAAAAAGGTGCATATTACTCTTCCGTCCAAAATCCCGAGGCATAAATCACTCTTAAGCAAACAACGGACATATAAGAATGGTAGCGAGTCGCTAAAGCCTATATTAAAGGTGCATATTACTCCACCGTCACACAACTCAAAAAATTCTACATGGTCAAAAAGCAGTAGCATTGACGCGCATGAGTATCCCACACAACCTAAGGCAAAGACCGCACAGGTGTATCAAACTCAGCCGTCGGCAAAGCAGGAAGCAAGTACCCTGTTACATGCTAAATACAACAAAATAAAGCCTCATAAGGAATTAACTAAATTCAATCCAATTTCAGGACAGAAATTTACAAGGAATAGTAAGTCAAACCAAGGTTCAGCTGAAAAATCAGCAATTTTACAACATGTACGATATCTATACCCGGATAATGAGACTCCGGACGACCCAAAACAATACCCGCGTATTTCTAGGCTAGAGCAAGAACTAGACCCTAATTTAACCGCGGAAGAAAAAATTTCGATATCAGAACTCTGCGAAGAGTATAACGATATCTTCTTCCTCAAAGGTGACAAACTCACCTATACAAATGCGATAACGCATAATATTCCATTGGTGCAAGATCAAGCACCAATCAATCAAAAAATGTACCGCTTACCTGAAACACAGCGGAAAGTCATTAACGAGCAGCTAAAAGAAATGCTAGACAGCGGGATAGTCCAGTCTAGTAAAAGCCCTTGGAATTCACCTCTACTAGTTGTCCCCAAGAAAGCGGGATCTGACGGTGAAAAAAGGTGGCGCGTCGTTGTCGATTTTCGTAAATTAAGCGAAAAGACAATTGGAGACGCATTCCCGCTACCCCGAATCGAGGATATTCTCGACCAACTAGGTCACGCAAGGTATTTCACCACACTCGATTTGGCCAACGGCTATCATCAAATTCTTGTCGACAAAAAAGATCGACATAAAACTGCTTTCAGCACAAGTTATGGGCACTACGAGTTCAAGCGTATGCCATTCGGGCTCAAAGGAGCCCCCGCCACATTTCAACGCCTAATGAATTTCGTCTTAACACGCCTACAAGGCCTCAAATGTTTTGTCTACCTAGATGACATAGTCATCTATGGAAAAAATTTAAATGACCACAACGAAAAGTTGAGGAAAGTCTTCAATAAGTTGAGAGAGAACAACTTAAAACTGCAGCCAGAGAAGTGCCAGTTTCTACGAAGAGAAGTTGTTTACCTAGGACATAAATGTTCTAGCGAAGGAGCCCTACCAGACCCAAGTAAGACGGCCTGCGTCCAAACATTTCCTGTTCCAAGAACAGTAAGGCAAGTTCAGTCATTTTTAGGACTTGCCAATTACTACAGGAAATTCATTCCAGACTTCTCCAAAATTGTACGTCCAATTACGAATTTACTCCGAAAGGATGTAAAATTCACTTGGACAGAGAAATGCCAAGAAGCATTTCAAACCATAAAAAACGCGTTAATTCCTCCCCCACTTTTAATTTACCCCGATTTTTCGAAATCTTTTAATCTCACTACAGACGCAAGTAACGAGGCTCTAGGAGCTGTTATTTCTCAAGGAGAAGTCGGAAAGGACCAGCCCATTGCCTATCCAAGCCGCTCATTAAACAAAGCCGAAAGAAATTACTCTACTATAGAGAAAGAGTTATTGGCTATTGTCTGGGCT
The DNA here is from genome assembly GCA_963930735.1 of Dioctria linearis. NCBI lineage: Eukaryota > Metazoa > Arthropoda > Insecta > Diptera > Asilidae > Dioctria > Dioctria linearis. The sequence continues at coordinate 247,843,740 of OZ005740.1, read as the reverse complement.
ACCAAGAATTTCAGGTGCTATCTTCAAGGCCGGAAATTCACGGTCTATACTGACCATAAACCTCTCAAGGTATTTTCAATGTGAAAGACCCTACTACCCGTTTGGTGAGATTTCACCACAAACTATCTGAATTCGATTACAACATCGAATATAAACCAGGTAAGTACAACACTAATGCAGAGTGTCGCATTCCTCAACCAATAAAGGAAGACAGTTTAGGCAATACCTTAACGGTAGAAGCCCTAGTCCACCACACGATGGACTCAGATGTGGCAGACGATTCCACAAATAATAAAAAGAAAAAGAAATCCGCTCATTGTTTCGTCGTGACTCGAGCTCAGAAGCAAAAGGCTCAAGAGACATTAAATAGCTCCAGTGTGGAGACAGAAGAGCGCACGAAAGCGGACCAAAACGAAATTCAACACACGGAGGCGGAAACACTAAACCCAGCATCGCTTGATCAAAAAGTAAGTACTGGCAAGACACCCGAAGTTATCACGAGCCCTACGGAAATCCGAACAATCTTAAAAGATTATCACGATTCTCCATTTGGTGGCAATCAAGGTGTCATAAAAACTTACAAACGCATATGACGCAAGTATTGGTGGAGACACATGCTTAGAGACATCAAGAAATACATAAAAAAATGCCCAAAGTGCCAGACGATGAAAGCTTCTCCACAATATAAAATGCCAATGGTTATCATGGACATCGCAGAACAACCGTTCGACAAAGTTTACCTCGATATCGTAGGTCCATTAGAAGAGATCAGGTAACAAATATATCTTGACCTTCCAAGATAATTTAACAAAATTTGTCGACTGGTATGCAATACCTGATGCAGAAGCCGTCACAGTAGCGCAAGTTTTCTTTGAAGAAATCTTTACGCGCTATCGCATACCCAAAAGAATACTCACCGATCAGGGAACAAATTTCCTGAGTGAATTATTCAAAAGAGTATGTAAGCTTCTAAAGGTAAAGAAGTAACAGACTTCGGCATACCACCCACAGTCTAACGGAGCACTAGAGCGTGCCCACAGACCGCTGATTGAATACCTGCGAACAATCGTAGACGAAAATCCCAAAACATGGGACCAATTCCTACGAACCGCTGCATTCGTGTATAATAATAGTGTACACGAGGGTACTAAACTTACCCCAATGGACTGCCTTTACGGCTTCACAGCGGATGTCCCATCAAATTTAAAACGGGATCCCTAACCAGTTTACAATCACGAGAGCTATTATCATAAACTAAAGTATAAGCTCCAAAAATCATACGCCACGGCAAGAAAGAATTTATTAGCCAGTAAACAACGCTCAAAGGGGTACTATGATAAGACAGTACGACCCCTAACTTTTCACATAGGAGATAAGGTCCTCATTAAAAACGAAAGCAGGAAACATAAGCTTTCCCAAATCTGGGTAGGACCTTATCAGGTAACTGCTATACCAAGTGGAGTGAACACCACAATAAAAATTGGTAAGCGTATTGTAACGGTACATAACAACTGTCTAAAACCATACTTCGAATGAAATAAACATGTTGTCACAGAACCAGGTTGACTCAAATTCCTACTCTGTTTGTTTCAAATTAATCCCATTTTAACGGCTCTCAGGAACACTTGCGGTGGAGCCACTCCACTGCCTGGTCTAATAACGGCACGAAATAAGTAAAGTCATACTTAAAGGATTATTTTCATCCTCCGAATTGTCCACAGAAATGGCGCTACAAATTATTGCAATTGCCATCCTCATCCAGTACGCGACAGGAGAAATCGCCGACAAACCCTATGCTATAACCAAGCTAAATAGCTCGGGCATATTTTTCGAGGATCTAGGAAGCCTCATGGTGTATCATAACACTTGGAATGTTCTCACGGAGATAGACTTGGATGAGTTAGACACACAGATAAAACTAACGGAACATGCAGAATATTTAGTGCATAAACTCTGCATAAATATCACGGACAAAGAAGACCTGTGCAACGTGCAGCAACTACACATACACGCTATAATAGATAGCGTACAAAAGCGCACGAGAACCATTAAGGAATTAGTTCCAGGAAGGCGTAAGGCCAGATCACTATTCGACGGAATAGGCAATGCTATGCACTATTTATTTGGTACCATGGATAGTAACAACGAGAAGGAGATATACAGCCGCTTAGATGAAATTGAATCGAACACACAAGCCCTAGCTGAGCTAGAGAAATAACAAATAAGTGTTGTTAAAACTACCTTGGAACAGATTCAAAAACCATTGGCTATGTTAATGGATCGTCAGCAAAACATAGCACACCAGATTAACGATCTGCATACTGTGACCGAGGACCTAACCAGAAGGCAGCTGAGGCAAGAGATCATATCGAGCTTATTGCTTCAAATCATCGAAGTCGAATACCGTCAACAAGCACTCCTTGACATTATAATAGCCACTAAAGGCAACCATATTCACCCACTCCTCGTGTCTCCCAAAAATCTGCTGGATGTACATATATCGAAAATCAACTTCGAAATGTCTAAACGACCAAAATTGTCTATCGATTCTGTACCAATCAGTAGAAGCCCAGTCACGCCTTATGCAGAACAAATTGGTGGTGAGAATAACTCTCCCAATTTTTGATTCCCCCAAAATGAGGCTACGGCAAGTCCGATGCTTTCCAGTACCACAACCAGTAAATTATTCCATAATCCCAGACCCTGGATATTCTTGTGTGGCAAATAGCGCTCGCACACAGGAATTCCTCTTATTAAAAGGTGAGGATATGAAAAGCTTCAAGAAAGTCACTCATAGCCTGGAGGAAAATACATATATAGGTCGACTAAATACCCCCATAATTAAGGCAACAACCTCAGATGAATGTATAGTGAAAGTGTTGTACAATCCTTTAAATGAAGTGCCCAAGTGTAGGTCTAGAGTACAAGTTCCCCAAAAAGACATGTTGATAAAGTTAAACAAGCCCAATGCGTGGCTGTTTTCGTTTATTACCTCCACGGTACTACATATAACATGTCGAGATCACTTTGCCATCTCAAAATTAGAGGGGCAGGGGATACTAGAGATAACGCAACCATGTCAGGTACAAATAGGGGAAAAGGTGCTAAGGTACGAAGGTGAAAATAAACACCCTCTCAAAATTACTCAGCCTAAACAATTTCCTGAGCTGAATCATTCATTACTCAACCTGAATCTAGCCGAAATTTTACCCAAGTCTCAAAACCAAAGTATACAAACCGAAATCATAACAGGGGACGATATCAATAAATCAATCTATACTGGCACACATTCGCTGGAAGATATCCAGCACAAATTAGACCAGTATAGTAACAAGGTATCAAGCAGACAATCCCATATCCTGTTCACAACTTCTCTATCATTTACGAGCCTACTAGTTCTGGCCATAATGATCGCTGTGGCAGTAAAATATCTTAACCCTGTTGTCATCAAGATGAGACAACAGAGAAATCAACCACCAGGTAACCCCGAAGTTTTATCAGAGGGAATTCCTTTAGAAGAGCGAACTCCTGCTCCCCAACCTAGCTTAAGGCGAACTAGGAGCCTCGCTAAAACCAAATCGGTTCAAATAATTTAAAAATGCGACACTGATACTGTCAACAAGAGCCACTTAATCAATGTAGAATTTATTAGAAAAGGTAGACCTGGTAAAATCCTTAAAGGAAATCTATGTAGACATATATATAATATAATTTTAGCACCAAACAAAACTAAATTAAAAATATTAAGATGACTTAACAAAATAAGTTAGAATGAAAAAAGTAAATACAAATAGGTAGGAGGTAAAAATTTAGTATTAAAGAAAAAATGCATATAAAAACAAAAATGCATAGAAATAACAAATTAACAAAAAACGCATTAGAATTAAATATAAACAAAAAATAGAATATATATAAAAGAAAAGAAAACGGTTGTAAAAAGTAGACCTGGACACATGTACAAAGCATAAAAACAAAATAACAAAATAAATTGTAGTAAAAATATAAACAGAAATAAAACAGGCCTAAGGTGTCAAAAGGAAAAAATGTATTAAAATTAAGTTAAGTTAGAATGAATATAAATAGGTAGTAGAAATGGTGGAATTAAAGAAAAAAAAATGCATATAAAAAGAAAAATGTATAAAATTAACAAGTAAAAAAAAAACGCATTAGAATTTAAAATAAACCTAAAATAGAATATGTAAAAAAATAAATAAAGTGTACAGAAGAAGTACGCACTAACTAACAAACAGTATAAGAAACTGAATATACAGTTGGAAAAAAAACAAAACATTAATACCAGGCTACTAGGTGTAACAACGAAATGGTTACAGGATTAAAATTAAACTAGTAAAATAATAAATAAAACAGTAAGAAATTGTAACAAATACGTATAAGGTAATCAAACAAAAACAAAAATTTGTTAACTGAGGTAAAAAACAACAAAATAAGAAAATAGAGGTAAGAACCTTTCCAAAAATTAGAACATTAAATCACCAAAATGTAAAGACTAGCCATAAACCAGCCGCTTTAGCCCCTAAGTAAAACTAAAACAGAAAACCAACCTCAAACTCTCGCCACCGTTCAACGTAGGTGTAACCAATAGAAGCAACCTAAAGAAGAACATTATCAAAAGCCGAGAAAAAAAACACACATAAAAAAGTAATCGCTTTACGTAGTTTTTATTTAAAAAAAAAAACTTTTTTATACAATAAAACGAAAAATGGGAGGAAAGGCCGAGTGCCTTTCACCCCACCCCCCGGAGTTACACTAGAATGAAATAAAACACAGAAAAAAGAAGAGAGAAAGTATAGTATAAAACTTGGTAAACCGGGAGCCAGATAATGGAGGGCAAACTTCAGTCCTCATATTCATCTTCATCGTCGTCACTCCACATAACCGTGGTGTTCAGATTCCCTGGGGGAGGGGTCGCCGTGTACATCTGCATCACTTCGGCCAAGGGATCCGAGAAAACGGGCCAGCAACAGGCACACAACCCGTGAACGTCACTGAGTACCAAGGTACCACCTGTAAGAACAAAGCATATGGTTAGTAATTTGAATAACAATTCAAAGAACTATTAAAAACACTCACCTGCGGCAGTCCAGGACTGTCCTTGATGAGGGTATAAATTTAGCCGGACCTGGTAGAAGCGCTCTCAGCATCCCCGGCCCAAATGGTCAGAGGGCGCTCGCCCCGCCTGCGGAGCACCAAACGTATGGGCCCAACCCAGCCGGGTATTACGTGTACAACACATATCCCATACAGAACTGTACTTCGTCCCTCGGGACTATAAAAAGGTTGGTTGCTCAATTTTTGCGCAAATAGCATGATGGATTCCGCTTCAGTTTCAAATACGAACTGAATTAAAATCAAAGCCAAGTAAGTCCAGCATCCCAAAGAAAACCCCACTTCATCCTGTAAAATGCTTGACAAGGTAAAAAAAAATAAGATAAGCCATACAATGTAACAACACAATGAGTATTCCTCTTCAAAGAATACTCATATTTTTCGTGTGGGGAAGGAATTGTTACATACACAAACCCAACACACAAACACACAATCCCAATGGATGTATGGCGACCGACATTCCTGCGGAGACGACTCCCAGAAAAACAAAAGTATTAAATGTCAAAAATTTTAAAAAAAAGTCCAAAAAATACTCCCGCGACAAATTTTGTCTTCAACAAAACTTGTCAACGCGGCACACTTTAAAAAAATAAAGCAAAAGACAAATCGTACCTTCGGTACGATTTGTCGTGGAAATTGCAATATGTATGTACGAACGTGCATACATATCACAAAAAAGCTTTCGCGATAAGAAGAGCGCGCCGCGAAAATACATTGTATGTATACGCGCACGGCAATTCTAATCATCGTGACGGTGGCTGATGTTTATAAAATCATCAAATTTCAAGCCTCCGTCCAACGAAAAATTTTCTGCACTTGTTTAATCAAGTCCAGAATAAATGAAAATTTTCTCAGGGTGAAAATGCAACTATGCATTTTCTACCCTGAACGAAGGCTCTTGATCGCGACAAAAGTGATCAAGAGCCGAGTTGGATTCTAAATTTCGATTACGGCGGATCAAAAGTTGATTTTTTAAGGAAAAACTACACGGCAGTCGAATTTAAAAACGAAAAAAAAAGTGTGATATAAATTTTATACGCGGCGGTAGCACGGGCTTTTGGGGTTGAATGTTTTTTTCGGATTTTCGGTTCGGCGCGGTCTCGGTAGATGGAAACTAAAGAAGCAAGGAAAGAAAGTAAAATTATTTAACCGAGCAAATTTTGTGAGATTGAAAAAAAGCAAGATTGTTTAGATTCAAATAAGATTGTGAACTTGAAATAATAAAAAAAAGCAAAATTGTTTAGATCAAATAAAAATTGTTAAACTAGAAAAAAAGGTGTTGTGTTTGCGTGTAAAGAAAAGGCTAGGTGGTTTTAGCTACGCAGCTTCAGGGCGCAAGGGAGCACTGGATACGGCTCTTACTTGCCCCACAAACAGGTACATAACAATTGTTTATTTCATCATGTTTTAGGAGTCGAATGTGCTCGTTGATGGTATTATGCAATCGCTCGATGTCGGCATTTGACGTATGATTACTCGCTTGAATTCTGTCCAAGTTTTTCATAAAAGTTTTATTGCGCAGGCATGTTTAGAAAATTTATCTATCACGGTCAGAAATAAGGATTTTCCTAAAGTGTATTATTTCTCTTGGGCTCTGAGGTGTTTCAGTAAATTTGAGCAAAGGTTTCGATGGCTTTCTGTTTCTATGTTGCATATATCACAATTATTTATTTGCATTATGCGTTGCTTTAATTTTGGGAGCTTTAATTCTTTTAAAATTTGATCTATCGCCCTCTGTGATTGTTTTTCAGATGTTCGTTTTCTATTAAATTTGCCAGTTTCTCCTCGTTGGTCACGTCTCTAAGAATTTGAGACAGCGAATTAATTTGAATTTACGGTTGCCTGAAAACTTTTGGCTAAATGTGGTTTCAATAGTATGAAAGAAATCTTCGTATGTAACATAGATTGCCTTCAGTCCATTTGGGTTGAAATGGTTTTTTAATAACATAACAGCGATTGATTCGTTTAAAAATTTCATGTTAGGTATGGTGCTACGGTTTTTATCGAATATTTTCATGTTTTTTATTTTTAGGGATTCCGTATTTGAATTATTGATTATAAATTGAGTCTTAAACTAATTTAGTGCTGAATTGCTAGTGTGTATTGCAGGGTCTTCTATTAATATACGGGATAATGCATCTGGAGTGCTATTTTTTGTACCCTTTTTGTATCTGATCTCATAATCGAATTCAGATTGTTTTAACCTCCATCTAATAAGCTCGGAGCTCGATTCCTTAATTGAAAATAACCAACTTAATGGTTTGTGATCAGTTTCCACTATGAACTTTCTCCCGAAAAGGTATGGGCGGAAATATTTCTTGGCCCACACGATTGCCAATAATTCTTTTTCAATTGTACTATAATTGATTTCATGGTCGTTTAAAGTTACGACTCGCATAACATACAGGATGGTTTTCCTGTAAAAGGACGGCACCCAGTGCATATTGACTGGCGTCTGTAGTAAGGATAATGACTTTATTAAAATCTGGATATGACAAAATGGGGTCATTTATCAGAAGTGTTTTTAGGGCTTCGAAGCTTTGCTGATATTCAGGGTCAGATAGATTTACCTTGGTGTCCTTTTTTAAATACTTAGTCATTGGTTTCGCGATCATAGAATAATCCTTTATAAACTTTCGGTAAGATCCCGTGAGCCCTAGGAATTGCTTAATTTGCTTACTATTTTTTGGCATCGAAAAATTTCACTTTGCTCGGATTGGAGTGTCTATATGTCCTAAAAACTCAGTTTCCTTCTTTAGGAATTCCGATTTGTCCATTTGAACTTTTCAGTTTACTTCTCTCAACCTATTAAAAATCTTCTTTAAAGAATGTAACTGTCTGATTTATTTGATATGATAAATATGGACGTCCGTCATAAGTCAGCGGCTGTGTCAAAACTCTATTTGAAACCATTCTGAGATCTAAACGTAATATAAAAAAATTAACGGAGTTACTTTTTGAGAGATTTAGAAACATGGCTAAAACAAACCATGTCCTCTGTTGTGAGATAGAGAAATTATTACTGTACCGGAAAATGTACCGCAACTAGCACGCCTAGCTGAAATTGCTCTGGCCAACTCGCCGTGGTTGTGGGTTCTTGGTACATTTCGGCAACTACTGACAGTTACGTATTAAAGAAATTTGACTCGCGTGCACATAATTTAGGAACTTCACGACATCCATTAGATGTCTCTATTTTAAATCAGTCGGACGGGCTAACCTACACACAAAGGTATATCATTTTTCTCAATATCGCAACTGAAAAGGGGAAGGAGCTAAATCTCAGCAACACACACCACCACTACACTGCCTCAGTGCTCAAATAAAACATTTACTGCATTATGTTAGTCATATATGCCATTAGAAATATAAAATACACTTTAATAAAAAAATTTACAAAAAAAATAACGCATTCTTCTTCTGTCAATTTTTCAATTTAATTCACCCTTTCTTATTCAATAATAATTTTTTCTTTCAATATAAATCTGTTGGATTTTGATTATAAAAATTTTGATAGATTATTTATTCATATATAAACCTTAGGACATTATTAAAATTCCCTCAAAAATAACGTATTGGCATAAGTGTCCAAACAATTAATTTCGCAACCAGTAAAAATTTTGTTCGTTTGGATTTTCCATTAATATAATTTCTACTTCTGATAAATCCTTTTTCATTTTCAAATTTCAGATTATTGATTTTTCTTATTTTTATTTATTTATATTTTTTTTCTGTCATTAATTTTTCAAAAAAAAAATTAATTTTATAATAATACAATATATTGCCTAATAAATATATATTCAACGTATATCGAAATAATGATTATAATAAGTCTTTTTAATTAGTTCCTAATGATCCACTTTGTTTTAAAATTTAAAGTTTTCACACGTCTTTGGACATAAATAAAGGACAAAGATTTTCCGTCCATTTTGTACTTTTCTCCAAATTTATCTTTTTTTAGCTCATTTTACTTCGACAATAATTTTTCTTTTTTTTTTTCTTATTCACAGGTTATTTTCTTCAGCTACTTATGTTCAAAATTAAAAATTTTCATTAAATTTTCTTTATACAGGATTTCAAAAACTTCACTGATGCAGCAGGCTTACAAATGTTCTATCGCCATTAATTTCCAACTCCAAAACTTAAGCATTAATTTTTCTTTTTAATGAATTCTTTCCTTTCTTTTTTATTTTTGTAAAACAATTTCCATTTCTTCCATTAAACTTATTTTACTGTTAAAATACAATAATCCAAAAAACTTTCTATTTAAGTTTTAGAAACAAAACTTTCACTTGCTTTTTCTTTCTTTTATTTAAATAAACTTTTTTTTCCAACTTTATTTTTTTAGCTCCCATCCTACAACTTAACAGCTCAGTTGCTTTCTTCCGACTCTTTTCAACAAAAACTATCTTGATTTCATCATCCCAACAACGAGCAGATCATTGCTCATGGAAAACTGACACCTACCACCTCACAGGAAGAGATGCGCGATTCTTTTTATCTCTTCCTTCACATTTCCAATTTGACTTCAATCAGCCCATATCCAATTTAAGTTACATCCGTTGAGTATATCATAATCCAAATCATGTTTTACACGAGACGTTTTGTTACAAGAATCGATGTGTTCTTGAAGAGATGTTCAAAAGATTATAATGTCGTCTCGATATTTTATTAATGAATTCTTTTAGGACATGATTCATTAATCTTTGGAATGTCGCGGGGTCTGTTTTTGACCCAAATGGCATACGCAGAAATTCGTAGTGACCATTTTCGGCACTGAAAGCTGTTTGTGTACGTCTTGATCGATTTCGATTTGGTGAAATCCCTTCGCCAAATCAAGTGTCTTAAAGTATTGAGAGTTACCTAATTTCTCTAAAATTTCGTCTATATTAGACATGGGGTATTTGTCATCAATTTGTTACCTTATTGAGTTTACGGTAGTCGATTACAAATCTCCACTTCGTTTTACCGATGGCATCTGCCTTCTTAGGTACAATCCAGATCGGTGCGGAGTATGGGGAGTTGCTGTGACGAATAATATTTTTTTGTAACATCTCTTGGATTTGATTTTCAACTTCTTCCTTATGTACATAAGGATATCGATAGGTTTTATATTGAATAGGAATGTCATTGACTGTGTGTATCCCATGTTTTATAACATTGGTGAAAATGAGATCTGAACTCTCATTGCAGAAAATGTCAGTGAATCTTTTCACTACATTTAGAAGTGCATTTCGTTCTTCTGGATTCAAATTGTTAATTCTCAATTGATCCATAACAGGTGTCTTATCCCTTTCCTCGAAAATATTAAAATTCTGTCTCCAATGGTTGAGAAATTTCTAATTTGGTTATTTCATTTTTTAACTTTCTAGCTTTTGCGCGAATTTGAAAATTATTTATACTGTAAATTCCCTCTTCTACGACACCCAATTGTCTTTAATTCGCTGTTTTTTTTATGATGTCTAGTCCTTCCTTCTGCGATACGGGCAGGTTCATTTCGATTTCCTCATATTCCTTGTTCTGCAGTATATTTTTATCTATATCGTTCCTTATTTCGAAGTTTAAGTCAACCGTTTTTGATCCTGATATTAATATTTTATTTTTACAATCGGCAATTGCTTCTATCTGAAGATATATATATTTATATATATATATTTTTACCGATTAGACCATCGAATTGGTCATGAAATTTACAGACGAAGAATCCAACTGGAACTAAGGGGTTACCTATATCTTCGAATAGTGGAATATTGACTTTTTCGTTAATTTCCACAAAGTGGTTTAAAGTTTTTAATTTAAGGGGTTTTTCATTGTGCTTCTCCATTTCGGACAAAGACTTGGGTTGATTATGGAATGGCTTGCGCCGGTATCTATAAAATATCTTAATGGAATAGTTTTTGATTTAACGCACTAAATGAACTTCCATAGGTTCTGGCCTATTAACGTTGTTATTTGGGTTATTTTGTGTATTGTTTGCAAATCGATAATTGCTGTTAAAATTATGATTATTATTGGGTCTGAAATTACTAAAATTCGAATGATTATTGTGTGAGAGTTATTGTTTGTATTACTCTGTTAACAATATGAATTAAAATTTGGCCGGAAGAAGGGTTGGCTTGGCGGGGGTCTTGGTTGCTCGATAGAAGGTGGTCTGTAAGAGTTATTTCTGTTATCATTAGGAAAGTAGTTCGTTGGATTGCTTTAAATCTCTGATTCTGCCTAATGTTGTGATTGTAGTTTCTATTTGGTTCTCTGTAATCAAGGGGTTTGTTTAATTGATAATTTTGTACATTTTGAAAAGAGTTATAAAATGCATATCCGCATTCGTAAAGTACATTGTTGTGGAGTGCACTTAGGGTAGTGATTGAAAAACATAAACTCTAATGGAATTTCGATTTTATTTTATTTTAAATTAAACTAACAAATATTAATCGAACAAATATTAAACTCGACCGCACCGATTTGGATTTAAAATTACACTCGTTGAACTCGATGTTTTACGCCTTCGCCAGGCAGCACATTTCCCACACCGAGACACTCGCATGTGACGCCTTTTGCACAGAAAATAGATAAGAAAGTGCTTAGTTTGCATTTCTGTCTTTAGATTTTGAGCACTTTAGGAACAAATAAATTACATTTCTGCCTTTAAAATTTGGACACTTGAAAAAGGAAATATTTGAAGAGTAGCCAGAAATCCTTAGAATGTTACCAGCAAAACGGTGATAAATTTTAACATATGTATATAAAATAAAGTAAACCAGGATTTTTTTGTTTGTAATTACTCATTATCATTAAAAAAAAGTAAAGAATTTCTATGTTTTATTCTAATATAATTGACACCATAAATTATCGTTACGGGTAGAATTATTCGGTGGGTCGATTGAGGAGTTTATCGTAACCTTGCATTTAATATCCTTTTTTGTTATAAAGTAGATTACAATTATGACAACTAGAAGATAAGTATACCTAAAGTTACATTAAAAGGTATGTTTTCATTGGATAGATGTGGTACAAAGTTTTCTAAATCTTCATTTCTGGATGTTTCCGTTTTTAATTGATCGAGACTAGTACTAGTTTGTTTAGATCTATATTTTCAACATTTATACGTTTCACAATGTATTGGGGTGTTCCAATTTTTGTATGTGTGTTACATTAATACTTTGATCAATGAAAGTGTCATTAAACTGATAAACAGTTTGCTTCGTTCTTTCTACTTCCCATAATACTTCTAGATTTACTTGACTTGTAGAGTCTTTACAGCCCGGATATAATTCTAGTATACCGCTGTCAAAAGTCTTAATTGAGTAAGCCAGTTCGTTACAAACAATTCTCACGAGTATCTCACTTGGCAGGACGTAAAGCCAGTTATTTGGTTTTTTTTAAAGGGAACCACATTTCATGGGTAGCTTTAAATACTCTGATTTCACACTTCGATGTGTTTGGATCACCTAAGATCACCCTGATGATGCAATTTTGAGCGTTTGAATTATAGGAAAGGAAATTTGATTTACATATTGTCAAATCTTCGCCCAAATCCGTGCATTTATCGAATTCTTCTCGTGTTAAGAATATGTACTGTTTCAGTTTTTCGTTTATCGCTACATATTCTGCATTCGGTTGGAAAAAATAGTAAAGCTCGTCTTTATGCTTTGCGGGAATCCTAGTTAGTATATAAAGCTGATAAAAATCATTTATAAGTGGTATTGAAATTTGGAGCATTAGGGTACTGAGGCCATAAAGTAGTTCGGCTTTGGCTATCTTGTCAATGGTTTGTAAATGTTCGACTGTTGGCTTAAGCGGAAGTTGGGTGTCATGAGGTAATTCCAGCTGTACCTCCTTAAAAGCTTTTATCAACAATTTAGTCGTAGTTAAATACTTGTCTAAATTTCCAAGCTTCGCCTCGTGAATTATTTCGGTTAATTCGGCTTATTTGTTAAAAAATTTCCCATTGTTATAGCCATAAGATTCATGACCTCGTTAAATAGATGGAGCGTATTCCCCAGTTCAATTCTATTTTGTACAATACGGGCTATTGTATCCCTCTTTTTTTTCAGGTATTGAAATTGATTCCGTAGATTGAAATTTACTTAAAGTTTCAATGGTGAAGTTTATTCTGATTATTATGCATAGTAGCTAGGGCTGTTTGTATCTGTTCGGGATCCTCACTATCCATTGTTCCAAAAAGAAATTTCGACAGTATACCTATACCGTTTATTAATCCTCTTCTCGGTTTTGTAGGCAAGTAGAACAGTTGCCTCAAAATGTAATTGTTCTCGGAGATTTCCTTTAAAGTGGAGTTTATTACATTCATTGTTACTTTACAAGGCTCCCATAGTATGTGCGATACTAGTTCCTGACAAAATGATGTTAGTGTTGAATGCCTTTCCTGGAGTAGTTGCTCCTCAATTTCGAAATTAGTGAAATTTAAATGTATAACAAATTTTCAGGAAGACGTGGATTTTCCCATAATACCCAGTTTCTCTAAGTGAATCCCACTTGTGTTGTTTATCGGAGTGTTAAGGTGTGAACTTTTCACAAGCGCCAGTGTTAATTTGTGAGTTAGGATGAATAAAACTATCCTAGAAGAAAAGCGTTAGATTAGCAATTTTGGGACTGTTCGAAGAATGGTTTAAAGACGTTGTTATGTAGCCCATACTACAGCTAATGCCTCCTTTTCAATTGTTGAATAATTCTTTTCAGCTACGTTGAGTACTCTACTCGCAAATGCGATAGGCAGAGCAAGCTGAACGAAATCATCATACTGAGACAGAACCGCACCGACAGCATGATTGCTAGCCTCGGTTGTGACATAGAATCTGTTCGCGTAATTAGGGTACTAAAGAATTGGCTGTTTTGAAATAGCTTTCTTTAGCAAATGAAATGACTCATCACAATGAGCGTTCCAGTCGAAGGGTACATCCTTCCTAAGCAACTTGTGTAAGGGGTCGGCAATATGGGAGAATCTCGAAATAAATTTCCTTTAGTATCCAATTAACCCCAAGAAAGATTTAAGTTGCTTCACATTTTGAGGAGGTAATATAGACTCTACTTCTGCTATTTTCGTCAGAAATAACATGTTCCAGATAAGTTACCTCTTTACGCAAAAATTTGCACTTACTCGGCTGTAGTTTTAAATTATGAGATTTCAAACATTGGAAAACGTCCCTTAGCTTATGATTGCGATCATCTAAATCGTGCCCGTAGACCACTATATCGTCTAAATAGACGAAGCAGCGAATCCCTTGTAAGCCTTAATCTTTGGAAAGTGGGAGGAGCGTTTCGTAGTCCAAAAGGCATTCTATTGAACTCGAAGTGTCCATATGGGGTACTGAACGCAGTCTTGGCCTTGTCTTCCTCTTCGATTTGGTGGAATCCATTTGCCAAATCCAAGATAGAAAAATATTTGGAATTCCCAAACTGATTTAAAATGTCCTCGATATTAGGCAGGGGATGCGCGTCGGCTAACGTAATTTCGTTCAGTTTACGGAAATCTACCACCACGCGCTATTGTTTATTAACTTCTGCATCTGATTTCTTGGGCACTACTAAGAGTGGCGAGTTCCAGGTACTGGAACTAGGACGTACTACACCATCTGTTAGCATTTGATCTACTTGATTCTTTATTTCGGACTTATGTATTTCCGGTAGTCGGTAAAGTCGCTTGTTGGCAGTTGATTGGGCTGAATGGATATGGAGTGGGTTATAGTGGAACTGGAGGTGAGTTTATCTTCCTCAACGTGGACTATGGCACTGTATTCGCGACACAGTTCTAGTATGGACGTCTTTTCCTCGGAATTCAAATGTTTGAGATCCAGTTACAAGGATAATTTATGTAGGCGTTGATTGATTTTAATTTCATTTTGCACGTATTGGAGGTTATACACTTCGTGTTTTATCATATTTGACTTCCACTTCTCCAGAAATTTCTACATCGCTTTCGGAAGAAATGCTCGACCTTCTTTAGGCGTTGCTAAACAGCCTCCAGTTAATACCTGAGGAGCTAATTCGGTCGGAAAACATATAATTTGCTCATTATCTCTGATTGGAACAAATTTAAATTTTTTTTTTGTTCTGGCAGGGATTATAAAAGTCAGGAAATCCAGAACAATTTCGTTATCATTGTGCAAAAATGACAAATTTCGCGTTTCGTAATTTAATATAGAATTAGTTTTTGAAAAGAAGTCTTTTCCCAGAATGCAGCTCAAAGGAAAACTGTTAGGTACGACATGAAATGTGTGTCTAAAAGGAATTGTATCACCCAAAACCAGAGTTAGACAACAAGTGCCATATGTTGAGAGGCCGATTTCTGTTCCACCCCGAAGAACGTTTAGTTTTACGAGACTTATCGATGCTCCGGTATCTAGTAGTAGTATGTTAGGATTATTGGTAGCTTCTTTGATTGATAGTTTGATTTCACTTTGAAAGGTTTTATTTGTATTTAGATTCAGGACCGTTGTTTGTTTCTGGGTGGATATCTTAATAGTGGCAGGCATCTCTCTGTGCGTCTCTCGGAAAAGTTTCTGCCCGAACTCTGGTGCCGCTGACTTCGGACGAACGCAAGTTTCCCGAATTTGGTTGTTGTTCATTCCTATTTCTAGAAAAAGCTTCCCTGCTTAACGGATGAGTGCCAGTTTGAGGACTGGAAGCGCGATTAGAGTAAGCTCCATTTCGCTTAGAATTATTATATTGCCTGTTTCGGCATTTTCTATGTTATGCCCGATGATTTTGCAATATCGACATGTTGGAGTATTACGGACTGTGTTTACACGGCCACTATTGGAAGCAGACACAGGAAAAGGGATGTCGTTGTTTGGTTGGAATCCTAGTTTTTTCCTACATTCAAAATATGTGTGTCCAGAAAGACCACAAAAGTTACACCTTGGGCTCTCTGATCTTTGATCTCTTTCGGAAACTTGCTCTTCGGCAATAGCGTAATAAATACCGTCACTTAAAGTTTCGTGTTTAGTCGACTTCACTATTACTTTTAGGGGTGACTTTAAACCCCTCTTAAACTTATTAAGAGCAGTGGTCGCATTCATCTTCTAGAAGAGTCTCGATTTTTTCAGCAAAGATAGCCACGGATTCTCGAGATCCCTGTTCAACCATGAACAATTCAGACTGGATGTTTCTTTAGATCCTCTTTTAGAGTTTCCCAATCACTATAATCCGTGTAGCGGAAAAAGTTATTGTAAGCTTTGCCAGATAGCTTGGACTTTATTACGTCCAGAAATTCTGTTTTCTCTTCTTGACTAACTACTTTACAATTTTGTATTTCGGACAATTGGGGGAATCGTGTTAAGCACTTGGCATCGCCATCGGATTCAGCTATTAGTTTTAGAGCATTTGCTACGTTAAACCTAGACTCAGGCATGGCTATTTTGGATTTTTTACTAGGGTATCTGAAGCTGATGAGCTTGTGTCAGAAATTTCAGACAGGTTACCCAAACTGCGGTTACGTCGGGTTTTTTTTTCGCTTCTAAGAGCCAAATTAAATGAAACTGTAGACATACCTATACACAATTGTATATTAAAGGAAGCATTTAAAAAACACGAAAACGGCACAGGCTAATTTTTATAAACGTAGTTTTATACACATGCAGGATTTTTGGATTGATGTCAATAAATCTTGAATTGTGAATAGTACATTTCCTACTGGATATTTGTTAATTAAACATATAATTGAAGTTATGATATTTCTCCGGAGGAGATAAAAAAAACTAATTTCAATTTAATGACCGATTTATTTCAAAGCTCTCGTAAAACTGAACAATTCTTAATTTCTACCTTTAAGAACTTTTCTGCTTATTTGACAATAATTTTATATATTTCATTGGACAAAGAAAAAGCTGAATAACTAAAAAATAATTTTGTTTCAATGGAATCAAATAAATAGCAACACGTATCCGGTGCCGATACTTGTTGGTCAGTCAACGTGACTTACCGAAAATTGTCTATTCGACATAACTGCGCTTGCAATTTATTTGATTTTACATTAAATTAAAATTGTTACCATGTTACCATTGTTGTTATGCGTGTTATGATAACTCCTCCGCCTTCAAAGGTCCGCGTCCCGTGGGCTTCAGAAATTCAAGCTGATAGGCTGCAGTCCAGGATAAGTGGTTTCCCGTGTATCCGCTACTACCTCAGGTGTTAGGACAAGTTGTTGTCGGTTTTTCCGGAACCTCCTGACGAGAAGAATGATAGCGATGGCAATGATGGTTATTGTGCCAACATCGGTTATAGTTGAGATCTGGTCGTTACTAAACAGCTTCCGTAGTTTTTCGACATTTTTTAGATGTAGGTTGTTCAGGTACCCCAGGTCTAGCTTAGTTCCTTTCTCGGTTATATTACGTTGTAGGACTGATGGCAATATTTGGAATGTCCTTAGCTCCCTGGTACTGAATGTGTTGTTATTGATTTTTATAGTCTCGTTGTAGATTTGGATCAGGAAGCTACCATTTAGATGTCTACTCGTCTTGTTGTGAATGATCTCGCCGTTAAAGTTGTTCAGATAAATAGTGTTGTCATTAAGCGTTTCGATTTCTTCGTTCTGGTTGAACTGGTACTCGCATCCAGCGTGCTGGCTTTTTAATAGTTGTCCTATACAATGATCGCTTGGCAGTTCTTTTAATTCATTGTTTTTGCAGATGGTTGCATCCTTGAAATTGTAACACTTCCCGGTTATGCCGAAAATTTCATGCTGATTAATGAAAAGTTCTCTATGTTCAACGTAAACTTGCCTGTTGTTTTTTGTCGTAGGTCTCATTGCTACGCGGTTATACTCCTTATTGATGGTTTTCGGCATTGATAACACGTAAAGAATGGTTGATTCTTTCACTATCATTTTTGGCTCTGCGTATTCTATGGCTTCTATCTCGTTTGAGTAAGGAAGTGTCTTGACTTCTGCTATGATATGGCCAACTTCCTCTTTATCTAATAGGTTGGTGTTGATGATTCCCGCTTTAGCCAGTTGGGCAGCTCGTACGATTTCTTTTAGTTCTTCTTTTACTATACTGAGCCTGTTGAATGTTGCTTGTTGAAGTTCTTCCATAGAGTTTTCATTTAATTGTTCGGCGATCTTATTGTACTCTCGAAGGATTTGGTTAACAGTGTTCGTCAGTCCTTCGTTAATATTGTACTGTTGGTTGTTGTTCTTAACTATTTTGTTTTGACTCTTTACAATTTCGTCCCAGTCTGAAGCGTCTGGATTCCCTGCAATCCATTTCCATGCCGAACCAATCCAATTGATAGACCGTCGGTTCCTTTGTGGTTGCTGTTTGAGTTCTGTCAATAAGATGTTAATTTGCTGTACCTGGTGGAGTAATTGGGGTTTAAAAATGTTTTTGGGGCTTACCATTTGTATCGTTGGTAGTATCTTCGTTACAATATCTTCGTAATTAGTTAGGTTTATTACGTGAACAAGGTTGAAATTGCCAGTTATAATTAGTCCTTCTCCCAATTTTAGTGTAACTATCGGTGTGTTGCACTCGTAAATGGTAAACGACGTCGCCATCATCAAAAAGAAAAGAAAAGAGAGAGAGAGGAAGGAAGTTTAGTTAGGTTTATTTTTAATTTGTGTTTTGTGTATTCTTCTGCCGGATTCTGTGATAACAGTAACCTTATTGTCTTTTGCAACTACTTCTTTCTTAAATTTTGGTTTATTCTTTCCCTGGATTTGTTTGACTGCAATGTAAATTGTTTCGCCGGGTTTGTAGGTTTTTGGTTTATTTCTTTTCAAGTTTTCGCTTCTAATTTTTTTTTTTTGA
The DNA here is from genome assembly GCA_963930735.1 of Dioctria linearis. NCBI lineage: Eukaryota > Metazoa > Arthropoda > Insecta > Diptera > Asilidae > Dioctria > Dioctria linearis. The sequence goes on along the minus strand of OZ005740.1, from coordinate 247,824,847 downwards.
TTTTTTTCTATTCTTCCCATTAAGTTCAAATTGACCCTGGTTTTGAAGTCGACCAGATTTTGGTAGTTTATTCGTTGCAGTCTGCCAAGAAAGATGTCGCTTGGCTTCTTATTCGTTACTGAGTGTATAGTGTTGTTATATCTATCTACGGCTATATTAATTAGTTCCTTTAGGGTCAGATCCTTATATTCCTCTTGTAGGCAGCGTACCACCTCAATAATAGTGCTGTGTACCCTCTCTACTGCTCCGTTGACTTCACTTCTTTGCGACGGTGTTAAGTATGTATCGATACCTAAGGTTTTCAGGTAATCTGTTATAATAGGGCTAATGAAACTCTTTGCATTGTCCATTACGAGGATTCTTGGTGCTGTAAAGTAGTGCAGGACCTTAATAATTTTATCTCTCAGGTGCAAAACAGATTTATCCTTTATATGAAATAATTTTGCAAATTTTGAAAATTTGTCGATACAACTGATAAATTTCGCATTTTTTATTTCAATGATATCGATGTGAAGTATTTCCGACGGGTAAATTGGTATCGGAGTTTCCTGCAGTTCTGGTTTATTTGGGTGTCGATCATACTTATTGGCATTACAAATGTCACAGTTTCCGCTGTATTTTCTTATTTCTTTTACCATCTGCGGAAAATAGTATTTTCATGGTTCTGTTCCTTGTTCTCATTCCAGTTTCGGTGAGCTCTCCTATGTTCTTGTTGGATAATTCTGAATTTTTCCTTTTCGCTGTTGATATCTTGTACCATTCGTTGTGTAATGCGTACCTTGTAGTTTGCCAAGTGTTCTTTAAAGATGTTCTGTACCGTTTGAATGAATTTCTCTGGAATGTTGAGATAATTTACTATTGTTGGCTGGAGTTTTTCCTTTAGGACTCGTGTTAGATTTTCTTTATTCATTTCAGGCAGGCTGATGAAGTGTCTTTCGTACCCCGGATGGGGTTTTTCGTAGGCACTACCTTCACTGATGATTATCTGATTTTTGAACACGTTTATTGGGGCTTCACAATGAGAAATTAATGAAGTGTTGTCTTCATCTTCACTATGTGCTGTCTCTGTCGATGAAGAGGTTAGAGCGTCACTATGTGCCGTATCTGTCGATGAGGAAGTTAGAGTATTGGCCTCCAACTTTAGTCTTGACAAAGCATCAGCAACCTGGTTTGTATGCCCAGGCTTATAGATCAGTTCAAAATTATATTCTTCTATTCTCGCCTTCCATCTCTTAACTTTAGCGTTGTTGTTTCTGTTGCTTAAGGTAAAGGTTAGCGGCTGATGATCTGTTAGTGTCTTGATTTTTTTTTGCCCCATATAAATAATTTCGAAGATTATCTAGAGCCCACACGATTGCCAGCAGTTCTTTTTCATTTGTGGCGTAGTTTTCCTCTGTTCGGTTTAGTGATCTAGAGATGATGGTAATTGGGCGATCCTTTCCTATCTCACCCTGAGATAGAACGGCACCAATTGCGTGATTTGACGCATCCATTGTCAGGATAAATGCCTTCTCGAAGTCAGGAAAAATTAATACCTCTGATGAAGAAAGCACCGTTTTTAAGTGTTTGAAAGACTCCAATTCCTTTGCATTTAAATTTACCTTTACCTTTTTTGGCGACTCGCCTTTACTTGTGCGTTTGGTCCTCTAGTAAGGTTTGTCAATGGCTTTGCAATTTTTGCGAAGTCCCTTACAAAACGCCTATAATGTGAGGCAAGTCCAAGAAATTTTTTTACTTCATTCAGATTTTCAGGTGGTTTAATTTTTAGGATGGCTTTTTAGGGTCAGGTTTGATGCCCTTATTCGTTATTATGTAGCCCAAAAATTCGGTTTCTGACTTCAGTTTTGTCTAAATTCGCCCTCAAGTTGGCCTTTTCAAGCTATAGAAATATTTTCTCAACATTTGCAAGATGTACTCTTTCAGTCTGTCCCCCGAATACTATTATATCGTCGATGTAGACGTAGCAGATCTTCCCAATATAGTCTTTTAGCACATCGTCTATCATCCTTTGAAAAATTGCTGGGGCATTTTTGAGTCGAAAGGGTAGTCTAGTGAACTCGTATTTCCCATTCATTGTTGAAAACGCCGTTTTGGGTATGTCTTTTTCCTTCATCTGAATTTGGTGAAAGCCAGACGTTAAGTCAATTGTGGTGAAGTAGTTCGAATTTCCAAGGCTAGCTATAGTGTTTGATATATCTGGTATCGGGTATGTATCGGATATGGTCACTGCATTTAGTCTTTTTAAGTCTATGACCATCATATACTTGCGAACACCTGAAGCGTCCCTTTTCTTGTCGACAATCCAGATTGGTGAATTGTACGGGCTTTTAGATGGTCTTATAATTCCATCCTGCAAGAGCTGTTTTATTTGCTGGTCTACTTAGCTTCTCATATTTACTGGGTATGGATAAGATGGTATAGATTGGGTCATCTGTAATTGTCTTAATATCTGCCCTTATGGTCGTATCTGCTGTTTCTTGATCAATCAAGGGCCCGAATAGGCAATCAAATTTCTTGACAAGAGCACCTACCAGTTTTTTTGCTTCTTCAGATAGGTGATTATCCCTTATTTCAATGCTATTAACCTGGACAGATTTTTTTCCTTGAGAGGAATTGTTATATTAGGTGCAATTTTTAAGGTGTTATTTTCTCTATTGCTAACCGCTCCGAGGTGTTTCAGTGTGTCATCTCCTATTATGCCGTCAAATGTTTTTAAACCTGGTAAAACAAAAAGGTCTATTTCGGTATTGTTATTGTGCATGACCATCAGAATTATTCTCTCTTTTGGCAGCATTCGTATCGAGTGGAAATGCCGCAGGGCGATTCATGTAATTGACCTGCCTTGTCTGGATCGACCTATCGACGACTATTGGCGTTGATGGCTTGGGTTGTATTGGTCTAGGTGGTGGTCCTGGATTTTGTTGGTGTTGGATATTGTACGCCATATTCCTTTGTTGCAACGAGACTTGATTCGGCGTATTACGTGCGACTGCCTGTTCGCGTCTGATTGATGGCATCTGGTTTAGCGGGGCAGTTACGAAGTTGGTAGAGTTTCTCCTATGTATTGGCAGATTTCTATAGTTCAATTTCTGGATTTCGAGGCAGGAAGAGTAAGCCTCCGGTAGTGTACTAGGCCTCTGAATCATAAGCATCTTTGAAAGATCCCCATTAAGGCCACAAATAAATACATCAAGGGCCCTATTTCTATATGTTTCTACAAGCACATTAATTGTTTCCGGCTTATAGTCTTCAGTTTTGATTTTGTTCACAATAAGTGAAAACTGATGATTGATTGTCAAATTTCTCTGCATCAAATTGCCCAGCTGATGCTCTAGATTTCGCAGATCTCTTTTGTCTGCGTAATGAAGAGATAAACATTTTTTAATGGAGTCCCAGTCGTCGTCAAATATGTTGTATGAAATAAGTGCCGAGTCTGCTTTACCCTGTATTTTTTGCCTAATACTTTGCAAAATAGCCCTATACATGGGTTTGGTTCGAAAAATATCATAGCCTTTGAGGATGCTTTCAACATTATGTACCCAAGAAACGTATTGTATTGGATTCCCAACAAAAACTTGTAATTCTTTAACACAGTCTGGTAACTTACTAATATCTTTTAAGTCCTGTTCATTTCTTGGTATAGACAGTGTAGAGGTAGTCGCAGAAATTTTTTTATCTTTTACCTCTAATGTCGTTAATCTTTGTTCTAATTTCCTACTGAGTTCTATTTGAGCATTTACTGCTCCTGTCAATTGCTTAACCGCTTCTTGGAGGTTTTCGATTTGAGACATTTTAATAAAAAAGTTTTCTTCCTTTTGGAGGAAAGGAAAAGAACAAAAAAATAGATATATAAAAGTGTACGACTTTTTAATAGAAAATGGATAGTTCACTTTATTTCACCAAGTCTTTCTATCAGAAAAATGCGCACAATTTTATTTTAATAGTTAAATAGTTCAATAGGTTTTCTATGCTTGTAGATTTTTCTAGGAATTATTGAAACATTTAGTATCTACACTTTATTCCCTCACTTTTTGTGTTTCACCCAACTGTAGTTTGTTCACTAAGCTTTCCAGATTTTACGATCTCGCTCTCTATTCTACTGAGGTTAAGTAAATGTTCAATAAATTTCTTTAATTCTATTCACTTTTCTAAAAATGTCATAGGATATCATTTATTCACTTAATTTGTTTTAAAAGTTTCAATGTATTTAATTTTTTATGAAAGATTTAAAAAAGAAAAAAAAAATATTTATTCCGTTTTATTCACTTTTCAAGAATTTCAAAGAAAAAAGAAAATTTGCTCACTTAATTTGCTTTGAAAGCTTTGGTTTTGGTTTGTGGTAATTTGCAATTCACATTCCGTAGTAATTCGTATCATATGTAAAATTTGGTACTTACATTAAGATAATTGATTTCATGGTTTTTTTTTGTACTAGACCAAGGATTAGCGTTTCCTTAGATTTTGGTCGTCTGTGCCTCAAGAATATTGCGGGTGAACCGTATTTATCCCGTTTAGCCTATGGCGTTGATTGTTGCGATAAGCCTACTAGTGGTACGTGTGTCAGCCACAGCATACATTCGACGTAGTTCCTATAGTGATGAGATTTCTCCAATAGTCCATGGACAGCTATGTTCTTATGGGAATAGCTTCTCTGTAGGAACTTCACTGTTTGCTGAAAGATAATATGATCAATGGACAAACTATGTTCTCATGGGAATAGTTTGCTGTGATTATTTCACTTATTGCCAAATGCAATTAAACAATTCTCTATTTCAGCACTAGGAGTTCACTATCACTTTTCTTCGCAACTACTTGCACACCGTTTTTTATATAAAAAAAACTTAAGACGACATATGATATTTCTCCGGAGGAGATAAAAAAAACTAATTTCAATGTAATGACCGATTTATTTCAAAGCTCTCGTAAAACTGAACAATTCTTAATTTCTACCTTTAAGAACTTTTCTGCTTATTTGACAATAATTTTATATATTTCATTGGACAAAGAAAAAGCTGAATAACTAAAAAATAATTTTGTTTCAATGGAATCAAATAAATTGCAACACGTATCCGGTGTCGATACTTGTTGGTATTCGACATAACTGCGTTTGCAATTTATTTGATTTTACATTAAATTAAAATTGTTACCATGTTACCATTGTCGTTATGCGTGTTATGATAACTTTGATGGTATAAAATAATGAAAATATTTTCACGACACTGAATTATTTCATATAACTCATTTCTCTCATGTGTGATTTTACAAATGATTTTCAAACAGCGAATACGTTCTTGTATTAATTCGGGTGCAAATAAAATATTAAAAAAAAAGAAGAAAAAAACGAGGGAATATATAGATAACAGAGAAGTGTCGTCGCTGTATACATTTACAAAATTGTTTTACTGCGCCCAGATACTGAGAAGCGATGTACGATTATTTATGAACTCATCGCGCAATCACACTTTTAGTTACATCCTTTCATCGACGCTTTAAATACACTTGACTGAACTAATTTGTTTGCTCGGTACATCACCGTACACACAAAAAAAAATAATTATTTGTATATAGTATGTGTATGTATATGCATGTAATAAAATTTTATTTATTTATTTATAATTTTTAATTTTAGTAAAAAGAGGAAAACAGGGAGAACCCAAAATTAGTCAAATTGAGAGGAAATAAATCATTTGACTAAAATAGATATATATATAGTTATAGTTAAATTGAAAAGAAAAAAAACTATTTCACTAATTATCCAAAACATCTCAATCAGTGTGATGATTACTTACGGCGTCCTTAACAGCATTATGAAATAATTATTGAAAGTGAAAGATATTTATGGTTGCTTGATTTAGCAGTAAGGATGGTTCCATCACTAAAGATGATTGTAACCAATTAAATCGCTGTATGTAGGTATTTATCTCGGTTTTTAGTGCCTCACATCTGTTGAGCGAATTGAAATTGAATATCCGGTGCGGGAGTATTGTTAAGAAAAGCAACAATACTTTAAAGCACAATATTTTAAAACACGATTATGCACGATTGATTAAAAAAAATGGATTTATCCAGCATCACTTGGATCCCACCGCTGCCATCATTTAGTTGTTGTGGAGTGCACTTAGGGTAGTGATTGTAAAACATAAACTTTAATGGAATTTCGATTTTATTTTATTTTAAATCAAACTAACAAATATTAAACTCGACCGCATCGATTTGGATTTAAAATTACACTCGTTGAACTCGATGTTTTACGCCTTCGCCAGGCAGCACATTTCCCACACCGAGACGTAGCTTGAGACGCCTTTTGAACAGAAAATAGATAAGAAAGTGCTTAGTTTGCATTTCTGTCTTTCGATTTTGAGCACTTTAGGAACAAATAAATTACATTTCTGCCTTTAAAATTTGGACACTTGAAAAAGGAAATATTTGAAGAGTAGGCAGAAATATGATATTGGGAATTTAGTTATTACAATTTATGGTGTGTCGCATGTGTACGTGATCTGGGGAATGTGCTTCACAACAATATCCATACTTCCTTCTAAGCTGGTGGGATTCCTGCAGTGAAGAATAGAATGCATAGGTTCTGGTAATGCGGCGGATTTATTTGCCTCGATAATACTATTTATTTCTTCTTCATCTTATGAGACTGGCTTTGTTTTAACATTCATTTTCCTGACTCCTGAGTAATGTTTTCACTCCGTTATAAAAATCTGCGCTGTTTGTTTTACACTTAACTGTTCTTAGTTCGTTAAAGAGTTCTAATGTTGTAAATCTGTCACCGAAGTTTTGTATTGAAGTATTTTTAATGTCAGTCCAAGAAGTTATGTGAGCTTAATTTCTATTAGTTCCCTAGCTTTTCATTTTAATTTTAATTTTAATTTTAATTTTATATGATCTGAGAATATATTTTGATATAATTCATCACATCTCTTTAATGTGGGCTGAATTTTATCGATTAAATCGATTAAGTTTTGAAAATCTCTAAAATCGCCACTAAATTCAGGCAGTTTTGATAGATATTTGAGGGGGTGAATGGTGAGTGAAAGCATGTTTGGGTTTTGATGAAAAGCCGTGAAAAAATTGTTAATTATATTGGAGATTTCTTTAGATCGGTCTAATGCTGACTCAATTTGTTCTGATAATGTAGATGGATTGGGGACGTTTGCAATTTGTTCAAGTAAATTAGATGGATTTCAGTCTGTCATAATATTAATTTCTCACCATTACGATTTCTTTCTATCGTATTATCTATATATTATATATATTTGGACTTTTATCAAGAGAGGAAGCAAAAAATATTCTGGTTTTTCACTAGGTGACTCACTTCTGGAATTTGTTTTAACACATTTATCACTATTTTCAGGATTTTTGTTTTCACTATCTTTTTTTTCAAGCACCAAGCACTTTTATAGATAAACGTATCAATTAAAATATTATGAAATCTAATATAAAATAAAATGAAAAAAGAGAAAAAATTAAATTCAAATTTAAAATTTAAACTACTTTCAAGATTTATTTTTTTTCACTATTTTTTTTTCAATCTTTTTTCTAGATAAACTCATCAATTAATGTAAGATTTGTTAATCTTGCAGGTAGGTAATGATGGAGAGTTTGTGAGAAATTCTATTTCACAAGCGCTGGTGTTGGTTTCTGAATAGAGGATGATGATGTTCGCAGAGATGATTGAAGTGGCCAATTGTAGAACATATTGCCATTTCTTGTTCTGAGAACGGATAGTATTGATCACGATGTAGATTGATTATGAGGAATTGAGATGACGGCTTGATGATCACATGGTCATGATGCTGTAGAGTTCTAATAAATTATCTTGATTTGCTTGTAACCGCAAAGTTGGTGGTAGATTTTCCTTGATAATAATTAATTGGTTGCTAAAATTAAATGCACTGACAAATGGGTTGAAGATTTCTAAGAGTCTTTGTTCTTGGATTTCCTTGGTTATCCCTTTTAGTTGGAGGATGGTTCGATTTCTATGTTCTTCAAACTCTTGTAGTCGCCCTTCCATTATCTCACTAGATTTTTTGATTACATTTACTGTTGAGTCCACTATAGATAGTAATTCCAATAGATGTTGCTGATTTCTTTCAAGATTATTTATTATTTGAGACATTTTCTCGGCATAAGTCGAATCCAATACTCCAAATAAGGAATGTGCAAGATTTCCAACAATATCTAATTGGGCCCTTCTATGTCTTTAATACGGGTAAGCAACGCATTGTTGTTTTCGCATTTTCTATGTAAGTAACTAATAGATAAAATATGCAAAAAATGTTCATATGCTACAAAATTCTGACGACATATGTAAGTAATTCATTAATAAATTATGCAACAACAAAAATTGTCCTTATAATACCAATTTCCTTTACTTTCAAAGTTTGTTTAACCACAGAATATGCACAGCACTGACGACATATGTAAGTAGCTAATTACTAAAATATGCAAATATGTTCATATAATACGAATTATCTTCAATTTTATAATGCGTTGAACTATCGAAGGTGCACAACACTGACGACATATGTAAGTAGCTCATTAATATATGCAAAAATTTTCATACCTATTTTATTCAATTTTAAAATTCGTTGAATGGCCGAAATATGCCCAATAATGACCATGTATGCAGGTACGTAATGCACCAAATGAATAAGACGCTAATAATACTTGAACCTTGTTAATTCCACATATCGCTAAAGGATCGAATGTGTACCACGCTGATGTAGTACTGAGGTAATTGACTCACAAGATGATTATGAAGATGGTTTGTATAATAGAGAACTTCTTGAACGTTAACAATACTTAGCACTTTTACATTTTTGATACTACCGAACAAAGCTGAATATGCACAACACTGACGCTGGATAGAAATTAAATGAATACGCCGCTAGTGGTACTAGAACTTTTTATTATTTCAACTATCGCTCGACACTTATAATTGCAGAACATGCGAAACACTCATTATGTCCCCAGTACGTACTTCCAGGTACCGCTAAACCAACGGACTCTCTCAATAACAACGAAAATCAAACTCACGGTAGTTCACTCTGACTTTTATTTCAAGTTCCCATTGTTATCGGTACGGTGAAGCTTTCGCAACAGGAAGAAAGAGGTAAAACCCGAATTTTGCACGCTTCTACGTAAGAGACTTGACACAACAAAAAAACTTGCAAAGACTTGAGCCGTCGGCGTAAACTCCGTACATCTTACTCACTCGTGTCAGATCTCAACATCAACTGCCAACTTTTTCCCAAACTGCCTACATCGCCACCGTTATTTGTTTACCGCCACCGACAGGCGATCATCTTTCGCTTTTGTCTTCGATCGACCCCCGAAATCTATTCGGGCAGCGATGCTGCTGACTAAGTGCGGGTGTGCGTGTATAATTTTTAGCAACTCGTTGCCACCGAATATCTGTCGTGAAGTCGAATCTTCCGAGAATTTTGGGCGGGCTTGCTTTAATGTATTGCATGGTGGTGTTTTACGGCTAGGCGAGTTGCCGTTTGTTTTTTAGGAATTTTGGCTGACTAGCGGTAAGATTTAAGCGAAGAATTGTATTTTGTAATGGTTGCTGTGGAGGATCTGAACTCCCGTGCCGAGTGAGATACCTCTTTGGAATCGCACCAGTATAAGCCACGAAGTACTGTTGAGTGAGAGGACTTCTGCAGTTAGGACAGTTTGCTTGTGCATTTATCCATTCTCGCAGACATGCTCTATGAAATATGTGCCCACAAATGGTGGCTACGGGCTTCTTCTTGGCAGACCAGTCTCCCTCTTGACAAATGGTACACTGGTCTGCCCTCTGTATAGGAGCTTACGAAACTTGATCTTTATGCCAAGCAAATCACGACAGGAATTCAGAATAGATAATTCCACAACGTTCGATGTCTACAAACGGTTAGCAGAAACAAAATCTTCACAACTAAATTAATTATAATCTACCGTATCGAAAATATACTATACTATGACGGATCTAGTACTTAAGCAAAAAGGATAAAATTCAAAAGATTATATGAACTAAACTCAAACTTCTCGAAAAACGAAATAAGAATTCAAAAATATTTATCATAAAAGTCTCCTCCCACTCTCCAACAGCCAATCCCAACACAAAAGTCTTCCAGGCCCACTCTCTCTCTAATCAGATCAGAACTATGCGGTAAGGATAAGTAGTGTGAGTGTGTACATGAAAAATCTTGAATCCTCACAGAAATCTGGGAAAAGTTGGATTGGAGAAGCTGGAGACTGAAAATGATACTAGAGATTCTTCAGTCAGGCAGTTAGCAGTATACCAACTCCTGATTACTGAAGGTCTCCAGCATCACTTCCATGCTCCAACAAATCTTTCCTTCCTCCTCACCTGATTGCAATACTTAGCTACCAGCTGGCAGAGTCATGAATCTGGTCAACTAGTTAGCTTAAAGCCAAAAAGTCATCCCACAGATTTACGACTCTGTCCAGCTAGTCGGCCAACAAAGACATGCCTCCGCGAGAACACAAACAAAAAAATTGTAAGGCCACCTACTATTTCCATAGCAGAAGGCCAGCGAGATCGATTCAAACAAATTTCAAAAAAATTCAACAACTCGACAATAGTTCCGACTTGAGGCTTGACCAAAGTCAAACCTAAAGTTGAACTTGCAGAAAATACTTTCAAAGACGAATAACTTTACTAAAACAAACTTTACTTTCATCAAATCTCAAAATAGCAAAACTTTAAAAATTCGAACGTTACTCTACCAAAAATTTCAAATACCAACCAATTAGACTCAGGCCCGCTTATAACTTCCACTGGATATGAGACTTGAGGTCAATCAACTAGCGAATACCAGATGATCATATCACTCAAAGTCCCAGTCCCCAGTAAAAGTCATAATTAGACCACCGAAGTCTAACTCAGGTTGCCCCTCGTTGGGCGCTGCCAGCATGAGCTGACAGATCACTCGGTGGACAGCCTTTAGTGCAGGGCGTAACGCTAGCTCGCCTCGGCTATTGGCGGAGAGTCTGGGGAGGTTCCACGAAAACCTGCCGCTGTGCCACCTGCCATATTAAAAAAAAATTCGTGCCTTCAAGCCTGAAAGGTCCTGAAGGGACCATTACACCACTTACCCTTTGTTAAGTTCCAATGTGGGCTAAGCATAAAAAAGGCTCAGGTGCCGGTTTTAGAAATGATAAGACAGGTTGAGTTCAAAATAACAAAAATTCACTACTTTATTGATCACAAATATAACTCTTAACAGCTAGGCAATTCAGTACTTGAAATCTAATTCAATTCAAAATTCAATTAAACTTTCTACTAATTTAAAATAACGAGCCTCCACTGACGAATTTCTAATTTCTTAATCTGTAATAGAGAAAGGAATTATTAATAATCAACTCAAACTAAAGGGGTTAGAATTTTGAGTGACAGAGTGAGCGTCATACAAGTGCTCATAAAAAGTCTGGGGTCAATACTCCCAATTTAGGGTGCTGAAAATATATTAAATTAAATATTATTAAATTTGTGATTACTTTTGTTAGTATAAAAAGGGATTCAGAAATACTTCCCTTGGTTTTGGTTAAGCAAGACTTCAAATGCTTTCAGAACTACCGATCTATCTTGTGGCTTGGTCAAATCGCAAGTGATTTTCTATCAAGTCAAGTCAAGTCAAGTGTGATTTGCCCCGAATTTTTATTTGCTTTTGTCGTAGTTTCCCTCGAAGTTTTCTCTATTTGTCCTCATTTGTTCGTTGGGGCTCATCTTTAGCCCTCAGACATTTAATTTGTTGAGGTGCAGGTTGACTTTGTTTATAGCCAAATATGGGCAGCGAGATTGGGCATACGTGAGGGAATCATCAGCGTATAAGAGTGTTGTCCCATTTTCGTTTGGTGGTTGGTCAGAAGTATAGAGGTTGAAGAGGATTGGGGAACACCAGTTTCTATTGTCTTGAGTGATGATTTGTGTTCTTCGAGTTCCACGTAGAATTTCCTAGAAGTTAGAAAACTTTGGATTAGCAAATTGAGGTGTGGGGGAAACCGAACTGATTTAGCTTGAAAACAAGCCCTGCTGTCCATACTGAGTCGAATGATTTTTCGACGTCGAGGAAGCAGCCCACGATACATTCGTTCCTGTTTAAGGCTCTGGTTGCATCCGTGTGAAACTTTAGTAGTGGATGGAAGGTGGAGTGTTGTGTGTTTGAAACCAAATTGGGAGTCTCGGTGTATATTTTTTTCTTCGCAAGTGTTTTTAACCTGTTGCTTGATGACTTTCTCAAAAAGCTTTCCTCAGTTTGAAATTAAGGAGATGGGCCTAAACTCCTTGATATCTTTTGATGAAGTCTTTTTGGGGATTGGGAAAATGCGTGAAATTTTCCATTTATCTGGGAAATAGCAATTATTTATGCAATTATTGAAGACGGTTGATAGGAAGGCAAGAGCTTTTGGTGGAAGTTTTTTAATAATTGCATTTGAAATTTTGTCGGGAATATTTTGAGTTTATTGTCTTGGTTAAGACGAAGAGGTGCAAAGGATTGGTGAAAATATTTTGCTCTTCAGGATAGATTGCGGAGTTATCAGCGCAGAAGAAGGTTTGTGGTATAGAGCCGTTTGCGTTCAGAAAAGTATTAACACTGCTGTTTACTTCCAAGGAGAAGGCTGGAGTACTGTGGGAGAACTAGAGTTTCTTGGTTGTTCTTTATGAATTTCGGGAGTTTTGGCTTCCTGGCACAGACTTTGTTAATATTTTCAAAGGTCTGTGGGCTAGGTTTGATTTTTTCAAGTGTTTTTCTAAACTGCTCATCGCAGAACAGTTTAGTTTGCTCATCAATGATAATCGATAAGCATTTGACTTGGGAGAGAATGGACTGGTAGGCCGCGTTTTGAGAGTTTAGTGTTCTGTGATAAATGCGGTTTAAGATTTTCCGCAGTTTTTGCCTGTATTTATACAGACTTTGAAGATTTGCCGGAAGGTTTTTATAGAAATAGTTTTTGGAACTAGTAGTCTTTGAAAAGTGATTTATATTGCTCTGTAGGCAATTAGTGAAAAAATCTATTTGGGCATCTATTTCTGAGTTTGTTAGCTTCCTACTGTTGGGGGAGGCTGTTTTCATACAGTGTGGTTAACCTGTCCTGGAAATCATTCCAGTTCACGTCTACCAAAGCGGTGGAGGTGGGTAGTGCCATCGTCAGTATATTTATCGGCGAATTAGGTTTGATGGTCACTTCTATTGCTAGATGATCTGACGGAGCATGATGTGTAACGCAGTTGAAATTATTAATTTGGGGAAGAAGGTTAATCAAACTTGAAGAAACAAGGTAAAAGTCTATGTAGGAGCCTGATCGGGGGAAGGTAGGGGTGGTTGGCGAAGCTACAACGAAATCATGGCTATCTTGCAGTTGTCTTGCCAGATGAACTTTCCATTGGGTCATTCCACATTGGATGCCTGGCGTTGAAATCTCCTCCAATAACCGTATAGGTGTAATCTTTGGAGATATTATTGAGGTAGCTAAGGTTCCTTTGAATCTGCACTGCCCGAGCACCACATCTGCTATAAAGGGAAATGAGGAGTAGTGTTTGTTGGGAGGTAAGAAAGACTTTGACTGCTGTGCATTCCATGTTGCACAATGGTCTGAGCTTAAGCTGTTCATATTTAAGCCCATCGCGAATTAGGATGGCCGTGCCAAGGGAAGAATCAGTTTTATCTGAGCGAGTGGTCGAGAATTTCTCGAAAACTAGCTTGTGGCGTCGACTGAGATGTGTCTCTGAAAGAAGAACAAAGTTAGGTTTTTGTTCCGCAAGGAACGAATTTACGGCTATTCTTTTATTATGCCTTACTAGTGAGTTGCAGTTTAATGCGAATATCTTCAATTTGCTTATTTCCCTAGACATAGGCTAAAGGTAAATTGAAGATAAGCACTTTGACGTTCTGCGAGGGTAGACAGTTTCCTATATTGGGGAATAAAATTATTAATTTTACCCATAAGGTTGAAAAAGTCACACCCGAAAAGGGCTTTGGCCTCTTGAGTGCAGAAGTTATCTGCCTCCTTCTGTGATTGCCTTGGGGCTTGCGATGCCTTAGGGACTTGAGTTGTCCTTAGGGCAGGTTTCGGGATTATAGTGGGTTGCTCGGGTTTGTTAGTATTAGGATTATTATATTGTTTGTTAGTGACAATTTGGGAGAACGACATACCTGGCTTGACGTAATTTTTAACGGCTTCCCTGTGTTGTATACGTAAAGTATACAAAAATTACCTAAAAAATACTCTAGTTTAAAATAGTCTAATGTAAAATATTTTAATTTAATTTTCATACATATAAGCCAAGCATGCTTAAAACAAGCACGGCTTATCTTCATAACGGCGAAGAAATTGCCGTCAGCAATTTCCTCGCATTCCTTTCAATAAACGAAAATATTCCCATAACCCATAAAACGACTTGGGAAAAATAAAAAGAATTAAATTTCAAACCCAACTCGCTTCAATGGAAAAAAGCCCCACGACAAATTTTACCTTCAGTAAGATTTGTCGTATATACGATATGTATGTACATACATACATACATACATATCGGGCGCATGAAAATTTTACGTCGGTGAAGACTGAAACGATCAAGTCTTCACCGAAAAAAGCTCTTATCAGCAAATTGTCGCGAGCTGCATACATTGTGATCGCAACAATGTATGCACGGTAGCAAGAGGATGGTTGATATGTATGAAAATATCAAATTTCAATTTCAACCATCGTTCGTCGCGATAATTCTGGGCATGTTTAAACATGCCCAGCGTAAAATAATTTTCTCAGGATAGGAATGCGAATTAAGCATTTTCCTATTCTGAACGAAGAGACTTACGATTGAAAAATCTAAGTCTCGACACAGTCGGTTTTTAGATGTACAAGTAGTCAGTTTGAGTCAGTCGAGTTCACAAAAAACCTTGGTTAGAATCGCGCGGTTAAGTTACACGTAAGAGATTTTTGGGAGTATTAATAGAGATAATTTTGAAAAAAAAGGCTTTTGACAAAAAAAAAATAATAATAAGGGTGGATTATGAAGTGATCGGCTCGGTTGTTTTAAAAAAGGCAAATTGTAGAAACGAAGACCTTTTCTCCTCACTAAATCGAGTGGTGATAGTTAAGTTGAATTGTGTAATGGAAGTTATACTATTGTTTAAGAATAAAAGTGTATTGGAGCAAAAAGCCCCTAGTGTATAAAAAAATAAAGAGTAAATAAATCAAAACAAAGGGGAGTTTTTCACGCATACAGAGGTACTATCTGCTCCGGCAAACCTTGGGCAGCCAGGTTTGTAATTGTCAGTGTAAAAATATATAACACCTGGTAAAGAGCTCCTTCTGTTTCTGCTGTTCCCTTCGTTGGTTCTTAATAGTGTTGACTTCCTTGTATTTTGGGCATCCACGATAATTGGCTGGATGTCCCACCTTTTCGCAGTTCACACAATACGGTTTTGCCTACACGTCGAAATTGTTTCTGGAGCACTCTCCAGGTCCATGCTTTTTATCGCATTTGACGCCGCGATACTTCTGCCCACAGTTGCTGGCTACATGCCCATAGCGCTGGCATCTCTTACACTGGGCTACTCCCTTCGCACATCGTTTGACTCATCAACAGGTCCCAAATAGCGAAATTGGGTAATTTGAAAAACAAATGAAAAAAGAAGAAAGAAATGAAAAGAAATGATGAGTCAAACCAAGACTTGAAACTTGTCACCAAAAATTAATAAGTTGTGTGATGAAATAAAAAATTAGAACATTTTTTAGCTTTTGCTATATACCGGAGAATCCCAAAAAATTCTTTCTTGAACAAAAATAAAAGTATTGTATTTGAAAATAAATCCAGTCGGCCACCAAAGTGAATAAAAATTCTGCCGAATCATTTGCTGTAAAATTTCTAGAAAAAACTTATTGCGCATCTGGCACAAGCAGATATTCAAAGGATATCAAATCTATGAATTATGAGAATACTACAATACAATTGGATTCTATTCTAACTTAAAAGGTAAAAAGTAACGGGCAGGCTTTTGAAAAATAGAATGCGTATACCGCATTGGATGCAATTGAATTCTAACTGGAAGAGTATAAAAGTACCGATTACTTTGGAAAGTGGATACCGTTACTTCGGATAAGATGAAGTAACGAGTACCAAAGTAACGAGTGGGCACTATTCGCACATCCTTTGAAAAAAAGTTCCTTGAGCATTCCATGACTTTTTATTAATTTTTGCAAAAACTAAAAAAAAATTTGTGAAAATTATAATATTTTTTTTTTTTTGCAAAAATTAAAATACAGGTGACGACATGTTATAACTTCGCATCGAAA
This sequence comes from Dioctria linearis, assembly GCA_963930735.1. NCBI lineage: Eukaryota > Metazoa > Arthropoda > Insecta > Diptera > Asilidae > Dioctria > Dioctria linearis. The sequence goes on along the minus strand of OZ005740.1, from coordinate 247,808,530 downwards.
GCGATCATCGAAGCGAAGATTTCGCTCTGGTGGTATGTTATCAGATTTTCGTTCGACAGGCGATTTTGCTTGTTTCGAACCTATTTCCGAATTTTTTCCGCTAGCACAAATTTATAGATTCTTTTTCTAGATGATGATAAATTTTATTATTAATGAAATTGGAATTTATGAATTCTTTAAGTGGCCTTATTTGTGGAGGATAACGAGAATGACGAAGAAATAATTAAATACCCGACAAACCACCATTTTTAAGGTAGCGATATAATGTTAGGATATGCCTAACGAAATATACTGCCTTATTAATTTTTGAATTCAAGAAATATTCTTACATGTTTTACAACTTCAAGTTTGAAGAATCATTTTCTTAAATTTTACATACATTTTATAATCTTCGCTTGTACTCTCACTTTCAACAAAACTCAGTGATGCTCTATCGAAATTATCGCCTGTCGAAAGTGTTACAACATACCGACTATCGATAAATTGTCGAACGTCAAATCTTTCGAAGTTATAACATCATGCCCCGGGCTTTAACCGTCTCATTCTAAATTTTAATGCCCCCGACACACAGCGCTCTTAATGGCAGAAACACATCCAGGCCCCGATGCTGCCTCGAGGCGTTGTCAAAATTTTCGACACGGGTTTTCAAATGATACAACACAAAACCAAGCCAGCAGCTAGACTCAAGGTCTAGCCGCAAGGCGCACTTTGCTGAATGTTGGAAATTTTTCTCTCTCAGGTCTACTTCTGTCAACAGATATACTATCAAAATTACAATGACAGCATCTAGCCCCGCTGGTATCCTTATACCCTAGATGAAATCTATTGGGTATACTAAATTTGCCATTCCGTTTGTAACACCTCGAAATAATGATCGTAGAGCAAAATGGATTGGAAACCCATGCATAATATTCAAAGTTATTTTGATTTTTGCATGTCCCTCCGTCCGTCTGTGCGCACGATAAAAAAAAAAGTTAAGTTAAGTCCGAAAATGAGACAAATCGGGCAACTCCTTCGTCAGGTTGCCATACAAAAATTTCGTTTTCCACTATATATTTGGACTCTGCCTGAGAACACGTCGACGTAGAGAGCTGAAATTTGGTACATGGTGTTTTCATTGTACTATCAAAAAAAAAATTTAAAAATGGACTAAATCGGGGAACTCTTTCTTGGTGTTGCCATATAAAGATTTAGGTTTTTTAAGTATACTTTGAAAACGATCAGTCCAAGCCATTTTTATTGCACTAAAAACTTCTTCACTATACGAGATCCTATAAAATAGGTTATAGTCATTTTTTCTGTGCGACAAATCGTTCTAGAAATATATGCGAAAAACCATTTCAAAAATCATACTTTCACAGAGGGGAGTGACCGCATGAAATTACATATGGGCATTCATCTTAGGGCATAGGTCAGCAAAGTGCGGCTCATTGGCCCCATATGTGTGGCTCTGGCACAAATATCCATGGGCAGGCCCGAAAGACGCGCCGAGAGTATCCGTCGGAAGATGGCTGCCTTATACACGATGTGGACGAAACTCGGGCGTTTCAACCAAAGAGTCTAATAAGAAGATAGGAAGAAGACCAAACAAAATAGGACATTTTTCGTCTTTTCTAGAAAGAAACAAGTAATCATATACTTATATCTTTTGCATGAATGGGAAAAAAGAATTTGTTATGGATTATTGCAGTGCGACTGATACAACGAGTTACAAACAAAAATTGAGAGAACGTACGATTACCCAAATGACAAAATCTTCTTGAATACCTTCAAAAATATAAATTTCGCATTGAACAACGCACTAAAAGGAGACGTAAAATTTCTGACTAATAAAATTCCCCGAATCCCCCACTCAATCTCTTTCGAACAAGAATAGAAGCACGTGCTGTCCAAATATCAGGATTGCAGCAACAACTTTGGGACAAAACATATGATTACAACAATAACTGGAACAAACTCTCTCAATATTTCAGAAAAATCTGTTTTCATAGCAGTGCGGGAGCATTTTATGAGCGTAAAATCTGAAAACTTCGCCCCTTCTCATTTATTTTCTAAAATTAATTATTTGCCATTCCGTTTCGTTGCATGTAATCTGCAGTCGCATTTCGAACAGTCTTATCTACAGTGGTCTGCAAATATCGTGTCTGAAACTAACAAGCGTGTTACAAAGGTACTTTCTTGAAGAATAAAGTTGTTGTATTTTTTATTCAGCTGTACATCCTACAGGTATCTTTGTAATGTTTTATAGAAAACACTATAAACTTATTCTTTATTTAATTCTATAGCTTGTTATAATTATTGAACTTAATCTATCTGGTACGTGAGTGAGGTATATGACAAGAGCTATCTATTTGCCTTGTTTATATAGCACGCTTACACTCTGAAATATTCGTTGGTTTACACAACATATCTACAACAGTCATCAATTTAAAAATAAAAATAATTTTGTATAGGTGACTTTTGAAAAAAATATATTTTGGAACATTTTTATAGGTGCCCTTTTTGATATAGCGACCAAAAAGAAGCAAAGAAAAACGGAAGATGAAAAAACCCTTAAATTTAGAGTTGAATAGATCGAGACTTTCGCGTTTATTCAAAAATTAAATGTCTGTCCGACATGCCTTATTCGTAAGGAAAAATTCGCGCATAACAAGAAGTCAAATTTAGAGAGACACTTTACAAAAAAACATCCGTCATTTAGCACTAAATATCCTGTTGGTAATGCAAGAAAGAAAGTTAGTTGAAATGGAGAGTGAGTACGCTGATCTTCTGCTTTATAACAAGGTACGTTGGTTATCAAGAGAAAACATTTTAAAACGTTTCACATTCCTATTACCATATATCAATATATCAAACCATTTCTTCTTGAGAGGTTTGTTCACTATCCAGAACACACAACCAGTGAATCCAAAACTTTTATTTCATGGTAGACGTTACATCTTATCAAAATCAGCTTAGTTATAAGCTACAAGGGAAAGAAAACACAATTTTTCGATGTTAGAAGGAGTTATTTCAGTCGAAAACAAATTATCAGTTTTTGCTCAAGATTTTGAAAAGGAAAAACTGTTTCACTTTCCGAGTCTGCTGAACCATCGCCAAGAAAATAATTCCTCTATTGACAAATCCTATTTCAAGACAACCATTTTACATACATATGAGGGACGTTTTTCTCAGCAGGTTTCAGGAATTTAAAAATAGCAGAGCGACTTTAGCATTCATCAAAAACCCTCTTAATGCGTCGATAGCAGATTTGAAATTTTCTCCTTTTGGCATTGAAAAAAACAAAAGTGAATGCCACAACCATTTCACTCGATTAATTTTGTTGGTAGGACTGCAGCGACGACGGCGAAAATGTCGTCGATCTCTCAACGTCGGTCGTCGCAATTTGGTGCATTCGCATAAGATGCTGTGCTTTTAGAAGTTTGACACCGATATATCGTCGTCGTTTGTGGTCGGCAGATGCACAGCGGTGCTCTATATTTAAATTATCTGCCAAATCTAGCGCATTTTTCCTAATTATAACTATAATGAAGGAAGAAAACACTTCATTAGTATACTTCATTATCATCTGATTTTCGAGCCATAATGACGTATACTGTCTGACACACGACATTTTAATGAATAGTTAGTACTAATGATGCATTAGATCGTACTGTGTGTCTAGGGTATAACCTATCTAAACAGACTGCATCTATCTAATCCACTTTCCTTCCAGGGATTTCTAACCCTCTCTGCTGCCCTCTACTGGAAGATAGCGTATCATAAATATCTTGGATTGCTGTCAGAAATCTATTCCTTTTCAAATCGTTCACCATGCACAACCGCATCCCACATGTTGCTGTCAACAGCTGACCCACCACAGCAATGCATTTGCGATGTAAACAAAACGGCAGAAATAGGTTAAGGTTAGCATTCGGCTTCGGCAATTATATTTCTATAAAAGATAGTAAACAAACTTTAGAAAGTGTGGTTATTTCGGGACAATTTAGTAGTGAATTTAATGTTGTTGTAAAGTTGATCTAAATCTAATGGTATGGTAATAACAATTTACTTTTGAAGTGAAAGACTTGCATTTTGCGGTTTGTGCAGAACAAACAAACTGCTGAGAATTTTGTTTTATAAGTGCCGGTCGGTGGATTGTTTTCGGATATTTCGATCTTAAATGCTGAAAAACAAATAGTTGTGGTTATTGCAAAGAAAAGTGATGCTTGTGCATTACCTAAACAAGATGCAGAACGGGCTGCTGTAGTTTTTCTCTCTTACACTGAACAGATGTTTATCAAGAATGAATAACGCAGGAATGAACAAAAATTAAAGGAAGCACAATTCCGTTTACCAAATTGTAGTTTCTCACATTCAACTTCCGCGTAAACGGTTACTTATAACAATGTATATGATAGCGCAAAACATCTCCAATGAGCACAACTTTTGATTGCAATTGCAGTATCATTTGTGTAAGCTTCAAATCAGTAATATATTGAACCTATATTTCAATTACCGAAAATATTTCCAGTGCATCGGTGAGAATGTTAAATTGGTTTAAATAAAGGCTTGCTAGTGAATTCTGTCATATAACTAATTCGTATTTTTCGGACATTAAATTAAATTTTGTTCAGGCGAATGTAAGCCATTCAACTATGGGACACCTGCAATACATCTCTATTTAATACTTTAGAGAAAATAATGTATATATAATGTAGTGTTGGACAAATCATGTTCCTGCTTCCGTTACTAAAAGTTTCCGCCAGAACACTTCTTAATATAGTCATAGTATAACTACCAAAAAGTTTTCCAAACTAGTTTACTTCAAGAAGGATTTATTTAAATCCATTTAGCAACTACAGTAGAACCAGCTAAAGATTGTTACATCAAGATTTCAGCAAAGATTTTCGTTTTTCTTATCGATGACTACATATTGCAGGTAAGTGGTTTCTTCTTTTATTTAACATATATTTATTTGAGTACCCATGCAAAACTAAGCATAACGCTGGGAACATCTTAAAAGTTACATGGTAGATTTAATAAAAGAATAAAAGAAATATCATTTTTTCTTAATCAATATACTAGCATAATATTTGCCACTTTTCATCAATGTATAAAGGGCTGTACATCACAACTAGTTTTCAAATCTCTATATTTTAATAAATTTTTTGTTCCGCTTGTGTTTACGAGATACTTTAGGTTTAGTACCCTGGTAGAGTGCAGCCATTTACTACGACTGTAAACGTAAGATTATTGTTTAAAATGAAACAACAAACTCATGACCAGGAGACATTCTAAATAACTTTGTAAGAAAGTTTTGCACTATTTTTGTAAAGTAAATGCGTATGTATCATAAATGTGCAGAATACTATTTACTCTTTATTTAAAGTCAATTGTAAACATAAACAAATAATTATTTGAGCACCCTTGCTAAAGACTCGCAAAGCGTTGGGTACATCATAGATACCCAGTGGGAAAAAAAGCATTGAAAGTCCCTTTAAGGCGCTTCTGCAGAAGCACAAAGCGGTTGGATTATGCTTCAGTTTCATATAAATTTTAACATTGCATGTCCGCAGAATCGGTTTTAAAGTACTTTGAGTGAAGCAAATTGGAAGCTCTGCACGATTTCAGCTCCTACAATGTCGACACAAATAGTTACCATTATTTCTCTTTTGATTACAGAAAATTTAAAGATTGACGATTATGATTATGTGAAGTAAAAGAAAATCACATCGATTAAAGTTTAACATTATTTATATATATACATATATTCAACTTTACAAAGCAAATGTTTTCTGAAACTCTGCGAATCACAATGACTAATCGTCAACATGAGAAACTTACGTGATCACGTTCGCATTCAATATTTGCCTCGAAATTGTTTCAGATTGCTTTCAGAGCAGCACTTTTTTGGAAGCATATCTGTTACAAGCGCTTCGAATCTGCTTTTTTTCGAATCGCTTGGAAGATTTCCTGCTGGGTAGTTACATAGTAGATATACATTATAGAAAAATAAATCATAAAGGGTAAAAGCAGTTGGAGCTTGGGACATAGCAAAATATAATAATAGAAAAATGTTGTAATGAAAGTAGAAAAATTTACATTACAGCAAGAATAGAATACATAGCATATTATAGTATAGTAAAATAAGAAACCTATGTTTAGCAAACAAGTAATAAACGTAATAGAAGAACTTAATAACTATATGGTATAATATAGTAAAGTATAACAAACATTACAGTACAGTAGAAATAAGAATTTAAAATGTATAGTATATATGAGCCATTTTCTTTGAAAGTAGTGTAAGTGTATTTTATCTTATATGGAAATATTTAAGGTTTTGCATTTGAAAAAATGGATATATGTTATTACACTAGTATAGTATTTTTTAAATATTAAATTGATTTAAATTTATAACGTACTACTCATTTTTTAAAATTGTGATTAACAAAAATTTATACTTTTAATTACTTCAAAAGGATTTACACCACTTTCAAAGTCAACAAAAAGCAAAATTCTTACATTTACAAAATATTATTTACGGGATCTCAATTGAAACAAATCAATTTCTTTTTATGAAATTTTTATTAAATACTTCAACAATAAAAAAAATAAAAAACCAAAATTTTTTCAACTCTTACTATTAATATATTTTAACTTTTTTCATTATGATCAATTTTTTGAAAACAGTCATGACGTTTTGCAGGGATATATGGTAATAAATCAATCATATCTTTAAATTTTTCGAATGTGATGGGTCTGGAATGATATAAACGTGTTAGCGCTATATTTCCAACGTTCTGTGGTCTTACTCGTGAGGGCAATAAATTCAGTGATTTAAAATCCTCATTCTCACTAAATTAAGTTTTATAGAACATTGTATATGGTTTGCTTTTTAAAGCTATTATCCAACATATCTTCAACCAATTTATTTTTAGTCTTCTTAGAATTGCATTTTCTAAGGGTTTTGTAGAAACAATATCAGCTTGTTTCATTTCATTCAAAATAAACTTTTTATATTTTCGGCATTGTTTTATGATAGTATAATAGTCTTTAGGAACATACAAGCTGTGTTCTTTTGTATACCTTGTTCTAGAACTCCCATATACTGGAGAGAACAAATTGCTCTGTCTATTGAAGCGAACTATTTGTACTGTTCGCTTCATTTATAAATCTTCTAAGAAAATGTATGAGGCGTTCTTTTGTGTATCTTTTGTTCTGTTCTGTTATCCTGTATTTAAAACATACATATTACGTACGTTTATAATATGCAATGGACACCGACAATTTTGGGTAGGGTAATGCTTTCTGCAGGTTAAAAGAAAAAGCGAAATATCTATCTGGATTTTGTGATTTCCTTATCATCTTGCATACATTTTTGAAATGTGTCTTTTCGCGTTTGGTGGAAATGTAAATTGAATACTTTCTTAAAAACTCTCCTATATGTAATATCTTTTACAGGATAAAAACTACTTTCGTCACACTTTTCTAAATTGTACATTTGCTTGACGTTTAACTCAGGGTGTAAATATCTTCGTTTAGGATTATGAGATTGCGTAGAATGGCTTTCATACTGCGAAAGGCTTTGGATATGCTCCTTTATATGGGTTAGGTGGACATCTGAAATCTTTCTAGACGATCCTGGCATCCGGCCGCGATTATTCATTCCATCATCTTTAGATTTTAAAACACGATTTAATCATCCTATTGATATTTCAAAAGTATTTACAGAAAAGTTTTTGCAAACCCAAATTTTTCCAGCCGGAACAGATAAATTATATTTATATACACATTTTCTGTGTGCGCCTTTATAATTTCTTTGGCGTCTTCTTTTTATATTACACCATTGAACAGCTTTTAAGAGAAATACATTTTGCTTGCTAACATCTGCCAGGTTCCAAAAATATCGAAATTTTTTTTGTGGTCAGTTTCACTAACAAGAGTTCTACAATTTTTTGAACAACCGCGCTCTATATTTTCAAAGTTATTTAAATAATTAATATTTTCATTAGAATTGCTTTCTGATTTTAGGATTCCTTTTTTGTTTATATTCATTGGGATGATTTCTATGAAGAAAGAATAATACACTATTAAAATTAATTAAAATGTGGAATGACATGTATCAATATAAATTTTTTTTTTGTAAATACGCACCTGAATCGCTGTCGGATTCTAAATTGCAATTTTTCATTTTAATAATTTTATGATATGAAATGCACACTTATTACCAATTTATCACTGCATAGTTTTAAACGGAATCACACGTCTCACCTCTTTCAAGATAAGTGAACAAATACGACACTTTACTATATTTCATACAGTGACTTTATATTCTATAATAAACGGGGAAAAACCGAAATTTCAAGAAACTATAAAAATGTTTATGTCATTTACACTGCTGCCAGACATATAAAAATGCACTAAAGAAATTATGTTGTACAATTTTGTATGTCTTTGAGGAAAGTGGACTTACACAATTTTCAAAGTAATTATATTTGTAACTTCATTAACTATTGCTACGTTCCTTTTCTCGTTCAAAATGAATATTTTCAATACCTGTCGTTCTTTTTCTCGTACTCTGAATCGTTCTGAATGCAACTGAGTTTTTCCCAGATTCAAGCAGAACGATTTTAATTTGTATTCGTGAATGCGTTGTTGTGGTAATAGTTAGTTTGTTGAGTTGCATTTGTTGGAAAATGACTTTGTTTTTCATAAACAAACATTTTTACGAATTTATAGTTGCTTTTATCAAAAGGAAGAAATGTCAAACACTTGAAATGGCTCTGTTTCGTTCCTTTTCTATGAGTACATAACTAAATTATGACATCGTTCTGTCGATTCATGCAGATTCATTCAGAATGAGAAAAGGAACGTAGCATACGAACATTTGTAATGATAAAAACAATGACAATTTTAACAGATTTTTTTGGAAAAAGTTTATAAATAAAAAGTTCATAGTAAATTGTATTAATTTTTATCATTAGCTAATTTTTGTCAAAATGGAATTACACCACTTTCAAAGAAATCTGCTCATATATTAAAAGAAGGGTAATCAATCGTTCTTGTTAAGATGTGCGCTCGACGGAATACAAAGCAGAAGAGTGGTTGTTGTCTCTGCTACCTATGTTAATGTCGTTCCCATCAGGTCGGCCATCCTGCAAGTTGGAATCGTCCTCGATGTCACCATCTGATGGATTATCATATGAATTGTTCCAGTTATCGTTTCGATAGCTCGGCAACACGGTTTCATCTTATCAGATGAATAAATTGAGTGGAAAGATCGTTGTGAGCTAGGGATACCTTGTATTCTTCAATTCCTATGGCGTAACTGCGAGGCTTGGAATTGTGTGCATCGAAAACGTTGCTTTTGTTTCTGCTGGGATTTTTGAATGCACTGAAGAGCTTCTCCTCGAAGATTTTCTATGTCAAGGCTCTTGTTAGGTTCATTTCCGTCACGTAGTGCGAGAAGTAGCTTGCTCGCTAACCGGTCTCTAGGCTGGAATCCGAAGAGTAGCTTATGTGGAGTTTGTTTGGTTGTATCGTTCTTGCTGGAACTCATACCGCACTCTATTGCTTGCAGATAGCTATCCCATATAATTGTATTTTTGCTTATTGTAGATAAGGCGTACAGGATTGTTCGATTTCATCGTTAAATCTGCCCGCTTGCTCGAGGGGTTCTGGCTGCAGTCATTGTGTATTTGATGTCGTTTTCAATGCAATAGCTCTCGAAGATTCTTGCGCTGAAGGAAGTTCCACGGCCAGTTATGATTCTCGTCGGAGTTCCGATATGCTTAGCAATTTCGCTCAGAGTATTTATTACAGGTTTCCATGATGTATTTTGAACTGCTCGTAGGACAGTATACTTTGTAAAACCATATAGTCTCTAGGATGCTTTTGGGAATCGGCCTAAGGTGGCCAAGATGCAAGGTATGGAAAAGAATTGCAATCTTTGGGATAGAATAGAGCTCTCCCTCGGGTTGTAGTATGCGCACTCAATGCAAAAAGCAATATAGTCCTTCACCTTTCTCCTCATTTTTGGGAACCAATAATCTCGTAGAAACTCGAGAGTTCGCTGTACACTATAGTGACCAATGTGATCGTGACAGGTTTGTAAAATTTTCCGGATAGCGGCTGAGGGTACCACCCATAGTAAATTCTCATCAGTTTTCTTAAACAACCGATGTCTTCTTAGTTGTTAATTCTTGTGGATGTCTCTCTCTTCATGGTTTAGAGGTTGTCTCATCAAGATTTCCATGATTTTATTCAATTTGGCGTCCTGAATTTGTATGGTGGCAAGCCAGTCTGCATTGCTGATCTCTATAGCAAAAACTCTTAGATCAACTATTTCACCTTCCTTGGCTTCCATTGCATTTCTGCTGCTGAAGGCATCGACAAGGCCCATTTTCTTCCCTTGGCAAAATTCTTTGTCGTACTCCATTAATCGGAAAAACCAACGAGCAATCCTTGGCACTATATTTCCTTTCTCTAGCGTAGTCTTTAATAGTTCACAATCGGTGATATATTTAAAATGCTTTCCTAATAGATATGTATACTCTGAATCTAGACACTGACTCTACGACAGCTAGTGTGTCCAACTCGTGTTTTGTCGCGGCTTCCTCTTTATATGTTCGTCGCGACAAGGACTGCGATGTACTTTCTACTAGGGAGAAGGTCGCTGGCCCTTTTGGTTTGAGTTTTTATTAATTGAATAAAACACTAATCTTTTATAAGATGTTGTCATTTATTTTGCACAACCGCGACTGGTTATTTGTTTAAATTCATTTAATTTACACAGATGTGGGGGTCATTCTTATTCTTTTTACCTTCTGTAACTGACTCTTTAAAAACTGTAAAAATTGATTCTTGAAAACTTTAAAACTGTATCCTTAAGAACTTTAACACGGACTCTTTCTTTATTTTAACAGAATAGGTGCCTTACCACTGATGGGGGGTCAACCTTATTCTTTTGACTTTCAATAACTCACTCGAAAACTGACTGCCTGTTCTTGGTTAGAACGCGGCTATTTATTTAGGCAGTTTCAGTACTTGCCATTCAAACACGGAAATCTGCGTGGAGGGAATTTACTTCCTCATCTTTAAAAAATGGAAAACGCCCAGCTGCATAATATCATTGCAGTAGCACGCCGTTCAGGCACATAAGCCGAATTGGCTGAATTGCTTCTATTGGGCAATGTTATACATAACATTTATAAGTCGTTCACGCATGAGCAAAGAGAATGCGAAGAAAATGCCTGCTATTAACTACTACACCTAAGCTCGTGCTCATGTCGTGAAATGAATGAGAGCGACTTTGTTTCCATTGTGATGCGACTGCATTTTCACATATGGGGAATGTTTGTTCTTTGGACAAATGGTCATGCGGAAATCTTTGGATAAGCGGAACTAATGTGGGAATATGTCACATTTTTTATGCCGAAATATTTGCTCTTAGAAAGCGAAACTAATGCATGTAAGTATACATTTGGATTTTTAAGATGAATTTTTGGAGGTTTATAGGTTTGTTTTCGTTTGAAATATCTTCCCTGAGAATTGAGAATTTCTCTACCATGGGAATTGAAATTTGGATTTCCAGATATCGATGTTATTTATATTTGAATAAATGAAATGAAATATGAATAATTGATGGAGCTTTGGCGTTTAGCCTATTCGGGCGATGGAGAAGGTGATGAGGCTGTAGGCTCATTACAATACTGCCTTGCTGTTGGTCCACTTATCCACTTGTTAATGTCCGTCCACTTCCTTCGGCGTCCTTACTTCATCCACTCCTGTTCAATTCACTCACCATTAGTGACATTTTTAAAAGATAAATTTAATTTAACTATGCTTAACGATCCTAATGAAGCTACAACTGGAGGTGGTACAGCTATTGATGCCTCATTCATGAGATTTATTGATACAATTAATTCAATTTTATTTGTTTCCTATTATTCCTACCAATAACCTATTGTAACTTTTATGGAAAATACACGTAAAGAATGAACACTATCAATAGATGATTGAATGTGATGATGAATAACCAGGATTATTTTTATATTATATTTCTTGCTCTGATGTGGGAGAACCAGTCGCCAGAATCAGTTTTTTTTTTTTTTTTTTCTACAGCAAAGCTGTAGTGATGTTGGTAGAAGACAAGTCGTAGGATCGGTTTTCTTGCAATCAACGAAACTGTGTGGTCATGCTGCTTGCACTTTCGTGCCTTCAGGTACCAAATATATTTGTGGCGAATAAAACTAAACCCTAAAATATTTTCCTTGATAGTTGGGTTGCCCTTTTTTTTTCACGGAACAGGTTCTGGAAACACATCACACAACCTTTTCCCTTGCGGTATAGCGACTTTTGTTCACTTAAGAATTAATTTCGATTAATTATCTCGTTTCTAAGAGAAATTTTGAATAAATTCTCCCGCACTTCACACGCACTGAACACATTATTTCTGTTAGGAATTTTTTTTTGACGTTTAAATCGGACTTTTCAACGGAGCTCACGCGAGCACATGTGCACGCTTTCAACTTCACCGTCAGACCTTTATTCGAACGCTAGACTTACGAGACTAAATTACAATCTAGTGCAGTTGCCTGCCTATCGTCTACAACTACCATTGAATAAGCTTCCTATGAGAGTAGAGGTGCGTTCCTTAAGTAATACATACATAACATATGTTCCGTTAGTTTTTCCACTAAAACGCTATATGCAGCTGAGTGGATTTTTTCGCCTTAAAGTAGGTTTTCTATTAAGCTGTAGATTTCGGGACCAATCCAATCCGTAACATTATTAGCATTGAAATGTTGATCCAACTGACATACGTATGTTTTCCACGTGCATTCTGTGGCATCGAATTGGTGGAAAACTGGAAGACTCACGGCTGACTTTGGTGTTGTATTTCTATTTTCCGATGTTTTCTATTTCGAAATTATGTACTCCATCCAATATCTTTGAGATTTAAGCAATTCAGTAAGCTCTTGAATCACTGTTTCACTCACGATATATATTTTTATTTATTTTCTTTGATTTTTTTTAAGCTTTAATTTTTCCCGAACAATTTTTAAGATTCGTCTTCCTCGTGGCGAATTTGTTATGGTTAAATGAACAACACGTGAGTCAGTTCTATATATATATTTGAGTATATTCCACTTAAGACTAATATAATATTCCGATGTAAATGATAATAGATCCTAACCGCGCTAGTCTATGCTAGCAAGTAACTAGGCAAGCGGCAAGCCGAAAAATACTGAAACAACTAGCGTTGTGTTATGAGGAATTCAAGTAATTAAATCTACTACAATTTTCTTATAGTATTCTGCCCAATATTCATCACAGATATTAATATTATGTAGAAAGCGTAGAAAAATAAGAAAAATGCAACGAACAGAGAATATTTCAGAAGCCATGAAACATATATAATCGTTGGCGTATCTTTTTGATTATAATTTGTTTCAGATTGTTGCCACTGTAGATTTCATACAGCTTAGTTTTTGTCGCATTCTCAATTAAGACATTTATATAAAAGTCTCCAACAATAACTATATCACTCCCCTCCGGCAAATTGTCGTCAGCCAATCTTTCAAATTAGTTGCTGAAATCGTTTGCAGAGAAATTTGGTGACCTGTGGTATGGTATTACTTTGAGTGATTAGCTTGGACGTGAAGTCCCGACTGCCAACATGAACTGACAGATCACTCGGTGGACAGCGTTATAATGCAGGGCGGCACGTCTTTAGCTGTTTGCTTTGGGACACGCCACATGGGTAAAAGTATTTAAGCAGTACTTACAATTTTATTTCTCCGGCAAAAGGTGTTCCATAGAAGAGGCCTCTTAGATGTCCAACCTGCTACTGTGAAAAAGAAAACAATCCAGTGATATAACCGGGCTTCATGAACTTGGTGGCCGGGTCTGTTTCCACCCTTTTACAAATTGGGAAAGAACTGGAATTGGGCAATACAATAAATTTTTAAAAAGGCATTATCATTTCGAATTGACAAAGTTTTAACTTAACTTAATTATCCATCTATATCGGCGCCGTGTGATAAGGACACCGTCAATTAATTTAGGTTGAGTGCGGTATTATTCCCAACAAATTCTTCTGGAGATTTGTAGGAGCTTCGACTCTTTACTATGTCATTGACTAATGTCTGAATGAGGATGGTTTACCATCTCCAAATCGATAAGCCGGAATAATGGAGTCAGCGGAGTGTCAGTTTGGCCTGCCAAATCAAGTGTCATAAAGTATTGACAGTTCCTTAATTTCTCTAAAATTTCGTCTATATTAGGCATGGGGTATTTGTCATCAACGGTTACCTTATTGAGTTTACGGTAGTCGATTACAAATCTCCACTTCGTTTTACCGCTGGCATCTGCCTTCTTAGATACAATCCAGATCGGTGCGGAGTATGGCGAGTTGCTGTGACGAATAATATTTTTTTGTAACATCTCTTGGATTTGATTTTCAACTTCTTCCTTATGTACATAAGGATAGCGATAGGTTTTATATTGAATAGGAATGTCATTGACTGTGCGTATCCCATGTTTTATAACATTGGTGAAAGTGAGTTCTGAATTGTCATTGTAGAAAATGTCAGTGCATCTTTTCGCTACATTTGGAAGTGCATTTTTTACTTCTGGATTCAAATTGTTAATTCTCAATTGATTCATAACAGGTGTTTTATCCCTTCCCTCGAAAATATTAAAATTCTATTGGTCGACCTTCTCTGTCTCCAATGGTTGAGAAATTTCTAATTTGGTTATTTCATTCTTTAACTTTCTAACTTTTGCGCGAATTTGAAAATTATTTATATTGTAAATTCCCTCTTCTACGACAACCAATTGTCTTTAATTCGCTGTTCTTTGATGAAGCCTAGTCCTTCTGGGATACGGACAGGTTCATTTCGATTTCCTCATATTCCTTGTTCTGTAGTATATTTTTATCTATATCGTTCCTTATTTCGAAGTTTAAATCAACCGTTTTTGATCCTGATATTAATATTTTATTTTTATAATCGACAATTGCTTCTATCTGAAGAAGTATATTATTACCGATTCATTAGACCATCGAATTGGTTATGAAATTTACAGACCAAGAATTCAACTTTGACTAGGGGCTACCTATCTCTTCGAATAGTGGTATATTAACTTTTTTGTTAATTTTCACAAAGTGGTTTAAGTTTTTAATTTAAGGTGTTTTTCATTGGGGCTTCTCCATTTCGGATGACAAAAGCTTCGGTTGATTATGGAATGGGTTGCCCCGGTATCTATAATATATCTTAATGGAATAGTTTTAGATTTAACGCACTAAATCAACTTCCATAGGTTCTGGTCTATTAACGTTGCTATTTGTGTTATTTTGTGTATTGTTTCCAAATCTATAATTGCTGTTCAAAATATGATTATTATTGGGTCTGATATTACTAAAATTCGCATGATTATTGTTGTGAGAGTTATTGTTTGTATTACTCCCGTGCTTTAAAATTACAGGAAAGCTCTGATTAAGCGCCCTAGGATTTCAGCATTCACTTGAAGGCACCTGTTTTGCTGTCCTTTGCACAGGGCTTAATTGTGCTTGGAGAAATAGCGGGCTTCCGGAGATTATCACACTTTTGAAACTAGTAGAAATTCACGTGGCTGTTCATTAATTCCATAAAATAACGGGGAATGGAATGCTCTCACTACACCTTTTCAGCCTATGCTCTTATTTTGATTTTTGTTCTTCGAATTCGTCATGCGTGATAATAGCCTCAGCTTTTCATAAAAGTCGTTAGAAAACAATTTTCACCAGAAATAATCATGGATTTCTTACCGTATGTAGCAGGGACTTCCCTTTTTTCTATTTCTCATGTTTCTTGGTTTGCCCTTTATTCTATTATATTTTCCAAGATGGACAGACCGGAGAAACTTCCTCCCTTATCGAGCACTCCGCGATGAAAAAGATGTTCGTTATCTGTCGCTTCTTCTTTCAAGAATCTTCTGAGTGTACTAGGTTAAGTCGTGTGTTCGTGCCCATTGTGGATCCACATTCGCCGTGGATAACGTCAGTATTGCTACAGCTGTCGCATCATACATGTAGTATGCTGCTGGCTGCAGCACGCTACGACCATAACACCTGTATAAAACACCTGTATAAAACACCGATTACCTTACCTTCATTATTATTGTTTATTTTCACTAAAAGTATCCATGTGCAGTAATCTACACCAATGTTAGGCAAAACACTGACTTGTATGCTTTGCTTGGTATAGACACCTACACCACCAGTATGTCTAGAGTTTGAATTGCACATCATGCAGTTGTAGACAGTTATTTGTAGCTCTTCAGTGATATGTGTTTCCGAGAGAAGTAGGTATGCAATCAAATTTGGTAATATTATATAGGTGCTTCATTTCATTTAGGTTGTTTGACAATCATTGTAAATTTAAATATAGGATATTTAAGCTATAATTGGGCATTGATTGCTAGTATTTTATAAATCTTCGTTCTGAATTTAGATAGCGCTTATATATTTAGCATGAACAATCCAGGCTACGTGGCTGCAATTTAGATAAAGTCCGTGGATTGCATTCGCAATTGCACAATTTCTGCATATCAGCTCTGTTGCGGTAGATTCCCTCGATTCATATTCCCCGTCACATTTACCACACACCACTTTAATAGTGCAATCTGCAGCTATCTGTGCTATGAAGCATCTCTTCACATTAATATTTGCGAAAATTTTGCTGTGCTTCCATCTGACTTGCATTCTCCCCACTTTCAACAATGGCGTTATTTTGGATTCATAAAGTTTTACAATTTTTATTCTTAGTTACGCGCACAGCTCATCATCTGTGAAGTGCTGCTATACGCCGCACACACCAGTTTTTGGTTTTCGCAATTTTGGTGTTGAAACGATATATCCGTCACCCAAATTACTTTCACTTTCTATTTTCAGCTTATTTACACTTTGTTCATCGCTACATTTTATAACCAATATTGATTTTGTTAATTTTGTTATACATATATATATAATGTATATTTCAAGTGTTATTCTGAGTTATAAGAATAAGCGGTGCACAATAACCAATTGGTGGCTGTGGTGTGAACACCATTTGCCTCTCTAAACCTAAATCTTATCTAGATTACAATATCTTGGATCATACCTGTACTGTTGCGTTTATTTTTGAGGTGCAGTTTATCGCGCGTTTAAATTCAAATCATGTCATCATGAAAAGACCAAATGTATGAAGTTCAACCCCGTAGACAATGTATCAGTGTGTGTTGATGGCACTGACTCGGTTCACAAATATGGGGATGTGAGATGAAGTGCGATTTGTAGGAGTAGAAACCGGTGCACTAACAGACAACAGAGAATGCGCTACTTGCGGATCCTCACCAACTAAAGGGACAGAGATATCATTAGTTCCACTAAGTCCATTAAAGATCCTATCCTTATTAATACTGATTATATTATTATTGCAGATTATATTGCTAACTTTAGGCTTATTACTTCTCACATCAATCAGGGACTATTCAATGGGAGTTCGCACATAAAAAAGTATTGCAAGAATTAACCGGTGAAACTGAATAATCAAAAGAGGTATGGAGCAGATCCGTTGTTTATACTGTTGAATTGCCACAGAGGACACTAGATTTATTGTCCGTATCGATAGTGTGATTACTAGAATCAAAACTAGACTGAGCCTTATTATTGAAAGGAGACCCACAGGCTTGTGCTGAGTTTGATACTATCGTTCTCACTGGAGCAAGCTCAGACAGCTGGGCTTCATCAGTCAGAGCTACTGATACCTGCACCCTGGCGCGTACAATACAAAAAAAAAGACCCAATCAAGATCCTTATATCGTTTATAGCAAGCATAAAATGTGACCTAGGAGATACCACCACACAACACGTGATGCCATTTCTTGCAGCTCAAGCACATGACCCACTCGACTTTCCTTTCTTTAGGATACTTCTTAGGAGGACCACCTTTCGAATTGCATGTGGCGCAGGGGACGTCTTCGTTTTACGTGTTGAGTTACTATTATTATTTGTAAAGCACGAATTGACAATATATGATGGACTTTTAGGTTTAAGCGACTTAGTCTGCTTTGTCGGAGATATCTTAGCTGCGGTGCCAGCAGCACACGCCATTATAGATGAACGCCTAGTCCTAGTTGCTAGTCAAAGGACCTGCAAGCCGAGAATGAAGACCAGGCATTCCAAATGACCAATCAAATGCGTTTGAAATCTAGTGTCACTATAGGACACCTACACAGCTAGTTAAAATAGGTATCACACAGATCAGTCCAAATATTAGAATAATGATTTAAATTGAATTGAACATTAAGAAAAGAATATATAAGCAGTGTGACAAAATATCCTACTGGACAAGAGATCATATACAACCAATATATCAAGATATTCCATAGTACTGTAGTTACTAACGCGACAAATTATTTAAAGTGATTACTTTTAAAAGGCGGCTATTGACTATGTCCCAATAGACACAGCGACAAATAATAGAGACCGACACTATCAAAACTACATACTAAAATATATTGATATAAAGACACTGTCAACACTAAATACTACAAAATATAGGAATAGTATATATAAGGTTGTAAATATCTAGATAACTACTAAAAATATATGAAGGATTGACAAATGAGCAGTTATATAAATATATATATGAAAACAGCTAGATCCAATGGTAGACCGCTCAACGTACAAGCCAACCTGGAACACGCCCCTGCAAAATATACCTTAATTTTGACAGATACCCACAAAAATCCGGCAGCAGTTAGTCATTAAAAGTGCAACAAGGGCTCCAGACAACGATCAACTTGATAACCAGAAGCAACTTAACGTGCGAGCCCTTGTTAGAGGTTCTAGGTGCTCGTGAGTGACGCTAGGGTCAATAAATAACAAGGCCCGTTTACATAAACATATAATCAATTATACATTATTAGCTTAACCTCTAATCTAATATGAAATTTCACTGAATGGAATTTATTCTAATCATATTTATATTTATATACATTTATATGAACAGTATACTCGTTCACAATTTCTCTGAATCTGTCCTTCTGTAAAATACCTGATAATATGGGTCATGTTTTAATGACACACACCTTCAAAGACATTATGCATTATATCCACATAGAAATTGTTAACTATTGATGGTATTGTGTTAAGCAAAGGCGCACAAAATATTCCTACTTCAGCAAGATTTTCTCTTTCTAAGTCCAAGTTGTAATTTTCGACACTTCCAAGTTTGTCAGCAACTTCTGCACATAAAATCTGAGTCTCCGTTTTTTTGGCATAACACATCCGACAAAATGAATTCGAAGCAAATGATCTGTTAAATCCTAATAAAGTGTTTAGTTCTAAATTATCTCCCACCACAAGACCAAGGAGGAAATAAACTCTTTGCTTTACACCATTTACCTCGAAAGTGAGACCGTTTTTCTCCAAATCCTGAACTTGCTTTACTAAGTCATACAAACATTTATCGTTTCCATATTTTTTCATGTACTCAGACTTAATAACAGCAGCTAAAAACACTTCATCTAACTAGGAGCTATTTTTTACACATGGAAAACTGTAATAAACACTTGTAATTAAGTAATTAACGTGGATTTAGATCCCAGTGGATTATTTATTTCTAATTCATCTGCATATAGGAAATAAGGAATTAATACTTTGTCTGGATATATTCTTTTATTCAAACCAAATGTCACCTTGAACGGAGCTCACAATTTTGTGTTTTTCTTGCTCTAAATCGTACATATATAGAAGCATTTTTTTAGATGCATCATTATGTTCAAATATTTTTTTAAATTGAAACTTTAATAATAAGGCTACACCTTTTGTAGTAAGTTCTGTATAATGATAATTCTGAACATCAATCTTGTTGTCTATTTGAAATTCTTTCAAATTTTCTATGAAACCTTCTCGCTGTAACAGAGAGAAATCTTCTGTCAGCACCACCTACATCATCTCAAAATTGATATAGGTAGCAGCCGCAGTGACAACTCTTGCTGCTACAAAAACCGTCCTTAGGACTCGGGAGAGCGACGACACAGTATTTTGCCGCTAGCTATCAGCCGGCTTGGGCGGGTCCTTGTCACTCTCATCCCTTGGATGCTAGTTTTACTGTGTCATTACGGCAGATCAGACGGACGAACGGACTCTAATTGCTAGTTACAATGACATAACACAGACTAACAGAATGATGATACTGTAACACTTACGTTGTAGCTGACATGGCTGGACGACTCTGCTGACCGCTTTTGCACCTAAGGATAAAATAAAATAAAATAAAATAAAAAAAAATATTTTAGCAAAGCTCTCACCACCAGAGAAGCTTCGTGGTACGGCATCAAGCGCTTAGAGTATTAAAGAGAAAGCCGAGCGGAGGAGACCCCTGCTGCTGTTGGAGGCTCGGATTGCTGCACTGAGCCCAACGCTCCCTACCACCCAAATGGGCAAACAGCAGACGACCTCTATTTTCATGTTTGACCCCTCGTAAATAAATCACTTCGATTACATCAACCGACCGGAGACGAATCTCGCCATGACGTCTTGCCCTTTACCCCTCAAATAAAAAAAAATTAACCCATTATGACAAAAAAAAACCACGGAAGAAATAAAATAACGACTCTAGTAGAAATTCCTCATTAAGAAACCCCTAAATGAATTGAACGAATTGCGAGTATTTTTATCTCTACATTTCTAGCCAATACCATGCAGTATCCAATTACAAACAAAATCCAAAATCTTTCTTTCTCTCCGGAACGCAATTCTCTCGTTAATTTACAATGCAAACACCCCTTCTTCCGTTAGGTAACAATGACAAAACTGTTTTTTTCTTGACCATGTCAATCCACAATCAAAGTTTATTTAAGCAGAAGAAATACCTTTTTGTTTTTTTTTCTTTCTGACACAAAAAAAAAATCTTTTACACCAAATCAATTAAACCAACGATCTATACATTTTACTTATTTCAGGTAATAATAATGAAAATTTATAGCCAATTATTCAACACAAATATAAGTATACATTTTACCTAGTTCAGGTAATAATAAAATTTATAGCCAATTATTTAACACAAATACCTGGCTTTTTCCTTTCAGGTATAAACAAAATATTATTCAGCAAAATTATGATTTATTTGTCGCCAAATTATATAATACAAATACCTGCCTTTTTCCTTTCAGGTATAAACAAAATATTATTTAGAAAAATTATGATTTATTTGTCACCAAATTATTTAATACAAATACCTGGCTTTTTCCTTTCAGGTATAAACAAAATATTATTTAGAAAAATTATGATTTATTTACAGAAAAATTCTTTAATTGCGTGTCGCAAAATTTAAGTAATTATTTGAGGCAAATTTATGTATTTATTTGTAGCAAAATGATGTAATTTTTGTAGCAAGAATATTTACCAAAGAAATACCTGGTCTTTTCCTTTTAGCTATAAGAATTATTTAGTCAATTATTTAATCCACAATACGTTTTACTTACAGGTATTAATACAATGCTTAATGCAGATCATATAAAACACATATCTCACTTTTTCTTTTAAGCATTATCAAATTTTCAAATTTTTCAGTTCAAACTTTACATCACATATCTTTTCTTTTCTTTTCCAGGTGTTATATATTTGTTTGGAATGTGTACATCCTTGGTACCTTGGTTTTTTTTTTTTTTTATGTAATCCAGGGGTTGGTTCAATGACACAGTTTCTTTCTTTGGTTTGCACCTTTTCTTTGTATTTCACAACACCTTTTTTTTTGGTTGACAACTTTTCTTTGATTACAACTTATTTTTTATAACTACTTTTCCTTAGTTACAACTTTTCTTTTATTAGAACTCTTCTTTAATTAGAACTTTTCTTTTATTACAAACGACAGAAACCGCGCCGCCACCAAGTTTTTTCTTTAAATCGATTCTTTTATAAGGAACGCAAAAAACAACCGAACTCTGACTACAATTTTTCTTCCGGGGTGACCGTGCCGAAATCAAAAAACCAACTCAACTCTTGATCACATTCATCGTGATCCGTTGTTCAAGATAGAAAATGCTAAATTGCATTTTCTTATCCTGAGAAAATTTTACTTTTTAATTCTGGACATGTTCAAACATGTCCAGAATTATTCGCGTTGAACGATGGCTGCAAAAATGTAATCTTACACTTTTTAAAACATCAGCAACCGTT
Source organism: Dioctria linearis (assembly GCA_963930735.1). NCBI lineage: Eukaryota > Metazoa > Arthropoda > Insecta > Diptera > Asilidae > Dioctria > Dioctria linearis. The sequence continues at coordinate 247,786,338 of OZ005740.1, read as the reverse complement.
TGAAATCGCGACGCCCATATACATATAATGCATTTATGCGGCGCGCGTTTCTTATCGTGTAAGCTTTTTATCGTAATATGTATGTACGTATGTACATACATGTTGAATTTTTCGCGGCAAATTGTACTGAAGGTACGATTTGCTTTTTGATTTATTTTTTAATTAAATTGTTGAAATGACAAATTTTGCTGAAGGCAAAATTTGTCGTGGAAATTTTTAAGTAAAACGACTTGGGTTGTAAACTGAAACTTTGTTTTTCCCAAGTCGTTTTATGAGAAAAATTTATGGTATGTGAGGAAAATTGCTGATGCAACTTTCTTCACCCATTTAAGAGATAAGCTAACCATGTTTTAAGCATGATTTGCTTATGTTAAAATTTATTGAATATTATTTTTATATTTTGCCCTTTTTCAGGTTTATGCAAAAATATTATTTATTTTAGGTATATAACACAGGTATCATCAAATATTCTCCTTTTGTTTTGTTTTAAAGCCAATAGGTTAATGTAAGATACCTTTTTACACTTTTCAATAATAAATGGTGATCTTTCACTTAAAACAACTTTCCATTCCATATGATTATTTCCGATAAAACCCACTTTCGGGTTACGCCAAAAAGAAAACAATACACGAAATCAGAAGAAAAGGTTTTGTTTTCAATTATTTTACGACCACTAGATTTAATCATTGACTTTAATCACCGCCAAGACTTCACATCGACCATCCTTCACAAAATCAAAATCACAAGTCCCCTGCTCATTCCAAACCAAAATTTATCTTCACGCCACCACGCATTTCTTCCCCCTTCCCCTCACAGAAACATCATCTCAATCGAATTGGATGTTTTTACCTTATTTGGCCATGAATATGAATTTTTCTTATGTACAACTTGGGATATGTACATAATATTCTCAGAACTCATGAAACATTCCCATGACAAGCATGAAATATTCTTTGGAATCAGCTTCATAATGCCCTGTGAATATGATAGCAACTAGAAAATCTGCATCATGGAGACTTTGAAAGAAGTGTGGTGCGTAGAGAAAAAAAAATAACCATGACATTTAATGAAGATGCTGGCGCTGTGGAATATCACATTTAGTAACGAACACGTCCTGTTCGTTACATCACCTTAAATATTCGTTTAATAAATGCTCTGATGAACACAATTTAAACTCACTAATTAAACTATGTACGCAGTTAAGAAAATGTACGTTCTGACCAAATTCACTTTCCTTACATAGAGATTTAATGCAATCTAACATTGGATTTACGATTAAATTTGTTACGCTATTTTGAACTTTTAATATATCTTTACGCATCAAATTATTATTATGCATCATTAAGGTAAACTGGACAGCTGATTCAATTTTTTTTTTTTTATATTCATGTAACTCAAATTTGGTAGAAATGCCTTTATCACGTTCTATTTCAATTGGTCTATTATCTGTGAAAATCCCGTTGCCAAAATTTTTTCTTACCACTGTTATTAGTTTCGGCTGCTCTTCAGATTCTATACTACAGGAAATAGATTGACTTTCGTTTCTATTTTCATAAACTTCTAAATGCAGTCGTAATATATGCCTATATTTTTTTTCAGTCCCGTACCCAACAGTATGAACTTTTTTATAGTGAGCAAAAACTTTTTTTGATTCTTTAAAACATAGTTCGCAATCGAAACACTTCATCTTTTATTGCGTAAATGTACTTCTTTATTAAATAGATTTTGATTTGAGTAAAATTATATTTTCTTTCTTATAGGTTAACTGGACACACTTTTAGATTAGATCAATAAATTTCACTATGTAGGTACTTACTTACTTTACGCACCAGACAACGAGAAGGAAATTATACTATTCAACAATATTACTTCACTGTCACTTAAAGCAAATATTTTGCTACGTAGTTCGGTATATACAAAAGTTTTGAGCACAATATATTTACTCTGCTTTCAGCCAAATATTCACAATAGAATAACTGCAGGCAAGCCACGTAAAGAGCATTGAGCTCATCGATGCAGCAAGAGAAAACGGAGTAGTCATGCTGTGCTTTCCACCACACTGCACGCATCGCTTGCAACCCCTAGACGTCGAATTCATGAAGCCACTGAGCTCATATTATGGCGAGGAAGAGAAAAAATGGCTCAGGGCTCATCCCGGAAGAACAGTAACGCATTACCAGGTAGGAGCGTTGTTTGGTAAAGCGTATTTACGAGCGGCTACAATGTCGATTGCAATAAACGGATTTCGTAAAACTGGAACATGGCCGGAAGATCCAAATATATTCCAAGAGCACGACTTCTTGCCTTCCGAAACGACAGATATGCCTTTACAAGAAGGACAGTGTGAATCACCACTTCTGGCTCAAAGCGCCACTACAGAACTACGATTAGAAACGCCACCCATGCTCTCGAATCCAGAGCGCTCATCTGCTACTAGTCCCCGAGAAGACTATATATCGAATTTATCCATATCGTTGCCATATCAAACCATCTCAGTCCCCGGTACATATACGCATTTGCCAGGCCCATCCATATCAATTTCAGGTTCATCCAAGCTAATTCCAGTTCCGTGTGCACCGTCGACATCTAAAGCACTTGCTAAGAAAAGAGCTTCTAAGCGCCGAGGAAAGACTGCAATTATAACGAGCTCTCCATACAAAATGGAGCTAGAAAGCCAATCATCTCGAAAAAAGTTAAACATCCGAAAGACCGTTAAGAAGGCTAAGAAAATTAAAATTATTAAAGGCATAAAGACATCCAACAATGAAGAAATTGAGTCCACCGAAAGCGAAGATGACGACGAATGCCTCTATTGTGGAGGCTCGTATTCCCAATCCACAGAAGGGTGGATCTCGTGTAGAGCATGCCGTAAGTGGGCACATTGTTCTTGTGCTGGAGAAGACGATGATGACGACGAATGCACTCACGTGTGCTCATTTTGTACCAGAATTTAGCTTCATGCTCATTATGCCCCGCCTATGCCCATAGAATCTTTTTTAAATGTATTAATAACTTTTGTTCTCTGTATTTTTGGAGCTTTCATATTATTTTTAATTAATAAATGGACTGAATATAAGAATTTGTAGTTTTTTATTTTCTTACGAAAAGCCTTTGAATTTTAATAGTGATAATACTTAAGGTGCCCGTTATGCCCCTACTGGAGTGCTCATAGAACCGTTGAAGCCATGAAAAAGATGCTGGATACGCGCACCTCATTTCTAGGAGCAAGCAAAATGTATATACGTGTATATACAGATGATTCTAAAGTTAGACCCAAATTTGGCGGAGCCGTACTGGATAGCTCAAATATGATGTGATTCCTTTGTAAGCACAGGATAAGCTATATATGCAATTTATGTATATATGTATGTGATTAATGAAAATTTAACGGGGCCGTGCAAGATAGCTCAAATATGATATTTTAAGAATTGTCAAAATTTTTCGGAGCCAAGCTAGTTTCAAACGTGTAAAACTTTTAACAAATTTTTCTAGAACTAGTTTTCGATTCTCTACCCGATGATCCTTCTGTTTTCCCTGTTTATCGTTTGGCTCCCTTTTATTTTTCGTGATTAGTTTTTGTTTTTCCTCCCAACCGAAACTTTTCACAATCCTTTTTTGAGACACTTCTCGTTCTTCTTCTTTTTTTGTCAGCGAACCTAGCTATATGGAAGCGCTCCTCTATGGCAATTAGGTGGCGTTCGATTAGCCGAATCAAGTCGCACCTTCCACACAGGCAAAAGCTTACATAATGCAGCATGTTGCTCCGTGTGTCTTCGGCCATACCAAAGCTTACATTTATTGTACTAGCTTATTTCAATTTTCCTTTTTACAAGTTTTCCTATCAATTAAATACAAGTTTCCCTAACTTTAAGTTATAAAGTTTTCATTTGTGTTAATTTTAGTTTGTTGACAATTTACATGTGTTTTAATAGTTCATTTTAGTGGTTTCACAAGTTTTCCTATCTAATTTAAATTTCAGATTTTGTAGTAGTTAGACAATTTTCGTTTTTTATTTATTTATCAAAAATTATCGGCGTTCTTTAATTTGAAAGTTGGCAATATTCGCTTTTCTATTTATTCAACAAAATTATCGGAGTTATTTTATTTGAAAGTTGGCAATGTTCGCCTTTCCATTTATTAAACAAAATTAACGGAGTTCTTTAATTTGAAAGTTGGCAACATTCGCTTTTTGATTTATTTATCAAAATGATCGCTGTTCTTTTTTTCGAAAGTTGGCAATATTCGCCTTTCCGTTTCGGACGTGTCAAAATAATTATTTACAGAATTATTGTGATTCCACGCCTAGGCACAAGTCCAGCAATATGCTCGTGCTTCGTGCTGCTACGTGTGGTTTGCCCTCTATACAAGCGGCTTGCGTGGTTCATTTGGGACGAACTAGGTGTCAGAATGGTAGGAATAAATTTGGGGCTCACTAGTGCTTACATGACATGACACGGAACAGCTGATAGAACCGTCAAGGTTCTGTTTACGTTAACGACAAGTGTCCTGTAAGAGTGAAGCTAGAAGTAGGAAATTCTTAGCAACAACTGAAGGTGGAAATGCATCGGCTGCAGCACTTTTAGGTTTCAGTAAGGGTCAATTCCCGACGAAAACTGTACTGAGCCAATTTGAGTCATAAAAATCTGTCTATTGAACGCTCTTCACTGGATGGCAAAAATGCAAAAGCACTAGCGGATTCGAATCAAATTCTATCTCATGGAATTGCTGTAGATCAATTTTTTAACGCGCATCTATTGGTATGTCAAAAGGCACATGGAAAAGCTGAGCGATTTTGTAACAATATGTAAAATAAATATATAGAGTACAAGTTAAATTATGATATATGAAATACTTGCATCCGGAACTTAAATATAATAAAATAGATATAAAAATAAAATAAAATGTTACAAATGGCTGGTACTCACCGATCTAATACTTGGTACTTGAGAAATTGGCTTTAATCTAATGTAATACACTTTGTTCTAATCATTGGTTAGAACAATTCTTTATTCCCCTCGAGATCAGAAATGAAATGTTATTGTTGGCAAATCTTATATCGGTCAAGACCCGAGATAATTGCTTTATGTTAGTCGAGACCCAACTTAAAGTCTTATTTTAACTTCAGACAAGACCCGTCTTAAAGTGTTATCTTAACTTCAATCAAGACCCGAAGCAAGATTCTTTATTGCAGTCAAAACCCGAAATAAAGTTTATGTTAATAAATTATTATACCAGTCAAGGTCCGAAATAATATTCCTTAAGTCAGTCAATACCCGGCTCAAGGTGTTTGGTTAATAAGTTAGTCCCTACCTAGCCAACCTACCTCAAGCGGTGCCAAGTGCAAAAAGAGATCTAGACAAGTCAACCTGTTGTTTATGTAGCCTTTGCCTGCACACGACACCAACGTGGAGTATAAGAGACGAGAACAAGAATTGTCATTGCATCAGTAATCTTACGGTACTAGCAACAAAGTTTGCATGCCAACGACAAAAACTGCATAGCAGCAATAAACTTATGGCAAGACATGTTGCTGTGTTAAATTACGACCTGAGTGTTGCTAGATATAAAGGTTCGCTTTATCACGTAGAGAAAAAATTCCCGTACGATGATGATTATGATAACATTTAATTTCAAATTGATCTGCTCGATATGGTTGTGCTTATGCAATGTTGCGTGTTAGATGACAAACCCATAGTTTTGTTAGGGGTATATCTGGATTTGGAAGAATTTTAATGAAAATTATGATGCTTTGTGGTCATTGTGTTTTCTTTTCAAGACTTGTTTCTAGCATAAAACATAAACTAGTCGACCTGATTCGAACATTATACACTTCAAGCTTCCGAAACAACACAATTTCAAATACATAATATTTATTAAAATCCTTAAATTTCACAAAGTTTCACTGAACTCTCGGAAGTCTGAAATATCTACATTCAGAAACGTCAAAGTAAGTTCAACCAAGTCCAATCCGACTGTAATTGTATGGCTTACTCACGTACACTGTATTCGCATGATATCCCCATTATTAGTTATTTATTCAATGGGATTCAGAATGAAAAATTATTAGCTTTATATGCAATGCATTGTGATGATGAGTAATGTTATTTTCGTTGTCGAAGATAACTCAGCTTCACAAGGGAGTAGCTACAAAAGTATAACTTCACAAGATTAACTAAGAGAGGAGTAGCTAATATAGCATAACTCCTGTAATTTTAGGGAGTAGCTAATCAGCACAACTTCACTACAATTAAAACGCAACTAATATCTGATACTGTATTGTATACCGAATACTGTCTACTCTTTACTGTGTATTTTGATTAATTCACTTAGTGTATTTATACATGTTAGAATTAGTTTTCGATTTCATGAGAATTGCGTAATGGTGACCTACTCCTGGAGGGTACAGCGTAATTTGCTGTGTCACATGTTTCTTTATATACGTTAATTGTTTATGTTTCGTATATCGAAATTATTGTGATGTTATGATTACTCGTCGTGCTTGGCCAATTAGTATGTCACTATGATGTCATGTATGTAATTATGTAGGTATATAGGTAGGTATATAAGTAAGTAAGAAGAATTTTTGTTTGAAATTTATTTGCTATGGGAATGAGACTTTTAATGACACCCTATTATTTGAGCTCGTAATACGATTTAACTTATTCAAATGATTGCGAGAGTCTATGAATATATATATTTTTTTGTATGCAGGGGGACGAGAGATTCCAAGCACGGAGGCCTGGGTGGTCCATTGTGCTAACCTGTTAGAAACCCTTACACCAAAACCGGCGTTTTTCTTCAAACTTTCTCCCAGAAACGGTGTGGAAATTAGAGACGCTCTAAACGAGTATTTATAAAAAAAAAGCATTTTGAAGAATATTGAATAAATTTATATATATTTGAAAGCTTTTTGGAATTAAAATATCAATACCCTAACCTACCCATTTACCAATTTATCCTTACAGAAAATACGATACTAAAACTAATAAAAAATCCTATGCCTATACATTAATTACTATATATTTGGATCTTATCAGTGATCAATATTTAAAATCTCCAGCTGCGTCTCACTTTTCATATTTGCTGGTAGTATATCTAGCTTTGTTGATACCAGCCTCATAAAGAGCTCATTTTCTGAAAAGCTCTTCATCGGCGAAGTGGATTCTTGCGCGATTTTTTTAATCTCGCATAAGAGATCCGCGAAAGACTTCTCAATTCTATCAGCATTTGAGGTTCGTTCGATTTTGCACTTTTTTGAACTGTCACCAAGAGAAGATGGCGTTTGTGGTAACATTCTCTGGCGAAATTATAAGTTGCTTTGTGGAGTATTTCGTGACATAATTTCGCCGGTTGGCGTTGCAGGTGACTACGATATTGGCATAGCAGGTGACGGCAGTATGAAACCTGGAAGCGGAAACATAAGGGAGGGGCTAGTTGAGCAATTTTTTCCAAAAACTAACATAACTCGAAAATTATTTGTTGGATAAACATATTATATACACCAGCAGAAAGCCTCTTTAATCTAGAATTAATATATTGAGTTAGTTTTACTGTACAAGATATACCTATGGAATAAATATCGTATATGTCAAGAAAGTCAGAGCTGCTCAACTTACCTCTCCCATGGGGCAAATTGAGCAAGGGTGTGGGGCACGTTGAGCACTGGTCATAATTAAATTATTATCATATACGTATAGTGAAACAATACAGAAATATAGCGTTTTATTATTACATCTTTATTTTAAATCAACAATATACTTCTATTATAAAATAAAATCATTTAAACTTTAACAAACACAAAATAAATCAATTCAATATTTCGACATTTCAAGTCATTTGGTCTTTTTATGAAAAGAGATTAACATTAATTGATAACAAATCAGTCATCATTATCACTATCACAATTTAAGCAGACATAAGTCCGTCCAGCGTGAGGTGCACACTTGGCATGCACCCAATTTTTGCAAATTTGACATTGAACCCATTTTTCTCCTGGCAAACTCTCAGAATAAGCTTCACAGCAAATGAGGCAAAAGTACTCGTCTTCTTCGGAACTAGACAGAAGTATTTTTGTCTTAATTATTTCTTTATGCCCTTTATCTACCTTTTTATTTACTTTCTTCGCTTTTAACGTCTTATTTTGTTCTGCTGCGAGGGCATTTCTTGTAGGCGTATCCGTCAAAACAGCAGCCTTTCTTTTTCTTCTTCCGGCATGAGTCTGCTCCCTTGGACCCGCCTTAGGATAAGGTCGGATGGCTTCAGGTGAAAATGGTTGAATCGCTGTAGAGGTAGAAGGCTCAACGTTAGCTAAAGTTATTTGAGCCACTCTAGACGTAGAAGGCTGGACAATGGAAAAACTTCGGGGTAGCGTTTCGTTTTCCTTCCCTTCCTCTCTCGGTGTTTCATGACTCGTTGGCGCGCTAGCAATTGGCTCCGGAGGGTCGGTCACGAAAGACGGTGCAAAATCAGCTTCAGAAAATACATGATTATTAAAAGGAAAAATACCAGTTTTTGAAAAACCTTTTAAAATATTATTTGCGGTTGTAGATAACGGTAATATTTCTGCCACAATTTTCGGTATGTCATAAATTGTCATACTCTTTTCTGGATTGTTTCTTAGCCAGGAATCTTGTGCGGAAGCAGCATATCTCTTGAAGGGTCCAAGTACTGATACGTCAAGTGGTTGCAGCTTATGACTGCAATGTGGTGGGAAGGACAACATTACGACTCCATTTTCCTTGGCTAATTCTACAGTTTTTATGTGCAAATGTGACGAATGATTGTCCAGTACAAATAAAACAGGGCATTCCTTAGATGGCTTAATGTGTGCAACTAAATGCTCCATGAATTAAAAAAATTCTGCATCTGTCACCAAACCGCTAGCGTTACCTGCTCCAATAAAGTCAGGAGGACCTCCGTTGATGAAATGGTTCTTATAGTTTTTACGGGGAAATACGAACATTGGAGGGACTGAATTCCCCGATGCAGAAACGCCAACAACTAAAGTTACGTTCGTGCCTCGTTCCGCTGAAGTCATCGAACCGACGTTCCTTTTACAGCTACAATTTTATTGGGCTTTAACACTGTGGGTATCCCAGTCTCATCAACATTCCAAATTCTGGAAGCAGTAAATGCGTGCTTATCTAAGACACCTGCCAGCTTGTCAAAAAATATATTCACATTAATTGCATTAAATGATGTTGCCCTCCCAATGCTGGTGGGCTCTGGCTTTCTAATAGACAATGCGATGTTCCTCTTTAAAAACATTGTAAGCCATTCCTTGCCTGCCATTTTATTTTCAGTCCAAGCATTAGGCATTTTAATTTTGTACCTCATGGCACATTCATAGGCAAGACGACGAACATCTTTAGGACATAGTCCGTAAAATATAGAGGACATTTGCAACAAGTAATCTCTAACAGAACTTTCCTGCTGCTTAGTAAATACCTGTCTCGGAGTTTTATAACCCATTGTTGGCGTTCCATCTTTAGATTTTATTTTTGCTATATACCTTGTCAATGTCATACGTTTTATATTGAATTCTTTGACTTTATATGGCGACCCTGCAACACGAACTATTGGAACAGATAAAATCAAATCCGCATGCTGGTCCAAGGCCAATAACCTTAGAAGAGTACAGGTTGAGGAATCAACAGCAACAGAAGCTACCACAACAGAAGCCCCAACAACAACAAGAAGAACCAATATACAAGCGAAAAAAGAGAACGAGGGCTGGAAAAGCCGTTAAGCATCGTAGGAACATAGCAGATCTGTACAGGCTGACCAATCTTGCAGTTACAAAAAAGGAGAAAAACGCATTTCTAGACGCAATACGCGAACAACGCCAGCAATACAAGACGAACAAGAAGCATGGGCAAAGGAGCATCAAAGGTGGAGAAAACTGAAGAGGTCAACACTACACCAATTGCTACGGCAACAAATTACTACATAGATGCGAAAATCATTGGGGATCATGCTACAGATATTAAGTACCTACATGTTAGGAGCTATAATTATAATTATAATAATATTAGTAGGGTACAATTACATTAAAAAAAATTTGTACAAAAGGTCAAGAAAGAGGCAAATAAAATAATTTCGTCATGAGAATATAATAAAATAAAAATGTTGTTTGCTTTCAACAAAAAAATTTTTAAAGGTTACATGAAGAGGAATGAATAATTTAAAAGAAATAGATAAAGAACTTAAGAATTTATTTGAAAATTTGAAAAGAAATCCAAATAGAATCTATACAGCCAAATTTTTATTAGATAAAACTGGTAAAATAGCAAAATTAAAAGCAAGTTTTGATGAAAAATTTAATCAACTTTCGAAGTATGAGAAGCAAATTTGTGAACAGCTGCAAACGAAATTTCAATTGACATTACAAGAACTGGAAATAATCATTGGTGATAGAACAAAGGCATTGCAAGACAAACTCGAAGACTCGATAACTGAGGAAGAAGACGGATACAGCGATAGTTCAGAGCACACTATAGAAATGGCTACATTTGACATAGCAGCAGCAATAAAACTCGTGCCTGAGTTTAATGGAGACTCAAAGAATCTCACGAATTTCATAAATCTAGTGGAATTCCTGCATGATTATCTAGAAAAAGCTGATGACAAGAAAAAACTAATTAACTTTGTGATGAAAACAAAGTTAACTGAGAAAGTTCGCAATAAGATTTGCAATGAAACAACACCAGTGACCTTCCTAGAATTCCAGACGCTATTCAGAAGAACTTTTAAAAGTGCCACCAACCCCTTAAAGATACAGAATGAGTTATCTAGAAGCTATCAAGGTGAGAAATCAGTACAAGATTTTTCCACCAAAATAGATTCCCTAACAGCAGAGTTGAATAACATACAGATAACCGAGCAAGGAGAAAGCAACCGTGGGATAATTGCAAAGCTAAACGACCAACTAGCTCTAAATGCTTTCAAATCTGGCTTAAGTGAGCCATTAAAATCAACAATATTTGCAGCACAACCAAAAACTCTGTCAGCGGCAGTACAGCTCGCTACAGAAATTGACGCTGATAATAAGCAGACAAGAAATGTACTGACATTTGCAGCACAGCAATCTACACCCCGTTGGTATAATAATCAAACCTTCCGAGCACCTTTCAATAGAGGGAGACAACAGTTTCAAGTTAATAGAAGTTCACATGGCAACAGAAGTGATAGCACATTCAACAGAAACTACCAGAATCGGTTTGGAGGTAACAATTTCAGATCGCGGTTCTATCAGAACAAAACCAATACAACTACCTCCTTCAGAACAAACCGAGGATCACGCAATGGACGACAAAATAATTTTGCACGAAGAGTAAATATAATGAATTCGGGAAACGGATTGGGAGTTCCCCAAGACCACCACACAGGGGACGACGATTATCAAACAATAAATTCAAAAAGATCCATGAAGTATCACCTGACAAACTCACCCACTATGTCAGCATCAAAGATGATATAACGTCAGATAAGCCAACATGGTTTATAGATACAGGAGCAAACGTATCTATAATCAAGAAAGGTAGCCTAACAAATAAATTCAGAATAAGACAAGAAACTATAGAAATAACAGGGATAACTGATGAAAAAATTGAAACGATAGGGACAATAGAAATAAAACTCCAGATAGAAGAAGATATTATAAGACATAAACTACACGTAGTAGAGAACAACTTTCCGATCACAGCAGATGGCTTGATTGGTTTAGACTTCCTAACGAAGTATGGATGCAAATTAGACTACGAATTATTTATTTTAACAATCAGCACAGAAAATAATAATGCTGAAATACCGATAATGACGAGAATCCCGGAATTGAAGACAATTTCGATTCCAGCAAGATCTCAGGTATATCAAGCACTGAATATCAAAGTCAATGGAGACAGTCTAATATTAAGTCAGGAAGTCCAGAATGGAATCTTTATAGCCAATACGATAATACCAACAAAGGGAGTAGTGCATGTTAAACTACTAAACACTTTAGAACGAAAAGTCACTATTCCAATACCGCAACTAAAAATAGTGCCATTGAAAAATTACTGCTTTCTAAGAACAGTCAGTCCTATAAATAATGCGGATCGTTTTGAGAAACTCAAAGAAGAACTAAATGTGCAGAATCTCGATGAAGAAGCAAAAGAATCATTATATGCGATATGCAAGAAATATTCAGATATATTCTACGTAGATGGTGATAAGTTAACAGTCAATAATTTCTACCAACAGAAAATAACTATGACAGATCACACACCGATATATATAAAGAATTATCGTTTACCACAAACACAAGCAGAAGAAATCAATAGACAGGTGGATCAGTTATTAAAAGAAGACATTATAGAACCATCAACGAGCCCGTATAATGCCCCACTACTAGTAGTTCCTAAAAAGAGCACTGATGATGAGAAGAAATGGAGAATGGTAGTTGATTTTCGTCAACTAAACAAAAGAATTATGGATGACAAATTCCCACTAACCAGACTCGAGGATATTTTGGATAATATGGGTAGAGCAAAATATTTTTGGACATTAGATCTAACTAGTTCATTTCACCAAATAAGTTTACATCCCAAATCGCGACCTTTGACTGCATTTTCAACCAACAAAGGTCATTTTCAATTCAAAAGATTACCTTTTGGATTAAAAATTTCGACAAATAGCTTTCAAAGAATGCTTACCATTGCTTTAGCAGGTTTAGATACTGAAACTTTTCTATATGTGGATGACATAATAATTTTCGGTTGTAGCCTAGCACACCACAATAGAAATCTCTGTAAAACTTTTGACAGACTACGTCAATACAGCCTCAAATTGAACCCCCAGAAATGCAATTTTCTGCAAACAGAAGTAGTGTATTTAGGTCACTTAATAACTAATGAAGGGATAAAGACCGATCCCAAAAAATTTGACACAATCACTAACTTTCCTAAACCCGCAAATGCAGATGAAGCAAAGAGATTCACAGCTTTCTGTAACTATTATAGAAGGTTCATACCTAACTTCGCAGCAATTACTAAACCATTAAATATGCTTTCACGCAAGAATACACCTTTTATCTGGACAGATGAATGTCAAAATGCTTTCGATACGATGAAACAAAAATTAATTAACCCCCCATTATTGCAATACCCAGACTTCTCGAAACCATTCATTCTAACAACCGATGCATCAAATTATGCTCTCGGTGCAATCTTATCACAAGGAGAGATAGGCAAAGACTTACCAATCTCTTATGCAAGTCGTACACTAGATGTACATGAAATGAAGAAACCAATAATTGAAAAAGAACTATTAGGAATCTACTGGGCGATCAAACATTTCCGACCTTATCTATACGGAAGAAAATTCACTGTCGTTACTGACCATCGACCATTAGTTAGTCTCTTCACGCATAAAGATCCATCATCGAAGATGACAAGGATAAGACTAGAACTATATGAATATGACTTTAATATTATATTTAAAAAGGGATTGCTAAACACGAACGCAGACGCATTATCTAGAATCAATCTTGATTCAAACATGCTGAAAGAAATGATACCAACAAAGCAAATTAATATAATGACAAGGAGTAAAAAGAAAGAATTAGAATCACGTGACATACAGAAAGATATTGAGTGTGCTGAAGAATCGTTTGGCCAACTTTTCATCCACGAAAGCACTTCAATCTCTGATGTAAGGAATATAAAGAAATTAAAGTTCACTAAGATACAAAAGGACGTCCTAAATAAAAGAATAAAAAAGAAGAAAGTGATTTTGATAAAAAAGAAAGAAGTTGTTATCGAGTACAGTGATAATCTAAATCTGAACTTAGGTTCGATATTTGAGAAACTGACTCTAGCGATGACTAACAACAAAATAGAAAAGCTAGCAATATCAATAAAAGATGAATTATTAATGAAAGTTGGAATAGAAAGATTTAAAAAGGAATACAACGCTCTGCAGAAGCAATTTAAAGAAGAAGGAAAACAAAACTTGCGCATGTTAATACTTAGACCCCCGAAAAGAATAGAAAATAAAGATGAACAGTTAAAACTAATAGAAGAATTCCACGACACACCACATGCTGGTGGACATTCAGGAGTTAAACGAACAATAAGCAAAATTAAACAAAGATACTGCTGGAAAAATCTCAGCAAGATGGTGAAATCGCATATAAACAATTGCGAAAAGTGCAAATGCAACAAACTTGTACGACACACGAAGGAAAGATTAGTAGAAACAAATACACCAGGTGACAGTTTTGAAATAATAGAAATAGACACAGTAGGACCAATGAGGCAGAGTAAGTCCTATAGATACATTCTGACATGTCAATGTCAATTAACTAAATACGTCGAGGCATTTCCATGGAAACTAAAGAAGCCAAGACAGTTGCAAAAATCTTAGTTGAAAAAATGATTCTCAAATATGGAGCATTCAAGATTCTAAAAACAGATCTAGGCACTGAATTTGTCAACAGTCTAATAGCAGAAGTATGCAAAATATTTAAAATAGATCATGTTACCTCAACTCCATTTCATCATGAAACACTGGGATCAATTGAAAGAAGTCATCGAGTACTCAATGAATATCTATTATCGATCAGTCAAAACGATGAATGGGATGAATGGATAACTTACTTTACATTTTGCTACAACATCACACCGCATACAGAAACTGGCATATCACCATTTGAGTTAGTATTTGGCAAAGTAGCCTCACTAACTGATACTATTGTTTCTAACAATCCAACACCAATCTATAACTTAGAAGATTATGCGAATGAATTGAAATTTCGATTACAGCAGAGTCACAAGATAGCAAAAACTTTATTGGAAAAATCTAAAGCAAAAAGAAAACAAAGAATGGATAAAAAAATAAATCCACTAAAAATTAACATAGGTGATAAGGTATTACTAAGAGTAGGTAATAGGAGAAAACATGAACAACCGTATAAAGGACCGTATGAAGTAATAAATACAAATAATGTAAATACCAGAATAAGAATAGGTAATGAAATAAAGGAAATACACAATAATAGATTAAAGAAATTTTAGAACATAATTTTTATAGTGGCATGCCATAAGTACATTGTAAATAGGTTAATAATATAAAGTACAATAGCAATTAAGGCATTAAGTAACTAATGTATAGCAAAAAAATAATTTTTTTTTCATATTCTCATATATATATATAAAAAAAAAAAAAAAAAAAAATTTCTCCCGAAGGGAAGGGATGTAATGCATCTATTCTGAGACAATAAGATATATCAATCAACCTAATAAATAGATGCATTGCAAGATCAGATTCAAAAAAGAAACAAATAAAATATAATTGCATGCATTGCAACATAACTAAAATACCATATGAAAAGCACGCATATCATGCAGGTAGAATTAGCATAGAACGGGAAGTACAAAAGTATGAACAAATTTGGTTCAAATAATTTCCACACTTTCACTTCCTCGTGTCAGCACATATGGCTTATGACTTGAATAATTGATTCCCATGCATGAAGCATGAAGAGCCAAAAATAAATCATAAACAATGCATTGAGCAATTCAATGCATTCAAGCACCGTACAAGTCAGCCAGCTGATTCTAACATTTTTTTACGATGTACTGACCTGCAATAAATCTGCTTGCTGATATGGGTCATTGATGTGTGCAAAGAAATGTTTTTGTAAACAAAGAGGGCAAGGCGCCCAGTGTGTAATATGTTTATGTTTTGCGTAAGTTATTTTTGTGAAATAGTGCTTCACGTATTTTTTAGGTATAGGTACATTGAAATTATGATGTATAAGGAAGAACTTTTGTATAAATAGAATTACGTTTAATGAATAAAGACGGTTGAGTTTTGGCCTACTAAGGGAGAAGTTAACTCTTTTAATTTAAACCGGTACATCTTACTCCAGGTACATTTTAGGCTGTCGTAGACGCCAGATTCTCATAGTGAGAGATATAGGCCGAGCTTGCTCGCCAATCACTAACTCGAGGTCTATTCTTTATAGGAGGAACTTTATAAGCAGCGCATGTATCAACTCATAAGAGGGCTGATATAACGAGAGACATCAACAGCATCATCACGCATCAACTCATAAGAGGGTAAAAAGAACTAAAGGCGATCCAATCATTATATGGCATCTTAAGGTCTTCCAAAACAGCCTGTGCTGCTTCATCCAATTGTACTGGAGTGGCTGAAGTACGCATCCTGGAACAAAAATTAGCAATAGTAAAATTTTTGCTTTTTCTTGGAATTTCAATGGGGTAAGTTGAGCATCTTTGCTCAACTAGCCCCGACCACGCTTTTGCAGATAAATTATAGAATATAAATAAAACAGTTCAATTATCAATCAAAATTATATTAAAATACTAAAATAGAATAAATGTATTTGACAAAAGAACTTACTTGGACAATATTCTGCGAACAGTACTGAAATAAGGAGAAAATGAAAACAGCTCACGTTTTTTACTTTTCAGGGAGGAAAACATCAAAGCAACCGTGTACCTCGTTTGTTTTCCGAGCGGCAACTGACGCCATCACATTTTAGTTCTTGCGCTTGCCGGTCTCACTACCGTGTACTATGAAGCTCTTACGATAAATATGTGTAGAGATGTAGCAATTGCCCAACTTACCCCTATGCTCAACTAGCCCCTCCCTACCCTACCTTAAGTATTGTCAGTCGAGATCACTCTGAGATTAATCAATTAATGCAATGCTAGTCGTGATTCTTATGTTATGAAATTATATCGTTTCTCGACACCCTCGTTTTTTGTTTTTTTTCTCACAATTTTGCGATTTTCCATAAGCACTAGTATACTCCGTTGGAAAAGGGAAAAAGGATTTGATTTCACAAAATTATATAAAAATATTTTGGTTACTATGATTATATAGCTTATTACGTTTTTCGAAAAAAAAAAAAAATTTCAATATACAGGGTGTGCCAGACGTACCGCATTTCCTTTATTCCCTGAATTCCTCACTCAATTTCGAGAAATAAATTGTATGGGATGAGAGCCAGAAAATGCACGGTGTGGGCGGTTAGGGGGGGTTTACTTTTTTTAGTACTGTTTCCACTTTACACCCTGTAAATTCCTTGATATACACCCTATCAAGGCGAAATTTATCTCAGGTGATAGCAAACCGGCTATGCTTTGCAATGAATGCCCCAGCGCTACTGTCATCTTCAATCTTAAGTTGTAGTACGTCAAAGTCCAAAAATTGGAAAAAAGTCCTATTTTTTTTTCAAATTTTAACGATTTTTCCGCCAAAATGTACGATAACTGATAATGATTTAGAAACCCCGGAATACATAAATCCATACATGCTAATACAACAACAATCCTATGGGAATTGGAAAAAATGTAATAAGTACCTTAATTTCAATTTCCATCAATTGAAATTTAAACTAAGCATTGAATTACCACCATAGAAAACAATAATTGTGAAAAAACACTTTCCCGCGAACAATTTCGAGGAAAATTACACATGAATTTTCACCTTTAACAATTGTCACAATGGAAAACAATTTACTCAAAAATCGAGTTTTTAAGATTTCTTACACAAAAATAACTTCCCGTAAAGATTTTCCGCGAAAATCAACAAAAGAAAATCTCACCTGAAGACAGGTTATGATTATAAATTCAATCAAAAAACGAGTTTTCTTAGAAAATCAGCACACACAAACACTGAATCACACATACAACATAATTTGCATAGCTTACCTTTATGTAATTAGCACAATTTGCACGAAAAAAACGCACAGAAAAACTCGCGATCGCGAACAGTCAAAACAAACTTTTAATTATCGCGGAACTGTCAAATTTCATGTGTTGCCAACATATGGCACATGAATTTTGGGTATTTTTTACCGAGGAATCTGATGGAATTATTAAAAAGGTGCTAAAGTATCTCAGTGAAAAGATATTTACGAATTTATGATATAACTAATGACAAGGAAAGAGATAGCAAGTGGAAGTGAGATGGATTAAAATACGTTCCACATAAAATTCTCTCAACATGGACGACAAGAATTTAATTGCGCCATGTTATAGCACAATATGGAATTTAAAATTTTCATTCAATGAAATTAAATTATGATGAAGATCTTTTGATGAGAAAGATAGATATTAATATTCATCATCGAATGAGATAAATCACACCTGATGAAAAATAATATATTCTGAGCAATTTCCATTATGGTTGCGGGTACCACACACAAAAATGACGGTTCAGACCCTATATAAGGCCGAGCTTTTGCATGCATCGCTCTCTTAAAATTTTCGAGTTCAATGAGTTCAGTTCGTTATATATAGTTGGTGAAATTTTTAGTTATTTTTTGGAGTTCTCACTTTGTGCAAATCGTGAAAATTGGCTTATAATCTGCTTATGGTAAGCCGTTACATTCGCCCAATTACCGCAGCGAGCGGGGGCACACTTCTCGTATTTACACTGGTAAATTAGAAAAAAAACACCTTTTTGTTTGGGTTTGATTATGAAAAAAAACTATTTTCTTATTTTATTAAAATACATTATAAATTTACAATGACGATCAAAGTTTTAGGTTTGGAAACCTTGCAAATACACGCGTAAAATGCCGTCAACGTCTTTCCTGTTCGGTGGATTGAAGTGTACTCCGATTATGTAGACTCAACCCCAAGCCTCGGTACAGCACCGTTCTCACGCAAAAAACCGCACAATCATCAGAAAAAAGGAAAGTGAAATTGGGCACAACGCGATAAGGCAAAGAAAATGTTTGCATGTTGAAGCAATAAAATAATATTTTTGACTCTACGTTAGTATAATCTGTTTACTTAACAAAAATTTTGGGGACGTTGTCCACTTAAATAAACGATTGAGATGACGAGGGTTATTTTGGAAATATGTAAAATAAATGTGAACGCATATCACATGGCTGTTAACATGCTGTACGAGGTCTTGAGTTTGCGTCATAAAACTCCTCCCCCCTTACAAAAGTGAAAAATAACAATTTGTTTGATTGTGTATAAATAAATTTTTGATTAGTTATTTTTTTTTTAAAAAAAAAAGTTGTTTTTGTTCTCTCTATGTACGTGTTTACATATTTTATTTATATCAATTATTATCACTACAAATATTATTACTACTCTGTATTTTAATTTTACATTTTAGGTATTTTTTATATAAGCAGCAGGCTACGTAGGTCATGATTACTACTGATAGTAAAACAGTGGTAACAGTTAATGAGGTCTTAAGCTGAGGATCAGAATTACTTTTATACGATTTTAATCTATCTTTTAAATGATTTAAACTTATACTCATTTTATCTAAATTGGGTCTGTTTAAAATTTTTAAAAATATTCTCTTCATAATTTTCATTAATTTCGGTAATATTATCTACGATTATGTTATTGAAAAATTGTATAACAGCATTTGTTGTCTTAATTACATTAGTAGCTTCTATATTTATTTGCTTGGTTGATGCTTTGCAACCATTATTTAATTCTAGGATACCACTATGTGCACTTTGGATAGAATATCCGTCATTGTTACAATTTACTCTTAAATCGCTTAAACTTGGGGTAACATATAGGGTGATTCTGATCAAGATACCTTCCGGTATACCACGCGATTCCTTGAGGTAAGCTAATCAAAAATTGTTCCACACCCCCCCCCCCCCCCCCCCATAGTTTGTGGTATCTTCTAAAGGAGCATTGTCCTCATCGTCGACACCTTGTGCACCTCCTCCTACCTGAATATTTGTAGGATTAAAGCAAAAACAACAAATGCTATTCTGTGAGAATATGGTAGAAAAGTAAAAAAAAATTCTTACCATAAACTTCGTTGAATGTTCTTTGTAGGGACAGGACAGAATTGATGCAGCCTTGAAAAACTCTATCGTCGGATCCAGATTGTCCCTTTTACAGTAATTGAGGTAAATAAATTTGGGCAAGTATCCAACAAACAAGTCTTTTCTTCGGTTATAAAGGGGCAGTCTGCATTTGACATGCCTCCAGAGCCCTTCGATCTGGTTTGTATGTATGGGCTCCCGTTAGCGGATCCTTGTAGTTAACCGAGTGGTTAACTGTAAGTTGTTGGAACATCGTTTCGTCCAACTTCTCATATGCCTTCCAACAATCACTAATGATTGTTGAACCAGAAAGGATATTAGCTTCAATTAGCGGCTTCAAAGTGGCGGCATCACGATGTTCCACGGGAACCAAAAAAAAGTCTCCGGTTTCCCTGCAGACACCGCCAAACACCCACTGCCCTTCTACAGGATGACCCTTGTTATACTTTCGTTTTCCAAATTTAGATTCATTAATTTCCACAATCTTGTTCGGATCTCCGATAGGTTTACTTTCTCTCAAGCAATATTCAATAACAACTTCCCTACAAAAGGAATTCCAGTCGACGGCAGTTGTTTTACTTATTTCCGCCTGTACCTGTAGTACTTCCAACTCCACATTCATGCACCAGAGATTAACAAAAATCATTATCTGGAAAAAAAAACTCTGTACGGTCTCAACGAAAGTTTTAACAATTAAAACATCTTACTTGCGAAATACTAATTTTTGCTTTGCCAAGGAAAGTGTTGGTACGGATACTCTGCTCCTTCTCCTTTAGGTTTGGCAATTTTGTTGTAACATCGCCAAAGGTATCCATCCTGACAACGTTCCTTTGCCACCAGCTTCATAAATCCACCACACTCCGGGCATTTAAACTCCTGTTACATATACAAAATGTATACAAAATGTATACATAAGGCATCAAGAAACAAATCACAATTTTCATAAGCCAATCATGCCTAAAAACACGGTTGGCTTATCTCTTGCGCATACGAAGAAAGTTGCATCAGCAATTTCTTCAACTACGCGCAACATTCCTTCAACATATTTTTCCCACAAAACGACTTGGGAAAAATAAAAGTGTTAAATTTTAACCCAAGTCGTTTCGAAAAAAAAAGCCCCACGACAAATTTTACCTTCAGTAAGATTTGTCGTATATACGATATGTATGTACATATATACATACATACATATCGGGCGCATGAAAATTTTACATCGGTGAAGACTGAAACGATCAAGTCTTCACCGAAAAAAGCTCTTATCAGCAAATTGTCGCGAGCTGCATACATTGTGATCGCAACAATGTATGCACGGTAGCAAGACGATGGTCAATAGTTATGAAAATATCAAATTTCAATTTCAACCATCGTTCGTCGCGATAATTCTAGGCATGTTTAAACATGCCCAGCGTAAAATAATTTTCTCAGGATAGGAATGCTAATTAAGCATTTTCCTATCCTGAACGAAGAGACTTACGATTGAAAAATCTAAGTCTCGACACAGTCGGTTTTTACAGTTGATTTTTGTACGCGATCGGGATCGTCACGCTTGAAAAGAAAAGCTCCTAATTAACGTCTCGGTACGGCAGGTTGGTTTGGAAAGAAAAAAGATTAACCTCGGGTTTTCCGCTGGTCTTACGGCACAGGCTACAAAATTATTATATATAGTTATTTTTATATAGTGCATTAATTCGGTGTATAAAAAATTAAGACAGTGTATAGCTATAAAGTGAGTAAAGTTTAAAAGAAAGAAAACGAGATTAAAGGTGTTTTATTCCCCTCTCCACGCGTCGGACAGGCCCGTAATATTAAAAAGGGAATTTACAGAGAAAGTGTCAGCGCCCGAGAGTTTCTTGTGAGTGCAAAAAGGATAAGGTGCTGCTAAGGTATTGACACCTGAAGCACCGACCGTTCAGTGAGTACCCAGTATATATATATAAGGAATATATACAACAAAATTGGCGCAGCCGGTAGGATTGAGGAAGCTTGATCTAGTCAAAACGATCGTAAAAGCTTGAAAAGCCTTAATCCTTCGAACCTAAGGGGTCCCATTGACTAAGCCACTCAGGCCAAGTCACCCCCAACACTCGGGTAGATACCATCTCTAGGCGCCTCTGCTCCAGGCGGGCAAGCTTTCACCCCAATTAGTGCACAAGCACCACCGAGGGATACCAGTGAACAGTCCACAGAAGGTAGAGGAGAAATATCTCGAACTCCCCCTTAAGGACGAATACAGATCAGCCAGGACACAGCTCGATAAGCAGCCTGAAGTTCCAGCCAAGCAGATAACCAAACACTAGCAGTCAACGATCCTGAGTTGAAGAGGAAATCGAAGACGGCTCGTAAGCCCCCTTTTCAACTAGATCCAGGGGAAGTTAAGACGGCCCAAAGGCCCCCCCAGCTGCAAAACAAACCGAAATCAACCGACCAAGGATTGAGAGGGAACTCGAAGGCGGTTAAAGAAACCCCCCTCTCAATCACAGCAAAGGGACTTAAGCAGGAAGGAGCCCCCCTTTCACCAAACAGCGCATCATATGCCAGCCGACAATCCTGCTCTACCTCAACAGGAAACAGACGCAGCAGCGAGGGAAAACTCTCCATCTTTAGCCGACGCGGGATCAACCCCAGGTGCCAATACACAGCACGCCGGTGAAGGTACATCATCTGCTGCAGGAGATAAATCTCTACAGTTATCGCCAACAGGACCTCGACTCAGAAGCGGGACCGTTCTGCCAGGTCTCAATAGACAAGTAAGTCTTGATAAATTTTTAACAAAATTGTACGAGAGAGCGCGAGATTCAGGTACGCTAGCCATTACTCAGTGTGATTCACTCAGCAAAAAACTGAGTCAAACCCGCGAAGTTAGACTCGCACAAATACAGACACTGAAGAAAAACACAGTTCGGTTCCGTGAGGAACTAAGTAGGCTCGCTGAATCCACGCGCTCCCTCCCAGTAGATAAGGAGAGTACTGAAACTCCAAATTTAGACTTAGAAAAGAATAAGAGTGTTAGGTTAAGTGAAAGTGCAAATAGTGATAGTGACAGTGACGGTGAAGCAGCTGAACCAACTCCTGAAGATCTGCTAATAGATTGGCTCGAAGAATCCTTAACGGAAGTCAGCCCAGAAACAAGCCCAGTTAGTCCACCCAAATTTAAATTTCCAGTCAATAGACTAAACACAATGGTGGACTACGCTAAGGTAGCTAAGCTCACAGCTCAGCTTGTCCCCTTATTTTCGGGTGAAAGTACCCCACAATTGGGACGAGAGCTACAAACCTTCATTGGCTGCTGCAAACAAACTATGCAGTGCCTAAATAATGAGGAAAAAGTGGCTTTCATTCAGGTCCTTCCCACAAGACTCAGAGGTGACGCATACCAATTATTCGCTTCAGACGTCCCTGCTTCATTTAGTGAAGTAGAGGAACGTCTAAATAGAACATACCTTCCCCGTGAGACATACCAAGAGTTAGTGAATAAGTTAATCACTACTAGGCAAAACCCGTTAGAATCTCTCACTGTGTTCATTACAAGATTGAAACAGTTGTTGACGATTTGCAACGAGGCAGCGACACAGAAGTATGGAGCTGAGGCAGTCCCTGCTGTGAAAACACAGCTGATGGATTTTGCCAAGAACGCTTTGAAAAGTGGAGTAACTAACCCACACCTGTGTCAATATTTGCTCACGCAGGGAGAAGGTGATTTAGAAGCATTAATTCAAAAGGCCCTGGACATGGAGAAACTACAACAAAGTGCTACATTCGTCCAGACTCCTCTGGTACAAGCTCCTCCAATGGCTCCAGTAGACCCAGATCTACGAGTGAGAGCTTACTATAGAGCTCCTTACTATCAAATGCCATCTACACCTATGTTCGCATCACCTCGAGCTCCAAACCCACATCAGTTTTCACGCAATGTGAATAATGCAGGTTCATCACAGTCACGGCAAAGGCCCTTTACAAACACTGATGCCAGAAACTCGGATACAGATGCACTGGTCCGTAACATCACGTGTAATTTCTGCCAGCGAAAGGGTCATACGTATTCAGATTGCCTTAAGCGCAAGAACACCCCTTTCTGCTCAAACTGCAAAATCTATGGACATGACGTCCGTGATTGCAGAAAAACACAACAGACGCAACAAATTGTTCCTCCACGCCTCTCCAATAGATCTACACAAGAGCAACAGAACACAAAAAGTCCTCAAGTCTTCAACATAAGACTCAAATGCACCTTTTGTGGTCGCCGAGGACACGCAGACGAAGATTGCCGCCAAAAGAAAAAATGGGAAGCCCGGAGTCAGGGAAACGACATGCAGTCGACCCAAAACTCCCCGGGTCGACTTTAAACCCACAACGCAAATCAAAAGGGTCACCTCAAGCGCCCGAATCCGGTGTCCCTACAGTGAAACTTCCACTGGACATAAGCCTTAACGGCCATACAAAACTAGTAGTGGACACTGGCGCTGAGGTTAGTATTATTAAGAAAAGAGCAATTAAAGACCTCAATATAATTAATTCCAATGAGGCATGCACTTTACAGACCCCTTTTGGAACCGGAAAGACATTGGGAAATTGCAAGGGCAACTTCAATTTTAAAAATAAAATTCCCTGCAAGTTTCAGGTGGTACAAAACCTGCCAGGTCTTTCCGATGACGGCCTATTAGGAAACGATTTCCTATCAAACAATTGTAATGTTGAAGGCCCAAATAAAGCAGTCAAGTTTCCTTGCACGGAAACAAATCCCGAAGAGTTTACTGTGCCCTTGTCATGCAAAACGGACAAGCTGTATACCAGAAAAGCAGTCGAAGTGAGGTCACTTGTAGAAAAGATGGAACCTAAACAGGTTAAGCTATCTACATGCAGTGTCTCCAAGGCATCTCAAAAGAGTAATGCTGGCTGCCAGGTTCAACAAGAGCCGACGGAATGCGAAAAGAGCTGTCTGGGTGATCAAGAAACCTGCGAAATGAGGCAGCATCTGGTTACTTTGGAAGAACCAATATGCATACCTGCTAGGTCACAAATGATCACCACAGTCCCGTTGCAAGTGAAGGAAGAAATGCTCTGTCTATCGAAAGAGATAGGCGATGGAGTCTTCCTGGCCAACAGTTTACTCCCTACTGGGAAAGAAACAGTGCTAGTTGCCATACTCAACATTAACAATTTCCAAGTAGTCATCAACAGTTTATTGTTACAACTGTTCCCTATACATGACTACGCCGTCATCCCAATAGGAGAAGCCACTGATACACAACACGTTCTCAATCCAAATAAATCGCAAGCGAGTAACACGAACATCAATGAGCTTCCCAAGGCGGAACAGAAGTCAAACAAGACTTCTTCCTCAAAAATACCTAGATATAAGTTACTAACGAGGCCCAAGAGCCCCATACAAGACGCGTGCGAGCTCAATAAGACCCGACTAGAGGCAAAAATGACTCCACCGTCCAAGAAAATAACTTACAAAAATTGTACATGGCCCCATAGCCAAACTAAAGATGCGAGCGAGCCCCAGAAGCCGACAAGCAAAATGCAGCTGACTCCTCCATCCAATATACCTAGATGTAAGATAACCACAAGGATAAGAAGCCCAACAACAGGTGCGTGTGAGCTCAGTAAGATCTATTCTCAGGCAAAGACGACTCCACCTCCCAACAAAGTTAGTGTTAAGAAACAACAGTGGCCCAAGAGCCCCATCAACCGTGCGTGCGAGCTCAGTAAGACCTATTTAAAGGCAAAGTCGACTCCACTACTTAATAAGATTAGTACTAAGAATAAAAAGTGGCCAATGAGCCCGATAAAAGACGCGTGCGGGATCCGTAAGACCTCATTGAAGGCAAAGTTGGCTCCACCGTCAAATAGTATTAAGAAAACCAATTCTTCAAGGCCCATAAGCCAAAATACAAATACGTGCGAGTACTCGGACCAATCAAAAGTACCCATAAAACATGGTACTCCACCATTAAAACTGCAGGAAGCCCATTCCCTGCCATCTAGTAATGTAAGTAAAACAGATAGTAAGTACACAGCTACACAAAGTGAGAAAAGAAACGTAAGCTTTTCGGAAAACACAGCTATCTTACAACACGTAAGATACTTATTTCCGGATCAGGAAGATCCCACGTATACTCCGCGAGTCAACAGGCTAGACCAAGAGCTCAGCCTAGACCCAAGTCTAAACGCGGAAGAAAAAGCTTCGATATCCGAACTCTGTTATGAGTACAACGATATCTTTTACCTTAAAGGTGACAAGCTGACATATACAAATGCTATTACCCACAATATCCCTTTAATACAAGACCAAGCGCCCATAAACCAAAAGGCCTACAGATTACCAGAAACCCAGAGACAAGTAATCAACGAGCAATTAAGAGAAATGCTAGACAACGGGATAGTCCAAACTAGCAAAAGCCCTTGGAATTCACCCTTATTAGTAGTCCGCAAAAAGGCGGGACCCGATGGTGAAAAAAGGTGGCGCGTCGTTGTCGATTTTCGTAAATTGAACGAAAAGACAATTGGCGATGCATTTCCGCTACCACGAATCGAGGATATTCTTGACCAACTAGGTCATGCCAGGTACTTTACCACTCTCGATTTGGCCAACGGCTATCACCAAGTCTTAGTCGACAAAAAGGATCGACATAAGACCGCCTTTAGCACCAATTACGGGCACTACGAATTTAAGCGTATGCCATTCGGACTCAAATGAGCTCCTGCTACATTCCAACGCCTCATGAACTTCGTTCTGAAGGCCTACAAGGCCTCGAATGTTTCGTTTATCTTGACGACATCGTCATTTATGGTAAGAACCTAAATGACCACAATGATAAGCTTCGCAAAGTCTTCAACAAATTGAGAGAAAATAACCTCAAACTGCAGCCAGAGAAGTGCCAGTTCTTGTTACGAGAAGTTGTTTACCTAGGGCACAAATGCTCTAGCGAAGGTGCATTACCAGACCCCAGCAAAACGGCCTGCGTCCAGACATTCCCTGTTCCAAGAACAGTAAGGCAAGTACAGTCCTTTTTGGGACTTGCCAATTATTACAGGAAGTTCATTCCGGACTTCTCTAAAATCGTTCGTCCAATAACGAATCTGCTCCGAAAGGATGTAAAATTCACTTGGACCGAGAAATGCCAAGAGGCATTCCAAAGCATTAAAAATGCCCTAATTTCCCCACCGCTTTTAATCTATCCAGATTTTACAAAGCCATTTAATCTCACAACGGACGCCAGTAACGAGGCTTTAGGAGCTGTACTTTCCCAAGGAGAAGTGGGAAAAGACCAGCCTATCGCCTATGCAAGCCGAACGCTAAACACAGCCGAGAAAAACTACTCCACTATTGAAAAGGAGTTATTGGCTATAGTCTGGGCAACTAGAAATTTCCGATGCTATCTCCAAGGCAGGAAATTCACGGTCTACACTGACCACAAGCCTCTCAAAGGAGTCTTTAATGTTAAAGACCCAACTTCCCGTTTGGTGAGATTTCACCACAAATTGTCAGAGTTCGATTACACCATCGAATACAAACCAGGGAAGTATAATACCAATGCGGATGCATTAAGCCGCATTCCACAAGTATTAAACGAAGACTATACACTAACCCCGATGGATTGCCTTTACGGCTTCACAGCGGATGTCCCATCTAATTTAAAACGGGATCCTGAACCCGTTTACAATCACGAAAGTTATTACCATATGCTAAAATATAGACTACAAAAATCATATGCCACGGCTCGTAAAAACCTCTTAGCCAGCAAACAACGCTCAAAGGCATATTACGACAAAACAATCAGGCCTCTCACTTTCCACCTAGGAGATAAAGTCCTCCTCAAAAGTGAAAGCCGCAAACACAAACTGTCTCAAATCTGGGTTGGCCCATATCTGGTAATCAATGTACCCAGTCCAACAAACACTGCCATAAAAATAGGCAAGCGGCAGGTTGTAGTACACAACAACCGTTTAAAGCCCTATTATGAGTAGTATACTGGTACATACACTTTTAGAAAATAAGCCACACTGAAACAAAGTTTCGCCAAATAAACTAAACTAGCCACTACCTACTTATGCATTCGGAATTATTTACTATGACTCACGAAGTCAACCCTTACCTAAATTTTATTTAAATCAATAAAAAATACGTTAAATAAACGTGTCCATATATACACTCTTACTTCTTAGTAGCTACATATGAATACATCAAATATTCTACCAATAAAATTTTGTCTTGCTTGCCTTGACTTGCATCCCTCATACCTTGCCTTGAGAGTTTTGTATTCTTCTTCATGATTTACTCATTGTAGTAAATTAAACAACCTCCCAATTCAATTTTTAAATGAAAACACTGCTCCTACTTTGACGAGATTTAGCATAAACTGACTTACAGTCCTCCTACCCTGTTCTATCTCGTCTTCCTTTTAGCAACTAAGCCCTCACTATACAAGTATCGACGATTCAATTAAGCAATACAATATTTAAATATTATATGCTATGTAGTATGACCAATTGACTAATGAAGCCTATCCTTCATTTTCTACAGAACATGAAGCACATATTAGTGTTAATATGCTGTTTCCATCTGGCAATGGGACAAATACAAACGGAACCCTACACCATAAGTACCCTGAACAATACAGGAATACTGTATGAGGATCTTGGAAAATTACAAGTCTACCATAGTACATGGAACATCTTAACTGAGATCAATCTAATGGAACTGGACAACCAAACGCTTATGGCAGAACAGGCGGAACACTTAGTTCACCGACTATGTTCAAATCGCTCTCAAACGGATGAGCTATGCCTGGTTCAACAAAAACACGTTCATTCTCTCTTGGAAAATATCAAGAGAAGAACAAGTGTCATTCGAGAAGTGGTCCCAAAATCAAGATCAACAAGATCTATCTTTGATGGAATAGGGAATGCAATGCACTACCTATTCGGGACCATGGACAGCACTAATGAACAGGAAGTATACAGTCGACTCGAGGAGCTCGAAACAAATACAAAAGCACTAGCCGACCTGGAAAGACAGCAGATCAGTGTAGTCAAAACTACACTACAGCAAATTCAAAAGCCATTGACATCTCTGCAGGAAAGACAACGTCAAATAAATCTCCAGGTAAATAGAATGCAAAACATAACGGATGATTTACTGATGAGACAATTGAGACAGGAAATAATTTCAAGCCTGACCTTACAAATTGTCGAAATTGAGTACAGGCAGCAAGCCTTACTCGACATAATAATCGCCAGTAAAAATCACCAGTTACATCCGCTAGTGGTGTCTCCCAAAAGTCTATTACAGATATACCACAAGTCCCACGCTACTTGTCCAGATGCACAAAATTGTCTCTCCCTGCTATATCAGACAGCGGAAACAAAGGCTCGCCTAGTCCAAGACAAATTAGTCATTCGAATACAACTTCCGATTTTCAATCTACCACAAATGAAGTTGTATAGAGTACACAGTTTTCCCATACATATTAACAACAAACAATCATTGGTACCCGATATACAGTACTCGCACGTAGCGCACCAGGTACAGACACAAGATATTCTATTATTAAAAACACAAGATCTTAAAAGCTTTAAAAAGATCACTCAATATTCCAAAGAGGACACTTCCATCGCTAAGCTAGGCATTCCCGTAACAAAGGCAACTCTGTCCAAAGAATGCATAGTGAAGCTGCTCTTTAATCCATTAAAGGAAGAGCCCCAGTGCCATTTCAGAGCACAAATACCTCCTAGAGACCTGCTTATCAAATTAAGTAAACCCAATTCGTGGGTATTCTCGTTGATAGAACCTACAATTGTACACCTCCAGTGTACCCAACAATTTTTAACTTCAAAGATTGAAGGTCAAGGAATAATCACTATCAACCATCCCTGCCAATTGCAAGTAGGATCCCAAATCCTACACTATGAGGCAGAGAATATCCAGCCATTGAGTCTCAAACAACCCAACTACTTCCCAAATATCGCTCCATTAGAGCAAGTCGTAGAAAAATATCTCAATGAAACCAAAAACAAAGTACAGTCTGAAAAAATACAGACAGAACTACATTCAGGAGATGACACTAACAGCATCATCCTAGAAGGTACCCAGTCATTAAAAGAACTGGACGAAAATTACAAAAAATAGTTCCTCATATCAGTCACCACCCTACACATGTCCTAGCGGCAACATCAGTATCCTTAACTGGTGTTGCCATCACATGTATGGTACTGTACCTGGTCGCCAAATGGCTAGTCCCATTCATGAAAAATTATCTTCCAAGTAAATCTGAAAAAACACTAGAGGCGGAGGAACAAATCGAACAAATTGAACGAATAGAAATATTTGAACCTACCCCTCTCAAAAGGACCCGCACCCTGCCACCTACTAAGTCAGTGCAAGTGGTATAGTGTCACCACTTCAAACGGTCATAAGCACTATCACTAGTAGTAGAGCACCCAGTAAATAAAGGTAAACGGTTTTCAACAAACCGAAGTAAATAAGTGACAAGAAATAGATAATAAGAAAACTATAAGGGGAGATGTTATAACTAAGCAGTATTTAAAAAAAAAAAAAAAACCATACAGCGTATATAATAGATACCGATAAATACACAAAGAAAAAGACGGAAAAGACGTCCTTACCACACCTTGTAGTGGGAAAGCTACATAAGTAAATAAAATAGGTATAAGAGCAAAATACAAAATACATAAGTATATAAAAAATATCTACCCCCTTGTAATCAAATTTTTATAATAAATAGCAGTTAAGAAATGAGAAATTACAAGTATAATTAACCTAGCATTAGAACATTACTAAATAACCACTAAGGTAGAACATAAAATACAAATTGAATATTTACCTAGGCTAATAAATACCATAAGTAGAAAATAAGAAAATAATCAAGCAAAGAGAATAGAAAATTTTAAGTAAAACCACAAGTTCATGCCAGACCGATCAACGCTAAGCCAAAAACCCAAAAAAAAAAACAAACCGACAAGAGGAAAAACAACCCACTCACATCAAAAATATAACTCTGTAGTTTATTTTTTTATATTTTATTGTTTATTTTCAAAATAAGGAAAAGAAAAGAAGACAGGAAAGATACAAATTTGTAGTAAAAATAAAACAAAAAATGAAATTGGCTGGACGAGTCGTGCTGGACCTAATCGCTATCTGAGTCATCCCAACTAACCACACCGGCCCCGGGAAGGGGAGGGGTGGCGGTGAACTCCCTCGCCAACCTCGTCGCCGGGGAATCAAAAACGTCGTGGCAGCACATACAAAGTCCACGCACAGCGACGAGAGAGAAAACGCCGCCTGAAACAAAAAAAAACTAATTAGGACTGGTTTAAAGAACAAAAACAAAAATTTTCTTACCTGCGGCCACCAAAGACTGCCCCCGGTGAGGGAACAAGGGCACCAACAGCCGGTGATAGGTCCCAGCTACGGCCGGGGCACCCCATACGGTACTGGGACGCTCCCCATCCTCCAGCAACACCAAACGAAGCGGACCCTGCCACCCGGGGGAAACACGCAACACGTATATAGAATAGAACGTGGAGGTCAACCCCGCGGGACTTCTCCAGGGCTCCTTTTCCAACTTGATAGAAAACAACATCTCGGTGAATAGGCTCAAAATAACAAAATAAATATCGATTGTTTTCACTCTCAAGACCGATACGTTAATGAATCCTACAAGAATTTGCCCGGTAAAGATCCTCATCAGTAAAGGCATCTAACCCTTAATCAGCGAAATTTAATGAGCTGCAGATAAGAAACTTCAAAATCTAAGAGGTCCATACAGAATTCTTTTTATCATCACCTTACCCCGAGAGTTATTCCTCTTCCAAGAATAACTCTCTTTTTTGTAGGGGGAAGGCATGTTACATATACAAAATGTATACAAAATGTATACATAAGGCATCAAGAAACAAATCACAATTTTCATAAGCCAATCATGCCTAAAAACACGGTTGGCTTATCTCTTGCGCATACGAAGAAAGTTGCATCAGCAATTTCTTCAACTACGCGCAACATTCCTTCAACATATTTTTCCCACAAAACGACTTGGGAAAAATAAAAGTGTTAAATTTTAACCCAAGTCGTTTCGATAAAAAAAAGCCCCACGAGAAATTTTACCTTCAGTAAGATTTGTCGTATATACGATATGTATGTACATATATACATACATACATATCGGGCGCATGAAAATTTTACATCGGTGAAGACTGAAACGATCAAGTCTTCACCGAAAAAAGCTCTTATCAGCAAATTGTCGCGAGCTGCATACATTGTGATCGCAACAATGTATGCACGGTAGAAAGACGATGGTTGATAGTTATGAAAATATCAAATTTCAATTTCAACCATCGTTCGTCGCGATAATTCTAGGCATGTTTAAACATGCCCAGCGTAAAATAATTTTCTCAGGATAGGAATGCTAATTAAGCATTTTACGATTGAAAAATCTAAGTCTCGACACAGTCGGTTTTTACAGTTGATTTTTGTACGCGATCGGGATCGTCACGCTTGAAAAGAAAAGCTCCTAATTAACGTCTCGGTACGGCAGGTTGGTTTGGAAAGAAAAATGATTAACCTCGGGTTTTCCGCTGGTCTTACGGCACAGGCTACAAAATTATTATATATAGTTATTTTTATATAGTGCATTAATTCGGTGTATAAAAAATTAAGACAGTGTAGGGCTATAAAGTGAGTAAAGTTTAAAAGAAAGAAAACGAGATTAAAGGTGTTTTATTCCCCTCTCCATGCGTCGGACAGGCCCGTAATATTAAAAAGGGAATTTACAGAGAAAGTGTCAGCGCCCGAGAGTTTCTTGTGAGTGCAAAAAGGATAAGGTGCTGCTAAGGTATTGACACCTGAAGCACCGACCGTTCAGTGAGTACCCAGTATATATATATAAGGAATATATACAACACTCCCCTTCTGTGGCATAAACACCCCATTCCTGCATTTTGTCTACAGCCTTCTTCTTATCGCTGCCAATGGCCCCGAGTTTTCTAACATTGAGAGGCATAATTTCTGTCTGTGACGCATGGAAAAAAAATCTTGTAGAGTGAAATGGATTGACAGACAGAATAATCATTCCCGACCTCGGTGATGGTTGCAAAATTAAATTTGTAATTATTTTACATCACCCAATATTCCATCAAAATTTTAAAATTTTTGTAATTAATGTTTCTGATAGTTATTACTTTCTATTAAAGAAATAAGATAATTGTAAATAATTTTGAAATGGTTCCAATCTACAATAAAATCCAAACGGGTATTAAAACCTGTGCGGTTAATTTTGTAAATTTTTTAAACTGGTACTATTATCAGACTGGATTGGCATTGATTCCACGAAGGGTCTAGTTAGCCAAGTAGCTTCAACGGTATATTGAAGCTCACTGATGTTGTTAAATACCTTGGCATCTTTATAAACTATTGTAACTAACCATTCCCCATAGGGTTAGCATCAGGAGAACAGGTCAGATAGTCGAAAAGGTTGATATTGTACCCCAAGAACCATCTTTTGTTGAGTTTCTTATGTGGATCGTGGCGTTATTCTGTTGATAAATTAAACGATCGGCAGGATAGTGCGCAAGATACGGAAGGAGTTTTTGTCTGAAGACTTTCCGGTACTCCAGGCTATTCATACAATAGGACGAAAATGTCAATTCTACGTTTCCATGATCTTTAAAATCGTCCCATGCGATCAATAACATGCCATAAAAATTTCATGTTTGAAAATATTTGGGCTTTTTCCACAGATCCCTCAAGGATCTGCACAGACCATCTGGACCGTTATTTCACCTTTAGATAATTTATTCAGATGACAAAAAATGTAGCATTAATGGTCCAGATTAGTCTATGAGGATCCTAGAAGAATCTATGGAAAGAGCCCCAATATTTTGAAATATGAAATTTGGTTATCTCTATTTTGGACTTGGAATATTTCTGTTGGGCTTAACCACTGTAAATTATTCTAAGAAATGCCATATTTTTTTATTTGGATTTAACTTTTGGATATTTTCCTACATTAATTAAGACTTAGGTTTTTAGGCAATTTTTCAAGTTACCTTGGACTTAAAAAGTTTTCCGAGATTCCCGATGGGATGGATGAGCATGGAATGAGGACAATTCCACCTCAGTCCTCATATCGATTTTCCTAGGTCTAAATTATGTTGACCTCCCTTACAAACTCCGATTTTTTTTCCTTCTCCGCCTCCTTTCCACTTCTTTTTAATGCCATAACATTTTTGTTAGGCGCCGTCGTAGCAGGCGAGTTTTTTTCTTAACCCACCCCACACTCCGCATAAAGCTAGTGAGAAGCATTCCGACTCGCTTATACATGCCACGAAGTGAGCTGTTGATTTCATTCTTCAAATAGGACTAATACCCAAGGCAGACGGACAGAATCAATGATCATTGATTCGTAATTGATTTTTCAAAAATCAAGTTACCCAAGATTTTGTGAATTAAAACGAAAGTCCTGTCAATTTTTACATGAAATTGACAGCACATTTTTAATAATTAAAGTTCAAATTCAAAGGTAAAGCGATTTTTGAAAAATTCAATTACGAATCAATGATCCCGTCTGCCGAGCGTATTAGCGTCCCCCACTGTAGAGATGCTATCAGCTACCTACAATTCGTAGAAAAAAGATATTACTCTGGATACTTTAAGGCTGGGGGAGCCCTCCCAATACAGCACGTTGTATATCAAATGAAAGATTTCGCCGAGTACTATCGGGTGGTGTATTTTTTGCCCGGTTCAGAAAACTTCCTCGTGACGTTTTTGCTACCGGAAACCCATTCATGCAATTGGGTCACACACACCCAGTTACTATATTTTCGCAGTTCTTTCTTTCTCTGCCATTAATGCTCTGTTGTAAACATTTTTCTCTCAAGAAAGTCGCTCAAGATACATCCGATCACCAAAGCTTTACCCCGCTTAGTTTAAATAAACAGGGTTGATAAAAATATGTTCAGAGTATCATAATGCATCTTTTAAGACATCTATCAAGTCTGTTAATGTCGAAACTAAAATTGTATAAAAAATGGGAATTGCCCTTTGTAATATTATTATTTAATTTTTTTTTTTTTGTAAATACCTAACCTAAATTCTCTTCTCTAAACCAAACACATTGCGATCCCAACTTAAGATTTTAACAGTTTACAAACGACATTCAGTACGTATACATGAATACTTGAAGTATACTTCAAGTAGAGACCAAGTAATCAAAATATAATGTAAATCACAAAATTTTGTTCGATTTACTTGAAAAAATTCATGTAAACGCAACTTCAGTACTTGAACATTTTTCATGTTTGCGAGTTATGAAATGGCAAAGAGGAACAAGAATTGCCAATTCAGGTTGTGATTTTTAGCACTTCTCTCAAAATATTTATCTAAAAACAAAGGTAAAATGTCACTTCAAGTAAGTGAAATTAATTCAACCAACAACCCTATTTGAGTTTCAAGTGGATTTCAAGTCAAGTACTAAGTATTCATGTGAACGTACTGAGAGAGCATTTATTTGAAACAAAAAGAGATGTTTCACTTTCTTAATTTTGTTCTTATAAAAGGCATTTTTTATATAATTTTCCCTAAAACTTTCTGCTTTCTTCTTTAAAATAAGCTAAAGACCATGCCTCTGTGATAATTAGATCCAAAGTTATACAAGTTTTTGAATATAAATCAATAAATAGACCAAAAATCGCAGAACAAAAAAATTAGTGGAATTATTATCTTATTAATTACTTAATTTTCAGTAAAAGAAGAACAAAATTGGTGATGGTCGGATTGAAATCCAATCGATTTCCTCTGGAATAACTCTTTTAGCACTTAATTGCCCCAAGGAATAAAAACCTATAAATTTTAATATCAGAATTACACATGACTCTACCAGAAATTGTAATTGAATCTCTACACACCACTCTGCCACATCTTTATGCCTCCTAATCCTAAATAAAGAGAACTGTGTTGAAACTTACGCGCTACACATTTTCTTTAAGATTTTTATAAATGATAATTTTCTGCAAAAAATAAAAATTTATTTTGCTCAACCAGCCCCACACTCCTCTCCCATCAAGAATTATGGTTGTCTAAACTAAAAATTTCGGATTTTTTTACATTTCTTTTACTTTAACCTCTATTATTTTTGCAAGAAGGTCGTTAATATAACTCTTTTTTATAAAAATTAATAGATTTTAAGTATTCTTAATATTAATAAACAGTATCCTATTCTATACAAGAATATCTAGTCCTTACCTGATAATTATTACCTGATTAATTTCGAACCACTTAATTTCAATTAACACTTTTAAAAACCACACTGATTCATTCGCCAACAAACTCGCGAGAGAGATTATAACGGATAACCTCAGCCTCAACGTTGACAGTTATGTAGAATATATGAGATTAAGTTATCTAGAACACAATGGCAAAGTTGGTGAGGCCGGCGGGTGGTGTACTTTATTCATCAAATTAAACAGTTTGGTCAGATATAAAATATAAATTGAAGGAAGATTATTAGAATTGTATTCCACATTCCACTAACTCCACTTTTTTACACTTCTGCCTTGATTTTGGAAAATTGCCACTAACTAATTTCACTATAGAAATAATGAAAGGATCTCAAATAATCAATTAAGGGGTAACACCACTGTAACAGCCTAAGATTATTTTTTTTGATGTAAGAAAAGGTAATAGAATAATAATATTCAAGGAAGTTATTAAGTATATATTTAAGTATATATAAAAAAAAATTATTACAAATAAATAATAATAAAATATTAATAAATGACGACACCAAAGCCATTTTTGCGAGGCGTGTCGAATTTAAAGAACTCTGCGGGTCTACGTGCTCTTCAAGTATTCATGTAAACTGATAGTCATAGGTATATATGTAGAAGACAAGATGGTCAACTTCAGTTCAATCACAGAAGTCGGGACTGCTGGTTTGTTCAATCAGTTGAAGCTTCAATTTAATTACAAATTTCACCACAGCGTCGACTTCGACTTAAAATCAAGTCGCTGTCGACAGATCAGTCGTAATTGTCATTTACGCTTAATGCAAATGATCACAGAAAATCTTTTCCCGGTATAAATTTATTAATTTCTTTTCCGCTATCTTGGAAAATGTATAATGTCAAATTCATCATGCGAATTCGCTGTAATCTGAGTTTGCATAATGGCAGTACGGGTTACACGTGTAAGAAGTATGGCAGTACTATCTCGTGTAATCCCCGGATTAGTAGAACTGACTACACAAATCAGTAAAACAGAAACTGACACAGAGTACGTTTAGACCGCAGCTATTTAAGACTAGTTTTACGTAAGTCGACTTACGTAGTACTAATCCGGCTGCCGTTTAGTCCACTCGTATTAAAGCTTTGACAGTTGTCAAATTTGTTAGATATGACTGCTTCAGCACGAGGAAAATGAATATTGTAAGTTTGTTTGTACACCTCATGTATAAAAGAATTGAGCATTTTCTTCAATACAAAAGTCTATAAGGGAATTTGTCTCTCTCAGACTAATCGCACTTTTTTCCGTCTTAATACAACTCTTTCATTAAAATAAAATAAAACGGGCAGTATTGCTTAGATCTGTGGCCTGTCAGTACTGACTAGTCAATAAATTGTCCAACGTAAAATTATAATAATAATTTGTTCACTGCCCATGTACTAAGATTACAGTCTTATTATGCACTTCTAATTTGGTGGATTTTATTAGGAAAACTTAAAATTAGGCCTGGATACTTAGACATACTAAAATGGCCGAAACTGAAAATAAAAAGCAGATGCTAGTGAAAACTTCGGAATAAGGAAGAAATCCGTAAAAATGCATACGGAAGAAGAATGTCTGCACCGCTTGGCGTTACGCTAAGAGTTTGCAGTCAGTAAATTTGACAGGCCAATAATAATAATATAATAATGTAATTATCATTACGTGGTGTAAATTTTAATACAGTTAATGTTTATATAAAAAACTGTATCTTGTCTGAATACGCGCACATTTAACCTCGGTAATCGGAGCAACGCATACCAAAATTATTAATTAAAAAATTTTAAATAAACACAGGAATTTAGTACGTGATACCGCATTTATTGAAATTTCTTAATTACAAATGTTGAACACAACTTAGAATAAATAATTACTAATATTAGTATTAAGTGCATACGCAGGAGATAATTGACAGTCGGAGGGAGGAAAATACACAAATCCAAACACAACACATCCCCCTCTTACTTAATTCTTAGAATAAAGAGCAAACAGGAATGGTGACAAGCCAGATTTTGCGTAATGAATTTCTGTTTGTGTTGGTAGTCCATTTTTACATGTTTTTACACGCCAACCCTATTCTAAGCAAATTGTCAATTTGGAAAAAGTAAACAAAGGTTTTGTGCGGAGCATCTGTGGTAAAAAATGTTCTTTTCTACTTTATTTTGAAATAATTCACATAATTAATTTATATAAATATCTGCTTCTATTAACAAAAAAGATAATTTAGATAGTGTCGTTGCCTCAAATAGGATTTCCCTAGTTTATAATCCAATTTATATTTGCAAGCACTGACCGAACACTTCATTTCTGTTTTTTTAATTGATATGAAGATTTTAACAGGCACTAGTGGCACTATAAAACTTTGCACTAAATAAAGTTCAAAAATAAATAGTTTTGAAAAGAATTGATTCGGTACTTTTGTTAAATTTAAGTTGACTAAATCTGCTCACAAAACAAAAGCACATTTGACAATAATGCAACATGTTTTACAACTTCTCGTTCCAGCATCTCACTTGTAGAAAACTTATTCCTTTATTGTTCAAACCTGACAATGAATATAAAGAAATGTTAAAGTCTTCTTATTTTACTGTCCAAGTGCTTCCTAAGGCGCTGTGAAACAGTGTGCTTGACAGATAGGAGCTATGAAGCTCTCGGTTAGCCAAGCGACTATTCCAAGTGGGAGCTATAGGGCTCACTGTTAGGATAGCCAGATAAATAAAAAGAAAGGTAGAGCTAGAGAGCCAAGTTACCTTTACGTGTAGCCATGTTGGAGCTAGGGAGCTCGCAGTTAGGATCTAGAATAGATACACACCCGTGAAGTTTGATAAAAACTCTGATTTATTTCATATAATTACACTGAATTTATACATTATGAAAAGTGCTGACATTACTTATTTCTATAATTTCAACCAATCACACACCTTCAGCCATTGCTATATTCAATTATTGATCATAATTGCTGTGCATGCAAATAATGCACAGCGGGCATTACCCAAAGTTTCAGCCAGGTAGAAGTAAACAAAGAAAGCTACAATGTAATGCTTTTCATTGATTATTTACTCTATCGTACCATATGCTGTTGGTTTTTTGCTTTTCTTATTGCAAAGCAAAGGCATAGCGTAAAGCTTTGCCGTCGTGTATTCATTGATACATGACACTCATATATGTGCTTAATGCACTTCGCTTGTACATAAACAGGTGGACATAGCTTTTGTTTTATTTTCACATTTTGTATGGCATTCTGCATATACAAAAGAATGCTGTGAATCACCTTATGGGTGTTTTGCCTGATCAATGTTCTTTTTTGTTTTATTCTTTCTGCATGTACTGCAGTGAATCACCTTATGGGTGGCTTGTATGATTTGCTTAATTTAATTTAATGGTGTGTGAGTGGTGATGCGCTCTACACACTTACTCCTACGTATAGTCTCCTGCTCTTGCCAAATTACGCTCATGTACACGAATTTTACACGATTCAACCATTCCTGTTTGCTATATATTGTAAGACTTAATTAATTCACTGAGTCTGTGCTTTTGTGATTGCTTACCCTCCTTACACGGGCAAGAATTCGGCGATAAATTACAGCACTATTATGGAAGTGAAAATCTGAAAATCTAGCTCCTGCTCCGACCCATTAAATACACATAAAAGTAAATCGAATTATATAATATGTACATATATACGTGCCATTTCATTTTCTATTTACCATAGCTGGTTATTTTGTAAAACTCAATCTCAATCATAGTTAGATGCTTCAGTTGACAACTGCCTGACATACAGAAATGTTAATTGTTATTGTAAATAGTAAAAACAAAGCGTTTATCTAAACTTTATTAAAAATGTATGTATGTATATACATGTATATAT
Source organism: Dioctria linearis (assembly GCA_963930735.1). NCBI lineage: Eukaryota > Metazoa > Arthropoda > Insecta > Diptera > Asilidae > Dioctria > Dioctria linearis. The sequence continues at coordinate 247,746,363 of OZ005740.1, read as the reverse complement.
GTATATATGTATATACATTATTTTCTCTAAAGTATTAAATAGAGATGTATTGCAGGTGTTCCATAGTTGAATGAATTGTTTACATTCGCCTGAACAAAATTAATTTAATGTCCGAGAAATACGGATTAGTTATATGACAGAATTAACAAGCCTTTATTTAAACCAATTTAACATTCTCACCGATGCACTGGAAATATTTTCGGTAATTAAAATATAGGTTCAATATAACTGATTTGAAGCTTACACAAATGCATACTGCAATTGCAATCGAATGTTGTGTTCATTGGAGATGTTTTGCGCTATTATAAGCAACGGTTTACGCGGATGTTGAATGTAAGAAACTACAATTTGGTAAACGGAATTGTGCTTCCTTTAATTTTTGTTCATTCCTCCGTTATTCATTCTTGATAAACATCTGTTCAGTGTAAGAGAGAAAAACTACAGCAGCCCGATCTGCATCTTGTTTAGGTAATGCACAAGCATCACTTTTCTTTGCAATAACCACAACTATTTGTTTTTCAGCATTTAAGATCGAAATATCCGAAAACAATCCACCGACCGGCACTTATAAAACAAAATTCTCAGCAGTTTGTTTGTTCTGCACAAACCGCAAAATGCAAGTCTTTCACTTCAAAAGTAAATTGTTATTACCATACCATTAGATTTAGATCAACTTTACAACAACATTAAATTCACTACTAAATTGTCCCGAAATAACCACACTTTCTAAAGTTTGTTTACTATCTTTTATAGAAATATAATTGCCGAAGCCGAATGCTAACCTTAACCTATTTCTGCCGTTTTGTTTACATCGCAAATGCATTGCTGTGGTGGGTCAGCTGTTGACAGCAACATGTGGGATGCGGTTGTGCATGGTGAACGATTTGAAAAGGAATAGATTTCTGACAGCAATCCAAGATATTTATGATACGCTATCTTCCAGTAGAGGGCAGCAGAGAGGGTTAGAAATCCCTGGAAGGAAAGTGGATTAGATAGATGCAGTCTGTTTAGATAGGTTATACCCTAGACACACAGTACGATCTAATGCATCATTAGTACTAACTATTCATTAAAATGTCGTGTGTCAGACAGTATACGTCATTATGGCTCGAAAATCAGATGATAATGAAGTATACTAATGAAGTGTTTTCTTCCTTCATTATAGTTATAATTAGGAAAAATGCGCTAGATTTGGCAGATAATTTAAATATAGAGCACCGCTGTGCATCTGCCGACCACAAACGACGACGATATATCGGTGTCAAACTTCTAAAAGCACAGCATCTTATGCGAATGCACCAAATTGCGACGACCGACGTTGAGAGATCGACGACATTTTCGCCGTCGTCGCTGCAGTCCTACCAACAAAATTAATCGAGTGAAATGGTTGTGGCATTCACTTTTGTTTTTTTCAATGCCAAAAGGAGAAAATTTCAAATCTGCTATCGACGCATTAAGAGGGTTTTTGATGAATGCTAAAGTCGCTCTGCTATTTTTAAATTCCTGAAACCTGCTGAGAAAAACGTCCCTCATATGTATGTAAAATGGTTGTCTTGAAATAGGATTTGTCAATAGAGGAATTATTTTCTTGGCGATGGTTCAGCAGACTCGGAAAGTGAAACAGTTTTTCCTTTTCAAAATCTTGAGCAAAAACTGATAATTTGTTTTCGACTGAAATAACTCCTTCTAACATCGAAAAATTGTGTTTTCTTTCCCTTGTAGCTTATAACTAAGCTGATTTAGATAAGATGTAACGTCTACCATGAAATAAAAGTTTTGGATTCACTGGTTGTGTGTTCTGGATAGTGAACAAACCTCTCAAGAAGAAATGGTTTGATATATTGATATATGGTAATAGGAATGTGAAACGTTTTAAAATGTTTTCTCTTGATAACCAACGTACCTTGTTATAAAGCAGAAGATCAGCGTACTCACTCTCCATTTCAACTAACTTTCTTTCTTGCATTACCAACAGGATATTTAGTGCTAAATGACGGATGTTTTTTTGTAAAGTGTCTCTCTAAATTTGACTTCTTGTTATGCGCGAATTTTTCCTTACGAATAAGGCATGTCGGACAGACATTTAATTTTTGAATAAACGCGAAAGTCTCGATCTATTCAACTCTAAATTTAAGGGTTTTTTCATCTTCCGTTTTTCTTTGCTTCTTTTTGGTCGCTATATCAAAAAGGGCACCTATAAAAATGTTCCAAAATATATTTTTTTCAAAAGTCACCTATACAAAATTATTTTTATTTTTAAATTGATGACTGTTGTAGATATGTTGTGTAAACCAACGAATATTTCAGAGTGTAAGCGTGCTATATAAACAAGGCAAATAGATAGCTCTTGTCATATACCTCACTCACGTACCAGATAGATTAAGTTCAATAATTATAACAAGCTATAGAATTAAATAAAGAATAAGTTTATAGTGTTTTCTATAAAACATTACAAAGATACCTGTAGGATGTACAGCTGAATAAAAAATACAACAACTTTATTCTTCAAGAAAGTACCTTTGTAACACGCTTGTTAGTTTCAGACACGATATTTGCAGACCACTGTAGATAAGACTGTTCGAAATGCGTCTGCAGATTACATGCAACGAAACGGAATGGCAAATAATTAATTTTAGAAAATAAATGAGAAGGGGCGAAGTTTTCAGATTTTACGCTCATAAAATGCTCCCGCACTGCTATGAAAACAGATTTTTCTGAAATATTGAGAGAGTTTGTTCCAGTTATTGTTGTAATCATATGTTTTGTCCCAAAGTTGTTGCTGCAATCCTGATATTTGGACAGCACGTGCTTCTATTCTTGTTCGAAAGAGATTGAGTGGGGGATTCGGGGAATTTTATTAGTCAGAAATTTTACGTCTCCTTTTAGTGCGTTGTTCAATGCGAAATTTATATTTTTGAAGGTATTCAAGAAGATTTTGTCATTTGGGTAATCGTACGTTCTCTCAATTTTTGTTTGTAACTCGTTGTATCAGTCGCACTGCAATAATCCATAACAAATTCTTTTTTCCCATTCATGCAAAAGATATAAGTATATGATTACTTGTTTCTTTCTAGAAAAGACGAAAAATGTCCTATTTTGTTTGGTCTTCTTCCTATCTTCTTATTAGACTCTTTGGTTGAAACGCCCGAGTTTCGTCCACATCGTGTATAAGGCAGCCATCTTCCGACGGATACTCTCGGCGCGTCTTTCGGGCCTGCCCATGGATATTTGTGCCAGAGCCACACATATGGGGCCAATGAGCCGCACTTTGCTGACCTATGCCCTAAGATGAATGCCCATATGTAATTTCATGCGGTCACTCCCCTCTGTGAAAGTATGATTTTTGAAATGGTTTTTCGCATATATTTCTAGAACGATTTGTCGCACAGAAAAAATGACTATAACCTATTTTATAGGATCTCGTATAGTGAAGAAGTTTTTAGTGCAATAAAAATGGCTTGGACTGATCGTTTTCAAAGTATACTTAAAAAACCTAAATCTTTATATGGCAACACCAAGAAAGAGTTCCCCGATTTAGTCCATTTTTAAATTTTTTTTTTTGATAGTACAATGAAAACACCATGTACCAAATTTCAGCTCTCTACGTCGACGTGTTCTCAGGCAGAGTCCAAATATATAGTGGAAAACGAAATTTTTGTATGGCAACCTGACGAAGGAGTTGCCCGATTTGTCTCATTTTCGGACTTAACTTAACTTTTTTTTTTATCGTGCGCACAGACGGACGGAGGGACATGCAAAAATCAAAATAACTTTGAATATTATGCATGGGTTTCCAATCCATTTTGCTCTACGATCATTATTTCGAGGTGTTACAAACGGAATGGCAAATTTAGTATACCCAATAGATTTCATCTAGGGTATAAGGATACCAGCGGGGCTAGATGCTGTCATTGTAATTTTGATAGTATATCTGTTGACAGAAGTAGACCTGAGAGAGAAAAATTTCCAACATTCAGCAAAGCGCGCCTTGCGGCTAGACCTTGAGTCTAGCTGCTGGCTTGGTTTTGTGTTGTATCATTTGAAAACCCGTGTCGAAAATTTTGACAACGCCTCGAGGCAGCATCGGGGCCTGGATGTGTTTCTGCCATTAAGAGCGCTGTGTGTCGGGGGCATTAAAATTTAGAATGAGACGGTTAAAGCCCGGGGCATGATGTTATAACTTCGAAAGATTTGACGTTCGACAATTTATCGATAGTCGGTATGTTGTAACACTTTCGACAGGCGATAATTTCGATAGAGCATCACTGAGTTTTGTTGAAAGTGAGAGTACAAGCGAAGATTATAAAATGTATGTAAAATTTAAGAAAATGATTCTTCAAACTTGAAGTTGTAAAACATGTAAGAATATTTCTTGAATTCAAAAATTAATAAGGCAGTATATTTCGTTAGGCATATCCTAACATTATATCGCTACCTTAAAAATGGTGGTTTGTCGGGTATTTAATTATTTCTTCGTCATTCTCGTTATCCTCCACAAATAAGGCCACTTAAAGAATTCATAAATTCCAATTTCATTAATAATAAAATTTATCATCATCTAGAAAAAGAATCTATAAATTTGTGCTAGCGGAAAAAATTCGGAAATAGGTTCGAAACAAGCAAAATCGCCTGTCGAACGAAAATCTGATAACATACCACCAGAGCGAAATCTTCGCTTCGATGATCGCTTTCGATGCGAAGTTATAACATGTCGTCACCTGTATTTTAATTTTTGCAAAAAAAAAAAATATTATAATTTTCACAAATTTTTTTTTAATTTTTGCAAAAATTAATAAAAAGTCATGGAATGCTCAAGGAACTTTTTTTCAAAGGATGTGCGAATAGTGCCCACTCGTTACTTTGGTACTCGTTACTTCATCTTATCCGAAGTAACGGTATCCACTTTCCAAAGTAATCGGTACTTTTATACTCTTCCAGTTAGAATTCAATTGCATCCAATGCGGTATACGCATTCTATTTTTCAAAAGCCTGCCCGTTACTTTTTACCTTTTAAGTTAGAATAGAATCCAATTGTATTGTAGTATTCTCATAATTCATAGATTTGATATCCTTTGAATATCTGCTTGTGCCAGATGCGCAATAAGTTTTTTCTAGAAATTTTACAGCAAATGATTCGGCAGAATTTTTATTCACTTTGGTGGCCGACTGGATTTATTTTCAAATACAATACTTTTATTTTTGTTCAAGAAAGAATTTTTTGGGATTCTCCGGTATATAGCAAAAGCTAAAAAATGTTCTAATTTTTTATTTCATCACACAACTTATTAATTTTTGGTGACAAGTTTCAAGTCTTGGTTTGACTCATCATTTCTTTTCATTTCTTTCTTCTTTTTTCATTTGTTTTTCAAATTACCCAATTTCGCTATTTGGGACCTGTTGATGAGTCAAACGATGTGCGAAGGGAGTAGCCCAGTGTAAGAGATGCCAGCGCTATGGGCATGTAGCCAGCAACTGTGGGCAGAAGTATCGCGGCGTCAAATGCGATAAAAAGCATGGACCTGGAGAGTGCTCCAGAAACAATTTCGACGTGTAGGCAAAACCGTATTGTGTGAACTGCGAAAAGGTGGGACATCCAGCCAATTATCGTGGATGCCCAAAATACAAGGAAGTCAACACTATTAAGAACCAACGAAGGGAACAGCAGAAACAGAAGGAGCTCTTTACCAGGTGTTATATATTTTTACACTGACAATTACAAACCTGGCTGCCCAAGGTTTGCCGGAGCAGATAGTACCTCTGTATACGTGAAAAACTCCCCTTTGTTTTGATTTATTTACTCTTTATTTTTTTATACACTAGGGGCTTTTTGCTCCAATACACTTTTATTCTTAAACAATAGTATAACTTCCATTACACAATTCAACTTAACTATCACCACTCGATTTAGTGAGGAGAAAAGGTCTTCGTTTCTACAATTTGCCTTTTTTAAAACAACCGAGCCGATCACTTCATAATCCACCCTTATTATTATTTTTTTTTTGTCAAAAGCCTTTTTTTTCAAAATTATCTATATTAATACTCCCAAAAATCTCTTACGTGTAACTTAACCGCGCGATTCTAACCAAGGTTTTTTGTGAACTCGACTGACTCAAACTGACTACTTGTACATCTAAAAACCGACTGTGTCGAGACTTAGATTTTTCAATCGTAAGTCTCTTCGTTCAGAATAGGAAAATGCTTAATTCGCATTCCTATCCTGAGAAAATTATTTTACGCTGGGCATGTTTAAACATGCCCAGAATTATCGCGACGAACGATGGTTGAAATTGAAATTTGATATTTTCATACATATCAACCATCCTCTTGCTACCGTGCATACATTGTTGCGATCACAATGCATGCAGCTCGCGACAATTTGCTGATAAGAGCTTTTTTCGGTGAAGACTTGATCGTTTCAGTCTTCACCGACGTAAAATTTTCATGCGCCCGATATGTATGTATGTATGTATGTACATACATATCGTATATACGACAAATCTTACTGAAGGTAAAGTTTGTCGTGGGGCTTTTTTCCATTGAAGCGAGTTGGGTTTGAAATTTAATTCTTTTTATTTTTCCCAAGTCGTTTTATGGGTTATGGGAATATTTTCGTTTATTGAAAGGAATGCGAGGAAATTGCTGACGGCAATTTCTTCGCCGTTATGAAGATAAGCCGTGCTTGTTTTAAGCATGCTTGGCTTATATGTATGAAAATTAAATTAAAATATTTTACATTAGACTATTTTAAACTAGAGTATTTTTTAGGTAATTTTTGTATACTTTACGTATACAACACAGGGAAGCCGTTAAAAATTACGTCAAGCCAGGTATGTCGTTCTCCCAAATTGTCACTAACAAACAATATAATAATCCTAATACTAACAAACCCGAGCAACCCACTATAATCCCGAAACCTGCCCTAAGGACAACTCAAGTCCCTAAGGCATCGCAAGCCCCAAGGCAATCACAGAAGGAGGCAGATAACTTCTGCACTCAAGAGGCCAAAGCCCTTTTCGGGTGTGACTTTTTCAACCTTATGGGTAAAATTAATAATTTTATTCCCCAATATAGGAAACTGTCTACCCTCGCAGAACGTCAAAGTGCTTATCTTCAATTTGCCTTTAGCCTATGTCTAGGGAAATAAGCAAATTGAAGATATTCGCATTAAACTGCAACTCACTAGTAAGGCATAATAAAAGAATAGCCGTAAATTCGTTCCTTGCGGAACAAAAACCTAACTTTGTTCTTCTTTCAGAGACACATCTCAGTCGACGCCACAAGCTAGTTTTCGAGAAATTCTCGACCACTCGCTCAGATAAATCTGATTCTTCCCTTGGCACGGCCATCCTAATTCGCGATGGGCTTAAATATGAACAGCTTAAGCTCAGACCATTGTGCAACATGGAATGCACAGCAGTCAAAGTCTTTCTTACCTCCCAACAAACACTACTCCTCATTTCCCTTTATAGCAGATGTGGTGCTCGGGCAGTGCAGATTAAAAGGAACCTTAGCTACCTCAATAATATCTCCAAAGATTACACCTATACGGTTATTGGAGGAGATTTCAACGCCAGGCATCCAATGTGGAATGACCCAATGGAAAGTTCATCTGGCAAGACAACTGCAAGATAGCCATGATTTCGTTGTAGCTTCGCCAACCACCCCTACCTTCCCCCGATCAGGCTCCTACATAGACTTTTACCTTGTTTCTTCAAGTTTGATTAACCTTCTTCCCCAAATTAATAATTTCAACTGCGTTACACATCATGCTCCGTCAGATCATCTAGCAATAGAAGTGACCATCAAACCTAATTCGCCGATAAATATACTGACGATGGCACTACCCACCTCCACCGCTTTGGTAGACGTGAACTGGAATGATTTCCAGGACAGGTTAACCACACTGTATGAAAACAGCCTCCCCCAACAGTAGGAAGCTAACAAACTCAGAAATAGATGCCCAAATAGATTTTTTCACTAATTGCCTACAGAGCAATATAAATCACTTTTCAAAGACTACTAGTTCCAAAAACTATTTCTATAAAAACCTTCCGGCAAATCTTCAAAGTCTGTATAAATACAGGCAAAAACTGCGGAAAATCTTAAACCGCATTTATCACAGAACACTAAACTCTCAAAACGCGGCCTACCAGTCCATTCTCTCCCAAGTCAAATGCTTATCGATTATCATTGATGAGCAAACTAAACTGTTCTGCGATGAGCAGTTTAGAAAAACACTTGAAAAAATCAAACCTAGCCCACAGACCTTTGAAAATATTAACAAAGTCTGTGCCAGGAAGCCAAAACTCCCGAAATTCATAAAGAACAACCAAGAAACTCTAGTTCTCCCACAGTACTCCAGCCTTCTCCTTGGAAGTAAACAGCAGTGTTAATACTTTTCTGAACGCAAACGGCTCTATACCACAAACCTTCTTCTGCGCTGATAACTCCGCAATCTATCCTGAAGAGCAAAATATTTTCACCAATCCTTTGCACCTCTTCGTCTTAACCAAGACAATAAACTCAAAATATTCCCGACAAAATTTCAAATGCAATTATTAAAAAACTTCCACCAAAAGCTCTTGCCTTCCTATCAACCGTCTTCAATAATTGCATAAATAATTGCTATTTCCCAGATAAATGGAAAATTTCACGCATTTTCCCAATCCCCAAAAAGACTTCATCAAAAGATATCAAGGAGTTTAGGCCCATCTCCTTAATTTCAAACTGAGGAAAGCTTTTTGAGAAAGTCATCAAGCAACAGGTTAAAAACACTTGCGAAGAAAAAAATATACACCGAGACTCCCAATTTGGTTTCAAACACACAACACTCCACCTTCCATCCACTACTAAAGTTTCACACGGATGCAACCAGAGCCTTAAACAGGAACGAATGTATCGTGGGCTGCTTCCTCGACGTCGAAAAATCATTCGACTCAGTATGGACAGCAGGGCTTGTTTTCAAGCTAAATCAGTTCGGTTTCCCCCACACCTCAATTTGCTAATCCAAAGTTTTCTAACTTCTAGGAAATTCTACGTGGAACTCGAAGAACACAAATCATCACTCAAGACAATAGAAACTGGTGTTCCCCAATCCTCTTCAACCTCTATACTTCTGACCAACCACCAAACGAAAATGGGACAACACTCTTATACGCTGATGATTCCCTCACGTATGCCCAATCTCGCTGCCCATATTTGGCTATAAACAAAGTCAACCTGCACCTCAACAAATTAAATGTCTGAGGGCTAAAGATGAGCCCCAACGAACAAATGAGGACAAATAGAGAAAACTTCGAGGGAAACTACGACAAAAGCAAATAAAAATTCGGGGCAAATCACACTTGACTTGACTTGACTTGATAGAAAATCACTTGCGATTTGACCAAGCCACAAGATAGATCGGTAGTTCTGAAAGCATTTGAAGTCTTGCTTAACCAAAACCAAGGGAAGTATTTCTGAATCCCTTTTTATACTAACAAAAGTAATCACAAATTTAATAATATTTAATTTAATATATTTTCAGCACCCTAAATTGGGAGTATTGACCCCAGACTTTTTATGAGCACTTGTATGACGCTCACTCTGTCACTCAAAATTCTAACCCCTTTAGTTTGAGTTGATTATTAATAATTCCTTTCTCTATTACAGATTAAGAAATTAGAAATTCGTCAGTGGAGGCTCGTTATTTTAAATTAGTAGAAAGTTTAATTGAATTTTGAATTGAATTAGATTTCAAGTACTGAATTGCCTAGCTGTTAAGAGTTATATTTGTGATCAATAAAGTAGTGAATTTTTGTTATTTTGAACTCAACCTGTCTTATCATTTCTAAAACCGGCACCTGAGCCTTTTTTATGCTTAGCCCACATTGGAACTTAACAAAGGGTAAGTGGTGTAATGGTCCCTTCAGGACCTTTCAGGCTTGAAGGCACGAATTTTTTTTTAATATGGCAGGTGGCACAGCGGCAGGTTTTCGTGGAACCTCCCCAGACTCTCCGCCAATAGCCGAGGCGAGCTAGCGTTACGCCCTGCACTAAAGGCTGTCCACCGAGTGATCTGTCAACTCATGCTGGCAGCGCCCAACGAGGGGCAACCTGAGTTAGACTTCGGTGGTCTAATTATGACTTTTACTGGGGACTGGGACTTTGAGTGATATGATCATCTGGTATTCGCTAGTTGATTGACCTCAAGTCTCATATCCAGTGGAAGTTATAAGCGGGCCTGAGTCTAATTGGTTGGTATTTGAAATTTTTGGTAGAGTAACGTTCGAATTTTTAAAGTTTTGCTATTTTGAGATTTGATGAAAGTAAAGTTTGTTTTAGTAAAGTTATTCGTCTTTGAAAGTATTTTCTGCAAGTTCAACTTTAGGTTTGACTTTGGTCAAGCCTCAAGTCGGAACTATTGTCGAGTTGTTGAATTTTTTTGAAATTTGTTTGAATCGATCTCGCTGGCCTTCTGCTATGGAAATAGTAGGTGGCCTTACAATTTTTTTGTTTGTGTTCTCGCGGAGGCATGTCTTTGTTGGCCGACTAGCTGGACAGAGTCGTAAATCTGTGGGATGACTTTTTGGCTTTAAGCTAACTAGTTGACCAGATTCATGACTCTGCCAGCTGGTAGCTAAGTATTGCAATCAGGTGAGGAGGAAGGAAAGATTTGTTGGAGCATGGAAGTGATGCTGGAGACCTTCAGTAATCAGGAGTTGGTATACTGCTAACTGCCTGACTGAAGAATCTCTAGTATCATTTTCAGTCTCCAGCTTCTCCAATCCAACTTTTCCCAGATTTCTGTGAGGATTCAAGATTTTTCATGTACACACTCACACTACTTATCCTTACCGCATAGTTCTGATCTGATTAGAGAGAGAGTGGGCCTGGAAGACTTTTGTGTTGGGATTGGCTGTTGGAGAGTGGGAGGAGACTTTTATGATAAATATTTTTGAATTCTTATTTCGTTTTTCGAGAAGTTTGAGTTTAGTTCATATAATCTTTTGAATTTTATCCTTTTTGCTTAAGTACTAGATCCGTCATAGTATAGTATATTTTCGATACGGTAGATTATAATTAATTTAGTTGTGAAGATTTTGTTTCTGCTAACCGTTTGTAGACATCGAACGTTGTGGAATTATCTATTCTGAATTCCTGTCGTGATTTGCTTGGCATAAAGATCAAGTTTCGTAAGCTCCTATACAGAGGCCAGACCAGTGTACCATTTGTCAAGAGGGAGACTGGTCTGCCAAGAAGAAGCCCGTAGCCACCATTTGTGGGCACATATTTCATAGAGCATGTCTGCGAGAATGGATAAATGCACAAGCAAACTGTCCTAACTGCAGAAGTCCTCTCACTCAACAGTACTTCGTGGCTTATACTGGTGCGATTCCAAAGAGGTATCTCACTCGGCACGGGAGTTCAGATCCTCCACAGCAACCATTACAAAATACAATTCTTCGCTTAAATCTTACCGCTAGTCAGCCAAAATTCCTAAAAAACAAACGGCAACTCGCCTAGCCGTAAAACACCACCATGCAATACATTAAAGCAAGCCCGCCCAAAATTCTCGGAAGATTCGACTTCACGACAGATATTCGGTGGCAACGAGTTGCTAAAAATTATACACGCACACCCGCACTTAGTCAGCAGCATCGCTGCCCGAATAGATTTCGGGGGTCGATCGAAGACAAAAGCGAAAGATGATCGCCTGTCGGTGGCGGTAAACAAATAACGGTGGCGATGTAGGCAGTTTGGGAAAAAGTTGGCAGTTGATGTTGAGATCTGACACGAGTGAGTAAGATGTACGGAGTTTACGCCGACGGCTCAAGTCTTTGCAAGTTTTTTTGTTGTGTCAAGTCTCTTACGTAGAAGCGTGCAAAATTCGGGTTTTACCTCTTTCTTCCTGTTGCGAAAGCTTCACCGTACCGATAACAATGGGAACTTGAAATAAAAGTCAGAGTGAACTACCGTGAGTTTGATTTTCGTTGTTATTGAGAGAGTCCGTTGGTTTAGCGGTACCTGGAAGTACGTACTGGGGACATAATGAGTGTTTCGCATGTTCTGCAATTATAAGTGTCGAGCGATAGTTGAAATAATAAAAAGTTCTAGTACCACTAGCGGCGTATTCATTTAATTTCTATCCAGCGTCAGTGTTGTGCATATTCAGCTTTGTTCGGTAGTATCAAAAATGTAAAAGTGCTAAGTATTGTTAACGTTCAAGAAGTTCTCTATTATACAAACCATCTTCATAATCATCTTGTGAGTCAATTACCTCAGTACTACATCAGCGTGGTACACATTCGATCCTTTAGCGATATGTGGAATTAACAAGGTTCAAGTATTATTAGCGTCTTATTCATTTGGTGCATTACGTACCTGCATACATGGTCATTATTGGGCATATTTCGGCCATTCAACGAATTTTAAAATTGAATAAAATAGGTATGAAAATTTTTGCATATATTAATGAGCTACTTACATATGTCGTCAGTGTTGTGCACCTTCGATAGTTCAACGCATTATAAAATTGAAGATAATTCGTATTATATGAACATATTTGCATATTTTAGTAATTAGCTACTTACATATGTCGTCAGTGCTGTGCATATTCTGTGGTTAAACAAACTTTGAAAGTAAAGGAAATTGGTATTATAAGGACAATTTTTGTTGTTGCATAATTTATTAATGAATTACTTACATATGTCGTCAGAATTTTGTAGCATATGAACATTTTTTGCATATTTTATCTATTAGTTACTTACATAGAAAATGCGAAAACAACAATGCGTTGCTTACCCGTATTAAAGACATAGAAGGGCCCAATTAGATATTGTTGGAAATCTTGCACATTCCTTATTTGGAGTATTGGATTCGACTTATGCCGAGAAAATGTCTCAAATAATAAATAATCTTGAAAGAAATCAGCAACATCTATTGGAATTACTATCTATAGTGGACTCAACAGTAAATGTAATCAAAAAATCTAGTGAGATAATGGAAGGGCGACTACAAGAGTTTGAAGAACATAGAAATCGAACCATCCTCCAACTAAAAGGGATAACCAAGGAAATCCAAGAACAAAGACTCTTAGAAATCTTCAACCCATTTGTCAGTGCATTTAATTTTAGCAACCAATTAATTATTATCAAGGAAAATCTACCACCAACTTTGCGGTTACAAGCAAATCAAGATAATTTATTAGAACTCTACAGCATCATGACCATGTGATCATCAAGCCGTCATCTCAATTCCTCATAATCAATCTACATCGTGATCAATACTATCCGTTCTCAGAACAAGAAATGGCAATATGTTCTACAATTGGCCACTTCAATCATCTCTGCGAACATCATCATCCTCTATTCAGAAACCAACACCAGCGCTTGTGAAATAGAATTTCTCACAAACTCTCCATCATTACCTACCTGCAAGATTAACAAATCTTACATTAATTGATGAGTTTATCTAGAAAAAAGATTGAAAAAAAAATAGTGAAAAAAAATAAATCTTGAAAGTAGTTTAAATTTTAAATTTGAATTTAATTTTTTCTCTTTTTTCATTTTATTTTATATTAGATTTCATAATATTTTAATTGATACGTTTATCTATAAAAGTGCTTGGTGCTTGAAAAAAAAGATAGTGAAAACAAAAATCCTGAAAATAGTGATAAATGTGTTAAAACAAATTCCAGAAGTGAGTCACCTAGTGAAAAACCAGAATATTTTTTGCTTCCTCTCTTGATAAAAGTCCAAATATATATAATATATAGATAATACGATAGAAAGAAATCGTAATGGTGAGAAATTAATATTATGACAGACTGAAATCCATCTAATTTACTTGAACAAATTGCAAACGTCCCCAATCCATCTACATTATCAGAACAAATTGAGTCAGCATTAGACCGATCTAAAGAAATCTCCAATATAATTAACAATTTTTTCACGGCTTTTCATCAAAACCCAAACATGCTTTCACTCACCATTCACCCCCTCAAATATCTATCAAAACTGCCTGAATTTAGTGGCGATTTTAGAGATTTTCAAAACTTAATCGATTTAATCGATAAAATTCAGCCCACATTAAAGAGATGTGATGAATTATATCAAAATATATTCTCAGATCATATAAAATTAAAATTAAAATTAAAATGAAAAGCTAGGGAACTAATAGAAATTAAGCTCACATAACTTCTTGGACTGACATTAAAAATACTTCAATACAAAACTTCGGTGACAGATTTACAACATTAGAACTCTTTAACGAACTAAGAACAGTTAAGTGTAAAACAAACAGCGCAGATTTTTATAACGGAGTGAAAACATTACTCAGGAGTCAGGAAAATGAATGTTAAAACAAAGCCAGTCTCATAAGATGAAGAAGAAATAAATAGTATTATCGAGGCAAATAAATCCGCCGCATTACCAGAACCTATGCATTCTATTCTTCACTGCAGGAATCCCACCAGCTTAGAAGGAAGTATGGATATTGTTGTGAAGCACATTCCCCAGATCACGTACACATGCGACACACCATAAATTGTAATAACTAAATTCCCAATATCATATTTCTGCCTACTCTTCAAATATTTCCTTTTTCAAGTGTCCAAATTTTAAAGGCAGAAATGTAATTTATTTGTTCCTAAAGTGCTCAAAATCGAAAGACAGAAATGCAAACTAAGCACTTTCTTATCTATTTTCTGTTCAAAAGGCGTCTCAAGCTACGTCTCGGTGTGGGAAATGTGCTGCCTGGCGAAGGCGTAAAACATCGAGTTCAACGAGTGTAATTTTAAATCCAAATCGATGCGGTCGAGTTTAATATTTGTTAGTTTGATTTAAAATAAAATAAAATCGAAATTCCATTAAAGTTTATGTTTTACAATCACTACCCTAAGTGCACTCCACAACAACTAAATGATGGCAGCGGTGGGATCCAAGTGATGCTGGATAAATCCATTTTTTTTAATCAATCGTGCATAATCGTGTTTTAAAATATTGTGCTTTAAAGTATTGTTGCTTTTCTTAACAATACTCCCGCACCGGATATTCAATTTCAATTCGCTCAACAGATGTGAGGCACTAAAAACCGAGATAAATACCTACATACAGCGATTTAATTGGTTACAATCATCTTTAGTGATGGAACCATCCTTACTGCTAAATCAAGCAACCATAAATATCTTTCACTTTCAATAATTATTTCATAATGCTGTTAAGGACGCCGTAAGTAATCATCACACTGATTGAGATGTTTTGGATAATTAGTGAAATAGTTTTTTTTCTTTTCAATTTAACTATAACTATATATATATCTATTTTAGTCAAATGATTTATTTCCTCTCAATTTGACTAATTTTGGGTTCTCCCTGTTTTCCTCTTTTTACTAAAATTAAAAATTATAAATAAATAAATAAAATTTTATTACATGCATATACATACACATACTATATACAAATAATTATTTTTTTTTTGTGTGTACGGTGATGTACCGAGCAAACAAATTAGTTCAGTCAAGTGTATTTAAAGCGTCGATGAAAGGATGTAACTAAAAGTGTGATTGCGCGATGAGTTCATAAATAATCGTACATCGCTTCTCAGTATCTGGGCGCAGTAAAACAATTTTGTAAATGTATACAGCGACGACACTTCTCTGTTATCTATATATTCCCTCGTTTTTTTCTTCTTTTTTTTTAATATTTTATTTGCACCCGAATTAATACAAGAACGTATTCGCTGTTTGAAAATCATTTGTAAAATCACACATGAGAGAAATGAGTTATATGAAATAATTCAGTGTCGTGAAAATATTTTCATTATTTTATACCATCAAAGTTATCATAACACGCATAACAACAATGGTAACATGGTAACAATTTTAATTTAATGTAAAATCAAATAAATTGCAAACGCAGTTATGTCGAATACCAACAAGTATCGACACCGGATACGTGTTGCAATTTATTTGATTCCATTGAAACAAAATTATTTTTTAGTTATTCAGCTTTTTCTTTGTCCAATGAAATATATAAAGTTATTGTCAAATAAGCAGAAAAGTTCTTAAAGGTAGAAATTAATTAAGGTAGAAATTAAGAATTGTTCAGTTTTACGAGAGCTTTGAAATAAATCGGTCATTACATTGAAATTAGTTTTTTTTATCTCCTCCGGAGAAATATCATATGTCGTCTTAAGTTTTTTTTATATAAAAAACGGTGTGCAAGTAGTTGCGAAGAAAAGTGATAGTGAACTCCTAGTGCTGAAATAGAGAATTGTTTAATTGCATTTGGCAATAAGTGAAATAATCACAGCAAACTATTCCCATGAGAACATAGTTTGTCCATTGATCATATTATCTTTCAGCAAACAGTGAAGTTCCTACAGAGAAGCTATTCCCATAAGAACATAGCTGTCCATGGACTATTGGAGAAATCTCATCACTATAGGAACTACGTCGAATGTATGCTGTGGCTGACACACGTACCACTAGTAGGCTTATCGCAACAATCAACGCCATAGGCTAAACGGGATAAATACGGTTCACCCGCAATATTCTTGAGGCACAGACGACCAAAATCTAAGGAAACGCTAATCCTTGGTCTAGTACAAAAAAAAACCATGAAATCAATTATCTTAATGTAAGTACCAAATTTTACATATGATACGAATTACTACGGAATGTGAATTGCATATTACCACAAACCAAAACCAAAGCTTTCAAAGCAAATTAAGTGAGCAAATTTTCTTTTTTCTTTGAAATTCTTGAAAAGTGAATAAAACGGAATAAATATTTTTTTTTTCTTTTTTAAATCTTTCATAAAAAATTAAATACATTGAAACTTTTAAAACAAATTAAGTGAATAAATGATATCCTATGACATTTTTAGAAAAGTGAATAGAATTAAAGAAATTTATTGAACATTTACTTAACCTCAGTAGAATAGAGAGCGAGATCGTAAAATCTGGAAAGCTTAGTGAACAAACTACAGTTGGGTGAAACACAAAAAGTGAGGGAATAAAGTGTAGATACTAAATGTTTCAATAATTCCTAGAAAAATCTACAAGCATAGAAAACCTATTGAACTATTTAACTATTAAAATAAAATTGTGCGCATTTTTCTGATAGAAAGACTTGGTGAAATAAAGTGAACTATCCATTTTCTATTAAAAAGTCGTACACTTTTATATATATATTTTTTTGTTCTTTTCCTTTCCTCCAAAAGGAAGAAAACTTTTTTATTAAAATGTCTCAAATCGAAAACCTCCAAGAAGCGGTTAAGCAATTGACAGGAGCAGTAAATGCTCAAATAGAACTCAGTAGGAAATTAGAACAAAGATTAACGACATTAGAGGTAAAAGATAAAAAAATTTCTGCGACTACCTCTACACTGTCTATACCAAGAAATGAACAGGACTTAAAAGATATTAGTAAGTTACCAGACTGTGTTAAAGAATTACAAGTTTTTGTTGGGAATCCAATACAATACGTTTCTTGGGTACATAATGTTGAAAGCATCCTCAAAGGCTATGATATTTTTCGAACCAAACCCATGTATAGGGCTATTTTGCAAAGTATTAGGCAAAAAATACAGGGTAAAGCAGACTCGGCACTTATTTCATACAACATATTTGACGACGACTGGGACTCCATTAAAAAATGTTTATCTCTTCATTACGCAGACAAAAGAGATCTGCGAAATCTAGAG
Organism: Dioctria linearis; assembly: GCA_963930735.1. Lineage (NCBI taxonomy): Eukaryota > Metazoa > Arthropoda > Insecta > Diptera > Asilidae > Dioctria > Dioctria linearis. The sequence goes on along the minus strand of OZ005740.1, from coordinate 247,728,677 downwards.
CATCAGCTGGGCAATTTGATGCAAAGAAATTTGACAATCAATCATCAGTTTTCACTTATTGTGAACAAAATCAAAACTGAAGACTATAAGCCGGAAACAATTAATGTGCTTGTAGAAACATATAGAAATAGGGCCCTTGATGTATTTATTTGTGGCCTTAATGGGGATCTTTCAAAGATGCTTATGATTCAGAGGCCTAGTACACTACCGGAGGCTTACTCTTCCTGCCTCGAAATCCAGAAATTGAACTATAGAAATCTGCCAATACATAGGAGAAACTCTACCAACTTCGTAACTGCCCCGCTAAACCAGATGCCATCAATCAGACGCGAACAGGCAGTCGCACGTAATACGCCGAATCAAGTCTCGTTGCAACAAAGGAATATGGCGTACAATATCCAACACCAACAAAATCCAGGACCACCACCTAGACCAATACAACCCAAGCCATCAACGCCAATAGTCGTCGATAGGTCGATCCAGACAAGGCAGGTCAATTACATGAATCGCCCTGCGGCATTTCCACTCGATACGAATGCTGCCAAAAGAGAGAATAATTCTGATGGTCATGCACAATAACAATACCGAAATAGACCTTTTTGTTTTACCAGGTTTAAAAACATTTGACGGCATAATAGGAGATGACACACTGAAACACCTCGGAGCGGTTAGCAATAGAGAAAATAACACCTTAAAAATTGCACCTAATATAACAATTCCTCTCAAGGAAAAAAATCTGTCCAGGTTAATAGCATTGAAATAAGGGATAATCACCTATCTGAAGAAGCAAAAAAACTGGTAGGTGCTCTTGTCAAGAAATTTGATTGCCTATTCGGGCCCTTGATTGATCAAGAAACAGCAGATACGACCATAAGGGCAGATATTAAGACAATTACAGATGACCCAATCTATACCATCTTATCCATACCCAGTAAATATGAGAAGCTAAGTAGACCAGCAAATAAAACAGCTCTTGCAGGATGGAATTATAAGACCATCTAAAAGCCCGTACAATTCACCAATCTGGATTGTCGACAAGAAAAGGGACGCTTCAGGTGTTCGCAAGTATATGATGGTCATAGACTTAAAAAGACTAAATGCAGTGACCATATCCGATACATACCCGATACCAGATATATCAAACACTATAGCTAGCCTTGGAAATTCGAACTACTTCACCACAATTGACTTAACGTCTGGCTTTCACCAAATTCAGATGAAGGAAAAAGACATACCCAAAACGGCGTTTTCAACAATGAATGGGAAATACGAGTTCACTAGACTACCCTTTCGACTCAAAAATGCCCCAGCAATTTTTCAAAGGATGATAGACGATGTGCTAAAAGACTATATTGGGAAGATCTGCTACGTCTACATCGACGATATAATAGTATTCGGGGGACAGACTGAAAGAGTACATCTTGCAAATGTTGAGAAAATATTTCTATAGCTTGAAAAGGCCAACTTGAGGGCGAATTTAGACAAAACTGAAGTCAGAAACCGAATTTTTGGGCTACATAATAACGAATAAGGGCATCAAACCTGACCCTAAAAAGCCATCCTAAAAATTAAACCACCTGAAAATCTGAATGAAGTAAAAAAATTTCTTGGACTTGCCTCACATTATAGGCGTTTTGTAAGGGACTTCGCAAAAATTGCAAAGCCATTGACAAACCTTACTAGAGGACCAAACGCACAAGTAAAGGCGAGTCGTCAAAAAAGGTAAAGGTAAATTTAAATGCAAAGGAATTGGAGTCTTTCAAACACTTAAAAACGGTGCTTTCTTCATCAGAGGTATTAATTTTTCCTGACTTCGAGAAGGCATTTATCCTGACAATGGATGCGTCAAATCACGCAATTGGTGCCGTTCTATCTCAGGGTGAGATAGGAAAGGATCGCCCAATTACCATCATCTCTAGATCACTAAACCGAACAGAGGAAAACTACGCCACAAATGAAAAAGAACTGCTGGCAATCGTGTGGGCTCTAGATAATCTTCGAAATTATTTATATGGGGCAAAAAAAAATCAAGACACTAACAGATCATCAGCCGCTAACCTTTACCTTAAGCAACAGAAACAACAACGCTAAAGTTAAGAGATGGAAGGCGAGAATAGAAGAATATAATTTTGAACTGATCTATAAGCCTGGGCATACAAACCAGGTTGCTGATGCTTTGTCAAGACTAAAGTTGGAGGCCAATACTCTAACTTCCTCATCGACAGATACGGCACATAGTGACGCTCTAACCTCTTCATCGACAGAGACAGCACATAGTGAAGATGAAGACAACACTTCATTAATTTCTCATTGTGAAGCCCCAATAAACGTGTTCAAAAATCAGATAATCATCAGTGAAGGTAGTGCCTACGAAAAACCCCATCCGGGGTACGAAAGACACTTCATCAGCCTGCCTGAAATGAATAAAGAAAATCTAACACGAGTCCTAAAGGAAAAACTCCAGCCAACAATAGTAAATTATCTCAACATTCCAGAGAAATTCATTCAAACGGTACAGAACATCTTTAAAGAACACTTGGCAAACTACAAGGTACGCATTACACAACGAATGGTACAAGATATCAACAGCGAAAAGGAAAAATTCAGAATTATCCAACAAGAACATAGGAGAGCTCACCGAAACTGGAATGAGAACAAGGAACAGATCCATGAAAATACTATTTTCCGCAGATGGTAAAAGAAATAAGAAAATACAGCGGAAACTGTGACATTTGTAATGCCAATAAGTATGATCGACACCCAAATAAACCAGAACTGCAGGAAACTCCGATACCAATTTACCCGTCGGAAATACTTCACATCGATATCATTGAAATAAAAAATGCGAAATTTATCAGTTGTATCGACAAATTTTCAAAATTTGCAAAATTATTTCATATAAAGGATAAATCTGTTTTGCACCTGAGAGATAAAATTATTAAGGTCCTGCACTACTTTACAGCACCAAGAATCCTCGTAATGGACAATGCAAAGAGTTTCATTAGCCCTATTATAACAGATTACCTGAAAACCTTAGGTATCGATACATACTTAACACCGTCGCAAAGAAGTGAAGTCAACGGAGCAGTAGAGAGGGTACACAGCACTATTATTGAGGTGGTACGCTGCCTACAAGAGGAATATAAGGATCTGACCCTAAAGGAACTAATTAATATAGCCGTAGATAGATATAACAACACTATACACTCAGTAACGAATAAGAAGCCAAGCGACATCTTTCTTGGCAGACTGCAACGAATAAACTACCAAAATCTGGTCGACTTCAAAACCAGGGTCAATTTGAACTTAATGGGAAGAATAGAAAAAAATCAAAAAAAAAAAATTAGAAGCGAAAACTTGAAAAGAAATAAACCAAAAACCTACAAACCCGGCGAAACAATTTACATTGCAGTCAAACAAATCCAGGGAAAGAATAAACCAAAATTTAAGAAAGAAGTAGTTGCAAAAGACAATAAGGTTACTGTTATCACAGAATCCGGCAGAAGAATACACAAAACACAAATTAAAAATAAACCTAACTAAACTTCCTTCCTCTCTCTCTCTTTTCTTTTCTTTTTGATGATGGCGACGTCGTTTACCATTTACGAGTGCAACACACCGATAGTTACACTAAAATTGGGAGAAGGACTAATTATAACTGGCAATTTCAACCTTGTTCACGTAATAAACCTAACTAATTACGAAGATATTGTAACGAAGATACTACCAACGATACAAATGGTAAGCCCCAAAAACATTTTTAAACCCCAATTACTCCACCAGGTACAGCAAATTAACATCTTATTGACAGAACTCAAACAGCAACCACAAAGGAACCGACGGTCTATCAATTGGATTGGTTCGGCATGGAAATGGATTGCAGGGAATCCAGACGCTTCAGACTGGGACGAAATTGTAAAGAGTCAAAACAAAATAGTTAAGAACAACAACCAACAGTACAATATTAACGAAGGACTGACGAACACTGTTAACCAAATCCTTCGAGAGTACAATAAGATCGCCGAACAATTAAATGAAAACTCTATGGAAGAACTTCAACAAGCAACATTCAACAGGCTCAGTATAGTAAAAGAAGAACTAAAAGAAATCGTACGAGCTGCCCAACTGGCTAAAGCGGGAATCATCAACACCAACCTATTAGATAAAGAGGAAGTTGGCCATATCATAGCAGAAGTCAAGACACTTCCTTACTCAAACGAGATAGAAGCCATAGAATACGCAGAGCCAAAAATGATAGTGAAAGAATCAACCATTCTTTACGTGTTATCAATGCCGAAAACCATCAATAAGGAGTATAACCGCGTAGCAATGAGACCTACGACAAAAAACAACAGGCAAGTTTACGTTGAACATAGAGAACTTTTCATTAATCAGCATGAAATTTTCGGCATAACCGGGAAGTGTTACAATTTCAAGGATGCAACCATCTGCAAAAACAATGAATTAAAAGAACTGCCAAGCGATCATTGTATAGGACAACTATTAAAAAGCCAGCACGCTGGATGCGAGTACCAGTTCAACCAGAACGAAGAAATCGAAACGCTTAATGACAACACTATTTATCTGAACAACTTTAACGGCGAGATCATTCACAACAAGACGAGTAGACATCTAAATGGTAGCTTCCTGATCCAAATCTACAACGAGACTATAAAAATCAATAACAACACATTCAGTACCAGGGAGCTAAGGACATTCCAAATATTGCCATCAGTCCTACAACGTAATATAACCGAGAAAGGAACTAAGCTAGACCTGGGGTACCTGAACAACCTACATCTAAAAAATGTCGAAAAACTACGGAAGCTGTTTAGTAACGACCAGATCTCAACTATAACCGATGTTGGCACAATAACCATCATTGCCATCGCTATCATTCTTCTCGTCAGGAGGTTCCGGAAAAACCGACAACAACTTGTCCTAACACCTGAGGTAGTAGCGGATACACGGGAAACCACTTATCCTGGACTGCAGCCTATCAGCTTGAATTTCTGAAGCCCACGGGACGCGGACCTTTGAAGGCGGAGGAGTTATCATAACACGCATAACAACAATGGTAACATGGTAACAATTTTAATTTAATGTAAAATCAAATAAATTGCAAGCGCAGTTATGTCGAATAGACAATTTTCGGTAAGTCACGTTGACTGACCAACAAGTATCGGCACCGGATACGTGTTGCTATTTATTTGATTCCATTGAAACAAAATTATTTTTTAGTTATTCAGCTTTTTCTTTGTCCAATGAAATATATAAAATTATTGTCAAATAAGCAGAAAAGTTCTTAAAGGTAGAAATTAAGAATTGTTCAGTTTTACGAGAGCTTTGAAATAAATCGGTCATTAAATTGAAATTAGTTTTTTTTATCTCCTCCGGAGAAATATCATAACTTCAATTATATGTTTAATTAACAAATATCCAGTAGGAAATGTACTATTCACAATTCAAGATTTATTGACATCAATCCAAAAATCCTGCATGTGTATAAAACTACGTTTATAAAAATTAGCCTGTGCCGTTTTCGTGTTTTTTAAATGCTTCCTTTAATATACAATTGTGTATAGGTATGTCTACAGTTTCATTTAATTTGGCTCTTAGAAGCGAAAAAAAAACCCGACGTAACCGCAGTTTGGGTAACCTGTCTGAAATTTCTGACACAAGCTCATCAGCTTCAGATACCCTAGTAAAAAATCCAAAATAGCCATGCCTGAGTCTAGGTTTAACGTAGCAAATGCTCTAAAACTAATAGCTGAATCCGATGGCGATGCCAAGTGCTTAACACGATTCCCCCAATTGTCCGAAATACAAAATTGTAAAGTAGTTAGTCAAGAAGAGAAAACAGAATTTCTGGACGTAATAAAGTCCAAGCTATCTGGCAAAGCTTACAATAACTTTTTCCGCTACACGGATTATAGTGATTGGGAAACTCTAAAAGAGGATCTAAAGAAACATCCAGTCTGAATTGTTCATGGTTGAACAGGGATCTCGAGAATCCGTGGCTATCTTTGCTGAAAAAATCGAGACTCTTCTAGAAGATGAATGCGACCACTGCTCTTAATAAGTTTAAGAGGGGTTTAAAGTCACCCCTAAAAGTAATAGTGAAGTCGACTAAACACGAAACTTTAAGTGACGGTATTTATTACGCTATTGCCGAAGAGCAAGTTTCCGAAAGAGATCAAAGATCAGAGAGCCCAAGGTGTAACTTTTGTGGTCTTTCTGGACACACATATTTTGAATGTAGGAAAAAACTAGGATTCCAACCAAACAACGACATCCCTTTTCCTGTGTCTGCTTCCAATAGTGGCCGTGTAAACACAGTCCGTAATACTCCAACATGTCGATATTGCAAAATCGTCGGGCATAACATAGAAAATGCCGAAACAGGCAATATAATAATTCTAAGCGAAATGGAGCTTACTCTAATCGCGCTTCCAGTCCTCAAACTGGCACTCATCCGTTAAGCAGGGAAGCTTTTTCTAGAAATAGGAATGAACAACAACCAAATTCGGGAAACTTGCGTTCGTCCGAAGTCAGCGGCACCAGAGTTCGGGCAGAAACTTTTCCGAGAGACGCACAGAGAGATGCCTGCCACTATTAAGATATCCACCCAGAAACAAACAACGGTCCTGAATCTAAATACAAATAAAACCTTTCAAAGTGAAATCAAACTATCAATCAAAGAAGCTACCAATAATCCTAACATACTACTACTAGATACCGGAGCATCGATAAGTCTCGTAAAACTAAACGTTCTTCGGGGTGGAACAGAAATCGGCTTCTCAACATATGGCACTTGTTGTCTAACTCTGGTTTTGGGTGATACAATTCCTTTTAGACACACATTTCATGTCGTACCTAACAGTTTTCCTTTGAGCTGCATTCTGGGAAAAGACTTCTTTTCAAAAACTAATTCTATATTAAATTACGAAACGCGAAATTTGTCATTTTTGCACAATGATAACGAAATTGTTCTGGATTTCCTGACTTTTATAATCCCTGCCAGAACAAAAAAAAAATTTAAATTTGTTCCAATCAGAGATAATGAGCAAATTATATGTTTTCCGACCGAATTAGCTCCTCAGGTATTAACTGGAGGCTGTTTAGCAACGCCTAAAGAAGGTCGAGCATTTCTTCCGAAAGCGATGTAGAAATTTCTGGAGAAGTGGAAGTCAAATATGATAAAACACGAAGTGTATAACCTCCAATACGTGCAAAATGAAATTAAAATCAATCAACGCCTACATAAATTATCCTTGTAACTGGATCTCAAACATTTGAATTCCGAGGAAAAGACGTCCATACTAGAACTGTGTCGCGAATACAGTGCCATAGTCCACGTTGAGGAAGATAAACTCACCTCCAGTTCCACTATAACCCACTCCATATCCATTCAGCCCAATCAACTGCCAACAAGCGACTTTACCGACTACCGGAAATACATAAGTCCGAAATAAAGAATCAAGTAGATCAAATGCTAACAGATGGTGTAGTACGTCCTAGTTCCAGTACCTGGAACTCGCCACTCTTAGTAGTGCCCAAGAAATCAGATGCAGAAGTTAATAAACAATAGCGCGTGGTGGTAGATTTCCGTAAACTGAACGAAATTACGTTAGCCGACGCGCATCCCCTGCCTAATATCGAGGACATTTTAAATCAGTTTGGGAATTCCAAATATTTTTCTATCTTGGATTTGGCAAATGGATTCCACCAAATCGAAGAGGAAGACAAGGCCAAGACTGCGTTCAGTACCCCATATGGACACTTCGAGTTCAATAGAATGCCTTTTGGACTACGAAACGCTCCTCCCACTTTCCAAAGATTAAGGCTTACAAGGGATTCGCTGCTTCGTCTATTTAGACGATATAGTGGTCTACGGGCACGATTTAGATGATCGCAATCATAAGCTAAGGGACGTTTTCCAATGTTTGAAATCTCATAATTTAAAACTACAGCCGAGTAAGTGCAAATTTTTGCGTAAAGAGGTAACTTATCTGGAACATGTTATTTCTGACGAAAATAGCAGAAGTAGAGTCTATATTACCTCCTCAAAATGTGAAGCAACTTAAATCTTTCTTGGGGTTAATTGGATACTAAAGGAAATTTATTTCGAGATTCTCCCATATTGCCGACCCCTTACACAAGTTGCTTAGGAAGGATGTACCCTTCGACTGGAACGCTCATTGTGATGAGTCATTTCAGTTGCTAAAGAAAGCTATTTCAAAACAGCCAATTCTTTAGTACCCTAATTACGCGAACAGATTCTATGTCACAACCGAGGCTAGCAATCATGCTGTCGGTGCGGTTCTGTCTCAGTATGATGATTTCGTTCAGCTTGCTCTGCCTATCGCATTTGCGAGTAGAGTACTCAACGTAGCTGAAAAGAATTATTCAACAATTGAAAAGGAGGCATTAGCTGTAGTATGGGCTACATAACAACGTCTTTAAACCATTCTTCGAACAGTCCCAAAATTGCTAATCTAACGCTTTTCTTCTAGGATAGTTTTATTCATCCTAACTCACAAATTAACACTGGCGCTTGTGAAAAGTTCACACCTTAACACTCCGATAAACAACACAAGTGGGATTCACTTAGAGAAACTGGGTATTATGGGAAAATCCACGTCTTCCTGAAAATTTGTTATACATTTAAATTTCACTAATTTCGAAATTGAGGAGCAACTACTCCAGGAAAGGCATTCAACACTAACATCATTTTGTCAGGAACTAGTATCACACATACTATGGGAGCCTTGTAAAGTAACAATGAATGTAATAAACTCCACTTTAAAGGAAATCTCCGAGAACAATTACATTTTGAGGCAACTGTTCTACTTGCCTACAAAACCGAGAAGAGGATTAATAAACGGTATAGGTATACTGTCGAAATTTCTTTTTGGAACAATGGATAGTGAGGATCCCGAACAGATACAAACAGCCCTAGCTACTATGCATAATAATCAGAATAAACTTCACCATTGAAACTTTAAGTAAATTTCAATCTACGGAATCAATTTCAATACCTGAAAAAAAAGAGGGATACAATAGCCCGTATTGTACAAAATAGAATTGAACTGGGGAATACGCTCCATCTATTTAACGAGGTCATGAATCTTATGGCTATAACAATGGGAAATTTTTTAACAAATAAGCCGAATTAACCGAAATAATTCACGAGGCGAAGCTTGGAAATTTAGACAAGTATTTAACTACGACTAAATTGTTGATAAAAGCTTTTAAGGAGGTACAGCTGGAATTACCTCATGACACCCAACTTCCGCTTAAGCCAACAGTCGAACATTTACAAACCATTGACAAGATAGCCAAAGCCGAACTACTTTATGGCCTCAGTACCCTAATGCTCCAAATTTCAATACCACTTATAAATGATTTTTATCAGCTTTATATACTAACTAGGATTCCCGCAAAGTATAAAGACGAGCTTTACTATTTTTTCCAACCGAATGCAGAATATGTAGCGATAAACGAAAAACTGAAACAGTACATATTCTTAACACGAGAAGAATTCGATAAATGCACGGATTTGGGCGAAGATTTGACAATATGTAAATCAAATTTCCTTTCCTATAATTCAAACGCTCAAAATTGCATCATCAGGGTGATCTTAGGTGATCCAAACACATCGAAGTGTGAAATCAGAGTATTTAAAGCTACCCATGAAATGTGGTTCCCTTTAAAAAAAACCAAATAACTGGCTTTACGTCCTGCCAAGTGAGATACTCGTGAGAATTGTTTGTAACGAACTGGCTTACTCAATTAAGACTTTTGACAGCGGTATACTAGAATTATTTCCGGGCTGTAAAGCCTCTACAAGTCAAGTAAATCTAGAAGTATTATGGGAAGTAGAAAGAACGAAGCAAACTGTTTATCAGTTTAATGACACTTTCATTGATCAAAGTATTAATGTAACACACATACAAAAATTGGAACACCCCAATACATTGTGAAACGTATAAATGTTGAAAATATAGATCTAAACAAACTAGTACTAGTCTCGATCAATTAAAAACGGAAACATCCAGAAATGAAGATTTAGAAAACTTTGTACCACATCTATCCAATGAAAACATACCTTTTAATGTAACTTTAGGTATACTTATCTTCTAGTTGTCATAATTGTAATCTACTTTATAACAAAAAAGGATATTAAATGCAAGGTTACGATAAACTCCTCAATCGACCCACCGAATAATTCTACCCGTAACGATAATTTATGGTGTCAATTATATTAGAATAAAACATAGAAATTCTTTACTTTTTTTTAATGATAATGAGTAATTACAAACAAAAAAATCCTGGTTTACTTTATTTTATATACATATGTTAAAATTTATCACCGTTTTGCTGGTAACATTCTAAGGATTTCTGGCTACTCTTCAAATATTTCCTTTTTCAAGTGTCCAAATTTTAAAGGCAGAAATGTAATTTATTTGTTCCTAAAGTGCTCAAAATCTAAAGACAGAAATGCAAACTAAGCACTTTCTTATCTATTTTCTGTGCAAAAGGCGTCACATGCGAGTGTCTCGGTGTGGGAAATGTGCTGCCTGGCGAAGGCGTAAAACATCGAGTTCAACGAGTGTAATTTTAAATCCAAATCGGTGCGGTCGAGTTTAATATTTGTTCGATTAATATTTGTTAGTTTGATTTAAAATAAAATAAAATCGAAATTCCATTAGAGTTTATGTTTTTCAATCACTACCCTAAGTGCACTCCACAACAATGTACTTTACGAATGCGGATATGCATTTTATAACTCTTTTCAAAATGTACAAAATTATCAATTAAACAAACCCCTTGATTACAGAGAACCAAATAGAAACTACAATCACAACATTAGGCAGAATCAGAGATTTAAAGCAATCCAACGAACTACTTTCCTAATGATAACAGAAATAACTCTTACAGACCACCTTCTATCGAGCAACCAAGACCCCCGCCAAGCCAACCCTTCTTCCGGCCAAATTTTAATTCATATTGTTAACAGAGTAATACAAACAATAACTCTCACACAATAATCATTCGAATTTTAGTAATTTTTTAACAGCAATTATCGATTTGCAAACAATACACAAAATAACCCAAATAACAACGTTAATAGGCCAGAACCTATGGAAGTTCATTTAGTGCGTTAAATCAAAAACTATTCCATTAAGATATTTTATAGATACCGGCGCAAGCCATTCCATAATCAACCCAAGTCTTTGTCCGAAATGGAGAAGCACAATGAAAAAGCCCTTAAATTAAAAACTTTAAACCACTTTGTGGAAATTAACGAAAAAGTCAATATTCCACTATTCGAAGATATAGGTAACCCCTTAGTTCCAGTTGGATTCTTCGTCTGTAAATTTCATGACCAATTCGATGGTCTAATGAATCGGTAATAATATACTTCTTCAGATAGAAGCAATTGTCGATTATAAAAATGAAATATTAATATCAGGATCAAAAACGGTTGATTTAAACTTCGAAATAAGGAACGATATAGATAAAAATATACTACAGAACAAGGAATATGAGGAAATCGAAATGAACCTGTCCGTATCCCAGAAGGACTAGGCTTCATCAAAGAACAGCGAATTAAAGACAATTGGTTGTCGTAGAAGAGGGAATTTACAGTATAAATAATTTTCAAATTCGCGCAAAAGCTAGAAAGTTAAAAAATGAAATAACCAAATTAGAAATTTCTCAACCATTGGAGACAGAATTTTAATTTTCGAAGGAATTTTCGAGGAAAGGGATAAGACACCTGTTATGGATCAATTGAGAATTAACAATTTGAATCCAGAAGAACGAAATGCACTTCTAAATGTAGTGAAAAGATTCACTGACATTTTCTGCAATGAGAGTTCAGATCTCATTTTCACCAATGTTATAAAACATGGGATACACACAGTCAATGACATTCCTATTCAATATAAAACCTATCGATATCCTTATGTACATAAGGAAGAAGTTGAAAATCAAATCCAAGAGATGTTACAAAAAAATATTATTCGTCACAGCAACTCCCCATACTCCGCACCGATCTGGATTGTACCTAAGAAGGCAGATGCCATCGGTAAAACGAAGTGGAGATTTGTAATCGACTACCGTAAACTCAATAAGGTAACAAATTGATGACAAATACCCCATGTCTAATATAGACGAAATTTTAGAGAAATTAGGTAACTCTCAATACTTTAAGACACTTGATTTGGCGAAGGGATTTCACCAAATCGAAATCGATCAAGACGTACACAAACAGCTTTCAGTGCCGAAAATGGTCACTACGAATTTCTGCGTATGCCATTTGGGTCAAAAACAGACCCCGCGACATTCCAAAGATTAATGAATCATGTCCTAAAAGAATTCATTAATAAAATATCGAGACGACATTATAATCTTTTGAACATCTCTTCAAGAACACATCGATTCTTGTAACAAAACGTCTCGTGTAAAACATGATTTGGATTATGATATACTCAACGGATGTAACTTAAATTGGATATGGGCTGATTGAAGTCAAATTGGAAATGTGAAGGAAGAGATAAAAAGAATCGCGCATCTCTTCCTGTGAGGTGGTAGGTGTCAGTTTTCCATGAGCAATGATCTGCTCGTTGTTGGGATGATGAAATCAAGATAGTTTTTGTTGAAAAGAGTCGGAAGAAAGCAACTGAGCTGTTAAGTTGTAGGATGGGAGCTAAAAAAATAAAGTTGGAAAAAAAAGTTTATTTAAATAAAAGAAAGAAAAAGCAAGTGAAAGTTTTGTTTCTAAAACTTAAATAGAAAGTTTTTTGGATTATTGTATTTTAACAGTAAAATAAGTTTAATGGAAGAAATGGAAATTGTTTTACAAAAATAAAAAAGAAAGGAAAGAATTCATTAAAAAGAAAAATTAATGCTTAAGTTTTGGAGTTGGAAATTAATGGCGATAGAACATTTGTAAGCCTGCTGCATCAGTGAAGTTTTTGAAATCCTGTATAAAGAAAATTTAATGAAAATTTTTAATTTTGAACATAAGTAGCTGAAGAAAATAACCTGTGAATAAGAAAAAAAAAAGAAAAATTATTGTCGAAGTAAAATGAGCTAAAAAAAGATAAATTTGGAGAAAAGTACAAAATGGACGGAAAATCTTTGTCCTTTATTTATGTCCAAAGACGTGTGAAAACTTTAAATTTTAAAACAAAGTGGATCATTAGGAACTAATTAAAAAGACTTATTATAATCATTATTTCGATATACGTTGAATATATATTTATTAGGCAATATATTGTATTATTATAAAATTAATTTTTTTTTTGAAAAATTAATGACAGAAAAAAAATATAAATAAATAAAAATAAGAAAAATCAATAATCTGAAATTTGAAAATGAAAAAGGATTTATCAGAAGTAGAAATTATATTAATGGAAAATCCAAACGAACAAAATTTTTACTGGTTGCGAAATTAATTGTTTGGACACTTATGCCAATACGTTATTTTTGAGGGAATTTTAATAATGTCCTAAGGTTTATATATGAATAAATAATCTATCAAAATTTTTATAATCAAAATCCAACAGATTTATATTGAAAGAAAAAATTATTATTGAATAAGAAAGGGTGAATTAAATTGAAAAATTGACAGAAGAAGAATGCGTTATTTTTTTTGTAAATTTTTTTATTAAAGTGTATTTTATATTTCTAATGGCATATATGACTAACATAATGCAGTAAATGTTTTATTTGAGCACTGAGGCAGTGTAGTGGTGGTGTGTGTTGCTGAGATTTAGCTCCTTCCCCTTTTCAGTTGCGATATTGAGAAAAGTGATATACCTTTGTGTGTAGGTTAGCCCGTCCGACTGATTTAAAATAGAGACATCTAATGGATGTCGTGAAGTTCCTAAATTATGTGCACGCGAGTCAAATTTCTTTAATACGTAACTGTCAGTAGTTGCCGAAATGTACCAAGAACCCACAACCACGGCGAGTTGGCCAGAGCAATTTCAGCTAGGCGTGCTAGTTGCGGTACATTTTCCGGTACAGTAATAATTTCTCTATCTCACAACAGAGGACATGGTTTGTTTTAGCCATGTTTCTAAATCTCTCAAAAAGTAACTCCGTTAATTTTTTTATATTACGTTTAGATCTCAGAATGGTTTCAAATAGAGTTTTGACACAGCCGCTGACTTATGACGGACGTCCATATTTATCATATCAAATAAATCAGACAGTTACATTCTTTAAAGAAGATTTTTAATAGGTTGAGAGAAGTAAACTGAAAAGTTCAAATGTTATGTTGTTTTTTAATTTATGTTGTTTTTTCGTTATCTTAATAGTTTACCTTATTTATTTTTCTTGCTGTCTTGAGATGTCTGTTCACTTGTTACTGGATCTGCTCTATTTTCCTTTTTTATTATTTTCGATATTGTGCGTACTTGTTGTTGGTTTGCGCAAGATACTGCTCCAATTTTTCTTCCAGCCTGCCTGCCGCTGTTCTTCAGTTAGATTATTGTGACAAATTAATTAATTCAGTTTCTTGTTCGGGGGTCGCCTCCTCTTTTGGATTATTATTGGAAAATTTAGTACATTGATGCGGTGTAGTTTTGTTCAGTATTTTTACTCGGTTGTATATGTCATTTCATATATATCTTGTTTTATCAAATTTTCTTTAGGTTAGTTCTGTCTGTGGTTCGTATACTTCAAAGAGGTTATTTTCATGTCCTTCTGTTCACTATGGTGGATCTTCCTTGTATTGTGCTATTTCTAAAATGGTTCGTCGTCTGTTCTGCATTTAGGCTGATGATGGTTCCTTGTCTGCTGCCATCATTGCAGGCAATGTATGCTGCTATATATTTTGCAGCTTTCGCTTTGCCTCTAACCTTGTCCACTATTTGTATATGATGCTGGATCATGTGATTTTGCTCCTTTACGTGCAGCGCTAGGGTTCCTTTCGCATTACTGTGGTGCGCTTGTGCCGTTTCCTGTATATCCTTTCTTCCCGTGTGCGCTATGAATTTTTGTTCGCAGTTTGCACATTTATATAGCAAAATGCTGTTCCATTGTTCCGGGATCGTGGTGTGTTGGATCGCATTGCTTGGGTTGTACCTGTGCGTTACCTGCTTTTTTATCTTCGTTTCTTTGTATTTGTTCCTAAGGTTTGATATCGGCGGGTTATATTGTATTAGTTTCACATCTGATGTAACATTATTTATGTCTCTCTTGCATATTGCGGTTTCGCTTCCATGGTACTGGATTTTAACAAATTTTTTGTCTAGCAACTTGTCCTTTCTATTACCTTCCTCTACTTTGTGGTTTCCATTGTTACTACCTTCATTTTGGGAGGTATTTATTCCTTCAGATTCAAATCTTTCGTTGGTTTGGCTTGGGATCGAAAATATTTGTCTAACTGTAGCCATTATGATATCCTTCTTGTCTTCTGCGTGTTTGCCTTTTTTAATTGCTCTTAGGAAGTTTACTTTATTTAGTGCTTGCGGGTAGTTGTTGTCTCTTAGCTCATCTCTTAGTGTGTAAATGATTTCTTTAACGTATTTACTTTCGGTAATCGTGAGGGCATAATTTATTCTCTCTATTATGGTGTTCCGCTTGTATTGTATCGGTTGATTAGAGTAGTAATTAATCAATCTGTTAGAAGCAATTGGTTTCTTATACCATTTCGTCAGGAATGCTTTGCCAGTTCTTTGGAACGTTATGTCCAAGTAATTTATGAAACCTCGCTCTTTCTCCTTCTCTATAGTGAGTTGCATGCGTAATTCTTCTTCTAATAATTCTTTGATCTGCGTAATGTTGTCCTCCTTCGCATATAGTAGGAAATTATCTACATATATTTTCATAATCTTGACCCCCAGTTCTTTCAATTTGGTGTATATTTTATTGATTGCCAAGTCTATATATAGGCTGGCATATTTTGTGGAGGTTTTACCTCCCATTGGGGCTCCTTTGTTTTGGATATATATGCGATCCTTTACTCTGAAATAATTCGCCTGTTTGATGTCAAATTCGATGAGTTCCAGTAGACTGTCTATGTTGTAAACTCCGTTCATCCGCGATCCTATTATTGTTCTGATGCTGCATTTTAAACTGTCCAAATCAACGTTATTGAACATATCCGTTATGTCTAGGCTGAACAGGACATACCCTTCTGCAATCTTTATTTCCTTTATTTCTGAGATCAGTTTCAGTTTGTTCTTGACATTCAGATCAATCTTGAGGCATTCTAAATCTCTCATTTTGCCCAGGGCTTCATTGATTATCTTCCATAACGGTGTATTTATCGATCCTGTTTTTGCTACTATTGGTCTCATCTGGAGTTCTTCCTTATGGATCTTAATTACTGGATGGAGTATGCTAATCTCATTCTGATAGTTATTAAGCTCAGCTAGCATCCTGGCTTCCTTCCTTTTCTGATGTATTGTGTTTTCTCGATCTTTTCTGACATGTAGGCCTTGTTTTGTTATTGCTTGGAGCCTCCATTTGTAGGAGCTTTCTAGGGTTTTTTGTAGTTTCGCAACGTCCTTGTTTATTATTGCATTGTATATGCCTTTTTGTATTCCTTGATCAATCATTTTGTTTAGTAGTTCGTCATACAGGCTCTTGTAAAGGGCTACCGTTACTTTCCCTTTATAAGCTTCCATTAGGATGATGTCTTTCCTTACGCTTAGGAGCCTTCTTAACTTGTTTAGTGTGGCTATTAATTTCTGTTCAATTTTGGAAGGCTTTTTTCTATTGATTTCCTTTGTATATTTGTTTACTGTTTTTGCCAAAGCTCTTGTTTTGCTTCTATATTGCATTGGTTCTTTCTCTTCGATCTGATCTGCTACTCTATTTAGTGTGTCTATAAGATCTAATTGGTTCGGTTTGGTGCTTGGTATAATGAATTTAGGGCCATAAGAGAGCAACGCTCTTATGTCCGGACATATCTCACAGTTGGTGAGGTTCTTGAAGCCTCCTGTTACTTCCCGGAGAGTCATCGCTATCTCTTTTTGGAGTTTTGTCTGAGGATAGTTATAATATTAGATCTGCTTAGGATTTTCTGTTTCGAGTTGTGATTTAGTCGTCCTTCAGTGTGCATATTGTATGGTGTTGGTGCTTATGCGTGTTGTTTGTGCTTGTGTTTCCGTTCTGCTGTGTTTTGTTCTTGTGTTAGATTATAGGCCTGGTTGATGTCTCTGGCCGTTTATTTGAAGTTATTCTCCAGATTATATCTGCATATGTTTTCTTGGCTATTACTCTCAAGGTTTTCCGCCCCGTTCGTCCATCCAATGTCCCAGGTTGGTGCTCGTATTATTTTGGAATTAATTGTGTTTCGGGCTCTATGTCCCAATCCGTCACCTTCGTGCCTACTTTCGCATTCGCCTTCAAATACTGTTCACCTCAGTGCTTGGTGTTGGCTAGTGTGGTTCGTGTTTACCCTCCCGAGCACTCTATCAGAAAATACAGTACTGTTTAGCGAGGTGCCATGTTGTGTTCATGGGGTGGCCAATTGACTCCTTGATTTCTTCATGACTCCTCATCCAGCCTCTGCATTCCGATACCGCTCTTTTCTAGGAGCTGAAGCTAAATTAAAATTTTTGCAGTGCTTGGTCGTATGCCCAGTGTCCCTCACCGTATATATCCATAGATGTATCTAGAGCACTATGTATAGTGGGGACTGTTGGTTGGCGAAGTGTTGTGCAATCAGATGGTGCACTACTTTCCATCATTGCATGGTGGTAGTTTATCCACCGTGGTTTCTCAGTATCTTACTGATGCGTTTCACCATTACCGGTTATGGATGTTAGCTATTTATAATTTAGTTTTATATTTGTTAAACCCTTGGGTCTTGCTATGTTCGAACGAGGCTCTGTTGCTCCTTGATATTTATCATTGGTTCAATGCCTGGCCGCAGAGATGGAATTTATTAATAAGATCTTAAAAATCCCCAACCAATCAAAACCTTGTATGTTGTGTGTTACTTGCTTATTCTGTTGCTTATCTCATCTGATGTTTGTCTCACAGGATGGTGTTGTTTATACTAGGTTGTTATTGTTATTTTACATGTCTGTTCTAATTTCTGTGTTTGTTGGTGTTATGTGAAACGGTAAGTGATGTGCATTATCTCCTGTTATGGACGATTTGGGGCATGACTGCGTGTTCATCTAGCGTTGATGCGTTCTTGTGTTTTGTGGGTGAGTATGTTATGCAGGTTGCTTATTAACAAATAGATATATTTTATAAGATAAATTCATGTGCTTATAAATTAGCGTTAAATTATTTGCGTGGTTTTTCTACTTGTTTTTACTCTCTCTTCATGTTCATATTCTATTCAGTGATCATTCCGTTATGCTATATTGTTTTGGAAATTTGTCGTTCTTATAGCTTTCCTTGCTTATAATCTTGTATTTAAATTTTTGACTTTTTTGTGTGTTAAGTTCATCCTCATTACGTCCCGATAAATGTAACGATGATGGCACTTAACATGAGTGGGCTTATGGCACATTTGACGTATGCGCCTCCGCCGATTTTAACCCTATTCTAGCAATATGTTATATTGCATTTTTGCCGTGTAGGCTGCTTAATTGGCATTACCGTAACGTTTTCTGCTCTAGCCACAGAGCGTCATCAGCGGTTTTATATATTTATATTGAGTGCTTGGTCACTCTCTACTTTGTGTTAGGTACACGAAAACCTATAAATGTGCGTTGAGTATTTATTACTCTTTGCATATATATATATATATGTCTAAACATTAGTCTAACTTTATCTCCGTTTTTGTTCTTAATAGCAGCTGAACATTAAATAAGTAAAGATGAAATGTGTATCCAGATTTATTTATTCCTATTAGAATTTTTTTAAAAAACCTTTAATAATCCCAAAAACTCCAAAATACCAATAAACATTTCTTAAACAACCCAAAACTTCAAAAATTTAACAGCCTCAAACTTTTATTATTATCTTTAAAACTTTTAAACAACCTTTAAAACTCTAAAACTTTCAAGACTCCTTAAAAACTTTCTTCGAATCAAAATTTCAACTTCTGAAAACATCAAAACTTTCAAAATTCTAAAACTTCAAAACTCCATTGAAAACTTTCAAATTTCAAAAAACCAACCCTTGCTTTCATTGCTGGATGCATTGCTTAAATCTCAATAAACCTTCAGATATTCCCAAAAAATCTTAAAAATTATTTATAAAATCCTTTAGATCTCAAAAATTCACAGTTTCAAAACTTTAATATACTAGTTTCTACTGTTGCTTACAATATTTTATGTATATTTCCTTTCCTATTTCAGGTAATTGCGTGTTAATTCTTCCTATGCGGTGTAGATCCTGTGTTGCATTGCTGCATTGATCTCATTTCTATTACATACGTTTGGTGATTGCTGCATTTCTACCATGTTGAGTTTGCGGAATTTCATATTTATATCTCGGTTTATTTTTGAAAAAAATTTTGTTTAAATTGCGTTAATAAAAATTCTTATTAACTTATAGACCACTTATTGATTCCAGCTTGCAACCATTTTTGATGAGTTCTATTATTGTATGTTGTTTGGTTTTTTTGTTTTTGTCGTGGTTTGCGCTTTGTAGATTGTTTCTAGTTATCTTAATATTAATTTTAACAATCTTACCTTAAATGTTCTGTGTTCTCTTGCTCGTTTCTTATTATTTATTGGGGGGTGTTTACTTGCTTTAGGTGGTGGTGCTGGCTCTTGTAGTCAGTTGTGTAGTCAATTTTATGTGTTGGCCGGTTGCTTAAGGGTTCAAATTCCTTCTGGTTAATCGTTCTTTGCATGCATGCACTTTAAATCCATCATATTCGTATGCATGCATCCTTCCATGTATTATTATATTTGGAAAATTTTTTTTTTAAAAAACAAATTTATGTTGTTTTTTCGTTATCTTAATAGTTTACCTTATTTATTTTTCTTGCTGTCTTGAGATGTCTGTTCACTTGTTACTGGATCTGCTCTATTTTCCTTTTTTATTATTTTCGATATTGTGCGTACTTGTTGTTGGTTTGCGCAAGATACTGCTCCAATTTTTCTTCCAGCCTGCCTGCCGCTGTTCTTCAGCTAGATTATTGTGACAAATTAATTAATTCAGTTTCTTGTTCGGGGGTCGCCTCCTCTTTTGGATTATTATTGGAAAATTTAGTACATTGATGCGGTGTAGTTTTGTTCAGTATTTTTACTCGGTTGTATATGTCATTTCATATATATCTTGTTTTATCAAATTTTCTTTAGGTTAGTTCTGTCTGTGGTTCGTATACTTCAAAGAGGTTATTTTCATGTCCTTCTGTTCACTATGGTGGATCTTCCTTGTATTGTGCTATTTCTAAAATGGTTCGTCGTCTGTTCTGCATTTAGGCTGATGATGGTTCCTTGTCTGCTGCCATCATTGCAGGCAATGTATGCTGCTATATATTTTGCAGCTTTCGCTTTGCCTCTAACCTTGTCCACTATTTGTATATGTTGCTGGATCATGTGATTTTGCTCCTTTACGTGCAGCGCTAGGGTTCCTTTCGCATTACTGTGGTGCGCTTGTGCCGTTTCCTGTATATCCTTTCTTCCCGTGTGCGCTATGAATTTTTGTTCGCAGTTTGCACATTTATATAGCAAAATGCTGTTCCATTGTTCCGGGATCGTGGTGTGTTGGATCGCATTGCTTGGGTTGTACCTGTGCGTTACCTGCTTTTTTATCTTCGTTTCTTTGTATTTGTTCCTAAGGTTTGATATCGGCGGGTTATATTGTATTAGTTTCACATCTGATGTAATATTATTTATGTCTCTCTTGCATATTGCGGTTTCGCTTCCATGGTACTGGATTTTAACAAATTTTTTGTCTAGCAACTTGTCCTTTCTATTACCTTCCTCTACTTTGTGGTTTCCATTGTTACTACCTTCATTTTGGGAGGTATTTATTCCTTCAGATTCAAATCTTTCGTTGGTTTGGCTTGGGATCGAAAATATTTGTCTAACTGTAGCCATTATGATATCCTTCTTGTCTTCTGCGTGTTTGCCTTTTTTAATTGCTCTTAGGAAGTTTACTTTATTTAGTGCTTGCGGGTAATTGTTGTCTCTTAGCTCATCTCTTAGTGTGTAAATGATTTCTTTAACGTATTTACTTTCGGTAATCGTGAGGGCATAATTTATTCTCTCTATTATGGTGTTCCGCTTGTATTGTATCGGTTGATTAGAGTAGTAATTAATCAATCTGTTAGAAGCAATTGGTTTCTTATACCATTTCGTCAGGAATGCTTTGCCAGTTCTTTGGAACGTTATGTCCAAGTAATTTATGAAACCTCGCTCTTTCTCCTTCTCTATAGTGAGTTGCATGCGTAATTCTTCTTCTAATAATTCTTTGATCTGCGTAATGTTGTCCTCCTTCGCATATAGTAGGAAATCATCTACATATATTTTCATAATCTTGACCCCCAGTTCTTTCAATTTGGTGTATATTTTATTGATTGCCAAGTCTATATATAGGCTGGCATATTTTGTGGAGGTTTTACCTCCCATTGGGGCTCCTTTCTTTTGGATATATATGCGATCCTTTACTCTGAAATAATTCGCCTGTTTGATGTCAAATTCGATGAGTTCCAGTAGACTGTCTATGTTGTAAACTCCGTTCATCCGCGATCCTATTATTGTTCTGATGCTGCATTTTAAACTGTCCAAATCAACGTTATTGAACATATCCGTTATGTCTAGGCTGAACAGGACATACCCTTCTGCAATCTTTATTTCCTTTATTTCTGAGATCAGTTTCAGTTTGTTCTTGACATTCAGATCAATCTTGAGGCATTCTAAATCTCTCATTTTGCCCAGGGCTTCATTGATTATCTTCCATAACGGTGTATTTATCGATCCTGTTTTTGCTACTATTGGTCTCATCTGGAGTTCTTCCTTATGGATCTTAATTACTGGATGGAGTATGCTAATCTCATTCTGATAGTTATTAAGCTCAGCTAGCATCCTGGCTTCCTTCCTTTTCTGATGTATTGTGTTTTCTCGATCTTTTCTGACATGTAGGCCTTGTTTTGTTATTGCTTGGAGCCTCCATTTGTAGGAGCTTTCTAGGGTTTTTTGTAGTTTCGCAACGTCCTTGTTTATTATTGCATTGTATATGCCTTTTTGTATTCCTTGATCAATCATTTTGTTTAGTAGTTCGTCATACAGGCTCTTGTACAGGGCTACCGTTACTTTCCCTTTATCCGCTTCCATTAGGATGATGTCTTTCCTTACGCTTAGGAGCCTTCTTAACTTGTTTAGTGTGGCTATTAATTTCTGTTCAATTTTGGAAGGCTTTTTTCTATTGATTTCCTTTGTATATTTGTTTACTGTTTTTGCCAAAGCTCTTGTTTTGCTTCTATATTGCATTGGTTCTTTCTCTTCGATCTGATCTGCTACTCTATTTAGTGTGTCTATAAGATCTAATTGGTTCGGTTTGGTGCTTGGTATAATGAATTTAGGGCCATAAGAGAGCAACGCTCTTATGTCCGGACATATCTCACAGTTGGTGAGGTTCTTGAAGCCTCCTGTTACTTCCCGGAGAGTCATCGCTATCTCTTTTTGGAGTTTTGTCTGAGGATAGTTATAATATTAGATCTGCTTAGGATTTTCTGTTTCGAGTTGTGATTTAGTCGTCCTTCAGTGTGCATATTGTATGGTGTTGGTGCTTATGCGTGTTGTTTGTGCTTGTGTTTCCGTTCTGCTGTGTTTTGTTCTTGTGTTAGATTATAGGCCTGGTTGATGTCTCTGGCCGTTTATTTGAAGTTATTCTCCAGATTATATCTGCATATGTTTTCTTGGCTATTACTCTCAAGGTTTTCCGCCCCGTTCGTCCATCCAATGTCCCAGGTTGGTGCTCGTATTATTTTGGAATTAATTGTGTTTCGGGCTCTATGTCCCAATCCGTCACCTTCGTGCCTACTTTCGCATTCGCCTTCAAATACTGTTCACCTCAGTGCTTGGTGTTGGCTAGTGTGGTTCGTGTTTACCCTCCCGAGCACTCTATCAGAAAATACAGTACTGTTTAGCGAGGTGCCATGTTGTGTTCATGGGGTGGCCAATTGACTCCTTGATTTCTTCATGACTCCTCATCCAGCCTCTGCATTCCGATACCGCTCTTTTCTAGGAGCTGAAGCTAAATTAAAATTTTTGCAGTGCTTGGTCGTATGCCCAGTGTCCCTCACCGTATATATCCCTAGATGTATCTAGAGCACTATGTATAGTGGGGACTGTTGGTTGGCGAAGTGTTGTGCAATCAGATGGTGCACTACTTTCCATCATTGCATGGTGGTAGTTTATCCACCGTGGTTTCTCAGTATCT
The DNA here is from genome assembly GCA_963930735.1 of Dioctria linearis. Lineage (NCBI taxonomy): Eukaryota > Metazoa > Arthropoda > Insecta > Diptera > Asilidae > Dioctria > Dioctria linearis. Next base: position 247,705,349 of record OZ005740.1, on the reverse strand, counting down.
TACTGATGCGTTTCACCATTACCGGTTATGGATGTTAGCTATTTATAATTTAGTTTTATATTTGTTAAACCCTTGGGTCTTGCTATGTTCGAACGAGGCTCTGTTGCTCCTTGATATTTATCATTGGTTCAATGCCTGGCCGCAGAGATGGAATTTATTAATAAGATCTTAAAAATCCCCAACCAATCAAAACCTTGTATGTTGTGTGTTACTTGCTTATTCTGTTGTTTATCTCATCTGATGTTTGTCTCACAGGATGGTGTTGTTTATACTAGGTTGTTATTGTTATTTTACATGTCTGTTCTAATTTCTGTGTTTGTTGGTGTTATGTGAAACGGTAAGTGATGTGCATTATCTCCTGTTATGGACGATTTGGGGCATGACTGCGTGTTCATCTAGCGTTGATGCGTTCTTGTGTTTTGTGGGTGAGTATGTTATGCAGGTTGCTTATTAACAAATAGATATATTTTATAAGATAAATTCATGTGCTTATAAATTAGCGTTAAATTATTTGCGTGGTTTTTCTACTTGTTTTTACTCTCTCTTCATGTTCATATTCTATTCAGTGATCATTCCGTTATGCTATATTGTTTTGGAAATTTGTCGTTCTTATAGCTTTCCTTGCTTATAATCTTGTATTTAAATTTTTGACTTTTTTGTGTGTTAAGTTCATCCTCATTACGTCCCGATAAATGTAACGATGATGGCACTTAACATGAGTGGGCTTATGGCACATTTGACGTATGCGCCTCCGCCGATTTTAACCCTATTCTAGCAATATGTTATATTGCATTTTTGCCGTGTAGGCTGCTTAATTGGCATTACCGTAACGTTTTCTGCTCTAGCCACAGAGCGTCATCAGCGGTTTTATATATTTATATTGAGTGCTTGGTCACTCTCTACTTTGTGTTAGGTACACGAAAACCTATAAATGTGCGTTGAGTATTTATTACTCTTTGCATATATATATATATGTCTAAACATTAGTCTAACTTTATCTCCGTTTTTGTTCTTAATAGCAGCTGAACATTAAATAAGTAAAGATGAAATGTGTATCCAGATTTATTTATTCCTATTAGAATTTTTTTAAAAAACCTTTAATAATCCCAAAAACTCCAAAATACCAATAAACATTTCTTAAACAACCCAAAACTTCAAAAATTTAACAGCCTCAAACTTTTATTATTATCTTTAAAACTTTTAAACAACCTTTAAAACTCTAAAACTTTCAAGACTCCTTAAAAACTTTCTTCGAATCAAAATTTCAACTTCTGAAAACATCAAAACTTTCAAAATTCTAAAACTTCAAAACTCCATTGAAAACTTTCAACAGAAGAACTGCAGATAGTTCCCCCAATTAATTCTAGTATATTTAAATATATATACTGCGTATTAGCATATATCCCGTGGACTCATGCTTCCAATCGGAAAGTACAAGATACCCAAACTATAACGAACAAAGACTGACACATTAACCTTTCCTTTATACTATTAACACCTTCCACCCCAAAAAAAAACCAAATGGAGACCCAAAACTTCTAAACGAAAATTTGAATAACAAAAAAGAAAAAAAATATATATATATATATACATAAATATAATAAATAAATAACGATATATATGTACAAATAAAAAAAAAGAGGGGTTTGAAACATCAAAGTTAGAGAAAATATCCGAAATATAAAACGTAAATTTTTTTTTAAATATCTATACATAATATGATAAATAAAAAATCAACATAAATGTTAAAAGAAAAAAGTATTATGCCAAGAAAAGTAGAAGAGCCAATACTGTAACTAGAAGAGAATGATAATCTCCTATAAGAAATAAAACCTTTTTCCATTAAGAATATAATCGACGGAAATAATAAATTGTAAATACATACATACAAATTAAACTATCAAGTTATAATTAATCAATAAAAACTTATGAAAAAGTATATAATAACTACTCCTATAGTTGTACGGAAATTTTCTTCCAAACTAGATTTTCTAAAATTACAATTATTTCATATTATTAATTTTACTATATGTTGTAATTTTGTAATCACTTAAAACTAATTATTGCATCCTGTTTCTTCCCAATATATAAAATCTAGTATGGCCGTCAAGAAAAAAATGCTTTATTGCTTAAATTATAGATATTCCACTATTTTGTTTTTCCTATGTAAAATTATATACATAACGGCTACCATAAATAAAAATATACTTAACACTGGAGACAAATAAACAACTATTAATTAACTACCTTTGAAAGTTAGAATATTACATTTATAATGTTACTTAACTAGAGTTAACCTTACTTCATAGTTAATATAGCGTAATAAAATATAGTAGCAACATTTATTTTATATACGATTTTTTTTCTCTCCCCTCTACTTTGTCTCTTCCAAACAACAGCAATGCTTTCACCTCCAAACACATAAAGCTATAAGATTTGGGTGAGATCCTTCAAAACAAACGAACCAATTACAACCAATAAACACGAAAACAATAATCCTTAAGAATTGGAAACAGAAGCGGAAAACACAAACAAACAACACAAGAAATGCATCAAGCACAATCTAATAACAAAAATAACAAAAAATAATAATAAATAACAAGAGTCGTCCTAGGATTAGAACATTTATTATACAAATAAAAAAAAAGGGAATATACAGTACAAAAACAAAAAAATATATTGTAGTATTATAAATTTGGCCTGATCTACAAACAATATTTCCAAGAAAATAATAATTTTATTTGGTTTCAACTTTACAATGAAATACGTTCTTCTAGTTTGAACAATACTGAATGAAAGAATATATTAGCTGGAGTGCAGTTCTTTATATAGGGCATGCCTGGAAGGTCATGAATAATCAGACTGTTGGTGGTAGGGGATTTATGGAAAGACAGCGGCGTCCTGGATGTAGTTGATGTTGGGAAAAGCAGTGGCGTGCTACATCCTCCCCCTCTAGCGCCGAGATAGCCTCGATGAGGTGCTAGTAACCTGCAGGCGTGAGTTTTCTTCGGCCGTCCTCGTTTCCGTATGGGCACTAACGGTTGCGGAAGGCTTTCCGAAGATCCTTTGTACGAGGTTATGGCTGATGTATGATATTTTCCAATTGGAGTAGTCGGATCATCAGTGGAAACGATTTCATACATGGTAGTTCCGCACTTATTTAAAACTATGTAAGGACCATTTTTTTTGGGAGCAAACTTTGAAGTATAACCACTAGATGCGCGGCTTAATGTATGTGTTCTAACCCAAACCTTATCTCCGGGGTTATATCCAGGTTCTGGATGACGCTTAGTATCCAAACTCTTCTGATTTCGCTGCTTGCTCTTTTCGTCAGTTTCCTTGGCCTTTTCTAAAGTATCCAATAGTTTCAGCAATAGAGGAGTCATCTGCGGTATGTAATTCTCGTTTTCTCTTGGGTCTTGATAGGCATCATGAGGGGAGCGCAACTCAGGTCCAAATGAGAGATATGCAGCAGTATAGCCGGTGCTTTCACAGCGTGCCGAATTCATTGCAAACCGGATGGAAGAAAGCTGGTTAGGCCATGTAGAATGCTTCTGTCCCACCAAAATGGCAATTTGCGTTTTCAGATCCCTATTCTTGCGTTCAACAGGATTCGCCTGTGGGTGGTAGACAGGTGTAAATACCTGCTTAATACCCAAACAATATGTGAGATGCTGCATTATTCCGGAAATGATCTGTGTTCCATTAGCGCTGATAAGTCGCCTTGGTACTCCAAGGCGTAAAAAAACTTCATTTAATAGTACTATGCTGCAAGCTTCAGCGGTTGCTTCTCTGAGAGCAAACAATTCTACCCAGCGGCTGGCAGTATCTTCTACAATTAAAATCCAACGCATGCCATCTTCTGACATCGGTAATGGTCCGAAGAGGTCTACTGCCAAGACTTCAAATCTTCAATTACTTATAGTGCTCTGAAGCAATCCAGCGGGCTTCAAGTTCTCTCCTTTGTACCTTTGGCATTGTGGGCATTCAGAGACATATTTAGCGATGTCTCGTCGCATTCCTGCCCAATAATAATGCTGGGCGATACGCTGATAGGTTTTCTCCGAACCATAATGTCCTGCTGTGGCTACGTCATGATTTTCTTCAAGTATGATTCTCCTCTCATTCTTAGGTACTACGATCTGGGCTTCTTCCGATTCTGAATCGGGTGCGTAGCGATGAAGTATTCCGTTCCCCATTAGGTATCCCTTTTTAGACCATCTTAAATATTTTTCATTTTTACTGGTATCTTCTAAGCAATCGATTATTTCTTTGAGGTCTGGGTCTTGGAATTGTTGTCTTCTTATTTCCGTCGGTCCTTTCGTGGAAGATCTATCTGCGTGCTACAGACGGTACAAGATAAATGTGTTGTCTCGGTGCAAGGTGGGCGAGATAAACAATCGGCAACAATGTTCGTTTTTCCGGGCGCGTATACTATTTTGAGTTCATAGGCCTGTAACGTTAAAACCCATCTGGCTAGACGTCCAGATGGTGATTTTAGTGACATTAACCACCTGAGAGGTTGATGGTCGGTAATGATTAGTGTCTGGCTTCCCTCGATGTATCCGCGAAATCAAGTGACTGCTCAGACTATTGCTAAGGCCTCTCTCTCGGTTAATAATCTACTGGCATACTCAATTGGGCGTTCAGTTTCTCCCTTCCCCTGGATAAGACTGCCCCTAATGCGTAGCTACTGGCATCAGTTTTAATTACATATGGGAGGTTTTCGTCGGCTTGCTTCAATATTGGAGCCGTTATTAATGAATGTTTTAGTTGCTCGAAGGCATCCTTTTGGCTCTGTGTCCATTCCCAAACTGAATTTTCTTGGTTAACCTAGTCAACGGCTCAGCTACCATGGGAAAATTTGGTATAAAGCGTCGATACCAGGAGCATGTCTGAATAAAGAAAATCAAATGCTTTAGGTTTCCTGGCTCACGTAAGTGTTGAATGCTATAGACCTTTTCAGGATCTGTAGAGATGCCATCTCTTGTGAGAAGATGTCCCAAGTACTTTACGCTTGGGCAGCAAAATTTGCATTTTTCTCTATTTGCTTTAAGTTTGAAGATTTTTAGCCTATTTAAGACTTTTTCGAGGTCTTCAATGTGCCTTTGAAATGAGCTGGAGCAAATAATCAGATCGTCTAAATAAGTTAGTATACATATAGAGCTAAGAGCGGACTTATACCTGTCCATCAGGCGCTGGAATGTGGCCGGCGCATTTCTTAGCCCGAAGGGCATGCGTTTGAACGTATACATACCCACAGGTGTGATAAATGCCGTTTTGTCACGGTCCGCCTCTCTTACTTTTATCTGCCAATATGATGATTTTAAGTCAATAGTGGTCATGTATGCTGTACTTTTTGCTTCGTGAAGCAAATCGTCAATCCGTGGCAATAGGTACCTGTCAGGTACGGTCACCGAGTTTAATTGCCTGTAATCAACACAGACTCGGATGTTCCCATCTTTTTTGGGGACCATTATAACTGGTGATGCCCATGCTAATTAGCAGTCCTCAATGACGTCTTCCTTCAGCATACTTTCAAGCTCCTGTTGTAGTTGCTTCCGTTTCATTGGCGAAAGTCTATATGGTGGTACAGCAACAGGTGCGCACTCGGGATTTGTTTCGATACGATGTTCCATAAATGGTGTTTCCTCTAATTTTCCTGTAAATACGTCCAAGTTCCGTTCAAGTAAATTGTTTACTTGTTGAGACTCGTTTTCGTTTAGCCTTATTGCTTCATCAGACCGCAATTTAACATTCGTTGACTTAAATTAGAATTGTGGGCTCATTATAACGTCTCCCGTTCTTGGATCTTGTCTTGGTGTGGTGACGGTAGAAGGTATTGCATCTCTGAAGATGGCAGTGATTTCTGACGCGTCATAGCTGCTTTTTAGAATTTGTTTCCTCGGTGGAGTTTCTAATTTTATTAATTTCCATATTGGGCCCTCTCCGGGGTCGATGAGTTCCTCCATACCTGTGTCCATTTCGGTAATTGGAGAGGCATCACAGTCCAAGTACCAGTCTCCAAACGGTGCATCTGGAGGCGGTGCACTATTTTCTACCTTAGACGAGGATGGTTCTTCAGTGTACTGTTCCACCATGCTCCTTACTTCTTCCTTTTGATTAACGAATTCAAAATGTTCTTGCGGGTTGTCCTCAAAGCACCACACTCTTTGGGCCAAGTTTAAAATGATACATGCTTCTTCTAGGAAATCCATTCCTAGAAGTGTATTGTTATCATTAGCATCTGGTAACGTCAAAAATTGCGTTGGTACTATGCGATTTCCTATGCAAATGTTGACTTTACAAGCAAGAACCTTTTGATCTCTTGGAATGCCGTCAGCCAGGGCCTTAAGCTGTACAAACGAACATCCTTTTGATTTCAAATAACTATGCATAGAAGTGCCTGCTATACTTGTTCTAGCAGCAGTGTCTATATGTGCAAATATGTTTTTGTTGAGTACTTTAAAGATTACCCCTGGAGCGCTCTGCCCCAACTTAACAACTGAATCAATGGCGTATACGTTTACCCTTGCTGGTGAGCCATTATTTTTCTTGCATTTCGGACAGTTGCTCCGATAGTATCCTGCGGTATCACAGCCATAACATTTTAGGGTCGGCTTTCCTTCAGCTCTGGCTACTGATGCTTGATGGTCTGGGGTTTTAAATGTGGCTTCTGTGCTGTTAGCCTTCTTCCTACAGACGTCGGCCGTATGTCCCCTATATCCACAATGTTTGCAGAGTGGTTTTCTCATAGGACGATTTTCTTCTTTTTCCACAGGAAATTCTTGTTTCTCTAACTTGAGGTTCTCAACGTTACGAGCTTTATCCAGTAGTTCTGAGAATGTTTTAACGTTGTCACGAGGAACTTTATCTCTTATACTTATGTTAAGCATTCCGTATACTAAATCTAATTGCGAGGTTTCATCGTGCCTTTCAGGTGGCAGCTGTGCAAGTAGTGCTCGTTTTTGGCAAATGAAAACGTCCGTTGGTATCTTCGCTGTCTGTTTCTCTGCAAATAGTTCTGAATAAACCTGATGAACAGGTTTTGGTGGTGCATAAGCACTACGAATCAAGTCCAGTGCCTGTTCCCATTTTGTCACACCTTCTTTAACACCTTGCCAACACGTAGATGCTTCGTTAATTAGCAAAAGTGGGAGTCCTTTAATCGCATCACAATCTGAAATCTTTTCTATGTCCTTGTAGATGGAAATAGTTGTAACGAAACTCTCGACTTTTCCGTATTCTCGTTCTCCTGCGAAGCGGGTTGTACAATTACTGAAGCTACCAGATTTGCCGTGTACTGTAGTTGTACCTCCGGCTTGGTTAATTGCTCCGAGGAGTTGTTTAAATTGGTCCTCAGTCATCGCGATCGGTTTTGTCATCCTTGTTTCAAGATGCGGACTTTGTTTTTATGTACTAATTGGTGTTGCTTCTATGTTGGTGTGATGAAAAGAAACGCCAACCACTTAGCTTGTTTGTCCCTTTTCTTCAATTTCTGCAAATCTTTATACACAATAGAAAGCGAACTATGTATGTTGATAACAGCAGTAAAACAGTCTAAATGAATACGAAGACAGTCACAAAGCTCGAAAAAGCGAATGTTATGTCGAACGTCCTTAATATAATTGCTGTTAAAAGAAATATAAAGCCTGTAGGCTGTCGTCGGCTAATGTCGTTATTCTACAGGGTGATTGTCCTGAATATACACAATAAATCTTTACAATAAAATGCGAAGACACTACACAAAGCCTTAAAAGCGAATGTGCTATCGAGCGCAATAATGTAATTTGTGTGTTTTTTGTTTTTAAAGTGATTACAAATCCACTGTATCTAACTTGTTCTATCAATTTGTCAATGCGAAGACAGTTACAAAGTCTTAAAAGCGAAAGTAACATCGAACGCAATTCACAATAACAAAACAAGAAATATGTCTTGTGCACTTTATTAAATACTTTATCACAATGATGTCTTTAATTCTCAAACTAAATTTGTACCGCAATTCGCAGGTCCAAAAGATTACAAATCACAAAAGAATGTAATAAATCCTTATGCTAACGACTGGATGTGTGTCTATATGTACACACAACTCAACGCTTGCAAAGCCTCTTGTACAGAATGCTAATGCGCACGCTGATGACTGGATGAGTATATGACTGCTTCCTGGAATTTTTATTCTCAATTTTCGTGTGAATCGGGCCACTTAGTTGGCGCCAATTTGTAGTATTATAAATTTGGCCTGATCTACAAACAATATTTCCAAGAAAATAATAATTTTATTTGGTTTCAACTTTACAATGAAATACGTTCTTCTAGTTTGAACAATACTGAATGAAAGAATATATTAGTTGGAGTGCAGTTCTTTATATAGGGCGTGCCTGGACGGTCATGAATAATCAGACTGTTGGTGGTAGGGGATTTATGGAAAGACAGTGGCGTCCTGGATGTAGTTGATGTTGGGAAAAGCAGTGTCGTGCTACAATATAATATATTTTAGAAATAAAAACAAAGCAAAAAGGGCAAGCAAAGTAATGTAAAATTAAACTTGTAGAACTAAAAATTAAAATTCATCCTCCACGTACCAATCATCCTCACTGGCCACCGGAACAGCACCATATCCCCACGGTTAGATGGAAAGGGGGAAAGATTCCCCGATGGGCACGGCATACCCACCTAAAATAAAAAAAAACGAGAACCCCATTCCATAGTCAGGATATAAAACAAAACCGCATTGATGGTATAAGTGGGCGATGGGTGGGCCACCCCAAAGGGCCAAACTACGTCGACCAGAGGCATGCCACACCACCCGCAAAGGCCCATTCCATCCGGGGAACACATATAGAATATAAATCCCGGTGACCCGTACGCAGTAAAATTCTGGAACGCGGTAAACGTCACGGCCAACCTCTTCGACAAAAATCATTATTAAAATGAGCCCCACAAAAGTCAAGAAGAGCAGAGCCGCCAAAAACAAATGCAACCAAACAAAAGAATAACAATAAAATATTTATCGCAATTAACGAAACCGCTTACGCTAACACAAATAGTAAACAAAAAACAACGCACCTATCCCAAGACATGCCGGACTATGCCAACGTAATCATAACGCCACGTCTTCCATATAAAGACCAAATAATAAAAATAAAAAACGGCTAAAGAAAACCTCATGCAAATGCTTATCAGCTAGCTGCTTAGTAATGACGCTATTAAAACAACTTTAAAATTGCACGACTACCTCTTCCGTTTCCTTCTCTTCTATCTACCTTTTTTTAATACGAATTGAATATGAAAATGTATATAAAATAAATAGATAGCTACAACGAATACCAATAGGCAAATATGCATCAAAGATTATATAAAAATAAAAGGAAAATGTCAAATTACTTAAAATAAAATAATTAAACATAGCTTAAACCCAAAAAAAAGGCTATGTAAACAATATAAGAAAGTTAATAATAATAAAAAAAAAAAAAAAAAAATTGTTTGTTACATATAAATAGTGATGCTAACACTTTTAATCTATATTTTAATTAATTTTTAATATATTGTAGATCCATAATTTTGTAATTATTTATAGTTAGCTACATACTATCGTAGTTTAATATAAGAATAGTATATGTATTTGTTGGTTCAGAAAGAAAGTTTTCCTCCTAAGAGGAATAAAACTTTCTTTTCCCCAGGGGGGAGGGATGTTGTGACCCAGGTGCCCATTGACCCGAACCACACCATAAAACCAATACACCAATACATTGCCCTATGCAATATATTGGCATATATCAGGAATGACCCTGAAAATCAAAAATATTTTAATTTAATTTCAATTTTAAATGCATTTAAAAATGCATTTTCATACTGAAACAAAATGCAATTTAGCATAAATTGCATTTTGTTATCAGTCATATATTCAGTTCACACGGCATGTATACTTACCTAAATGCCTTACAAGGTACATACATACATATCTTACCTGTACTCCGTCAAATTATTTGCATGTATATACATACAATTCCTAAATTCATTAAACCTAATTTTGTGTACATACATACACACCATTATTCGCCTAAAATGTTATTTGTACAAGACACAGTGCATAACAGATTTCATGCATATATGCACTGCGTCTAAACTTACGTACGATTCTTCACGTGGGAAAGTAATAAAAAGAATAAAAAAGCTTTTTGAAGCTTATGATAAGTGTCGATCCTCGGGGAGTTGAAATTTTAAAACCGCCGAGTAAAGTTGAATTTTTTGGAAAGCCGTCGGAAGTAGTGAGAAAACAAAAATAAAAGTGCGGAATATGTAAAAGTAAGAAGTGTGTTAAGTTGAGAATAAAAAATTGTAAAAAAACTAAATTGGAAATCATATTAAAGAAAAAATAAAAATTGTGTTTAACGAAAACAAAGTATTGAATTTGTATTTAACAGACAAAGCTGTGATCCTTTCCTGCTTCGAGCAAAAATGTCGATAATGACATGAAAAGAAAACACGATTTACAGTGCGAAATAGTGAACAGTTACTCATCGGAGTGTTTTCTTCGATCAGCGCCTGCACTCCCCCCGCCGATCGCTTCTCCCTGGACTTACCAGGAAGCACGAGGGATCGGAAATATAACACCATTGTGAAGGTGGGTTTTTCCCATGTGAAGTTCCACAACAGAATCTTCTTTCAATTTATTCCGCAAAACAGATTCAGGAATTCCATGCCTTCTAGCGGAATCTATTATCGTAGTTCCTTCTTTCACGCTTTTAATAGCGATTTTTTAATCTTCAATGCTCCAAGCACATTTTGTTGGGATCCCCTTGTAACTTCGCGGCATCTGTAGAACGTAGGTATTTAAAATTTTGAACGATTCTCAAACATTCTTATCTGGGGTAATTCCGCGCTCTGCGTAGTATTACCCCATAAACAATGCGCGGAATAACCCCAAAAGCAAAGCAATTATTAAAATGATAAAACAAAAAAATCAGCAAAACGCACGAGAATACGAGTACCATGCCTTTGTCTTTTTAACAGCCAGTACATTATCTAATATGCACACAAATCCAACCGTTTACACAAAATATCCTTTTTTAATTTCTCTTACGCCCGACTACTGAAAACTTGATTGTACCACAGTTGTCAACAGACTGAACCTACCGTAGACAAATTTTGTTTATAGGCTGTGTAACATTTTGATGGCTCTATCGCTTCTAATCCTTGAAAGCGATTTTCGATAAATTCGAGGAAATCCTTGAACTTCTGTTGGAATTTTCAGCAATTGCTCGTATAATCGGTGAGTTTCTTTATCAAGGCTTTGTGTTAATAGAAATATTACTACTGCATCCCAGTTTTCTGTGTCGATTCCCAAGTTCGAAATGGCTTGTAAGGCTTCTGTTGCAGTATCGTGTAGTTTCTTCAAACCTTCCGCCAACTCTTTGCTGAGCTCAGGTTGACTGAATAAAGTATGAAGTTGTGGTGTCACTAATGCTTTTTTATTATTGCATCGCTTATCAAGTATGCTCCAAGCTGTCTTATAATTGTCGTTCGTTAAGAATACCTTTTCCGCCTTTGCCATTTTATCGTTCTTATGTATTAGTTCTGAGAACAAATCACTAAATGATTGTCATTTTAGATAGTCTCCGGCAAATACAGGAATGTCAATACTTGGTAGCTTGTTATGGCTCTTCTTTTCATCTATTGCACTTTGCTTTTCAGAAACTAATATCTGGTTCTGCGGATGTGGCAGCATTCATACCTGTTCTGCAGATCTTTTATTGAACTGCTCATTAATTTTAATGAGCACTTCCTGGTATTTATCTTCTGTTGTAGCGAGTACATCATTATCAAAGTAATCATCTTTAAATTTTGCTCCGGATATAATACCTACAAAAACATATTCAACAAAAAATTATTCAGAAGTCTGAAACGTTAATTCTATCTCGATTAGATCGATCGCTCGTTGTAGACATTCATTTCGTTTCCTTATAGTCCTCACTTGCTCTCCTATTCTCGCAGTGTCTTTCGATCTTTTGATTGCATTCTTAATAGCATTTTCAAAGGCTTTCCTTGCGTCTTCAAATATTTTCTCGACCTTTAAGAAGAATTTTCCTCAAAGTAGCTCTAATTCAGTGTTGCGCTGCTCAAGTATGTCCCATGTATTATTTAGTACTTGTAGATGTGCTGCGCAATATTCCTTAGTCTTCCTAATAATTGGGTCCTTTGTAAGGTTAGAGGAGATCTTCTGAATTTTCTTCAATCAGCTTACTGCATTCTCTTGTTAAAAACCTGTGTAGAAGAAAAAGTTAAGTGTAATTGAGGACCTTGGTTCCTCAATGCAAATGCCGTAAACAGAGCCTCAGGGCACGTTGTTCCAGAGGATGAAGTTTTTTTGTATATACCTAAAGGTCCTATGTTCTCTAGCTTTGTTGATTTGTAGGTAGTATCTTAATTAAGACTTTCGTTGCTATTTGTACTAGACACTTGTGCAGCCTCACATAAGAAAAAATTATGGCTTGGACCAATCTAGTACTAGTACACTTTCCGATGGCTTGAAGGACCAAATGTTTGAAGTAAAAGATTTACGTATATCGTCTTTACTCAAGACCTGTACTTTTTATTCCAATCAATCTATACATATACCTATTATAAAAATAATTACAAAAAATGCTCGCTACAGAAAATTATGTCGACACATATTGTAAATAAAGTATGCATCATAAGTTCACTCACCTGAGGTGTGCGATCGTTATATTGCTGACACTGAACATTATGAAATTGTGTCAATTGAATGAAAGGTGAATGAAATTATGATGCAGCAATATTTTTATGATTTATAATTAATTTGGAATGATTAATATGAATTGTTTTCTTATGAGTGTAGGTATGTATATGTACATCATATGTATTCTGTACAGGGTGCGTAAGTGATAGTTCCTCGAAATGTTCCCAAAAACAAAATTGATTGCACTCTGACGTGGCTATCTCTCGTATTTCAAACTTTAATACTTTACATACTTGTGTACAACATATCACTGCCTGAAGGGCGACTATCTGATATCATTCCACCTCCGATTGGAACTCAAATGACATTTAGATTCAAATTGTGACGTGAGTTATGCCACCAAAATTCAAAGCGTCACTCCATACTATGTGCCAAGACTCGTGAAAATTCTTCAAAGTACATATTACCAACTAAAGATCAGCGCTTACTTAATTCCAGGGCCCCCCGACTTGTTGAAGCGCCCCGACTACGGCAAAAGTATACGCACTTTCTTTTAAAATTCTATCAAAATCTAATGTTTAAACTTCTGTATTTGAACATTGTAATGGAATTAAACGTAATTCATCAGGAATTTTTTTGTCTTTATAGGTTAGCCTATCTGTAGGCAAGTTATCTTAATCAACAAATACAGGTACGTGAAATTTTGGGAGATAATACTGGCCTGAACAACTTCTAGTGCATTCTGGTACTAACGCAATCAAAACAAGAGATAATCTATCGCAATTTACGGGTTCTTTCTCATAATTCTACTTATTTCTGTTGACTTAGCAAACATTTTCTATTACTAGATACTATCTCGATAAATTATATGTTTATAAACATCAGCCATAAGTATCTGGTAAAACTTTAAGAGTTTCGCTACTCAAAATGATACACCGATCTCTATATGATGTACTTAAATTAGTAACAATGCAAAGTTTCGTCGGACAATTACTATATCCATAGCTACCGGCCTTAAGGACCTTGTAGAATTAACTACTTTACTACTTACTATTCAATAGCTTATATAATAAAACATTGAATCTTTTGATACGCTAACTTTATGTGCTTACATTGTGTGGTAAAATTTTAGTAATTCATGATGTAAATTGAAACCTCTTCCTCTATCGGTCACATACCTTCATAGGGTTTCTAATTTTCTATATACACTCTGATCAGAACTTTTTTCGAGCTAAACAACGGCCACCACACTTTGCAGCGCTGTACTGGACCACAGTAACAAATTTTCTGCAAGAAAATTCTCCTTTGGGTGGACGAAAACTTCGCCGCATTACTTTCACAATTCTTCTTAAATGGTTCGGACGAACAATATTATGTAGAAACTTCCCCTTAAATATATTAAGCACTAAAACCTTGTATGATTAATGCCTTGGTGACTGGATGAAGGGCGTATCACATGTCTTTCCGGGCCGGAATCTTTTTGAATTCTGCCTTTTTCCACATTTATTCTCACAATCCTTACGCGGTTTTCTTTTCTTCAGTTTTTCTGACTAAATACAATTTATAAATTTCTCTTCTTTTAGGGTCTTAATTTCCGATGAATTAATGACGCACTACTTTCGAATCTTTTTCTTTAAAAAAATCTTTTCGTCTCCTGACTGTCACAATCACACCATCTCGATGACAGGAAAAAAGTAATCTTCTTCTTTTTTTCAAAATCTATTCCATCTACCACGTCTCAGCCAGAGTCAAGTCGTGCGCTGGTGGCAAATGTGGCAGCACATTCGCTGGTGGGTTCGCCCTAGTTGAAGTCACATGAGGCAGCATGCTACCCCGTATATCTTCGACTATCACGATTTATCTGCTAATAATAGCTAAATTACCCGTTTGTGCTAAGATATTATCTGGTTGTTGTTGCCCAAGGTGAGTGTAGGCGTCTGTTATTTTACCTGCACCCTGCCCTTCAAGGCAGAGAATTTTGTTGTTGTTGATTATTTGGAAACAAGAGCAGGTGTTTGATATTGTTATTGTTCAATGTCTCTATCCATAGAAGAGATTCTTCTACACAAAGGTATACGTCGCGACGTGTTCTGTTTTTGGGATTATCGCGCCTAATCTCATTAGTTTCTCCTCTCTTTCTTTCAGATTTTCAGCTTAGATACAAGATTCCTGTGAGTTGGTGATATTCACTTGCCGTTCTACTAAATCTTCGTCCCTAAGAAGATATCCCTGGGATTATACAAATTCAAGTCTGCATGGTGTGCATAGCAACCTAGTCCCTGTTATGGAATTATGTTGAGAATAATTTTTTTGGGATTCGAAAACTGCACCCAATATATCACGCGTGGTCCAAAGAGACCAAAACGCGAAGTCCTGCCTTGCCTCTTTCGTTAGACTTATATAACACCGCTGGAGATCCCCTGGGGATGCCTCTGGCGCTTACAGTGGCAACGTGGGAATTTGGGGCCCCTTTTTGCATGTACATAAATTCAAATAAGGTGCACCCTTTTTGTTGTTTTTTTTTGTTTTGTTGCGTGTCGACGAAGTTTCGTGATTATTGCGAGCATTTACAATAAGTGGACAACATTTATTTTTACCTTTTTTTTATTTCCTGAATTTATTTGGTGCCTGTGGCAATGGATCCCTTTTTGGACTAGGCCTTCTGATCCCGACAGCCGACGGATGTTACTAGGAACTGGGATACCCGAGTAAAACGCACACTACCGGTAGAGAAATTGCCAGGCGTAGGTTACTTCCGCCACTGATTAGGTTGACATTTTTGGCAGACCTCACCAATATGTTACACCATTATTTATTACGTCGCGTGTAATCGATAAAAGTAAGTTAAATCTATTTACTTATGGAGATTAACACGATTTTCACGTCTGCAAAAAGGTCGCGTCACTTCCGCTCTTTTCTTTAACATGCCAAAAATTCAACTCACCTAGCGCTCTTCTTCTACTTCCCATCAGGGTGCGTTCGGCGCTTATAGCGCGTATAGATCTCCATCCATACAGAAAAAAGTAGGCCGAGTGTATATGGTGAATCTAGTCTAAGTGTAGCATACTGCTATATGCCGTATGCTACGACCATAACAGGGCAAGGTAGTCTAGACCACCTGTGGTTCAGACAACGCTGAAAAATAGGCCTCATCGCTGCGGGCGCCCAATGTGTGGCTCGACCCACGACCCATGAAGGCATCTCTCAGGCTAGGGTTTGGGAATAAAAAATCTCTATTGTCCAAAATAGGTATGCCGGCCGCTAGGCTGGGAATGTTCTAAGCGGCACATAGGCATCCTGTAATTTGCCGTGAAGCTGGCTGGATACCTTATTAGGGCTACCAGGATTGAAAGTGACAATAGCCGGATGATGTGTCCGAGAATATGGGTATCACGGCCTAATGTCTTTGGTGTGATAGACTCCTACCGTTTTTCCCTGCAGATCCTCAAGCTCGTATAAGGAGTTTCCTTTCTTTAACTTGACCCGACAATTTACAAATGTACGTCCTAGTTTAGCACTAGTCTGCTGTTGGAAATTGCTTTCAGGAAAATTCCGTCTGAACACTTCTTGACCCACTTTGAAATTAAGAGGCTTCGCTCTGAGATGTTCAAACGCATAGTTTAAGTTCTCCTACACTCTTGCACGGATCAATCTCAATTTATCTTCAGCATCTACTCTCAGAGGCTCATTAAGAGTTCCAAGGCTCCTTAGGATGGAATAGGAGCTTGCATGGTCGATCATCTGTTCACCGAAGAGTGTTCGGTAGGGAGAGAAACCAGTTGCTTGGTGGAAAGAGCTCTTGAGGGAGCTAGCTTTTTGGCTTAGCTTCTCATCCCACTTAGTATGTTCCTTCCGGATATATGCTCTAATCCCTGAGAATAGAGACCTGTTCACTCACTCTGAGGCGTTTGCTTGCGGCGAGTAGACTGCCGTTCGCAAGTGTTTCACCCCATACTTGTCCAGTAATCTGGCGAACTGAGCCGAGCAAAACTGGACTCCATTGTCAGAGACTATAGTTTCCGGAACTCCGAACACGTGAAATATTTCAGTCTCGATGAACTGACACACGTTGAGAGTAGATGCCTTTCTCATCGGTGTGAGAATCGGAAACTTGGAAAAGTGGTCAATAACTATCAATATGCAGACATTTCGTTTCACTGACCGAGGATATGGACCCAGAAAGTCGATGTACAGCTTTTGCCATGGTCTGTCTGTCACAGACTGGACTCCCATAGGTAGTCTAAGAATGGTATTGGGGGCCTTGGTCTCTTTACACACGTCACAGGCGCCTACGTAGTTTCTGACGTCAACTGTCATTCGTGGCCAGTACAAGTGTCTTCTTAACCGTTCCAGTGTTTTCCCTATACCTCCGTGAGAAGCTAGTGGCGGATCATGCGCTCTTGAAATAACCTCGGAGACAAGCCCTCTTGGAATCCAAAGCTTTCAACCTTCTTCCTCCTGAATCGGATCGCCTGTTCTGGGAACAGTCCGAATATAAACGAAGCCATCCCTGACGCAAAGATCTGGTAGTTTGCCAGAAGCTGTTTTAACCTTATGCCTCAGCTCCTCATATTCCAATGAGTTGAAATATGGCGAACTAAGGTCAACTTCCGGGCCAGGATCTTCATGTGTTTACAAGCTGTCACAATGAATTCGTGACAGCGAATCAGGAACGACATTCAGGCTTCCTTTTCGGTGCTCGATAGGGAAGTCGAAACCTTGAAGCTTCAAACTCCACCGAGCAAGTCTACCGCTGAGGTCCTTTTGAGACATCAGCCGGTTCAAGCTCGCATGATCAGTCACTATCTTAAACGGCATATGTTCTATGAAGGGCCGGAAATTCTGTACACTTAGGATTGCAGCTAGACATTCCTGCTCTGTGACTGTGTACTTTCTTTGCGCTGAGTTCAACTTTTTCGAGACGTAGGCTATTGGCTTCTCGTGGCCATCGTCATCTAGTTGAAGCAGCACTCCACCAATACTATGTTGGCTCGCATCGCACTGTATAACGAACGGCTTGGTGAAGTCTGGGCTCACTAGCAACGGAGCAGAAGTAAGTTTTTGTTTTAGCTCTTCCAGAGACGTCTGGGATACAGGTGTCCATTGGAACTGACTTGGATTCTTCAGCGTGTCTGTGAAGGAGGCAGTTAGATCAGCATAGTTCCGGATAAACCGTCTATACCATCCCGCCAATCCTAGTAGGCGTCGAGCTTGCCGAACGCGTTTAGGTGACGGATAGTCAACTCTGGCTGAGTTCTTATCTGGGTCAGTCCTGATTCCTCCTTTCCCGACAATAAAACCCAGGTATTTAGTCTCCTTGATGCAAAACTTACTCTTCTAAACGAATGGCATCACGGTGTACTGATAGAGAGGATGACCAGTTACTGCAAACGCGGTCTTCTCTCTGGAATCAGTGTCTAGTGGGATCTGCCAGAAAGCATCTTTCGGGTCCAGGCTCGAAATGTCGTTTGCCGGAGGAAGTCGACTCAGAAGTGCGTCTATTTGCGGCAGAGGCTAGGCGTCCTTCTTAGTAACAGAGTTGACTTTCCTGGCGTCAAAACAAAGCCGCACCTTTCCAGGCTTCCGCACTAGTACCACTGGAGAACTCCAAGAACTCTGGTGCTCCTCTATCACACCCAACGATAGCATTCGTCGCAATTCAGCATCCATCAAATTCTGTGCTGCCCGTGAAATCGGACAAAACCTCTGTTTTATTTTGTGACTGACAAGAGATGTCTTTCCTAAGCCCAACGAGGCGAAGGAAGGAAAAAGCTGCTTAGTGGGTTCAAGACGTTGGTGGTCTAGAACAGAAAGAACATGACAGACGGTGTCAGGAGTAGCTATTAGACTTGGTGTCACTACTTCAACTATACCCAGGACATCTGGAGCCAACCCAAATAGACGCCAGAAGTCTATTCCTAGATATAGTGCCTGTGTGAGCCCAGGAACCACGTAAAAATGCACGTTTTGGGTCTTACCACGGAAAGTGATGTCCAAGTTTACATGACCATGCACAATCGTCATGGCACCATTAGCTACTTGCACCTGTGTCTGATACCTCTTCCTTTCAACATCTGCTTCTGCAAGCTTCGCTAGAGCTCCCTGGCCTAGAATACTGACAGTGGCACCACTATCAAGTAATCCAGTCTCAGTTCGCCCGAGCAGTCTCACTTCGCCATACGGTCGAATGTCGTCTGGCATCGACACGGAAATGTGTGCCAGTTTCTTTCTTTCCTGTTTCTTTCCGATTGTTTCTTTCTTGGTTAAGGTCCAGGTCGGGATACATAATTTCAGCTAGCTCCGCTACTGAGGAGAAGATGCGGCCTCTTACTGAATTGTAATTCTGTAGACGCGTATGATAAGGCGTCAGCGGATGTAAAACAGCCTCATCCCCACTCGAGCAAATCCAGATAGTAGCAAATATTTTGCAGAACCTACCACCTGCGTAAATGTGGTAACTAGGAATCAAGCTAGAGCTCAGGCGAATCAGAACATTCCCAGCATGAGTATTATTACTCCAAACCCAGCTCCATCATCAATAAACAATTCCTCAGTCATTATAACTGAGACAAATTTCCCGCTATTATTAACCAAAAATGCGAATCCTAAATATTTCATCTTGCCGATGCAAGATACTGAACTTGAAGGAGTGTTGGATACGAAACCAAAATTTTCGGATAAATCCCCATCTTTATTAACTGAACTGAACTTCTTCAAAAGAAAAGACTCCGATATAATCATTTGAAAGATTAATTTACCTTGCCGATCCCAAAGAGATAGTTCACCGCTCGAAAATATTTTAACTGAGATCTGCTTATACACAGAAGCAAATCAGTTAAAACAAATAAATATCTCCTTCCCTATATTAGATCCACAGAATCTAATAATTATTGAAAACGCTTTTACCAAAATCTTCGCTAATAAACAAATAAACATTCAAATTCTTCAGGATTCAATAAAATATTTATACGACATTAAGGACATCGAACAAGTATTAAAAGATTTTCACTCATTACCAACGGGAGGCCATCAAGGTATTTCCCGTACTATTAAAAGAATTAAAAAACAGTTTTACTGGCCTGGCATGTCAGACGACATCGTAAAGTATGTAAGGAAATGTAAACTTTGTCAGGTGAACAAATTCCTATGAAAATCTCGAGCGTAAGCTCCAAACCTTTCGAAAGAGTGTACCTAGATGTTGTAGGACCTCTCCCAATTTCACATTCTGGAAATAAATATCTCCTTATATTCCAAGACGACCTCTCAAAATTTTCTGAGGCTATTCCCATAGTCGAAACCGAGTCTAAGCCATTAGCGGAAGCCTTCACGACAACAATAGTTTGTCGACATGGTATTCCAGATTCTAACCTCATTAGTGGCATGTTCGCCGAGGTATCTAAATTACTAAGAATAAAACGACTTAAAACTACTCCATGTCACCCTCAAACGAATGGTGCATTGGAAAGAAGTCACACAACCTTAGCAGAATATCTCCGATCTTATGTAGCAAAAGATCCACAAGACTGAGATACATGGATTCCTTATGCCATGTTTGTATACAATACCACCCCTCATTCGAGTACTAATTATACTCCTCGCGAACTCCTTTACGAATTCCCAGACTAAATTCCAAACAATTTTAAATCTTCTCCAATCGTTTGCTATAATTACGACAATTATGCATGGCCATGGCAAATAAAGAAAAATCTAAAATACAATCCGTTAAAAACTCCGTCTAAAAATCATTTAATACTGGTGATAAAGTCTTACTCAAGAGCAGGGTGAGAGATAATAAGTTTTCACCATTATGGTCAGGTCCGTATGAGATAATGGAGATTAATTCCCCCGAAAATTCCACCATAAAGGTCAACAACAAAAATAAAAGAGTCCATAAAATGACTTGAAACTTTTCACAGATTAATGCCAGTAATTTCATCCTTCCCAAAAAATCATTCCAAATGATTAATACAGTATTAATCTTCCAGGTTTCCAAAATGATGCACACAGCATTCATTTTGATTTTTATCCCTTTCGTCTACGGCTCAGGAAGAGAAGTCAATCAGCTAAATGCCACCGCAGGCATTTATTTTGAGGAAATTGGCAGAGCCAACCTCTACACCAACGAGTGGAAGATAGTGATACACTATGATATGACAAATTTCAAGTCCGAATTCCAGAATATCCAGTTTATCGCACAGCAAAAGACATTAACTCATTAACTTGTCAGAGGCTTGGTAACAATTCAGCGATGGCCCACACATGTAAGCGTACGTTACTACAAATCAATCTTATTAATACAAATATAGAGTACAGGAATTGTTACTTGTAACTCAAAATAGGAAACAAAGAGCACTATTTAATGCAATAGGCTCAATCTCTAAAGCTCTTTTTGGCACATTCGACGAAGATGATGCCAAGATTTATTACGAGCAAATCCGTAACCTCACCCTTAACCAAAACTCCCTCCTATCACTTATGAAAAGCCAGACTGCGATAGTTGAAGCAACCGCAAATATTTTCAACAAAACTAAAGCCGCAATTGAAAAGGAATTCCTGGTTATGCATAAAAAATTGATATCTATACAGATAGCCACGTCATTGGCGGAAAAGAGAACATTAGATAACAAAATATCCATTGAACTTGAATCCCTAATCTCACTAATCTCATTAATCGCATTTAGATATCAAAATACCCAGACAGAATTAATAGATCTTTTAACCGATTCAAGGCATGGAAAATTTCACCCTTCACTCATATCCCCCAGAAAAATTGAAGAACTTTCATTGAACATCAGGCAGGAATTGCCAAAGTCAATGCTGCTTCCCATAAATTCCAGACAAAATATAATTACAAAAGTATACAAATTAAGTACGATATCCGCATACCTTCAATAATAAAATAATTATTTAGCTTCGAATTCCACTTCAATTCAAGGAACCATACCAAACATTTAAAGTGATGTCTTTAGCTACACCTCATAATGGATCGTTCGTGTATATTGAACCATCAAAGGAATACATATTAATAGACTACAATCGTGAACACCATGTTGAATTAACTCTTCGGGATATCCAGAATTGTGCGACGTTGGACCATATACATTTCTACTGCAAGATATCAACCCCTATCCTAAACTCAAATTCAAAAATAAATCAATGTGAGATGAATCCAATTAAGAAGGAACCGATTACATCTTTGTGTAAAATATTAACCTTAAAACAGAATTATTACTGGATGCAATTGTCGCAGCAAAACGCGTGGCTTTCCTCATTAAAAGAACCTCTCGATATAGATGTAATTTGTGAGGACTTCATTAGTTCACAAACCTGGAAAGAAACAGGAGCATTATATATTTATCCCGGTTGTTATGTTCGCAGCAAAGAATTCATCTTGCACGGACATAACGTAAAAGTATTCAAATTTAATTCCAATTTCATCCCAACAATAAACATTTCCGGTATATTATGGAATATGACGTCTTCTCCAAAGGAAACGCATAAAGAAACAGATCCCTAAAAGATTATATCAAACACGGATCTAAAGAAAGTGCTAGAATCAATTCGTTCGCAAAACAGCAGGAATTAATTCCGTTCAATCAAATCAACAATCATCATATCCACCACTATACATTATCATGTATGACGATTGCATTAGTCATCTCAATTCTCTTGTGCGCATTTGTACGTGAAATACAAACAAAAAATCTGTAAATCACGGAAAATACTTTCTCAAGATGAACTGGAAAATGTGCCTAGACCTGCACCAAGAAAACTTAATTTCAAAATAACCCCAGCACCTAAAAGGAAAACGACTGAAAACGTTTAACCAACGGACGTTAACAAACAGACACAGTCTCCTTTTTCTAATTTCCACCATCCTAATAATCCACATCCCCATTGAAAAAAAAAACAAATTAATAAATAAAATAAGAAAAAGGGCATTTAGTAATTTTTACATCTGACATCTTATTAATGTACATGTATGTAAAGAAAAATAAATAAAACCTGATAATAGATAGAAAAATTGTTTGTAAAAATTTATAAATAAATAAATAAAACACTATGTAGTTAATGAAAAAATTAAAAAAAAAACGAAATTATTAATAATTATTAATTACATATAAATAGTTATAGGATCTTTTAAATTATAGTTACTAAAATCAATTTTGTAAAAAAAAAGGGGGAAATTGCTTGTTTAATCATAAAAAACAACTTTATATTATATGCTTTACCTATACCAAGTTTATTATAATTATGCATATAAACAGGTATACGGTCTAATTACCTATAATTAGTTACTTAGCATTGCGTTCAAATGCCACTTCTTTCATAGAAAGGTAAATCAGAGGTAAATGAGCTAAATGCCAGTGCAGGCATTTAATTCGAAAATCGTCACCTACCAGGACATGCAAAACTTCAAGTTCAAATTTATGAATATAAATTACATCGCCCAGAATATAACAGCAACGTATTAGAAACTGGACAGACATTAAGCTATGCCCACACTTGCAACGGCGGTATGTAATATACATATAGCATTTGCCCTGCAGACTCATCCTTCCAATCGATAATACAACTCTGCACAACGTAAACAAATTTCTCTTCAACCCTCGCCCAAAATAAACACCATACAAAGATCCTAAAACAATGCAAACGCAAACATTTCTTTAAACCCACCATATCGTTAGTTTTATTGAATTTAAAAATAAAAGGAAACACTGGATTAATATTTAATAAAAAAAAAAAAATTCAAAAGGCGAGATGCATCCGTGGGTTCACATGAATGACTACCAGTCTTCATCGGCATCTCGAGATGGACCTCCCGCATGATGTTCCATCATCATAATCGGAGAATGCCAATTCCTTCCAGGATCCGTTATTGTTAACGCGGGGAGACAAGATAATCCGGTCAGCACTAAAGATCCACCTGAAATAAAAAGGTTTCCTTTATTGTTACTCCATTGAGAAACGAAAAAAGGGGAAATATCATACAAAAAAGTTAACTTACCAGCAACGGAAACAGACATGTTGTAGTCGGACCACAGATGAAAGTTCACGGAATGGTATCGGCCGACTTCAGCTGGAGCACCCCAAATCGTACAAGTGACATCTAAAAACGAGCCTAATCGGCCCCCGCCAACCCGACCAAACTTGTTCCACAAAGATGCCCGTAACCCACACCACGTATGGGGCCGGCACACGATATTCGGAGCGAGACACTAATTGTTCAAAAAACATAGCTGCGACTGATGAGTTTTCAATAGGCCACAGAACCTATATAGCACAGAAACGCTGAAATGACTTAAAATAATTAAAAGCAGATATCCTAACAAAAAAATAAAAGAGACCCAATATGAAGAATGTTAAATGATAAACACATACTAGGTACCTATCAAGATAAATAACATCGCCCACACCCAACACCTACAAGCGAACATACCAAAACCCATAGCCCGGCAATGTCGAGATAAGCAACAATAAATAAAATCGAGGAGCAAAACTCAACATAAGCATAAAGTTGCAGCTCATGAAAACTAAAAGGGCACATATGAAAGCAAACGTATTAATGCATTTATGCTATTTTTTTCCTCTTTTCTCCTCCTCTCTATTTTTTCTAAACAAATCTCAGGATATCCGCAAGGCAAACTCGGACTGCGTATTATTTCAAAACACTCGAAAAAAAATAATAAATTTCTTAATTTTTCTTGTATTTCTTTCTAACTCATTTAACGAGTGTGCAATTAAATGTACTTGAAATAAAACCATGAAAGAAAAGTAGGTATAGAATTATAAAAAAGTTTTTTTTTATATAAAAAAGAAGAAGATATAATAAAGATGATACCAAAAAGAAATAAATAAAAAAAAAATAACTAATTGACAATTATATAAATAAATAATAAATGAAAGAAGTAAAAAAGTACGGAACACTGTATAATTAAAATTCTTGTCTTATTGGTGTACTTTTATACTAGCTTAGAACCTATAATAATAATATAATGTAATTATAGAGGCGCTTCTGTTAACTTTAAATATACTAAAATCATTTTTTTATGTTATTAAAAACAAGGCAATATATGGTGTGCCTTTCAATTATATATAACTACGCATGTAGATAGGTTTACCTATAAAATAACTGTCCGGAATCTCAATTAAAATTTATTATTATTGGAGAAAGAAAGTTTTCTTCTATAAAGAATAAAACTTTCTTTTCCCCAGGGGGAGCGATGTTGTGACTCAGGTACATATCGCCCCGAATCAGAACCATATAGTCAATACATCAATATATTGTCCTATACAATATATTGATGTATTGAAAACTCGACCCTGAGAACGAAAAATCATTCAAATTTAAATTTTCATTTAAATTTTTTAATCTCAATCGAAAATTTCAAATGCATTTAAAAATGCAATTTAGCATAAATTGCATTTCGTTATCAGTAATGCACTTCACTCACACGGTATACCTACCTACATGCCGTGTAATCGGATATCATTTTTCGTCGTGCTACTTGAATGCACATAAAATAATTCGCATGTTCTCACGTACGATCTTTCATCGTGCGTCGTGAGAAAGCAAAAGAAAAAAGCTTTTGAAAGTGATCGTGGGTACCTGGGGCCGGCAAGGCTAAACCTCGAGGAGTCGTTTTTTCCACCCCGTCGGCGTTAGACTTCGTGAGTGTTGTTTTCCATGAAATTCTAAAAAAAGGGAAGTTCTAAACGATAAT
Organism: Dioctria linearis; assembly: GCA_963930735.1. Lineage (NCBI taxonomy): Eukaryota > Metazoa > Arthropoda > Insecta > Diptera > Asilidae > Dioctria > Dioctria linearis. Next base: position 247,679,924 of record OZ005740.1, on the reverse strand, counting down.
TCAAAGTTTTTCCTTTGAAATATCACATAAATGAGTTTGATCCAAGAAAATAGTTAAAAGGAAATTCTAAATCAGACTTTTAAAGTTTTTTTTTGAAAGTATAACATAATTGAAGTTGTATCCAAGAAATTAGAAGTTTTATTCAGAAATTAAAAAAAGAAAAGAGTGTTAAATAGAAATAATAGTTTTGTAAAAGAAAAAAACAAAAGTTAATGAATAAACAAGTTTCGTCAAAGCAGAAGGATATAGTGCGAATTTATTTGACAAAACCATACGCCCACTCTCTTCCCCCCGGGAGCACGGAGTGTGCCATACCCACAACAATTCCCTTCAATAGGAAACGGTTTGGATTTGTAATAATGACCCGTTATAAATTAAAAAATGGGGTTACTTACCGCCTCATTTATAACATCACCTATTGGTTTCTTAAGATTCTTACTATGGATGATTCTTATTAGTTCGGTTAGAGTTGAATAGAACCTTTCTACAGGGGAATTTCCCGTGGAGGTTTTAGCGCAAGTTGTATGATGTGCTATATCGTATGCATCAAGAAATTCCTTAAATAAGGTAGAAACGAATTCACCTCCATTGTCTGTAACGATTTTCTTGTGTACGCCATGGTGTGAAAAGAAATGTTTCATAGATTGAATAAGATTCACGCTATTTCTGGATGTGAGTAAGTAAATACTAGCGAATTTTGAAAATTTATCAATTATGGTCAGGCAATTTTCCTTGTGGACAGAATAAATGTCTTAATGCAAAATTTCTAATGGTATGCTAGTTGTTTCTGTAAATTCAAATTTTAGAGCTTTTCTGTTACGTTCGTACTTATTCCTCTGGCAGACCTCGCAGTTATTTCTTATACGGGTTATCTTGTTTTTCATATCCGAGAAGTAATACTCGCATTTTAGAAGATGTAGGCTTTCTTGTATCCCTCTATGGTTGGATTTTTTGTGGTGATCCTTTATGATTTGCTCGTGTGTGTCGGTTTCGACAATATCTTCTACCCTTTCTATGCACCAGATCAATTTCATTCGACCATTGGAGACGTTTTTTGAAAAGGCCAGTTAGATTATCTTGAATATGTTATCATTAGTTAGTATTCCTGTACGCTTCTTAGGATTTATATATTCCTTCATAATATTCAAGATTACGTTCTCCTGATCTATATCATTTCTTTTAATTGTACGTTTTCATTTAGTATCGAACAGAATTTCAAGCGATATTTGTGGAGTACGCAGGTTATCCATTTTTTCTACATACCCCTATTCCTGGGTCATAACCGTTACCTACCTTGTAAGGGTTTATTGAACTTGTAGCCAAAGTTGAACTTTCAACATGAATAAAGTTCCGTTCCCTTTCCTTCTGCCTTGATGGATTTCTGTCCTATCTGGCTTCCTTTTATCTCCCTGCGATTTAAACCTAGCTTTTTGCAGAATGCCCTGGACTTTCCCTGAGGATAACAATTGTTCCTACCATTATAGCGCCATCCAGATCGTTTAGGATACTTACGAGGTCCGTGCCATTCGTGCGAGGAGTTCATGGTTTTGACAGGGTAGGCTCTTGCATTCGCGATTCTAACAAATGCAGGTCCATCTCCCAGCTTATTTCCGCTATACCCGTAATACCTATGTTGTGTCCTACTTCCATTATTGACTTCTTCATTTCTTACCTTATCAAGTCCCGCACTGTCCTCAGATGTGTTCCAGGTCTTCTGCCATATTGGTGTGCTCTTCTCTCCATGTCTTGAAGCGGGCTCTACATTGCATGTTATACCTTTCCCTTTGCTGTCTGGGTTATTGCTACTTGGTGTGATGTATTCTGCCACATTAATTTGACCCTCCTCTACTCTGTCTTGTGAAGGATTTTCTAGACTATAACAATGGAAATCAGTCGTCACAACTTCTCCACTAGCGGCGACGTTCCCACAAACGGCACTTTCTTCTTCTGCTTCAGCGCCTTGTATCCACAATTTCCTCCTCATGCAGTCGATAACAGCTCTATCACTGAGGAAATCCAGGAATTTGTGTCGCCTATGGCGTTAAGTCGACAGGCCTGCTGACTGTTATCTATAAGCAAATTCGCCTCACAAGTGCCTATGGTGCTCCTAACAAATCCAAACAGTCCTCCAATTTGTATTTTCTGATGTGTTTGTATCGGTGTATTTCTTTTTATTCTATTAATTTTAATCAAACTACACGTAGACCCAGTGTCGATTAAAAGCGTAAGCTTGCCTTCTAAAGCTATGTCTGATGGCACTGTGACAAATTTATTACTCAGGAAACGGTGAACTTCCTTCGACAGTTTTGGCGTTCTTTCTCCAGAAAACGTGGGTATGTATCTGGACACCAAGTCCATGACTTTATCATAAGCATCGGCCATGGTTTTCCTTGCTGGTTTCTCTGAGTTTTTTTCTTTCGGCACTTGGTCTTCACTCACAGCGGAGTGTAATTTCCGCTATAATAGGCGAAGCTTTGTTGTTAAATAAATTTCGAAGCCAAATGAGGCTTTGCACCGATTTAATTAACGTACAACTTGTTGTTAAATCAATGGCGAAGCCAAATGAGGCTTTGCACCAATTTAATTAACGTACACCTTGTTGAAGACTGAGGAATAAGCGAAGCTTTGTTGTTAAATAAATGTCGAAGCCAAATGAGGCTTTGCACCAATTTAATTAACGTAAAACTTATTGTTAAATAAATGGCGAAGCCAAATGAGGCTTTGCACCAATTTAATTAACGTACACCTTGTTGAAGACTGAACTGATTGTTTAAAAACTCTAAACACAAAAGCTTGAACTTTTCGACGGTGTTTCAATATTGCTCTTTCCTAATATTTCCGAACCTACTTCCAAGTTTAACGGCCGAATACCCGCGAATACCTTAAATTTTTTACCTAGCATTTGACAACTTCCCAATGACCAAAATTATAACACTTAATACGCCGTACATTCCGAAAAATTAGACTTTACTTACTTAATCTACTAAACTACTAAAGCTACTCCTTTTGCATACTACACTTTCACACCATACATTTCATAAAACTCAACAATCACCACAATTTATACCCTTTTTCTATACTTTTCTGCCATAATTTAACCTGTAAAGACAATTAGCCTAAAACTGGAGCAGCTAAAAAAAAAGTTAACTCCTACAAGAATACAGCACAACGGAGCCGTTTAAAAATGCGTTACTCCCCCACCTAAAAAAAACGGAGCGGCTAAAAAAAGCGTTACTCCCACACTTAAAAAAAAAATGGAGTAGCTAAAAAAAAGCTTTACTCTTATAAAATACAAAAAACCGGAGCAGCTAAAAAAGCATAACTCCCACAATTCACAAAAATATGGAGCAGCTAATAAGCTTTACTCCCAACAAATAAAAAAATTAATTGAAATGAATTATTTCACTCAATAACACTTACCTACTTTTTATCCGGCTGCGCCAAATTGTCGTGTCCCAAAGCAATCCAGGGAAAACAATTAAAAACTCGCGTAAGTCAATTGGACAACAACTTTATTACTTTAATTAAACGACGATATAAATTAAGAGGCGTATCACCCGTGATTGATACGTCCGATTTAACTCTCTAATTACAACTGCCTCAAAAAGATGCCGAACCGCTATCTTTAATAATATCCAACTTCTAACTGAACTAACCGATCTAGAGAATCGACCGTGCTCACCTCCATTCAATTAGGCGGAAGCGACTTTGACCCAGTGACCAGCGCAATACCTTGCAATCATAATTACAAGGTATTACGCTAATCACTGCCGACAGCGGGAGCCCCCAATACTGTATGTAAACAAACAGTGAGCCCAGCTGGGTATTTCACTATGCGAAGTGAATTACTTAACCATGACTCAATGCCCAGTTACATACAGCAGTGGATGCGACAGTTTACAAGTAAACAATTCGCAATCGCCACTGTGCGAAGTAAAATGCTTAGTTATTGCAAATCGTTTAATTACTTGTGCATTTCCTGCTAGCTCGAGTCGTGATGTCACAATTGCACCAACTGAATATTGGGTCACGACAGTCGGCATTAGAAGTAGAAACTAGACGTATGGACATAATATATAACAAATCTGGAGACAACCGTAATGCCAGAAGCATAAAGAAAAATCATATGTCTATAGCATGAAGAACAATGGACCGTTCCACATTAGGTTACTATCTACAGGGTGTCCCGTATGTGGTCTGGCACCCGAAGGCTACGGATAGACAAAAAAAAAATTGTATTTGTGGTTGGCAGGAAATCGTAACGGTTTCCGAGATAACGGGTTTTAAGATATTTGGGTATGTTTTTATAGATCACCCTGTACCTTCTGAACGTTACACCCTTTGATGATGATTTAAACTTTGGTAGATAGATAATCGTTGGACCTTTCCAATGGTCTATAAATCTTTTTCCTCAACCTTTTCTTGAGCATCTCCAGCGAAAATGGTTGAAAAAGGTCATTTCCAAAAGATAATTGTCTACTTTCTGGCTTTTATTAAAAAAGTGCAAAAAGCAGAAATTGTTACATTTTGGGTACAGAGTGTGATAGTTCATTTTAAAGTTAAGCTTTTTGACTTTTTAAATTCAGTATGAAAAATTGATATTGATGACGTGTTTTTTGATAAAAATAGTAGGTAGTGAAATAAAACGAAAACGAGTAAAAATTCCAAAATTTCAACTTTGTTGAGCCATAATTTCAAATCGGATAGGGTGATGGAAAAAATGTGTAGAGCATTGGAAACGATTACCAATCTACCAAAGTTTAAATCATCGTCATAGGGTGTAACGTTCAGAAGTTACAGGGTAATCTATAAAAACATAAATATACCCAAATATCTTAAAGTCCATTTATCTCGGAAACCGTTACGATATCCCCCCACCCCCCTCACCACCCATTCAATTTTTTGTTTGCCTAAGATGACCTATGCGTAGCCTTCGAGTTCCAGACCACATACGGGACACCCTGTATATGTTGTCTAAGCATGACCTATGCGTAGCCTTCGAGTGCCAGACCACACACGGAACACCCTGTATATGCATAAATTGAAGAAAGATCGCTTCCAACCTTAGGGGAAGTGAATGCCCTGTACGTCGGGGTCACCAATATCGTTAGGAGGGGGTTGTTGATGATAACCGCAACTCGTCACATGGATTTATCCATATGTTTATTTTGAAGTTCGTCCAAAACATAAAGAAAATTATATACTGGTATTAGTAAAAAGATAAAAAGATTTATTTTTATTTTTATACATATATATATATATATATATATTTTATAATCTTTCAGAGTTGAATAATTATATTTTTATTTTTATTCCATTTGGTGAAATTCTCTTCCTTTGTTGCCAGAACTGATCCTACCTTAAGGAGAATATGCTTTCCCTCTAGCATGTCGCATCCAACAAGCAGTTTAGATCGTAGGTAACTCTCAGATACAACGTGAATGGATGCATGAAATATTTGGCAGTCTATACACACATCAGTAACAAAAGTACCCAAAGTTTTCACTGGTGACTCTGAAAGCCCTCGTATCTAAGTACTCTTTCCAATTATCCGCGGCAGACTTAACTCCACGTAGACATCTGCTCGTAAGAGTCTGAGGTTACTGCCCGTATCGATTATACCTTGCACCGGCTTCCCGTTAACAAGAATTTGTTTTAGTGGTGAGCTACATAAGTATGTTTCAAGTAGTGAAACCTTCACGTGATTACTCTGTTTTTGTTTTTGTGGGCATTCAGCCGCCTTGTGCCCTGGACCTTTACAATTGAAACACCTAAATCCAGACTCTCGTTCATTACGATTTTTTGCTTTATGCCCTCTCATACCACAGTTAAAACACTTTTCTCTTTCCATCTTTTTATTATTTTGAAGTTTCGATGAACTTGTATCATTGCGTCGTGTGAGTTGTATTTTCTCTCTATAGTTTTTATAAAGGACCAACCTACTTTTAAAGTCTTTATAATTTGCCACTCCATACAATAGTACCTTATTATTCTGACTAACATCAATGCCATCAATAATATATTGAATTATGGCTGATACTTTTAGTTATCCTTTCGCACCTATTTCACGCATTTTCAAAAAATATTCGTAAGCTGATTCATTCCTATTTTGTCTCCGCGCACTTAATTTCCGATGGATATCTGCACTACTTATAACTTCAAAGAACTCGCTCAGTAAACGTTGTTTTAATTCGCGCCATGAACTAAAATTTAGCTTAGACCTAATTGCCAATTTCGCGGAACCGGTCAGTGTCCTCTTCCCGTACAACAAATATTCAAGATCAGTCCAACCTATAAGCGCATCCATATTTTCTGAATCTTGCACCCAATTTTTAATACTGCATTCGTCACTACCCGAAAATTGTTAAGGCGTATTCGACACATCCTGTGAATAATTCGCCATGTTATCATTTCGTGGTCTTATTACTTCGATTTTTTCTCTCTCAACAAAAAAGCACTTTCTCTGCATTGTAATGCTGCTTCTCTTTCCGCCAATAATTCTTGAATTTCTTCAGTTAAGTGTAATAATTAGGGAATAGAACTTTGCTGTGTACTTGTTTTAAGCCTCCTTTTATTTTTAGACATCTCTCAAATAAATGGTGAAAATCAATAACGACACTAAGCTATTATTTTTCGAAAATTGCGTAAAGTTATAATTTAATTGCGTTATCTAATAACTTAAATAGAAAGCAAACTACAATAAAGCTTTAAAATTTAAAAAGTCATTTACTTGAAAATAATTGTGCCAGTTCTCTGTGAGCGCCAAGAGTATTCTACTATTTGACATGTCTGTGAAATCAATTATTTATAATCGTTACTGTTCCCAAACTTAATGGTTCGAGCGCTAACTAAAGCTCATTTAGTACAAAAAACATACTGTGAGAGTTTACGGAGCCCCCTGAGACTTTTCGGTGCCCTACTCAAGACCAATCCAGTGTGGAACTGCAGAAAGTAATAAACAAGGCACTTTACACCGCTAATCAACCAAATGGAAAACATTTAGGGCACTTCTCTCAACAATAATTCATTTCTGTGTTGTGATTCTGCGTGCCATGCTCCGTGGAAAGGAGAGCACACAGCAAGGAGTTTTTTTGGACAGGGATTCTTCAAATAAATCTCTTTGAAGAACAAACAATCACACTGAAAATTTAATTTATATTGATTGGACGAATTCTGCCATTCAGCTTTTATTAGCACCAAAAAAAATCTAATAATCGTGATTGTATTTCATTTCAGGTCCTTCGATATGTGGATAGCACTCGGTAGGTATGTAATTCAAATGTATTTTATAATTCAAATATATTTTAATCTACGACACTAATTATGTACCGAAAATAAAATCATTTCAGTTCCTTCATGGGTTCCTCTGATGGGATAACACCCGGTAGGTATGTATTTTAAATATACTTTAATGTACGACACTATTTATGTACCGAACTAAAATCTTTTCAGTTCTTTCAATGGGTTCCTCTAACGGGATGACACCCAGTAGGTATGTAATTTAAATCTTTTTTATAATTCAAATATATTTTAATCTACGACACTAATTATCTACCAAAAATAAAATCTTTTCAGTTCCTGCATGGATTCCTCTGATGGGATCACACCCGATAAGTATGTTGGAAGCATATGTTTTTATGCTATGTAGCCAATTATCCATCAGAATCTTATTTCCGTTCTTTTCCAGGTGCTGCATTAATAGGAGAGCACACGATAAGTACGTGAACTGCACGGGCGGTAATATTGTTATTATAGGTACAATATGATCAACAGCTGCAAGTTTAAATTTTGAAGAAAAATTTGTTAATAAATATCAAATTTCAGATCGGCTAGTCCTTTTAACGGCATGGCGTAACTGTTGTTTTCTAAAAAAAATTATAGCGGTCCCCGGTATACCACATGCGTGCGAGTGAGGTTATGCATCCTTTAGCGAGAGATTTCTTGCTGGTATTTCCTGGGTCGATAATTTTAATTATAGGTGTGCCAAACTGTTGCCTTAAAGCTTCCCTCCTTGATGTAAATATTCCTATAACTATGAGTACTTATCTGTTTCCTTTCGTTTTCTTTTCAGGTGCTCCTCGCCATGCGGCTACGTTGAGCAGCGAACTTAAACTCGGGCACTTTTCCTTATCGCCATCGGTGCCAATTTATTTTCCTTTTTGGTATTTGTTGTTGCGAATGCAGGACTCGTTTTCTTTGTTATTTAAATAAAACTTTTCACTAATTTACGTCGCTTTTTATTCTTACTCCGCAACCTCACTGTTTGCTGTTTTTTCGCCATCCCCTTTTCCTTCTTTCTGGCTGTCACTCTCTTCCGCCGCTCTCTCAGTATGATCAGTTTTTCTCCCACATGGTGTGTGTCATTCCGCTGCCCTATCTGACGGCTAGAGGTAAGGCTGATTTCCCATGGGCTGCCTGCCGTGGTTACATTTGGCATTTCCGAACTGCCACCAGGCCCACATGCGACCATAACATATTATACAATTTAAAATGTCACCGACAATTCCAATCAATGGTTATGGTCCCGATGGCCTGGGGATCCTCAACATATAATTACAAATTAAATAATAATAAATTAAATAAATTAAATTAAACTAATTTCCCACAATTAAAGTCTTTCTTTCAAAAAGTCAAATAAACGTTTCCTCTTCTCATTAAAATAATGAAAAATAAATTCAAAAGTGAAAGTGTCTTGTTCCTTGGATACTTTTGAAATGTGTCATCACGAGTAGACGTGTGAAATTGTTGCCCCGGAGAATTTTTTAATTTAATCGCTATATCCGAGTATTTATTCCTAAACTTGCTTGTATAGTGCTCGCATTCTACATTTCGTGTGCGGTTTTGGTATTATTTTAATTAATTCGTGACTGACCTTGGACAGCTGGAGAAAATTTTCGGGCCAACAGTTCGCGTATGATAATTTGCGTGATTTAAGTGTAATTTCTTGAATTTTATTTTTATTATTGTTTTAGTATTAGATCTTAAATTTTATTGTTCATTATTCTTTCATTTAGTGTAACATCTTGAAATTTGATTTTTATTATTTCATCACTGATTTAGAGTTAGGTCTTGAATTTTCTTTTTCTTTTTTAGTGTTAGATCTTGAATTTTCTTTTTCTTTTTTAGTGTTAGATCTTGAATTCTATTTTATTTTTGTTTAGCATAATATTTTCTTGTCTACCTTTGAATTTCTATGGTTGCTTAGTGTAATATTTTTTCTTTGAATTTCTGTGTTTGTTTCGTGTTTCTTATCAGTGTTGTGATGCTTATTTTTCGAATGATGTTGACTGTGTTCGTAACGGCTGCTCCAGGTATATTTGTTGATTCAACGATGCATTGTGTTTACCTGAATATTTCTGCGTGCCTTTGTATGCCCTCTGTCATATACCGCATAAGAAGATTCCCGACTTAAATGTAGCGAGAGCGCTGCTCAGGATATTTGCTGCGAAAACTAATGGGTTTAACATCTGCCATTTTAATGCTAGGAGCTTAAAATCAAAATTTTCTGAAGTACATGAGATGTTTGTGGATGCAAATGTTCATTCGATTCTTATATCAGAAACGTGGTTAAAGAAATATGTTTCGTCTAAATCAGTTGGAATTCTGGGATATAAATTGTTTAGGCACGATCGCGAGCATCGCAGGGGTGGCGGGGTAGCTGCTTACGTTAAAGACTGCCTTAAAGCTAGGATTGTTAAGAAGTCCATCAATGGCCCAATCGAATTTCTTGCAGTTGAAGTAGTTTGCTCGTCTGAGAAATTACTCCTGTTAAGCGTTTACTCTCCACCGGGAATGTTTACTTTAAATAATGCTAAGGAATTAGAGGGCGCTCTTCTGTACCTCGGTCAAAGTTACTCCAATATAGTGGTGGGTGGAGATTTTAATATGATTTTATTATATAGAAGCGCATCCGTGCACAGCTTTGTGCATTTGTTTCAATCATGCCACCTACAGGTGATCAATAATGGCTTTCCTACTTATCATAATACCAATAACCCATCTCTACTTGATTACTTTTTCACAGCCGATAATAAATGTGTTCTTTTTCATAACCAACTAAGTCCTCCTAGTTTTTTTGACTATGAATTTATCTTTCTGTCATACAGTATTTGTTTTTACCCTACACCCAAGATAATAAAGTATAGATCATACGATGGAGTGAATGCTCAAAATCTACTTGAGGAAGCATATACTATGTCCTGGGACTCAATCCGTAACTGTGCATCTGTTGATGAACAATTAACACTATTTTATAAATTCATATATTATTTACACGATAAGTACGCTCCCATACGAAGTAAACAGATTACTCCTGGTCATATTCCTTGGTATTCTGATAAAATTGCACATCTTATTGCTGAAAGAGAATATTTATTTCGTAGATACAAATCTTGTAAGTCGTATGAAAGCTTTTTACGATATAAAGTAGTCAGAAATCGAGTTACAGCTGAAATTAGAAGTGCAAAGAGAAATTATATGAGTAAATTACTAAACCCTTCTCTTTCCTCAAAGAAACTGTGGTCAAATCTGAAACAAAGCGGGGTATACGGCAAGGATCTACCTGTTTGTGATTTTGATGCTGACGAACTCAATTCATTCATCACTTCATCCCATTCCATTCCATCACAACCATTTTATAATGTTGGCCTTGATGACTTTTGTGATGACTTCAGTTTCCGCTGCGTATCTCCAGAGGAAGTTATCTATGCTGTCGCTTCTATCAAGTCAAATGCAACAGGCTCTGATGACATCTCGCCGAAGTTTTTTAAGATGTTGTTACCAGCTATTCTAGGTAGTTTAGTTTTTATTGTCAACTCGTGTCTTACCGTTTCTCAGTTTCCACAAATATGGAAAAATGCAGTAGTTGTACCATTGGATATATGCTCTGCTCCTGTATTCACTAGTGACTACCGGCCTATAAGTTTGCTTTGCTTCCTTAGCAAAGTTTTTGAAAAGCTTGTATATGATCAAACTCTCAAATACATATCAGACAATAACTTCTTATCGAAATTGCAGTCTGGATTTCGTGCAGGTCACAGCTGTGAAACAGCACTGTTAAAAGTGTCCACTGATATTCGCTACTCTCTTGATAATAATTTAATGACGACCTTAGTATTACTGGACTTCACTAAAGCATTTGATTCTGTGAATCATTACTTACTTCTTCAGAAGTTGCGCAAAGTATATAATTTTTCTAACTCTGCCATTAAAATTATTAGTGATTTCCTATCTGGCCGTTTTCTGCAAGTAAAGATTGGCGATATTAAATCTAATTGGAAAAGGATCTCCAGCGGAGTGCCTCAAGGCTCTATTCTTGGTCCACTTCTCTTTTCGCTTTTTATAAACGACCTTCCTGATGTTATAGAAAACGTGAATATCCATCTATATGCAGACGATGTGCAAATATATTTATCTAGACCAATCGACTTAATGGAGGATTGTATTGACAGAGTCAACAATGATTTAAAGAATACTTCCTCATGGGCAGCTAATAACCAGCTCCTGTTAAATCCTTCTAAATCATCGTGCCTGTTTCTTTATACTGGTAATTTAAGTTCGGCGGATATTCCTAATATCTATTTAATTGACGTAGTGTTGCCCTACTCAAGTACATAAGGTGAAGAGTCTGGGGGTAATTTTTAACGGCAAACTGGAATGTTGTGACCAAGTCAACTATTCTCTGCAAAAGATTTACGGAGCACTTAAACATCTACGACTCTCGGGTAGTTTATTGTCTATTAACTTAAAAATAAAACTTGTCAAATCTTTGCTGATACCTCATTTTACTTACTGCAGGTCAGTATACCCACAACTTGACGCCGAATGTGATCGCAAGATAAATGTTGCTTTCAACGATTGCGTAAGATTTATCTTCAATTTGAGGCGCCATGATCATGTTTCTGCCTACTGCTGCTCTGTCCTCGGATGCACGCTCAATTCTTATTTCGATATGAGAGCTCTTCTGTTTTTCCATAAATTGTTGAGGTCGGGGGTTTCCTCATATCTGTATGAACATTTGCATTTTCTGCATTCTACGCGTCATGAAACTCTACTCATTCCTAGCATGCGATATCTGGTTAGGCAGCGTTCCTTTTTTGTTTATATTTCTCGTCTGTGGAATACACTTCCATCCCATATCAGGGGGCGGGTAAGGGCGGCAGATTTTAAAAGTGTTTTAGCGCATCACTTTAATTTGTAGTTATGTCCATTCATGAAGCATATGAGCCGCAGTCTATCATTTGAATGTAGGCATCTACTGTTACTGATTTATTGATTTATATTATTATTATTATATCTATTACTTATGTATTTCACTTTTCACTCATTTATGAATTAGTTGTAGGTACATTTTAATTTTCGTATAATTTTCATACTTCCTTAGCATTGAATAGTATACTATCTAAAAGATGTATATGGACCTAAATAAATTATTATTATTATTATTATTTCCGAAGAGAGCAGTCGTGTCACTTTAGTTCTGTAAAATAATACAAAAAAAAACCGAGATTCTTACGAAAAAAAGTGCTTGTAATTAGTGACATCTAATAAAACACCTGTGTTTGTGAAGTGTCCATAAAAAAACTAGAAATAAAGAAAAATAATTTAACAAATTAAATTGGTACAAATTTTGAAAGTGAATGACAGTTTAGGCATTTGATTTAATTTAATATAATTTTTGTCGTTGTCATGGCAACGTCGAAAATGTGAGAAATTTTAGTTTGGTGGTTTGGTAAAGTTTATTTATAAACGTTATATTGAAAAAAAAAATATGTATATATATAATATAATTGTGAATTGGAAAAATTAAAAACATTATCTGCCTCACTTAATATGAGTGAGTGCAACAATAGTGATTCTGGGGGGACTGATGATCCCCCAAGTTAACTAGTAGGAGAAAGAAGTGCTCAACCGCTGCTCCTTCTTCTTCAAAAAAGAATTCACTGCAAGGGCCCAAAGAAAAGGTCGTTAAGGGCCCAATTGAAGAGGCGTACAGCAAAAATTTGCAGCCATCTCTATTGGAGAAAAATTCATCCAGGATAGCCGTAGCACAAGGTGTAGCTAATACTGCAACATCTGTAGCGGTAGCTTTGGAAAATGCGCAGTCTATATCGTCGGCCGTAGAAGAATATCCTACGTTGAAGGAAGTAGTGAAAAAGGCTTCGGCTTCAGCCCCAAAGCCCAGCGGACTTGTGATGAGGCCACCACTGGCCACCACGAAGCCAACTGGTCAGAATAAAAAGCAAGTGGCACCAGAAGGACCAGCAGCAGCACCACGATCCCCGGCGTTAGTTGCAGGGATTTCTTATGCACAGCAGGTAAGTGGCAGTTCTAAGCAAAACGAGTCAGTCATGGAAATTATAGGTAAGGGCATCACTCCTCGTCCAGCCCCATTGGACGCAGGTAAGCCTCGGCTTAAGACCAGTGCGGGTCTACAGGCCTTTTTCAACGGGAGGTGGCAGGATGAGAGCTACGGTATGCAGCTCGAGCACATCAATAGATGTCCACAGAGCTCATACCTAAAAGCACTCTTTCAGGTCATATCTTGTGAGGAGCTATTCTCCATGGGAGTAATAGCTGGGGGAATGGTCGAGGTATATACCACGACCCTCGAAAGTGCTACCAAGCTTATGCTTGCGGGCATCGAGGTGGATGGTAGACACCTTGTGCCGTTCCCACTCAGATAAAGACCTACGAAGGTCGTGTTTTCACGGGTCCCAATGCGAGCCAGTCATGAAGACCTTCTGAATTTCCTATGGAGATTTTGGAGGGTTCATGGCAGTGTTCGCGCTATTCCAATTAAAATTTGGACGAGGGACGAGGGTCTCGGGCGGGGTATCTTCGGTACCAGCCGGGAGGCGTCCATCACTTTAAATATGGGATGTACGCTTCCAAGAGGCTTTTACTTGAGCATATCCGGCTCGAGGCACTGGATAGACGTGAGCACCGAAGCAAAATGCCATGCTTGGCATTTGGTAGGGCATTTTATTGCTGACTGCCCCAGGAGAACCGGGAAGAAGGCTGAACCGAGGGTTCCCTCGAAGGAAGCCACTACTACAGTACTGGATCTGGAGAAGGAGCCTTCGGCCGGCACTCAACCTGCTATTTTGGAGCAGCCAGTGGTTAAGGTGCCTGAAGTTGTCCTAGAGGCAAAAGAAATTATGGCTATAAACGGTGCCACGTCGGCACGTGAAAACACGGCTACTTCTGACGAGGAGTCGAGTAGCCATCTAGGTAAAAAAAGGAGGACGAGAAGGTGGAAGACGAGCCAGCAAAGCCAGTCGCACAAAAGCGGCCCCACTCGGAGGAGGACGATAGTGGAGCTCGCGGTTCGAAGGTTGTTGTGAGGGACGCGGAAGTGTCTCTCGAGCAGCTTTCGGACTGCGACATGACCGGTTTGGATGAGACTGGTCTCCCGAGCTTCAGTGGCTATGAGTCGTGTGGTAGCGCCATTTCGACTGGTAGCCAATTTGAGGTCTCGAAGGGGATGGAAACCCATCCTAGGGAGAAAATTCGCAGCATTCTTGGCCAGCTCCTGTACAAGAAGAATTCAGGTAAAATCTGGAGTATTCTTGTACGGGAGCTGGAGAGGCCAGAGTTGTTACTTCCTCAACTTCTACTCCTATAACAGGTGTCGAAGAAAAAGGGGAAGTACAACGATGTAGCTCGCTTGGATCGTCTCCATAGGAGGGTGGAGGAGCTGATTCAGGAGCATGGCTTGGTCGATTCTTCTCGTCCGTAGACGTCGTACCAACATCGTTTGAGCTTCTTATCTCTTTGAATGTGTAAGGTAGGCTCTCTTAACACCGGAGGTTTAAGTGCTCATACAAGACTACACAGTACTATCGAACATGTCAAAATGTTCGATATAGACATTACACTTCTGCAGGAGACGAATTTCACTCAAGACACTGATATAACGGGTGATTTTTTTGCTGGTATCTTTTTGGCAACACTGTTTTTGACAGATCATGCGTGAATCGTGTCTTGTGTCATTGTCAAACTTGTTCAGTTTGGTCTATAATTTAACCATGAATCGACTTACGAACGAACAACGCTTGCAAATAATTGAATTTTACTACCAAAATGCATGCTCGGTTAAGAGAGTGCATCGCGCACTTCTTTCAATTTATGGGCAGTTTGGTCGGCCTACTGAGGCAGCTATTCGGAAGCTTGTGACTAAATTTCGAACCCAGTTTACATTATTGGACATTAAACCACGAACACGCATACGTAGAGTGAGGACCGAAGAAAATATTGCGGCTGTATCCGCCAGTGTTAGTGATGACCGTGAAATGTCGATTCGCCGCCGTTCGCAGCAATTGGGCCTCTGTTACTCCACTTCGTGGAAAATTTTGCGAAAGGATTTGGGTGTAAAACCTTACAAGATACAGCTGGTGCAAGAATTGAAGCCACACGACCTCCCACAACGTCTAACATTTGCTGAATGGGCATTGGCAAAGTTGGAGGAAGATCCACTTTTTTATCGAAAAATTGTGTTCAGCGACGAAGCTTATTTCTGGTTGAATGGATATGTCAATAAGCATAATTGCCGCATCTGGAGTGAAGACCAGCCAGAAGCATTGCAAGAGCTACCACTGCATCCCGAAAAATGTACTGTTTGGTGTGGATTATGGGCCGGTGGCATCATCGGGCCGTACTTTTTCAAAGACGACAATGGCCGAAACGTTACTGTGAATGGCGAGCGCTACCGTGTGATGATTGGCGATTTTTTTTTGCACAAAATGGAAGAATTGGACATGCCTGACATGTGGTTTCAACAAGACGGTGCCACATGCCACACGGCACTCGAAACAATGGCCCAATTGAGAGCCGCCTTCGGTGAACAGTTTATCTCACGTTTTGGGTCTGTCAATTGGTCGCCTAGATCGTGTGATCTAACGCCTTTGGACTATTTCTTGTGGGGCCATGTTAAGGCTCATGTCTACAGGGATAAACCAGCAACGATTGACGCACTGGGAGCCAATATTGAAGCATTTATTCGTGATATACCGGCTGATATGTTGGAGAGAGTGTGCCGAAATTGGGCCTTGCGAATGGGCCATCTAAACCGGAGCCGCGGCCAGCATTTGCATGAAATCATCTTCAAACATTAAATTATATTGATCGTTCTATCGATTCCAATAAAGATTTTATCAAATTTTTCAAATTTTTTGTGTTTTTTTTGAAAATCAAATCCTATACCTCTTAAAAAATCACCCGTTACAACTTGAGCGCTAGGCTTATCTACACACTGGCTATGCAATGTTTGCCACACCTGCGCCTCGCCGAGGCTCAGCGGTGGCAATCATTGTATCCAACAAATTTACACTATCGTCTCCTGTCTATACAGATATCTTCCCAGGCTTCGCTTCTTCCTTGGATTTTGTCGTTCAAGACAAACATATCAAGGTAGTAAACGTGTACCTTCCTCATGACCAGGACATTACAAGACAAGTTCTTGATAGTGTTCAGTCCTGTCTGGTGAATTTTAGCGGTGAAACTGTCCTCGGAGGTGATTTCAACTGCACTCTGAATCCCTCAATGGATCGGCACTCTGGAGTTGAGTCCAACTCTGCCAATGCTACTCGATTGAGGAATTTTGTTGGTGTTTTCAGACTCGTGGATATCTATCGTTGGATGCATCCTACGACTAGATCATACACGAGGGTCTCGCGAAATATCCATGGAAGTCTCGCAGGCTCCAGAATTGATAGACTTTACGTCTCACCTGGAATACTAGAACATTTCGTTGGTGTCACTCATGAAGTGTGTTCCGTTAGCGATCATCTTCTTGTTGTGGCGACCAGCACTCTAGTTGAAAGAAGAACTGCATACTGGATATTCAACAACTATTTGTTGAATTCCGAGCAGTTCATCAATGAGTTCACTGAATTCTGGCACGATTGGCAAGAAAGGAAAGTTGACTTTCCTTTTCTTAGTCAATGGTGGGATGTTGGAAAGCTCCAGATTCGGTCTTTTATCGAGACAAGTTTCAATCGAAGTGGCTATCAAGCTTCCAGCTTGTCGGCGGAGGTCTCTTGGGTGGCAGCTCTTCTCAGCCGGGGTTGATTCTTTATTTCAATGGAATAAAGGAACGCTTGGCGACACAGACTTCCAAGCACAGCTTGGAGTTTGTGCTGCGCGGCAAATCGCGCTGGCTGAGAGAAGGCGATTCTCCAACCGAGTACTTCTTTCAGGCGACTAGACGTCGTACTGCTTCTTGTGAGGTCGAATCGATAATTGATGAATCTGGACAAGTCCTCAACGGACAACAGCTATCAGAATATATTCGAGACTACTACAGTAGTCTCTACTCTGAAGCGACGTCGATAACATCCTCGACCACTCATGATTTTTTTGAGAATATTCCCACTTTCTATGAAGACAGTAAGGAGCACCTGGATACAGTAATCACATTGGAGGATATGATTGCTGCGACAAAGGATCTAAGGCGACACACTTCACCTGGTTCTGACGGCTTGACTCCAGAATTCTTCATACGTTTCAGGGATTTATTAATTCCTGACCTTTTGGAAGTCTTCAATTCGGCGGTTGAGACACAGTCAGACTTTCCTTCTAGTTGGAGGAGATCTGTTATGCGCTTGATTCCAAAGAAGGGAGATTTGCAGAGGATGGGGAACTGGAGGCCAGTAACCCTATGCAATGTAGACTATAAAATCGTCTGCAAAGCATTAGGGGCGATACTCCGCTCAGTGATTGCTTCGGTAAAACACCCGGAACAGTCCTATTGTGTACCTGGTCGTAGTATCTACGACAATATCGCGGTAGCCAAGCATTTGTTTGCCTACCATGAACAGACAGGTACACAAATGGCCATGATTTCACTTGACCAGTAGAAGGCTTTTGATAGTGTCTCGCACGAGTATCTCTTGACTACTCTCGAGACATTTGGGTTTCCGCCCAGGTGGCTCGATATCGTCGGGAAACTGTATAGAGATTCAGCGATTTTGATTAAGCATCAAGGACAAGTTCTGGCTCCTATCTCGTTTCATCGAGGTATCAGACAGGGCTGTCCATTGTTAGGTATGCTTTATGATCTTTCGTTGGAGCCGCTACTGGTGAATCTTCGTCGAATGCTCGGACAGTATGCGGTTCGTCTACCATATACCAATGTGAGGCCTCTTATGTTAGCGTATGCGGATGATCTGTCTATTTTCGTGACAGGAGATGAAACTTTTCCGGGCGCTCGTGCTGTTTTCGAACAGTTCGAACGAATAGCGCTAAAATCAACCTTAGTAAGAGTCAAGGCTTGTGGTGTGGAAGGTGGAGGATCGTACAGATACTCCACTGAGCATCCAATGGACTAATACTTGCCTGAAGTGCTTAGGTGTGTATATCGGACGCGAGAGTAAATCAAATAATAGCCGCATCGCTCTTGAGAAACTCTCTAGAGCTGTAAACTCATGGCGTAGTCGACTGTTTCCATTATCCTTAATGGGTAGGTCAGTCGTGATAAACTATTTGATTACCTCGTCCATCGTTCATCTGCTAAAGTCTGAGACGTTTGATGAAGGCTTCGTAGGTCTTCTTCAAGCAAAGCGATAGACGGCTTTTGGTGCGGAAGACGATGGGTTGCTGAAAGCACGCTCTGTCTGCCAGTCAAGATAGGTGGAATAGGTCTCACTAACTTGGTTGTGAAATCAGGGTGTCTCCAAGTGCGTGCATTCCAAAGAGTGTTTTGCCAGAGAGACAGCTTGATTTCTCAACTGTGGGTGAATGTACTGGGAGGGATCGGCATAGGGGAGTATTACTACCTACTCTCTGTTCGACCACCTTATCCTCGTGACTGGCCACACGATCTAATCTCAACGATTCAGACCTGGGGCAGAATGAGGCCAACATTTCACCTTCAGTGGAATGCTCTAAGGTACACGCAATTCGCGTCGATTCCAATCAGGTTTAATCCTGAATTAATAGATTCAGTGTTCAGTAATGCTCGGGGTTTTGAAACTGACACGCATACACTGACAGTTCTCGGAGATATTATTGATATGTCTGGAACCTGTCGAATAAACACTAACACTGCACAACTATACGACCTGGCTGCTTCTGCGCAAGTGAGATTTCGCCAACTTGGGACCAGTGACCCTGGCACTAAGTTGGAAGATGCTTTCGTTATGAACAGACCACCACACACACCTTTCAGCACACTTACAACACGTTTGCTCCGTGACGTGCTTATGTCAACAAGACCTCCGGAGTATACAGGATACAACAGATGGCGAACACACCTCGGGGTGAATATGGGCGTGATGGGAGGGATAACTTGCAGAGTAGTCTACAGTTATCCTTCTAGTTACAAAGATGCTGATGTAGAATTCAAATTGCTGCATCACAGTCATATGCATCCTAATCAGTTGTCACATATCGACCGCCGAGTTCAGAGGATTTGCACAGTTTGTGCTGGTGAAGGCACCCTGTTTCACAGGTTCTTCACTTGTCCGGCTTTGCAGGGTCTAATGGATGTCATGCGCGGTATGTGTCAGTTGATCCACCCGAATTTCAGCATTACTAGGACATCGTTTCTATGGGGACCAAGGGTCTGTAGTTGAGTGAATTGTTTGATTAGCTTTGTGTTGACACTGGCCAAATCTACAATTCACATCTACATTCAATACTACATGAGAATCGAAGATGGGAATCAGAACACTGACCCACAACACCACGCACACGCACTTAAGCGCCACTTCGTTGACAGGTTGAAGAGACGTTTACGTCTTGAATATCTGGCAACGAACGCAGACACATTCAACTGCACATGGCAACCACTATCGTCGGTGCAGGATGGAGCTCTTGTCTTTCGCTGGTGAGAACAGGCCACAGCATTTGCAACACTAGTCCACGGGGCTTCTCCCCGCTTAGGAATCGTTGCAAGTGCTGTGGGAAGGACAAGCACTCTGTTAGAGATGCTAAGCTGGAGGGATGATGAGGGCAGTTTGTAGAGGTCTATGATACTACAGGGTGCCCTCGCGGGACTCTATAACGGTATCGCGTAAATTTTTCGTTCGTTCGGTCATTTATTTTTAGTTCGGTTTCGGTGTCGGTGCTAAATTTTAAAATTTTATGTTGAAAATTCGTTCGTTTAGGCAATTATTTTTATTAGTTTATTTTGGAAATTTGGAACTTCTTGGAGCTGCCACTTACCCAATTGTCAAAATTGGGACTTTTAAATATTTTGTCTATCTTTTAGATCCTTTTCTAAATTCTTGTCGCCGTTTTTTAGTCTCTTTTGAGAATTTTGTCTTGTTTGTTTTCCTTTTGTTTGTGTCTTTTTTCTTGTTCATTAGTTTTTCTAATTGTTTTAATTGTTTAAT
This sequence comes from Dioctria linearis, assembly GCA_963930735.1. Lineage (NCBI taxonomy): Eukaryota > Metazoa > Arthropoda > Insecta > Diptera > Asilidae > Dioctria > Dioctria linearis. The sequence continues at coordinate 247,659,588 of OZ005740.1, read as the reverse complement.
TGTCCATATTGACCTTTTATAACTTTTAGATTAGCTAGCGACCTTTTGTTTACACTTTGTAGAGCCTTTTGCCACCTATTTTTAGGAAATTTTAAAAGAGCCAATGAGCCACTAAATAAAGAGCTTATACAAATAAAAAAAAAATTATTATTAATGTACATATCAGGTATTTTGTCTGAGAAAACTGTTGCAGTTTTAGAATTCTTTATTGTTTTGGAAAATACTAGGAGTTTTTCGGCTTTTTCATTGAAAGCTGTGTTGCAATTTTATATGTGGATGTTCGTTAACTTGTCAAAGTGTTGAAAAATATACTTTGTTCTTAGAATTGACCATTTTTCTTATAGCTTCGATAGGATGTGATCCATTTAAAAGATTCTTTGATGGGCGCACGTTTTATTAAATAAAATTGAGGAATGACATTAAGCCGCTTGAGCTGAGTGAAGCAGCTGCTCATCACAGTTATCGGCAGGCAGGCTTGCTTGTAATTAGATTTGTGGCGGCGATAAGTGGGGGGGGGGCTCAGGATGAAACCTGCGTCCTGCTACAGCACCATAACAACAAAAAATCATGGCGTCATAATCAGTGTTAGGATGAGGAAAAAATCTGGATTGGGTGCTGGAGACTGAAGGAAAAGGGGTAGTCAGCATAGAGTCAGCCCTGCCACTATTAGAACTTGCTGCTCATGGTCCTCATCTCTGCGTTAGTGTTTTTTTTCTTTTTTATTTAAATGAGATTTTATTTTGGGCGGTCATGTTCTATGGACCTTACCGACTCTATGCTGCTATGTGCTGAAGAGTATTCGCGTAATACGAGCCTTAGGCATGTTTTAGCGCATAGAAATTTCTTCGTCTTGTGACAAAGCTTTCGGGTAGAAATAATCTGGCCTAGCTGTAGGAAATTATAAATATTGAATGCTAACCTAAAAATTCATTCATAGCCGAAGCCTGCGTATCGGTTTCTATTATTTTTCCATTATTGAAATCGAAGGATCATTTTCATATTTTTTGCACTTTGCTATTATCAATGGTTTAACGTAATTTAAAATTGTTTTTTAGATGAAGTTTTTGGTGCCGTTGCAATAAATTTTCTTCGAAGCGACATTTCTTTGAAGAAAAATTTTTCGAAGAAAAGATTTTTTATGAAAGATTTTTCGAAGAAAAGTAGGTGAATCATATCATTGTGTTAATTACATGTCCCACTTTCATTTTCTCACAAACATTGTTAAAATATTTTCAGAAAGTTTTCCAAAGGAATGCTGAAGTCTTTAAAAGCAGTCTGAACGTCAAGTTTTTCTGAGCTGTTTGAAAAAGACAAATCTGTGCTGGATATAGACAATGATTTAGGCATATAGAGGCTATCAGCTTCCCTCCCAGTACAGCTGTCAATTGTAGATGAACCACTAGGAGCATTTTCCAAGGTGATATTGCTAAACATATCATTCGAGCCTCAAATTATAATGAGTTAACATTCATTACCCATATTTCACATGTAATCACTCGCATCATTTCACATCATACGCATAACTAAGGATCATCCAAAATGAGTTCACACTCATTTCGCTTCATTTTGCATCATGTGCATAATTAATGCATAATTACTCACCCAAAAACCTTCCAAGAATCTCCTAGGCTAAACGCCGCTTGCTTTCATCATATTTTATAGTCATAAAGACAAATTTCCACATTCACACTTTTATTTCAGTCAGCAATAATCGGTTCAGAACAAAAGCCTCCTTCGCGGTACTAGTGTTGTGACTCGCAATCCCTGAAAGGCGCTTTATTCTTGTGGCTTATGTGGCATTTAAGAAAGTCGCACTGCACGGTCTGGCTGTTGGTGCTTGCGTGGTTACTTTAGATTTAGAAAAATGTTACCTATGTGTCCGTTGTTTTTGATTCCTGGCGGGTTACTTTTGTCCTGTGCTGGTGGTATAGCAGGCGGTGTGTGTTGTCTTACGTATGTGGGGTAATTCTTTAACGAAATCACCAATATGTCACTTTACCACCGTCCAGAGTGAGCGGAATCACTTGCGTTTTTCTAAACAACGACGAGGGTTTTGTCACAATAAAACACACTTTTCCTTATTTTTATATGCACTCAGTTATTTTATTTAATAAAACAATGTTATCTTAAACTGATCTTAATTAATCGCTCACAATCCTCCTTTTAAGAAGACCTTAATTAACCGCTCACAATCCTCCTTTTAATAAGACCTGGACTGAGCAAGGCGAGGAAATATTATTTCCTTTTAATAAAATCTGAAGCCGACTATTCGAAAGCACCCGAACTTTAGACTATTTTTAATTTAAACCGACCAAGATTGCACAACTCAAAAATCCGCGAGGCGAACGTATTGGAAAGTCAAAGCCAACTCTTTCGACTTTTAACTTTTTATTCTTAAGTCTCGTCAGTCAGGATAGGAAAAATGCTTAATTAGCATTCCTATCCTGAGAAAATTATTTTATCGTTGGGCATGTTTAATCATGCCCACAAGAATTTCTCGCCGGACGGAGCTGAAACCCGATATTTTCATAAATATCGAGCACCACTCCGTCGCTTTATTGTTTCTTACATTGTTGCGCATTTGAATTCTCGCGTCATTTTTTTCATTTCGATGCTTTGTTGCGCATTTGAATTTATATTTTATGTTTTATTTTTATTTTATGAGGGTAAGATTTGTCATGAAATTCGACTTTATTTGTCGTCTTTTCAATTGGGATATACGCGAAGAAATTGCTGATGCAACTTCTTTCGCCTGTGAAAAGATAAGCCGGTCACGTTGTTTAGCATGATCGGTTTCGTGTGCCCTTTTATGATTTAATTATCTTTTACCAATATGTTGCTTTTAGGTATTTTTCATTATAATGATACCCAGGGTTTTGGCTGTATATTGTGTATACAACAGTTGTAATTGTTGGTTATGTTGTGTGAATTATGTCAGATGCCTGGTATTGTGTGTTTATGTGTAGATTGGCCAACGATTTAGTTTTGTAGCCTTACTTGCCTTGAGAGTACTTAGGGATTTCACTTCTCCTTGGTGTTGTTTCGCTTTTTAACTACTAGCCCAAAATATAAAAGCCCAAGAGAGTGAGTTTTTTCCAATCTATCGGTCAGTGAATGTTTATCTGAATTTTGTTATCGAGCAGTGAGTTTAGTTAAAACTATTTAAACTAGCAATTACAACTGTGTGGAGCATCTTATTTAATTAGCCGTCAGGCGATATGTCTCCCAGATCTGTCTCTCAAGCAAAGGCTTATGGCCACGTTTTAGCGCAAAAAGTCACAGTCTATCTCGACCACGTTTTCGCGGAAGACGACTGATATCGGGGTTTTGTTACAACATAATGAAAAGTTGCATCTTTATGATTATTGTTTTTACCAAGAAATATTTCAATAGGCCTCACATATTGGAAATTTTATTTATAAAATATATTTCTGCAGTAAGATAGATCAATTGATGAAAAACTATTTTCATAACTCATTTCATTAAGACATTGATCTTGAAATTTTCTTTAATATTAGAGCTTATGTTCAGCAATACCGACTTAATAAATTTTCTGGTATACAGTGTTGGGATTTTAACTAAACAAATAAGAAAACAATTTGCCCACTGTGGTTAATCATATTTTTTTCAGACTTATCTAGCTTAACAGCAATTTCTTTAGTAGCAGTATTTAAGTATCTAATCAAAACTAAGTGGCAAGAAGGACCTTGTGTTCCCTCAATTGTGCAAGAATTTTCATAAGACTTTAAAGCAATTTTATTACAATATGTCCTATCACGGTCAGAAAACGGATTTCTCACAAAACGTTCGTTAAAATGTTCGTAGATTGATCTGACTTCCTTTTTGACATCATCTGGCTCCTATGTTCATCCTTTCTGTACTTTTCAAACTTCCCGACTCTCGACCTTGAAGTCTTATTTCCTCTTGCTGAAGATGATCACGCAAATAATTATTTTGAGGGATTTTCTCACTTTCGGAAACTGATTCCCAAGCTGCGTGGACATAGTCGAACTTTGCTGGCAATGACATTATCCAGCTATCTTTAACTTCTTCACCTTTTGAACGTAACTCTTGGGCCAGCCCGTCTACTTGAAGACAATTCTCTGCAATCGACTTTGACTCATCATACCTATAACTAAAAAATTTTAGTTGCAACATCGCTGTCTATTTCTGACTTTTCGCGCCAGAAAGCTGCTCCAATCTCTTTATCATTTCTGCTGCAGAATTGCATGTTGTAATTTTTAATGCAATTTCTTCATCAGTATTGAGGCGAATAATGGTTTGAGCCTCTATATCCTTCATAATCCAGTCACTTACACCTCCATCCGCAGCAAATGGTTGTGCTGTTACACTAGTAGCAATATTTAGGAAGTCTTTCATTTCCAGCCACAAATCCAGTTTAAACCTTCAGGATGTGTAATTTGACTTCCCATTTTCCTCTCCAGACTCGATCAACTTTTCTAGACTTAACCTTTTATCCATTTTCTGTAACAGGCGTACACTACGACTTTTGAGGTTATGCTTTCCGTTCAGAATATTTTACGTTTTATTGCGACGCCTACTCGATACTGGGTCCATAAATTGCTGACGGTATAAAGTAATCAAACAAACTAACTATAAAACTATATTTAATGTAGACTGTAAGATTCAATACAAGACACAGACAAAATTACACGCTCTGACTTGACATATATGCCATTTCGAGATGAATGAGAGATGATAGTTCCTCTTCCTTATACATACGTGAATCTCTAACACTTATAATAAACGAATTGTGTAATGAAAAAAATAGAATGAATCTTCCATTCATATTTAAAAGGATGTGTGATTATTAATGAAAAAAAAAATCTGTTTCTTATCATGTACATGTATCATGTATATGTCTGAGGGGATGGTCTCCGCACTCGAACAAATAGCATGTTTTCCTTAATTTTCTTAATAATTAGGCCAAACTATGGCACTAATAGGTGGCGATAAGAATAATTACAAACTATGCAAAGAGTTCAAACTATATTCAAATCAAACACATCTAGTTTTACCTACAAACTAAGAGCTGCTGACCGAAGCTCACTTGCTGACTCATTATTCTATAAGATTGTGGTCCGACTGTATACTCTTGACCTCAATTCAACTCTTCGAAAGTATCTATGTAGTAAGAAAACGAAACTGGCATGTATATTCGAAAAATGTTGCCTGATATGAAGTTTCCTTCCCCTAAGTAATAGAAAAACTGGTCCTGTAGTTATGTCAGGCCTGTTTGCTTGCTTATAAACTATAACATAGGTGGCACACTGGCACCCCGAATCCAAATTCTTATTATTTACGGACTAGTCACAGTAATGTAAAGACTAATTTCGCGCCTCCTCGTTAATTCCGCGAGACCACTGTTGGGAAGAAAATGCAAAAAATAAAAACAAGAATTTGGTTCCTGTTGCCCTATGCTGATTCCGTAGTGGAAATTGATGCCGTATGTGAGCTCTAACTGGCCCCCTTTCTGAATCAAAGAGACTGGGCTATCGATGTTTGAACGCCTTGCTGGTAGCGAATCTGTCATTGTATGCTGCTACGGAAATCGCTCTTCCACAGCCTATTGCCAGTACCGCCGTGCATAAAAAAAAATCAGTCGGGACGATTCCGACGATGGGAGCTTATACGCCCTCCTGCACACGAATTTCCGTGCTTGAAAAATATCTGTGGGATCTACTATACAACTAGCTTGGAGTGCCAAAAAAGGAAAGCGGGCCGCTTATCACCCAACCCTTTTCTTGTCTTCAACCTAAGTCTGAAATAAAAATTTCTTTAATGAGATTTGCTCGAATACACGTAATTAGATTTATTTCAACCTTACGATTCACTGGATTTTGGTTTGTCGACCGCCCTGGTCTAATTACGCTTGTTCTGGCCGAAATTTCCACCAATTCTCCACTGCTTCCCGAAAAATGTCTATTCTCCCTGGAAAGGGGATTATTTTTACACGTCATTTTTATACTTATAACTTCCGATGATCTACGGCTGCTAGATCTTTTCCAGGTTTACTTCCTTCATGGCTTGTCTTAGCTTGACAGAAAACTTCTTCTTCTTCTTCTTCTTCTTTTTTCACAACTTTTCGCGATTCGCCCGCCGCCAGATGTCAAACGTGCAACCTCGCGAATAGCAGCACAATCGGCATCTTGGTTTGTGTATCATACTGCTGCTAGCTTCAGTCTAGCATACGGGCTACATGTGATGTGTTTAATTTCCAAATCTTTAGTGAAGATTTTAAACGGTGATGAATTAAAAGGTGGACCGTTGTCTGAAACTTTAGTGTGGATACTACAGATGTGCTAGATCTAGTACTATTAAGTTGTTCTATTTCTATGTATTTTAAAAATAGTCAACTACTAGTACATATGTTATCTCTTCGATTTCAAACAGATCTACTCCCACTTTGTACCAAGCTATGTCTGGAACCTCATGTTGGAGCAGCCGCTCTTGTGTATTATTAAAATGATTAAGAAGACAAGCCTGACAATTTCCGTCTCAGGCAAGGCTTTTACTACGCTCCATTCCTAAAAGCCCTTCATGTATTTGGTTTATTTCACGACGCATTTGATGCGTAATTATTAATCTGGTTCCTTTCAAAACCTAGTTGTCAAGTAGATGTAATTCATCTCTAGTGGAAAAATATTGTTTAGCAAAAGTTTCAACGTCTTTTTTGAGATCTGGCCAACCCATTTATAATATAAAACATAACTTTCGGTAAACACTTATCATTTTCAGTAGTTTTTCTTTTTTCTTCTAACTTGACATCGGATGCTGAGATATTTGATAGTGTTACGTCTGCGGCTCCGTGCTTTCCCGCTTGCTGGGAGAAGAGAGCACAGCGGAGTCTTGGGGTTGGTCTGAGGATTTGTGTTAATAAAAGATAAAATATATTTTCACCACTTTTATTTGACAATATTTTAAGATTTCTTTCTAATTTTGTCTCAGATTTTAAGATCACTTTTACTTTTTTAAAGAATTTAAATTATTTGGATTATTTTCCAATTTGTCCTCAGAACCAACTTCGTGTTGCGCGCTCGCGACTTTTACCAAGACTGCCCATTTCTTTCTTCTACGATTCTTTTAATATGAAATGCCATAATCAATGCTCGCACCATCATCAAAACTTCCCACGATCGCTTCGATCAATTGGTATGTTTTGATGATAACCGAGCGTGTTATCTGATACGCCACTTGTGGCGTGTGTTTATGTAAGAGGGCAAAAAGGAAATTGCTTGCAATAAAGTCCTCAATTTATGTGACTTTATGTTTAGGAAAAGTAAAATTTTATGCTGACAAATCCAAGTGGATGTCAGGGATTTCATTTCAAGTGATATGAAATGAAATCGAAGAAAAAGTGTATGCACTTGATATGCACTTGAAATGGAGCAAATGCGAGTTATGATATGTGAATATCATAACAATAGTACTAAGTTAACCTGTGAATCAATACCACTATCCATGTAGTTAAGCAACCGGGTTTAAATTTGACATTGAGGGTATAGGCTTGAAGACGTAAAATAATTCTTTGGATTTTTATAAAGGGCTTTCTTAAATAAAGAAACTAATGGCTTGTGGTCAGTTTCCACAGTAACAGTTTGTCCATAAACATACTGATGAAACTTTACACAGCCAAAAAGAATAGCAAAAAGCTCCTTATCTATTTGGGCATAACTCTGTTGCGTACGCAATTGGGTATACGCCATGAGATATTACTACCCCAACTGCACTTTTTGATGTGTTACGTACGTTCGTGTGACTCTGGCAGGGGCTTTATCCAAAACACTTTTCTTTTAAAAAAAAAATTTTTAATTTATTTTAATTCTTTTTTTTTTTAACAAACTCGATGTATCTTTCCTTACAAACTTGATTCAGTTTCCTTTTTACAACAATTGATTTATTCTTCGTTACAACAATGGATTTATTTTTCGTTACAACAATTGATTTATTTTTCGTTACAACAATTGATTTATTTTTCGTTACAACAATTGATTTATTTTTCGTTACTTTTTTACACTGGACCGCAAACCACCGTTTTTTCTTAACCACCCGGTCGTAGAAGATTTTGAAAAAATTCAACTCCGATCTTTTTTTCACGAACCGCCGTTTTTTAGTCTAAAATCCGACTCTTTTTCTAATCACAATTTTTTCTGCTTAACCGCCGTGTAGAAATTTTAATTCACAACTCTTTTTCTAATCAAAATTTTTTCTGCTTCCGCCGCGTAGAAAATTTAAATCATAACTCGGCTCTTGATCACTTTCGTCGCGATCAAGAGCCCTCGTTCAGGGTAGAAAATGCATAGTTGCATTTTTACCCTGAGAAACTTTTTCATTTTTTCTGGACTTGATTAAACAAGTCCAGAATATTTTTGGTTGGACGGAGGCTTGAAATTTGATGCTTTTATAAACATCAGCCGCCGTCACGACGATTAGAATTGCCGCGCGAGTTAACTATTTCGTTATTCTCCTGGAGAAAAAATATATGAACCTTTAAATAACAACAACTCACTTTCTTTTATCAAACTTTATTCAAGATAATTAATAACACTGCCGTTCTTAATTTGATCGCCGTTCTGATTATCAGTTGTTTTTACCGACTTCGAGTTTAAGCTACCGCAGACTCACTCTCTTTTTGTTAAAATTTCGTATTCTGAATTTACCGCTGCTTTCTGCAGTCATCAGCGTTTTATGCAAACTGTGTGAAATTAATTTGATACTACTGCTGTCGGTGCAACGTAAAATGTGGGAACTTTATGTTTTAACGAATTTATATTTTACCAAGCCATTGGCTTAGGTTTCTTTGGAATTTGGTACGTTTCCGGTAAATCGTGGGAATGAATATATGTAACTCCTCCCCGCTTTAAGTCAGAAGTCTCCGACTTCACATTTTTAATAGTTATATTATTTCTCTTAAGCTTCAGTGTTATAAACAAAGCCAGGCTCAATAAACCTATAATCATCACGACGGTCAAACTTACACTTGTTCCATACATAATATTCTTATGATATTTTAATTCCTGTATTTCTTCCAGGTTTTGTATATTTCCTAGCATAATTTTTTCAAAATTTATGGGCTTTACAAACATTTTCTTTATTTCTTTAGATGGATAATAGTATTTATCTAAAAATGTTATTTTCTTATTGTAGAATTTTCTGTCTTTAATGCCTAAGGAACAATTGTTAAAATTTATTAAAAAATTTCCTGTGAGTGTTATTTTTCTCGTATCACAATTGTGCCATAAAGTCTCATTACACATATTCTTAACTAAAACACTTTCATCATCTATTTCCTCTATACTAGTTATATTACTATATCTCAATTTACAGTTATTTTGCACAATACAATTCTTGCTAACTTTTAAATCCTTTAATAATTTTTGTTCTTCATAATGATATATTTTATTATTTATTTCCACAATCGGTTCATCAAATTCATCGATTTCTAAATATTCTGAATTTGGAATTGGTTTAATTAACTGAAGCTCTTGAAGTACATAGCTTGTAGGAATTTTAATTGCAAAGACCAAAAGCTGATCATTATATCTCATAACACCTGCCTTTACAAGTTTTAACTTATGAAAATCAACCTTATATGCATCTAACTCCTCTAACGTTAACATACTAGGATGTATTATGTTATTTTTTGTCGCCATTATGTTATCTAATATTTGATTTACTTTATTTTCGAAAAATCGAAGTTTGGTCTCTTGATCTAAAAATAAAACTTTGTAACTTAACTCCTGCATATTGTGGTCAGTTGTATTGAAAGAATCTAAAATTTTTGTTCGGTCGTTTTCGATTAGCATTTTCAAATCTGTTAGTGTTTTGTTATAATGTTCATTTATCTTAATCTGTTTGTTTAAATTTTGAATAGCATTATGATTATTTGTCTCAACAACTTTAAGGTGTTCTGTAATTTCTTTCCTATCATCATCATCCATAGTGCCAAATAACCATCTTTGTGCATTACCTGCAATATTTATTAAACCTCTCTTTTTTCTACTAGGGTTTTGAATTGTTTTGAGTTTACTCTTAATAAGATTTATTTCTGTACAAAGTGCTTCCCTATCTTCGACTTTAAGATATTCTGTGTTTCGTTCTAACTTAATTAAAATCTTGAGCATTTCAGTTGGATCTATTACATGCATAATTGTGTCAGTATCGTTCGCTATTTCTACTTCCCTTATTTTGATTTTTACATACCCATTTTCTTCGTTAATAGGATGAACCTGCAATAGCCCTTGCACTGGCGTCGTCATCATTAGAAGTATTATGATTACCTGAAAATTTTTTTGGTCTTTTAATGTTAGACGGATGCACATTTTCTAAAGGATATTTTCTAAAATAGGGTTGATCTTTATGCCTAAGTCTTTTATAGTTCTTAATGTAGCCTTCCTTCCTATTTTCGTTGTACTCTTCTCTACTTTTATTGAGTTTATTTATATATCCTATTTTCTTTTTATTTATCACTTCTATTAATGGAGTTGTGTCTGTTAGATTGCTGGCTTCTCTGGGAGTCATTTCAATTGTCGTATGGTACCTATCATTATAATTACCTATAGCTTTTTGAATTTTCTGTTCAACTGATATATCTTCCTCAATGGCTTGTACCTTCTCAATTATTGTTGAATGTAATCTTTCTACATCAGCGTTGCCGGTGTGACTGTTTGGTTTCGTCCAATGGACTCCTATACCTTGTTCCTGTAGAAACCTTTTTAGCTGTTCAGATTTAAACTCGTTATCCATTACAATAGTTTTAGGTTTACCAAATGTAGCCAAATATCCCTCTAAAATAGCAATCTTCTTTACCCAATTCCTATCAGTAATTGGATAAGCTACTGCGAATTTTGTTAGTTTATCAATACTAGTTATGAATGCTTGTTTTTTATAATGAAATGTGTCCAGATGAATGACGTCGTTTTTGTTTGTAGGTGTTTCTGTAATACTTAACTTTGGTTTAACTGGGTTCCTATCGTATTTGATACCTTGACACTTTTCACAATTATTTATTACGAGTTGTATATGCTCTTGTAACTTGGGAAAATAGATTTTGTCTTTAAGAGTTCGATAGGTTTCATTGATACCACTGTGTAAAGCTTCCTTTGTATGGTATAATGAAATTTGTTTGTGACATTCTTCTTCATCTTTCATTTCTTGAGCTCTCTTTGTGGCTTTCATGACCTTGATATTTGAATTTCCCGAGAACAACTTTATTATACATTGCTGTACTTTATTATAATCGCTATCCTGAACTTCAGAATATATTCCTATATGTCCAGGTTTAAGATACTTCTTCAATATTTCGTTAATTTTTTCTTCTTCATACTGAGGGTTAATTTCTATTATTCTTCTACCAAATGCTACTTCTAACTCTTTACTTGGATTATAAGTTAGTATTAGTTGTGTTTTATACTTGTTTATGATTTCTTCTTTAATGCCTATATGATCTAATAATTGTTCACTTACTGAGTGTGCAGTACCAGACAGGTCCATATTAGATTCACTACTGTTCTGCTCATTTATTTGTGGACTATTCTCAATTCTACTAAGAAAATCAGCCACTTTTTTTTCTTTGCCTTGTAGATATTCGATATCAAAATTATACTCTTGCAATTTCAATATCCATCTTTGGTTTCTTTGGGAAAATTCTTTGCCTTTATATTTCGTATTTAAATATTTTATTGGAGCATGATCAGTTATGACTCTGAATTTCCTACCGTACAAATAAGGTCTGAAATAAGTTACAGAATAAACTATAGCCAGAAATTCTTTATCTGTTACACTATAATTTTTCTCATGATTATTTAGCGATCTAGAGACATAGCAGACCGGATGACCGTCTTGAGCGAGAACTGCTCCGATTGCATACTCACTTGCATCAGTAGTTACCGTAAACTCTTTCTCATAATCCGGGAATTTCAGAATCGGATGTGAAGTAATTAGAAGCTTCAACTTTTCAAATGCTTCAACGTACTGGGGGTCATTTGTATTTATTTTGGCATTTTTCTTTAAGTACTTTATTAAAGGTTGAGCTACCTTGGCATAGTCTTTCATAAACTTTCTGTAAAATCCTGTCATTCCTAAAAAGCTCTTCAACTGTTTTTCGGTTTTAGGCAATTTGACTTTCTTTATATCCTCTATTTTATCAGGGTTTGGTAGAATACCCTCTTTGGTTAGAACATGTCCAAGAAATTGGGTTTCCCTTTTTACAAAACTACATTTATCGGCTTGAATTTTTAAATTGTACTCTGCTAGCTTTTTAAAGATTTTTTCTAATGACACAAGATGTTCTGCCAAAGTGGTAAAAAATATTAAAATATCATCCAAATAAACGACACAAATTTGGTTGATATAATCTCGCAATATTTCATTGATAAAACGTTGAAAAGTAGCAGGAGCATTTTTCAAACCAAATGGCATCCTGACATACTCATATAGACCACAGGGTGTCACAAAAGCGGTCTTTTCAATGTCATTTCTAGCTACTAGAATCTGATGGTAGCCTTTTGCAAGATCCAATGAACTGAAATATTGAGCTTTACCCAATTTATCTAGTATGCTATCAATATTAGGTAAGGGATATTTGTCGTCTATTGTAATTGAATTTAATCTTCTATAATCTACGACAATTCTATATTTCTGAGCCCCTGAATTGTCTTTTTTCTTGGGTATCACTATAATGGGTGAACTATATTTACTCTTACTTTTTCTTATTATACCTTGGGCTTCCATTTCGCTAATCTGTTTTCTCACTTCCTCTTCATGTTGTGGTGGATATCTGTACAGTTTAGCATTTATTTGCTCCGAAGTAGTGGTTTTAATTTCATGTACAATACTTGTGGTGTTGGTTAATTTATCCCCTTCTTTATAAAATAACCTTTTATATTTCTCTAGTAATTGTTTTACCCCTTGCCTCTCTTCATTGTTCAAATGATCTAAGGTTATGTTTCCCAATCTACTCTCTTCTAATACATTTACTTCTTCTACGGTTTTATTTAAGAATGGTAACTTTACCCCATTTTTTAAAATAACTTCCTTATTTTCAATATCAATTAATTTTACATTATTTTGAACCCAATCCATTCCTATCAAAAAATTATATGTTTTCTCTAAATTAATTTTAACCCATTTCATTCTGGCGTTATATGGTTGTTGGAATTCAATAGGACATTTTGTTTTCACATACTCTGTGTCTTTCTGTATTTCTCCTACTATAGTGCTAATACTTATCTTTTCACCTAACATCACTTCATAAGTTTCATTCGGGACATTTTTTGAATTTAGTAAACTTATAGTAGAGCCAGTATCTAATAAAGCGATGAACTCTTGATCATTGATTGTTAAAGTAATAAATATTTTCTTCATGTCCGAGGCTAGTTTATAAAAAACTCGTTTTGTTCGGCTTGGTTAATATTTTGTCTAGCACTAATTTCATCAACATCCATCGGTTGGATATTAGCATTATTATGGTTTGCATTATTATTATAATTGTTATTATTATAATTATGATTATTTTGATATGGGTTTCTCCACTGAGCACTATTATTAGGAAAGAAGTTTCTTCTAGGATGACCAGAATTATTATTTCGAAACTGACCAGAATTATTATTTCGAAACTGACCAGAATTATTAGCATTGCGATTATGAAATCGATCCGAACCATTGTTAAAATTAAAATTTCTTGCCTGTCTGTGATTATTGGAATTTTGTTGAAAATTACTATAATTATGTCTTTGTGTAGGCCTATGGTTATATCTTTCTTTTGGTATTTGATGGAGTTTACAAAGTTTTAGATTAAACTGATCTTGACCGATATATTTATTCAGAACTGTTCTAATTTCTTCTAAACTAAATAAATTATTTAATTCTGCAGCTAAAGCACCAGCTGTTATTTCTTTTATTTTGAGTACTAATACACTGCTTAATTGATTAACTATTTCACTTTGATAATCACTAAAAATTGCACATTCTGATATATCATTAACAAATACTGAAATTTTATCTGATAAATCTAAAATCGTACTTACTTTTAACATACTTATGTCTTGCATTATTTGACCTTGATCTTTTATTGGTTTGTAATGTAGTTTCAGTTTCCTCTTACATTCTTCCCATGAATCTGGTGGTGAAGTATCCAAGTAATTCTTTGCTGAACCCAATATCTTCTCATTATAGATGACTGTGTACAATTGGTATGCTTGCTGTGGATATTCCAATAATGCTCTATCAACTGCTGATATAAATGATGGTAAAGTTCCTGGTTTTCCTTCAAAAGGAGGTAGATAGCGGAGTTCTTTCTCGATTCTGCTTCTAAAAGGTGGTGGTTGAGCCTGCCTGCCTAGGATCTCCGTCAATGCTACTAAACATTGCTCCATTATGTTTAGTTGAGCCGGTTGTGCCATTCCTCTGTTGCGGTCAATAACTAGGTTTCTATGATTTCTTCTCTCCAGTATTGTTTTAGTTTAGTGGTCGTTTCTTCGAGATCTATTAAATTTAGCTTTAGATCACTGCGTTTCACACTTTCACAATGAAAACAAAATAATATCGTTAATTTTTCACTATAAACTTTCGATAGGTTCGAATCACTGGATCCTTGTTCTACAGAAAAGGATCCTACCGACTGCGCCAGTTAACTATTTCGTTATTCTCCTGGAGAAAAAATATATGAACCTTTAAATAACAACAACTCACTTTCTTTTATCAAACTTTATTCAAGATAATTAATAACACTGCCGTTCTTAATTTGATCGCCGTTCTGATTATCAGTTGTTTTTACCGACTTCGAGTTTAAGCTACCGCAGACTCACTCTCTTTTTGTTAAAATTTCGTATTCTGAATTTACCGCTGCTTTCTGCAGTCATCAGCGTTTTATGCAAACTGTGTGAAATTAATTTGATACTACTGCTGTCGGTGCAACGTAAAATGTGGGAACTTTATGTTTTAACGAATTTATATTTTACCAAGCCATTGGCTTAGGTTTCTTTGGAATTTGGTACGTTTCCGGTAAATCGTGGGAATGAATATATGTAACTCGCGCATATACATATAATGTATTTTCGCGACGCGCTCTTCTTATCGCGAAAGCTTTTTTGTATGTATGTACGTTTGTACAAACATATTGCAATTTTCACGACAAATCGTACTGAAGGTACGATTTGTCTTTTATTTTATTTTTCAACTTAAATATTTGTACTGACAAATTTTGCTGAAGGCAAAATTTGTCGTGATAATTCTTTTTATTAAAACGACTTGGTTGAAAACTGAAACTTTTGTTTTTCCCAGTCGTTTTATGGGAATATTTGTAAGAAATGTGTGGATTGTGTGATAAGCCAATCATGTTTTTAAGCATGATTAGCTTATAGGAATATATTTATTCAAATTTTTTATTTAAATACCCTTTTTCAGGTATGTTTTTAGGCATGTAACATTCCTTCCCTCCACAAATAAGAGAGTTATTCTTTGAAGAGGAATAACTCTCGGGGAAGGGAGGATGGTCTTGACCAGAATCAGATTTTATTATTGTTGTGTACCAAATAGGAATTCTTATCTGCTGGTGTCCGATTTCCATTCTGCTTACCGTGCATCGAATACTTTGATGCAGGAAATTGTTATGGGGACTGCTTATTAAATGATGGGCTATTGATTATTTGTGAATGTGTCTTCATCAAGTTCACGTCGTGCATTTTTTCTTTCTTGGCTAACCTAATTACACTACTAACTAACCTAATGTTATGTACCAAGAAGTTATGTAACGTGCCTATGCACAGCCCGCCTGGCATTACCTTCGTGGCCTGCTCGATCTTTGTGCTGCACGTGGTTCGCGGGTGGTGTGGTCCTATCCGGCTCGTATTGTTACGCAGAGGTGAGCGTCCCTTTACCATGTGGGGCGAGGAGGCCGTGGCCGGCCGCACCTACACGGTGGACTTACCCATATACCCACACCAGGGGCAGGCCTGGGTTGTCAAAGGTGAGTTTGACATTTATGATTTTCACATGACACCCGCTTACCCATAATTTTTTGTTTCAGGTGGTACCCTTAATATTACCGGGCGATATGGGTTATGTGCGTGTTGCCACCCGGTGTTCGATCCGGCCATCACCGCTATCATCCGGCCCTTGATGGCCACCCCTCCCCCCCTCGGAGTTGAAGAAGAGTCCGACGAGGATTGGGAGTGAGAAGGATGTCTCTCGCTTCTATTTTATGTGTTTTTTTTTATTCTAATGTTTTTGATTCGCTTTTACCTTTCCTGTCTTTCTTCTGTTTCCTTTTTGCTTGTATAATAAAAAAAATGATAAGATAATAAAAAAAATAAAAAAAAATAATACGATTAACCTGTTCTGATTTTTATCCCCCTTCCCTTTGTTATTTTTCAGGGTTTTTCCCTTTTTTTTTTGATACTGGCGTAATTAAAAGGAAGACAAGGGCGCATCGCTTCGGCTTCTTTCTCTTTTTGTTTTGTGTTTAGGTCTATTGGGTCTGGTATTAATTTGGCGGATCGGGTCTCGGTCGAGGTTTACAACATTTTTTATTTAGCTTTCTATTTTTTGAAAGGTTCTTACCTTTCTCTTCTTATTGTTGGCATGGTGAGGCCTTACAAAATTATATTGGGCTAACAACTATTTTGTTTTTGTTTGTTTTCCTTACCTATTTATTGTTATTATTTACTAGTTTAATTTTAATCCTATACCAATTTCTTGGTCGTTACCTAGTAGCCTGGTATTAATGTTTATATGTTATTTTCGTTTCCATATCTATTATTTTGTTTATTTTATTTATCTAAAGCCATAATAGTCGGGCATTTTAGTTACAATTTATATATTTTGTGCCTTTTTCTACTTTTATTATTTTATTTTATTTTCAATGCTTTTTTATTTTTACCTTTTTACCTATTTTTTTTTATTTATATTTAATTCTAATGTCACTTTAATTTTTTACTATTCTATCTATTTGTATTTGTCTCTTGCTATTTAATATTTTATTTCTAACTTCCGGTGATATCTTTGTATTTTAATTCATTTTTTTTTATTTAGTTTTAATGTGTTTTAGGATTAGCCGCCTGTTCCACATTTTGATATATTTTACTTTTTCGGTTAACATTTTTCTATGTATATCTTTTGTACATATTTTAACAGGTCTGCTTTTGTTATAAAACTGTTTTAGCTTGACCGAGTGGTCCATTTTGACAGTGTCCGCGCTTCACCTTTAAATTATTTGAACCGATTTGGTTTTAGCGAGGCTTCTAGTTCGCCTTAAACTGGGTTGGGGAGCAGGAGTTTGTTCTTCTAAAGGAATTCCCTCTGATGAAATTTCGGGGTTACCTTGTGGTTGATTCCTCGGTTGTCTCATCTTGATGACAACAGCGTTAAGATATTTTACTGCGACAGCGATCATTATGGCCAGAACTAGTAGGCTCGTTAATGATAGAGAAGTTGTGGACAGGATATGGGAGTTTTTACTTGATATCTTTTCTTGGTATTTATTTATTTTATTTTGGATTTCTTCTAGCGAATGGGTGTCAGTATAAATTGATTTATGGATATCGTCTCCCGTTAAAATCTCGATTTTCCCCAGACTGTGGTTTTGAGTTTCTTGTAAAATTTCAGTCAGGTTTACTTTGAGTAGAGAGTGGTTGAGCTCAGGAAATTATTCGGCTGGATTATTTTTAGTGGAAATTTACTCTGACCTTCGTATTTAAGCACTTTGTCACCTATTTGAACTTGACATCGTTGCGTTATCTCTAATATCCCTTGTCCTTCTAGTTTCGAGATCACAAAGTGGTCTGGACATGTGATATGTAACACCGTGGAGGTAATAAATGAAAACGGCCACGTATTTGGCTTGTTTAATTTGATCAGTGTGTTTTTTGTGGGATTTGTACTCTGGTCTTGCATATGGGCACTTCACTTAGAGCGTTGTATATCAATTTAATGGCACATTCGTTGGACGTTGCCGCCTTGATTATAGGCGTGTTCAGCCGGCCTACATACGTGTTTTCTTCCAAATTACTTGTTATTTTCTTGAAATTTCTTCAAATCGAACACAACTAGTTTTACCTACAAACTAAGAGCTGCTGACCGAAGCTCACTTGCTGACTCATTATTCTATAAGATTGTGGTCCGACTGTATACTCTTGACCTCAATTCAACTCTTCGAAAGTATCTATGTAGTAAGAAAACGAAACTGACATGTACATACGAAAAATATTGCCTGATATGAAGTTTCCTTCCCCTAAGTAATAGAAAAACTGGTCCTGTAGTTATGTCAGGCCTGTTTGCTTGCTTATAAACTATAACATAGGTGGCACACTGGCACCCCGAATCCAAATTCTTATTATTTACGGACTAGTCACAGTAATGTAAAGACTAATTTCGCGCCTCCTCGTTAATTCCGCGAGACCACTGTTGGGAAGAAAATGCAAAAAATAAAAACAAGAATTTGGTTCCTGTTGCCCTATGCTGATTTCGTAGTGGAAATTGATGCCGTATGTGAGCTCTAACTGGGCCCCTTTCTGAATCAAACAGACTGGGCTATTGATGTTTGCACGCCTTGCAGGTAGCGAATCTGTCATTGTATGCTGCTACGGAAATCGCTCTCCCACAGCCTATTGCCAATACCGCCGTGCATAAAAAAAAATCAGTCGGGACGATTCCGACGATGGGAGCTTATACGCCCTCCTGTGGCGGTACGTAACTGCACACGAATTCCCGTGCTTGAAAAATATCTGTGGGATCTACTATACAACTAGCTTGGAGTGCCAAAAAAGGAAAGCGGGCCGCTTATCACCCAACCCTTTTCTTGTCTTCAACCTAAGTCTGAAATAAAAATTTCTTTAATGAGATTTGCTCGAATACACGTAATTAGATTTATTTCAACCTTACGATTCACTGGATTTTGGTTTGTCGACCGCCCTGGTCTAATTACGCTTGTTCTGGCCGAAATTTCCACCAATTCTCCACTGCTTCCCGAAAAATGTCTATTCTCCCTGGAAAGGGGATTATTTTTACACGTCATTTTTACACTTATAACTTCCGATGATCTACGGCTGCTAGATCTTTTCCAGGTTTACTTCCTTCATGGCTTGTCTTAGCTTGACAGAAAACTTCTTCTTCTTCTTCTTCTTTTTTCACAACTTTTCGCGATTCGCCCGCCGCCAGATGTCAAACGTGCAACCTCGCGAATAGCAGCACAATCGGCATCTTGGTTTGTGTATCATACTGCTGCTAGCTTCAGTCTAGCATACGGGCTACATGTGATGTGTTTAATTTCCAAATCTTTAGTGAAGATTTTAAACGGTGATGAATTAAAAGGTGGACCGTTGTCTGAAACAAGAGTATGAGGAATTCCATGTCTAGCAAAAATGGACTTTAGTGTGGATACTACAGATGTGCTAGATCTAGTACTATTAAGTTGTTCTATTTCTATGTATTTTAAAAATAGTCAACTACTAGTACATATGTTATCTCTTCGATTTCAAACAGATCTACTCCCACTTTGTACCAAGCTATGTCTGGAACCTCATGTTGGAGCAGCCGCTCTTGTGTATTATTAAAATGATTAAGAAGACAAGCCTGACAATTTCCGTCTCAGGCAAGGCTTTTACTACGCTCCATTCCTAAAAGCCCTTCATGTATTTGGTTTATTTCACGACGCATTTGATGCGTAATTATTAATCTGGTTCCTTTCAAAACCTAGTTGTCAAGTAGATGTAATTCATCTCTAGTGGAAAAATATTGATTAGCAAAAGTTTCAACGTCTTTTTTGAGATCTGGCCAACCCAATTCAGCTTTCAGCTGCTCCATTTCACTACTTAATTTAGTTACCTCTGATTTTGTTCATGCCTCTAATGATTCAATTTTCACAGCTATGCGTTCTTCAAATTCATCAAGCTTCTCATATATTAACTCATCCAGTGATTTAAACAGATGTTTTTCTAATAATTCAAAGCAATCCCAGAACATATAGATTAAGATCTAGCCGTTGAAAGAGAGCTACCACTACCTTTCCGCTCAGTTGAATCTTCGCAGCACCTCGGGTTGATGCGAGTGTACCATTTTGAGCCGTTGTTTTAGAGGTCGACTCAAGGTTATCATTCTTACCCATCCATGGCTTAATTTGCAGAGAAAAAACCAAAATATCACCGACAGTATGAAATTTATATGATATTATCATGCTGCCACAACACTGTTGAGTTCGTATTTATGTATAATTGTGTGTATTTAGCACTGATCGACAGGAAAACTCTTGGTATAAAGCAAACAAGCAGGAGACTAGCAAAAAACACGACTATTCGTTACACATTACACGCGATATTCTAATAATTCCAATTTATACCCAAAATCTTTCGTTGTAAGAAAACAAATTCAAATACTTATCGAGTAACTAGATAGCCTCATACCGGAGAGACATCCATTCCATTCACTTTGAGTTAGGAATCTCAAAGTGAACAGAATGGGTGTCCTTCTGCTGCTTTGAATTTCTACGGACATGGTTCTTACCAAACTCCAGTCAGGAGTTGTCATATTTTAGCACTTTTACAGCCAATTATCTCAAGAGCTATTAAGAAAGCAACTGCTTTCATAAATTATTATTTATAGGGTGATTTGATAGCCATAGCCTACAGAGCGAATATTATTGGCACTTTTTACAGGTGAGAAGTATTCGGGGGTACGGAAAAGTCCGTGCTACCAAGTTTCGATCGGGAGTATGGGCAGCATACCAATACTGGCCGGCCATTTTGAAATTGCGAAATTTGCGATTTGAGGTAATAACATAATAATTTAATGATCATAACGTGTTGTGAATTTGTGATACAGTTATTGTTTATATCAAAAACTTTGACTTAATTGAACACGCAACTTAATTGAACACAAGTAATTTCGGAAATCATATAAGGAACTACGCGAAGCAACATTATTGGTATGGCACGTCTATGCCAAAGGAAGGAAATCCTTCCTTCCCTAAAAACGTGTCGTCTGGGCGATATTAGTTTTTTATTATGTCCGAAATGGTTACATGAGTACATACGTCTTGACAATACACTGAGAATTTTCACTGTCTACAAAAGTATATAAATCTCGAGTTAGGGCAACCCTTACAGACTACTTTACGGTTCATTTTCTTAATTCCAAAACTTTAGGTACCACTCACTCGTTTTTGTTTTTTCTGTTCTCTGCGTTAGACAAATTTGTTACACATTTGAAATTGCGATGCTTGTATTCGGCATCCTCAGGCATTATTTCAATGCCTAATGACACACTAAAACTAAAATGTATAAATCCTATAACTAAGGCAGCTGACACTATCCACACTTGTTATGATAGTATAGTTAGAGTGAATGGTCAGGACGTGAAGTCCAAACTGTCAGCATGAGCTGACAGATCACTCGATAACAGCGATTGCACAGGGCGGCACGCTAGCACCTCGGCTAAGGGTGGCGGAGAGTGTGGGGGGTCCACGAAATACCTGCCGCTAGTCATCACCCATAAACTAAAAATTTTCGTGCCTTCATACAAAAAAAGAGCCGGCACACACTCGGTCCTTAGGGGACCCTTACGTCACTTACCTATATACTGGTGGAAGGCGTAGGTGTTATACCTCCCTTTGCCTTGCCCCATCCTCCCTTTGACTTGGGGGGCACTATTTCCAAGTCCCTTGGCTGACCTGTGGAAGAGAAAGAGAGACTAGGCGAACCTAGACGACCTTTACCTCACGTGGGAGGGCTCCAGGATGTGAAGGGGAAATAAACGATTTAATTCATGATTACGTTATAATAATTTACTGTCTTCAATGTCTCTTACAGTACACAGTTCTGCACTGAAAATCTCCCTGCACGTACTCTATTCTACGCCAGCTATCCACAGTAACTACATGAATAAAAGATCTAGTATTAATACTAATAATAATCGTAACATGAATGATGTGTATACCTATCTAGGCATATGCAAGTTCATCTGATTAGAACTACCAAAAAAATTCATTCAAAGATCTAATAATAATGTTGATAATAATCGTAATACGAGATGGATATATATCTAGGCATATGCAAGTTCATCTGATTAGAACTACAAAAAAAAATTCATTCAATGGCCATACGATCGTATCCCCCATTGCCTGCCTGGTTTCAGGTAATGTTTAATTCTTTGGTCAGATGACGAAATTCGCGCATTAGAAAATGTGAGGCGAAATAGCAAAAAAAAAACGGATTGCAAAAACTAAAATAGAATACATATGCATAGAAAAAGTCCAGGTTCATCCCATGCGTGCATGGGATGCCTATCTGGCTATACTTATGCTAAAAAAACTATAGAGCTATAGGGTGCCGTGAATAACTGATTTGAGTTGAATTGCATTAAATAACAATATTTAACATTCGCATAGCACTATGGTCACAAATTAAGCTTATTCCATTTCACTAGTGCCGGTTTCCTTTCCTTTCCCTTTTTTTTTCTTTTTGTTATCTCTGTTAATAGTCGCAGTCTAATGCGAGTCTAATATGGTTAGTAGACTGGATACGTACGCCATCCCTAGATTATATAACAAAGAGGATAGGTTATAGGAAAAAAAATCTAAGGTTCGATTTACTACAACGTTGTGCTTGGTGTAGCCTTGAAAAGTATTAATAAATTTTTTGTTTCGACTTTAACCGTAAGGACAACTTTATGAAGAGAAAACGGACTATCAGACTAAGCACTGGAACTACATTTTCCGCAAATGTGATTCCTTAAATGAACAAATACATTTAATCTAATGATTAAGGTACTCCTACAGTACTGTCGCAACACCCTTTAGCTCACTAGATTAGAGTTGTCAAAAAAATGTTTTTCGAATTTTGAATCTAAAAAAAATATCTTAATTTCTCACCACGCAATGCGCGCTGTTTGTAATCATCTAAGTAACTTAACTCTAGAAATTATGATCTACAAAAACCTACAGTTAAATGTAATGCTCTTAAGTTTAAATATATGAAACTGTAATAACTACTGACCCTAGGCTAACAATGCCGCGTGAATTGTAGTCAGGAAGGAATGACAGCACACATATACGTTTTCGTACACACGCCTGAATTTCGGCTCCATCACCACCACGTATTGTGGCCGGTTTTGGGAATACACTGTCCCTTCGTCCGGGAGAAATTTATTATTATGTACTGTAACCTCCTCTGCCGGTGGTGCCACTTTGTGTGCAGACTTTCCTCGTCTCATCACACCATCCTCAATTCTTCATGGTTCTGGACTATAAGTCATAAAATTTCTGTACCAACCTATTTCCCTTGTCCTTCAAATCGGGCTGCGTTGTTTTGTCCCCTTTTTTGTTTTTTGTTTTTTTTTCTCTTTCTCCTTTCTTTTCTTGCCAATTCTCTCAATAGACAGATGGATTAGGCTCTCACCTCAGAAATGGACGCGCTTTTCTAGAATTGTACAAGCTCGTGCTATTTGACCAATTTCAGAGTTTTGATAATGGAAATGTTACCTGTACAAGCTCGTGCACGAGCACGCTGAAAGTTCTTCGTCAGGGTGAAGATGGAAGGGCTCCTCTGAGCGCTGATGATTCCAGAAATCGTTTGCCAAATTCCACAATTGAAATCACCACCAAGATGGTCGTCACGTCACCCCATGGTACGAACAAAATTTGTTGCGGACTATCCACTACGATGAGTGCGCGGGCGCGTAAGCTCAAATAAAAATTGAATATTGTGATTTCTTACGTTAAATCCCGGACGTAGATTTTTCTTGCAAACGAACGAACTAACACCCTTTTTCTTTCTCGTGAAGACTGTTGCTTCTCTATTCCTTGATCACGAATGAACATTCTCGACAAAAATGTGACAGGAAGCAAGCTCTTTTTATTCCCTTGTCAAAAACTGAAAAGTAAAAGGAAACGCTCTTCCTGTCGATTTGGGTGCGTTCGGTTGTCGGTTTCCTCTCAGGCCGGCGTACATGCTGCAGCACTCTTAATGTAGCATATTGCGATATGCCATACGCTACGACCATAACAGGGCAGAGTGGTCTGCACCACCCGTGGTTCAGACGTCTCTGAAAAATGGTCGACTGAGCTAGCCGGTCTTAAACATAGGCGTCATCACTGCGGGCGCTCAATGTGTGTCACGACTCACGACCCAATGCTTTCCTCATCACTCGCACTCTACTTCCGATGACGCGTCGAGGACACATCCCTGAAGTCTCGTCAGTCTTCGATCAGACTTCGACATCCTTCTCCGTGTGGGAAGTCAAAGGTACATCGACAAGCTGGTAACCTAAAGAATCCAGCCGGTCGATGCCTCGCTGCCCTCCTTCACCGAGATGCTGAGGAAGCTTTGCGATCAGCAACCTAAAGAACTGCTCACCAGGCTTTCCCGGCGCAATATCTCACCCTGATCTCAGACTGGCGATTGTTCAAGGGTGTGTCTCCAAGGCGTCGTCGAAGTAGTGACATGTTGACAGCCGAATATGGGAATGGATTCCAACAGGTATATCACCCACCATTGACGGGGCAATAGGAGGGCTTCGCGATATCCTATAGTTTACCAGTGAAGCTGGCTGGATGCCTTTTTAGGGCTACCAGGAATTACGACAATAGGTATAGGCGACGTTTTCATAATGATGATCACTGCTTGATGTCTTTGGCGTGATAGACACCCAACAGCTTTCCTCGCAGATCCTCAAGCTCGTATAGTGAGCTTCCTTTCTTGGCCCTGACACGACATTTCACAAATTTCCGTCCCAGTTTAGCACTAGTCTGCTGTTGGAAATTGCTTTGAGCAAAATTTCGTCTAAATACCTCCTGACCCACTTTGAAATCGACCGGTTTCGCCCTGAGATTGTAGGCTCTTGAACCCTGCTCGAATGCGTGTTGTAAGTTTTCCTGCACTTTCGCATGGATCAATCTCATTTTATCGTCAGCATCTACTATCAATGGCTCACTAAGAGTTCCAAGGCTCCTCAAGATGGAATAGGAGCTGCCATGTTCAATCATTTGTTGACCGAAGAGTGTTCGATAAGGAGAGAAACCAGTAGCTTGATGGAAAGAGCTCCTGAGGGAACTAGCTACTTGGCTTAGTTTCTCATCCCATCTGGTGTGTTCCTTCTTGATATATGCTCTAATCCCCGACAATAGAGACCTATTTACTCGCTCTGAGGCGTTTGCTTGTGGCGAGTAGACTGCCGTTCGCAAGTGCTTCACCCCATACTTATCCAGTAATCTGGTGAACTGAGTCGAGCAAAACTGGACTCCATTGTCAGAGACGATCACTTCAGGAACTCCGAAAACGTGGAACACTTCGGTCTCAATGAACTGGCACACATTGAGTGTAGACGCTTTTCTCATAGGTTTGAAAACAGGAAATTTTGAGAAGTGGTCAAGAACTATTAAGATGCAGACGTTTCCTTTTACTGACCGAGGATAGGGACCTAGAAAATCAATGTACAGCTTTTGCCATGGTCTTTCTATCACAGACTGGACTCTCATAGGTGGTCGTAAAATAGTATTAGGAGCTTTCGTCTCCTTACACACGTCACAGGCGCCTACCTAGTTTCTGACATCAACTGTCATTCGTGGCCAGTACAGATGTCTTCGCAGACGTTCCAGGGTTTTCCCTATACCTCCATGTGAAGCCAGTGGCGGATCATGAGTCCTTGAAATGACGTCGTTGACAAGCCCTCGTGGAATCCAAAGCTTCCAAGCTTCTTCCTCCTGAATAGGATCGCCTGTTCTCGGAACAGTCCGGATATAAACGAAGTCATCCCTGACGCAAAGATCTGGTAGTTTGCCAGAAGTCGTTTTAACTTTATGCCTCAGTTCCTCATATTCCAACGAGTTGAAATATGGCGAACTAAGGTCAACTTCCGGGCCAGGATCTTCGTTTGTGTTCAAGCTGTCACAATGAATGCGTGACAGCGCATCAGGGACGACGTTCACGCTTCCTTTCCTGTGCTCAATAGTGAAGTCGAAGCCTTGAAGCTTCAAACTCCACCGTGCAAGTCTACCGCTGAGGTCCTTTTGAGACATCAGCCATTTCAAGCTCGCATGATCCGTCACTATCTTAAACGGCATAAGTTCTATGAAGGGCCGGAACTTCTGCACGCTCAAGAGTGCAGCTAAACATTCTTGCTCTGTGACTGTGTAATTTCTTTTTGCTGAGTTCAACTTTTTCGAGACGTAGGCTATTGGCTTCTCGTGGCCATCGTCATCTAGTTGAAGCAGCACTCCTCCAATACCTTGTTGGCTCGCATCGCACTGGATCACGAACGGTTTGGTGAAGTCTGGACTCACTAGCAACGGAGCAGAAGTAAGTTTTTGTTTTAAAATATCAAGAGACGTTTGGGCTTCAGGTGTCCAGTTGAACTGACTCGGATTTTTCAAAGTGTCTGTGATGGAGGCAGTTAAATCAGCATAGTTCGGGATGAACCGTCTATACCATCCCGCCATACCTAGTAGGCGTCGGGCTTGCCGAACAGTTTTAGGTGACGGATAGTCAACTATAGCTGAAATTTTGTCAGGGTCAGTTCTCATACCTCCCTTTCCTACAATGAATCCCAAGTATTTAGTCTCCTTGATACAAAACTTACTCTTCTCGACGTTGATAGTGAGGCCAGCTTTCCTCAAACAATCCGCTACACGGGCTAGCAGCGTGAGATGAGTGTCGAGGTCTTGTGACAGAATTAATAGATCGTCTAGATAGACGAGAACGTTCTCACGAAGATATCGAAAGGAATGACTTTATCCATAAGGCGGCACATAGTCTGTGGAGCATTGCATAGGCCGAATGGCATCACTGTGTACTGATAGAGAGGATGACCAGGTACTGTGAAAGCGGTCTTCTCTCTGGAATCAGCTTCCAGTGGGATCTGCCAGAATGCGTCTTTCAGGTCCAGGCTCGTTATGTAGTTTGCCGGAGGAAGTCGACTCAGGAGTGCGTCTATCTGCGGTAGCGGGTAGGCGTCCTTCTTCGTAACCGAGTTGACCTTCCTGGCGTCAAAACAAAGCCGGACCTTTCCAGGCTTCCTTACCAGAACGACTGGAGAGCTCCAAGGACTCTGGCTCTCCTCTATCACACCAAGTGATAGCATTCGCTCTAATTCGGCATCCATTAAACTTTGTACTGCCGGCGAAATCGGATAAAAGTGCTGTTTTATCGGGGCGGCGTCATTCATTTCAATCTTGTGAGTGACCAATGATGTTTTCCCAAGACCTAAAGAGGCGAAAGAGGGGAAAAGGTGTTTTGTGGCTTCTAAGCGTTGCTGATCGAAACTAGAAAGGATGTGGCAGTCGGTGTCAGAGGTAGCTATCCCACTTGGATTCACTTCTGCAACTATACCCAGGACATCTGGAGCCAACCCAAATAGACGCCAGAAGTCTATTCCCAGATATAGTGCCTGTGTGAGCCCAGGAACCACGTAAAAACGCACGTTATGGGTCTTACCACGGAAAGTGACGTCCAAGTTCGCATGACCATGAACAGTCGTCATGGCACCATTCGCTACTTGGACCTGTGTCCGATACCTCTTCCATTCGACCTCTGCTTCCGCAAGCTTCTCTAGAGCTCCCCGGCCTAGAATACTGACAGTGGCACCACTATCAAGTAATCCATTCTCAGTCCGCCCGAGCAGCTTTACTTCGGCGTACGGTCGAATGTCATCTGGCATCGACACGGAAATCTGTGCCAAGTTTTTTCTTTCTTTCTTCATTCGTCGACAGTATTCCCGCCAACGAACAGTTGATCGTTTCTTTTTCGGTCGCATATCCCGGTCAGGAAACATTATTTCAGCTAACTCCTCCGCCACTGAGGAGAAGATTCGGCCTCTTGCTGCGTTATATCTCCGCAGACGCGTATGATACGGCGTCAGCGGATATAAAACTGTCTCACGCCCACTCGTCATATCAGAGCTGGGTGGCCGTTTCAACACAGAAATGACAGGAGGCCAAACCTATAGGTGTCAACGGGACATCGAAGATTAAAGACTCTTCTAGGGAAGTGTCTAGCAATGTCATGGGCTCCCCAGAAGTGGAAATGGGAGCTTGAAGGTCTGCGGAGAAATCTATTAAGTTCTCCGCCTCTATCGGTGCAATATTCGTACTATCAGATGTTGTACTGATATCACCAGAATCACTGAGTGATATCAGCGGGCATATCAGGGAGTTATCGCTAGTGTCTGCTAATGGAGCGGACCTTCCCCCTTGTTCAAGGCTTGAACTGGAGGGTTCGTTACAGTTGCTGCTTGCGACGTTGACGCTGGTCGGAAAAAGGTGGTGGTATTCCCGACCCGTCTCTCGTTTTTCTGTCTGCAATAGCGGCAATCAGGCTTGAAGACGTTCTTGCGTCCGCATCCATAGCAGAACACAACTTGTCTCTCTTGTCTACAATCTTGATAAAAATGACCGGACTGATCACAGTTCCAGCATACTATAGGGTGTTTGGTCGAAATACTAGATATATCCCCTAGGCTGTTGTCATTGCCTGTCGCTAATGCCAGTTCAGGATCTAGAGTTGGAAAATTGTCAACTTCGTGCACTCGTTGGTTCCGGTGAAAGTTCCAACTACCAGCTGTTGCGATACGCGTCTGCGTAGCTTGAATACGCGTAACAAGCGATCTCAGCTGTCCTATTGTATCAGTAGGATGTAGACATATTTTTTCTTGAATCTCCGGCAAGAGATTCGATTTGACAATTTCCAGAAACTTTTGATCTGGCATGGAATTTTGTAGCTGATCGCGCAGTAACCCCAAATGGTGGTGATACATTGCGAACAGTTCACCAGGCTTTTGCTTTCGAGACATAAGCTGGAGTCTAGTTTTTAAATCATCTTTGGGTGTCCCCCATTCCGTATACAATCCCATCTTGATGACGTCCCAAGTTGGGAACGGGTTTTGACGTAAGACTGACCAATACCAGTCCTTTGCTGGTCCTGTCAATAGCGTAAGCATATTTCTGACGAGTAATCCAAAATCCCCTTCAAGAGCGGAGTGCGTGAGCGCTTCGACTCTGAAGATAAACTCATCGACGGAGAGGTCCGAGTTATTCCCGTTATAGGTCAGGTTCCATCTCCTGATCGGACTGCCTGATCGTCGGTATCCTACATTTGTAGGAATACGCATAGGTTGTGGAGGGGGTTGTGGTGGTTGAGGAGGCATGAAGTTTTGTCTGGGCTGGTTCATAGGTTGGCCAAAAGGTTGACCAAAAGGTGGTGATGGTCTCCTAAATGATTGTCTTCCCCTGTTAGGGAAATCATTTGACGGCCTCTGGTTACTTCTTGAGGAAGGAGGTCTTGCAAAATCTACTGGTGGCATTATTGCTGCCACTTGCTGCCTGATACTGTCGCCTAATTCAGACCGCAAAACATTTAAACCAAGCTGGAGACCTCGGTTTATTAGGTCTTCCATTCTGGTGCTCAGGTCTGCCATCAGCGCATCCGTAGCAGCTGAGGTGTTGTGTTCTCGAGCTGTGCGCGCTGGACCCTCACATCGGGGACTTGGATTTGTAAAAGTCTTTGAATGCAAGTCAGGCATTCCTGGGGACAATGATCGTCGGTTAGAGAGTGGCAAGTCCAATTTCGGTAAGTCAAAGGTTGGTACCGAGTCACGCCTTGTGGACTTCACGGGCTTCGCCTTTTTCGGTTTCTTTGGGATAGCCCCTTGGTACTCTGTATAGTCTTGTTCTGTGAGGCTATGTCGGCAGTTTGGGCAATTAAAGTGGTCCCCTATCCAATGTTGTAAGCATGCTTGGTGGAAGATGTGTCCGCATACAGTTAGGACAGGCTTCCGCTCAACTGACCAGCTCCCATCTCTACAGATGGAGCACGGTTCTGGCAGCGTTGTTGCCCCCGTTGTCTTCGGAGGTGGTGTTCTCATTGTAGCCATTGTATAATCTTTCAGTCGTTAGTCAAGGCGGCTACAGTTTCAAAAACTTTCTCAAGTAGTTCAAAGGAAATGCAGAGGAAGAAAAAAAATTTGAAGGTCCGAAGAAGATATCCAAATCTTCAATGAGCAAGCTAACCGAAATGACGACTTGCAAAAAAATCAAATGTTCGGACAAGTTAGCAACCTTTCCAATACAAATCAGGATGACAGACAGATCAATTTGAAGTCTCAAAAATTTTCCAAGAGTTCAAGCAATAAGTTCAAAAATCAACAAAATCTGGAGAAAATCCCAGCCGTAACTACTAAACTTCTAAGTATATCTAAAAAGACAACGAAATGTCAACCTTGGTAGTACTTTACTCTCAGAATTCAATATTTGTACTACCACTGTCATACAGTCAAAAGGTGTAGATGCTAATCTATATCTGAGAAACTACCAGAAATTTCAGCTCAGACGTTAAGGAAAATCAACAAGGAAAAAAAATTCATAACACTTCTCCCTCACCCCCCAGGAGCTAACTCTCCCGTAAGGCAGCAGGTCGTTCTCCCTCTTCCAAAGTCAGAAACGAAATACAGGCAAGTGACGTGAGTGTGTGCATGAAAAATATGTGGAGTTCCCACAGAAATCGGGGAAGAGTCAGGTTGGGGAAGCTAGAGACTGAAAATGATACTAGAGATTCTTCAGCCAGGCAGTTAGCAGTACGCCAACTCCTGATTGCTGAAGGTCTCCCGCATCACTTACATCCTCCAACAACTCCTTCCTTCCTATTCACCTGATCTTCATGTCCAGCTAACCTTCCAACTGGGCAGAGTTATGAATCTGGTCGACTAATTGGCTGAAAGCCAAAAAGTCGTCTCACAGATTCACAACTCTGTCAAGCCAGTCGGCCAACAGAGACATGTCTCCGTGAGAGCTCACACAAAAAAAATTTTGTGAGGCCACCTACCATTTCCATGGCAGAAGGCCAGCGGGAAAGATCATTCCAAAAAACTTTCAAAAAATTCAGAAAAAGACAAATGTTCAGACTCGAGGCTTGACCAAAGTCCAACCTAGAGTCGAACTTCAATTCAAAAACTTCCAAACACATTACTTTACTTTAATCATTACAACAAAATCAAAATATCAAAAGCTTTACTTTAATTTACTTTAACCAATTTTCAAAAATCAACCTCAAACTCTTAGAACGTTACGTTACTTTACAGAATAATTTTTTTTTACAACAAAACCAATTAGACTCAAGTCCACATATAACTTCCACTGGATGTGAGACTTGAGGTCAATCAACTAGCAGACACCAGATGATCGTCTCTCTCTAAGTCTCAGTCCCCAGTAAAATTTATATTTAGACCACCGAAGTCTAACTGAGGTGGCCCCACGTTGGGCGCCATTTTTGTTATGATAGTATAGTTAGAATGAATGGTCAGGACGTGAAGTCCAAACTGTCAGCATGAGCTGACAGATCACTCGATGACAGCGATTGCACAGGGCGGCACGCTAGCACCTCGGCTAAGGGTGGCGGAGAGTGTGGGGGGTCCACGAAATACCTGGCGCTAGTCATCACCCATAAACAAAAAAAATTTCGTGCCTTCATACAAAAAAAGAGCCGGCACACACTCGGTCCTGAAGGGACCCTTACGTCACTTACCTATATACTGGTGGAAGGCGTAGGTGTTATACCTCCCTTTGCCTTGCCCCATCCTCCCTTTAACTTGGGGGGCACTATTTCCAAGTCCCTTGGCTGACCTGTGGAAGAGAAAGAGAGACTAGGCGAACCTAGACGACCTTTACCTCACGTGGGAGGGCTCCAGGATGTGAAGGGGAAATAAACGATTTAATTCATGATTACGTTATAATAATTTACTGTCTTCAATGTCTCTTACAGTACACAGTTCTGCACTGAAAATCTCCCTGCACGTACTCTATTCTACGCCAGCTATCCACAGTAACTACATGAATAAAAGATCTAGTATTAATACTAATAATAATCGTAACATGAATGATGTGTATACCTATCTAGGCATATGCAAGTTCATCTGATTAGAACTACAAAAAAAAATTCATTCAATGGCCATACGATCGTATCCCCCATTGCCTGCCTGGTTTCAGGTAATGTTTAATTCTTTGGTTAGATGACGAAATTCGCGCATTAGAAAATGTGAGGCGAAATAGCAAAAAAAAAACGGATTGCAAAAACTAAAATAGAATACATATGCATAGAAAAAGTCCAGGTTCATCCCATGCGTGCATGGGATGCCTATCTGGCTATACTTATGCTAGAAAAACTATAGAGCTATAGGGTGCCGTGAATAACTGATTTGAGTTGAATTGCATTAAATAACAATATTTAACATTCGCATAGCACTATGGTCACAAATTAAGCTTATTCCATTTCACTAGTGCCGGTTTCCTTTCCTTTCCCTTTTTTTTTCTTTTTGTTATCTCTGTTAATAGTCGCAGTCTAATGCGAGTCTAATATGGTTAGTAGACTGGATACGTACGCCATCCCTAGATTATATAACAAAGAGGATAGGTTATAGGAAAAAAAATCTAAGGTTCGATTTACTACAACGTTGTGCTTGGTGTAGCCTTGAAAAGTATTAATAAATTTTTTGTTTCGACTTTAACCGTAAGGACAACTTTATGAAGAGAAAACGGACTATCAGACTAAGCACTGGAACTACATTTTCCGCAAATGTGATTCCTTAAATGAACAAATACATTTAATCTAATGATTAAGGTACTCCTACAGTACTGTCGCAACACCCTTTAGCTCACTAGATTAGAGTTGTCAAAAAAATGTTTTTCGAATTTTGAATCTAAAAAAAATATCTTAATTTCTCACCACGCAATGCGCGCTGTTTGTAATCATCTAAGTAACTTAACTCTAGAAATTATGATCTACAAAAACCTACAGTTAAATGTAATGCTCTTAAGTTTAAATATATGAAACTGTAATAACTTCTGACCCTAGGCTAGCAATGCCGCGTGAATTGTAGTCAGGAAGGAATGACAGCACACATATACGTTTTCGTACACACGCCTGAATTTCGGCTCCATCACCACCACGTATTGTGGCCGGTTTTGGGAATACACTGTCCCTTCGTCCGGGAGAAATTTATTATTATGTACTGTAACCTCCTCTGCCGGTGGTGCCACTTAGTGTGCAGACTTTCCTCGTCTCATCACACCATCCTCAATTCTTCATGGTTCTGGACTATAAGTCATAAAATTTCTGTACCAACCTATTTCCCTTGTCCTTCAAATCGGGCTGCGTTGTTTTGTCCCCTTTTTTGTTTTTTTTTTTCTTTTTCTCCTTTCTTTTCTTGCCAATTCTCTCAATAGACAGATGGATTAGGCTCTCACCTCAGAAATGGACGCGCTTTTCTAGAATTGTACAAGCTCGTGCTATTTGATCAATTTCAGAGTTTTGATAATGGAAATGTTACCTGTACAAGCTCGTGCACGAGCACGCTGAAAGTTCTTCGTCAGGGTGAAGATGGAAGGGCTCCTCTGAGCGCTGATGATTCCAGAATTCGTTTGCCAAATTCCACAATTGAAATCACCACCAAGATGGTCGTCACGTCACCCCGTGGTACGAACAAAATTTGTTGCGGACTATCCACTACGATGAGTGCCACTACGCTCAATGCCTCTTAGCTGAGTGATAACTGATACAGGATAAGAGAAACTTTTTTTTTTTACATTGCGTCATCAATGGAAAAAGTTTTCACAGATGTGAAGAAATCGTAAGCGAATAAATCAAATTGAGTTTTTAAGTTCATATTTAATAGAAGTTAACCAAAGGAAATCTTTTAAAATTGTGAATTGTGCAGTAAAAGATTGTAAAAATTGAAAAAAATAAAAATCTCCCATACAGTTCGGGGGTGGGTCCCTTTAATCAATCATGCAAACTAAACGTGGCTTAAGGCCAACATTCCTTTTTTATTTGTTCTTTCTGGGCGCCACGTTGTTTTTTTTTTTTTTTTGCTTGGAGAAACCACGAAAACTCCTACTCCGGCCCTTTAGCCTGCTAATTAAAAAAACACAATCACGCACAAGGTATATTCCTCAAATACTTATTTTATCGGTGCCGCCTCATCTAATTAAGAGTGCCACACAAAAGAAAAAGGGCCCTAGGCTGTAATTATATTCCCATTAAAGTTAGTGCGGTCAATCGCGGACCAATATACCCAATTGTATGTCCGAAATCCGTGGATTAAATATATTAAGTAGAATACTTTATAATATAATAAAGGAAATTCATACGCAAATCTATTATGTATATGCAAATATATTAAGTAAAATACTTTAAAATATAATGAAGGAAATATATTAATTAATTCAAATATAATATTCTTAAATATAACTAATTACGGAAATTCCTAAACCAAAATGCCAAATATAACATTCTCAAATATAACTGAGGAAATTCGTTAGCAAATCTATTCAATATAACATCCTGGAATGTAATGAAGGAAACCGTAATCCATATGTTGAACCGGTATTCCTTTGTATTAGATTCCGTTCTAAATCCGCAACCCCGAAGTTTTAAAGAATAGTTTTCCGTCCTTGATTTCTTAGTCTCTGGCAATTTGTTAATACTTATTATGCTTTTTGTCCTGCAAAATATCCATAGTTTCTGTGAGTTCAGGATCCTGTCGTTGAAAGCTGACAACCCAGTTTGTTTCTTCTAACTCAATTACCCTTAGGTACTTCGCCGGATTCGCGTCTTATGGGTAGTTCCTGATTCACGGGAGCTCGGCTCAGTACATCTACATGAGTCATTTGCATCCTGCTCTGTATTCCAGTTCGAAGTCATATTGCTGAATTTTCAGCCACCATCTAGAAATCCTAGGTATAATGTCCCTCTTAGCATGTTTCGTTTTTAATTATGAACAGTCCGTCACAACCTTGAATCGTTTTCTCAAGATGTAATCCTTACATATTTCTCTCCAGATGGAGTTGTAGCTCGGCTAAAATAAGAAACAGGCCGTTTCATACCATCGGAACTTGTTTGGATTAAGATTCCCACCAAATCTTTAGAACAGGCATCGGTATGTACTTCATGATTCATGTTTGGATCATATACTACTAAAGTACGTCTGTCCATAAATTTGTTTTTTAGGTTATCAAAGGCTTCTTGACGTCTTTCATTCCAATTATACACTGCATCCTTCTTCAACAATTCATTCAATTTAATAATATAATTTTCAATAAATCACCTGAAATATCTGGTCAAACCTGAAAGTTGCCTAACTTCCTTTACTGTTTTTGAAGCTAGATATGCTTGTATAGCTTTACATTTGACCTTCCCAGCTTTAATTCCATTGGAACCAATTTCGTGTCCTAAAAAGTTTAAATTACTATCAAAAAATGAACATTTTTTCATAAGGTGACTCCCACTTCTCTTAACAGTGGTAGAACTTTCCCTAACAATTCAATTCAAACGCTTCTTATACAGTTCGTGAAATAAGCAGACAATCATCCATGTACGCCACCATTCCCTTATCTCTCACTTTCTGTATTATTTTATCCATTAGACGTAAAAACACTGCTCGGGCATTTGTTGATAATTCCCATACTGCGTTACGAACGCTGTATACTGTCTAGAGTCTTGATGTATGGGTATTTGATGGTATCCATTAATTAAGTCCAATAAAATGAATACGTTTCCATTCGCTACTCCGTTTAAGCATGCTTCTATGTTTCGTATTGCGAAGTGATCTTTCTTAGTTTTTGCGTTAAGGTATCTAACTTCTGTACACATACGAAAATTATCGTCCTTCTTCCTTACCCAGATCGCAGGGCTAGTGTATTTGGATTGAGATTTTCGATAATTCCATTCTTTTCATTGCTTCTTCCTAGTGATATTGCAGATGATATGGTTTATACCTTATAATAGCTCTCTCAGTCACCTCAATTTTCATTCCGACCAAATTTATTTTTCCAACTTCTTCCATTCCCAATGCGAAGCAATCTCTATACGAATTTAGTTCGAGTAACTTTCTAATTTCTCAAGACCCACATTCCCCGCGCGACTTGTTGGTTTTTTATATTCTCGCATTGCTTTATTTTTAACAATAGTTGATCCGGACTTGCGCATGACGATGCAGTTAGTACTGTGATTAAACTATGATCACCTTGACCAGAAATTAAATATCTTGTAATTGCCTCATCACTCAATTTTCCACATTTGGCTAACGCAACCACTTCGTTGAAGTATGATTCGATAGGTTCATTTGCCTTCCTTTTCCTGCTTATTAGATTTATATGTATTTATGATTCATCAATTGAACTTGGAAAACTTCTTAGTAAATCACAATTGTTTCCAGAAATCATTTACCGGATCCCTACTTTAATTCCAAGCTTTAGCATTATTTAACCGCAATCACGCATATAATAGAATCGTTTTGTCATCCCATCCATAGACCGAACGTAAATTGTCAATATTTTTAACCCATTCAGATGCAATAAGAGTATTTAGTTCACAGGGACTAAATGAGTGCTTTAATTTCACTGACAGCAATACGATAGTTCACTACATTTGGTGGTACTAAAATACAGAAATTTCTAATTCGCCATTTCGCGAAGAAACCACCCGGTTTTCTTTCTTGGTAATAATTTTGGTTATAATTTACTTTCAGCCTATAGTTAGGATGGGGATAATAATGAGGTTTTGGATCCCTACTTTTTGAGTACCTATGTTAATACTTCTTATTATTTTAATTATTTCTATTTATTATTCTATTTATTAAATTATATGCTTGCCTTAATGTTTTGATTTCTTTCATTATTATTAAAAAGCTCTGGTATTCTGGTAAAGAATCTTTAAATTTATTTAGAATAAAGTTCTCATTACGTTCAGGTCTAAATTCTGTAGGTTTCTTATCATCTAACTGACTGGTATTATGTGTTAAGTTTATCTAAAATATCACTAAGTTCTCTTTATAGTAAATCTATATTAAAACATTTAATTTCGTTTACCTTATTAATTAATGTATTGTACTTTTCCTGCGAGCTCCAAAGACTTCTTTCAGTCTGCCTTTCACATTATTTCAATCTGTACTGCCCGTAGTCAGAGCAGAGCGTACATGCAATAAATGAAAGGTGTAGTGAAATTTATGCCACTGGTATAAAGCTAGTGGTTTTTATCT
This sequence comes from Dioctria linearis, assembly GCA_963930735.1. NCBI lineage: Eukaryota > Metazoa > Arthropoda > Insecta > Diptera > Asilidae > Dioctria > Dioctria linearis. The sequence continues at coordinate 247,622,559 of OZ005740.1, read as the reverse complement.
GTTTATTCCCTGCACTAAATGTTTCAAGTTCAATAAATACTAAAACTTGAGAACTGCAAGATATATATATATATATATATATTGTAATATAAAAAGCTGAAACCAATGTTTATTAAATGATTAATATATAAATTTGATTTACACAACTGTAGCAATTGACTTGTACTCACCTCATCGATATATAGCAGCTGATTTACTTGACCTTTTATTTGACTGAGGTGTGGGATGAGGATATTCTTTATTGCAGTCGATACCCGCAATAAAGTGGAGTTGTTAGGAATTGTCTTATTACAGTCGAAACCCGCAATAAGACTCTATTACTGTCGATACCCGCAATAAAGTGTTTAGTGTTAGTGATTTTCTTACTACAGTCGAGACCCGCAGCAAGAATCTTTATTACAGTCGAGACCCGCAATAAAGTGTTTGTGTTAGTAATTGTCTTACTACAGTCGATACCCGCAATAAAGTGGTTTTGTTAGTAATTGTTTTCTTACAGTCGAGACCCGCAATAAGACTCTTTATTACAGTCGAGACCCGCAATAAAGTGTTTGTGTTAGTAATTGTCTTACTACAGTCGATATCCGCAGTAAGACTCTTTATTACAGTCGATACCCGGAATAAAGTGGTTTTGTTAGTAATTGTCTTATTACAGTCGAGGCCCGCAATAAGAAACTTTATTACAGTTGAGACCCGCAATAAAGTTATTTGTTAGTAATATATTATCTCAGTCGAGACCCGAGATAATACTCTTTAAGTCAGTCGAGACCCGACTTAAAGTGAATGTTAGTATGTATCTTAACTTCAGTCGAGACCCGAAGAAAGATTCTTTATTTCCGTCGAGACCAGAAATAAAGTGTATTGTTAGTAATATTTTTTATTGCAGTCGCTACCCACAATAAAAAACCTTTAATTTAATCGCTATATAAAATAAACTCCTTAATCCAGTCGGTACCCAGAATAAGAATATTTTATTTTAGCCGTCAATTCAACAAAGTATTTAATTTAGTAATAAAATGTAACACTAGGAAAAATCACTAGGAAAGAACACAAAGGAATAAATTGCCAAGTTAATCACTGCACTGCTAAATCACAAAAGAGAGCGAATCAAGTCAAACTGCTGTTTATATAGCCAGAGTTTGCGCACGGCACCAAGGAACGGTAGTCAACTGCGCGTGGCAACAATATTGGCATAGTAACAGCTTACATAGCAACAATAACCTGACCTAGCAACTGCACTTCATCATTGAGTCATAAAGTGTTACCATTTTAGTTATTATTGTCAACAAGCTGCATTCAACTTATGACTATATAAAATATTTTACGTAAATTCAATTTATTTCGAATCCAGTGTAGTTTAAATATCAATAAATAAAAAGAAAACTTTCGCCTTCGTTTAATTAGAACGTTTACTTACCCGGAATAATTTGTAAATTCCTAAAACCAATACCTTCAGCTGACTTAGACGTAGCTAGAAGCAGCCCACACGATTTGCTGCACATCCCAATATTCTGCTGCGCAGTAATTTCTCGTATAATGGCGGAAAGTGGTTCGTAATGAGAATTCTTGTATCTCGATGCCATGGCGGCCATACTTGTTGCTGTTCAGCTGACTTGAGTTGACAGCAGCAATTGTTAGATGTTAGTAATGTCACATCACAGTTTGGATTATATTCGATTTCCATTAATATTTTAAGAAAAGTGCACGTCAATTAATGAAAAGTGAGTTTAATGGAACAACTTTTGACGCTATGAGAATGCAATAGTAGCTCATATCAGCGTAGTTTGTGCAATGTGAGATGTGCTCTGTTTTGGAGTGGATTAAATGCACGGGTTTCCCAAGATGCAATCTTCATGTTCATGAAATTAGGTAAGATAACTTTGAGTTTATCGAAAGCTTTGATTCTTGGTGGTCCGTTTCTTTTTCTCTTTTTCAGGTTGGATGATCTAACGTCAGGAGCCCAATCCTGAACACAATCTTTGTTTTCCAATTTTCTGATTTCCATCAGGGCTTCTATTTGTATTTTTGACACAAATATTCTATGTAGATATGCCTTTTGTGTTGGATCAGTTGTCAAGTTAAGAACAGTTTCCACTTCTGTGATAAAGTTGAAGAGGTCAAATGAATTATCTCTTCAGAACTCTGGGATGGATCTTGCTTCCTGAACAATTTCTTTAAACGAAAGTGCCATAGTGAATTCTTGTTGTGTTTTATTAAGTTCATCTACACTATGTTTCCATGCGGAGTTCAATCCTAATTGAATCCGAATTAGTGCCCATGGAAACGAGAATTGAGTTGAGTTTCGTTTAATCCATGTTAACTCCACGAACCAGTCGAGTTGAGTTGGACTTTGTCCAAGAGTTTGTTGGAATTGTACGAGTGTGTGTTTGTGTTCTTATCTTGTGGTAAAAATGGCGACAGCCCGGGTCTTTTGGATGGATGAAGAAATTCAATTATTGTTGACAGTGATATAAGAAAAAATATTTTAAAATTAATTGACGGGAAACGACACAGAAGGAAAGAAATATACAAAATAATAGAGGAAGAATTCAAAACCAGAGGATTCGCGGATAAATCTTCCAAACAAATAGAAAATAAGTGGAAGAATTTAAAGAGAGAGTATACGGCTGCAAAAAAATATAAATTCAAGAAGCGGTGAAGGAAGACCTACATGTGAATGTTCTGAAACACTTGATCGCTTATTATGTAGGTGCAAGATCTTCATCATTCACAATACCCAATGCATTTAATTACCCCAACATTCTATATAATTTCTCATTTGTTAAAGGAAGCGCTCTGGAGATTATTCCTGACATCAATGATGAGCCAGAGGCCGGAACTAGCAGGGCAAGGCCAAAAAAGACAAATCTGTCTATAAATCTGATCAGTGATGTGAAAAAGGTGTGCCAGGTCTTACAAAAAGAATTCCATGAACAGCAGAAACAATTAATTGAGTACGAATTCAAGTTGTACGCAGAGGAAGAAAAGAAACAAATAGAAAATGTTTGCAAGGAAACCACTAAAATGCTTGAAAAGAGCAACAAACATTTTATATGTGAATTAAAAAATGTAATAAATAGTGAAAAATCCAGTGAGAATAAGGTAAATGAAACTGTGGAAAATGAGCTAAGCGAATTTATTCAGTTCAAAAAATGAGTTAATATATTAAGTGTGATATGTTTTTAAAATGAAAAATAAAGTGTTGATAGATTACGTGCCTAGTATTAATTGATTTTCGCACGAAAATGCTGTGAATTTTTTTTAAATAGTAATAGTAAATTATGTGATTACACTGTACAAATGAATTTAAAAAACGAACTTCTTCCTTTTGGATATCCTAATATAATACAGAATTATGAAATATATTTAAACAAAAATCATTATATTTTATACTTTGTTTTGCTCTAAATCCTAACACTTTGAATAATTGGGAAATTTTATGCTAAATAATCTTTCTAATGATCGCGAATTTGACTTGCAGATAACTCCTGGTAAGTGTTTGAGTAGTGGGGCTGTGGAAATTGCCTCTCGTGTTCACTAGCAGCTCTTATCCAACTGTCTCTAACTGGCAATTTGCGATTTTCAGCTATGTTGTTACTACGCAAAAAATAGCAATTATTGGCGGAACGAACTCTATTTCAGTGTCAATTCTTTTCTGAATCATTCTCCATCATTTCCACAACAATGCGTGCTCTGCTTACATAAACATTAAACGATTCGTCTTCTGCAACCCTGGGTCCAACATAAGCCACTCCTGCAGAGGAAATGCGGGGTCACCAATTGGAATGCTTTTATTTCCCTAGCATTAATGAGTTTTTCTGGCTATTACAAAAAAAATAAACTTGACAATTGCAAGAATTAATAAATCAAAATACCTTTTGATAGCATTCCATATTTCTATAGAGGGACAAATCTCTTAATACTACTACATCATGTGTGCATCCTGGATGTTGTATAGTGTTATTTATAAATCTGTATGTAATAAAAATTAGTGATTATATTATGGAATTTTAATTATGCTTTTACCTGTAATTAGCATCTACCACTCCTTGAAGAACTACAGATGCCCACGATTTTCTATTCGTGTATTCGCGGTATCCATCCGCAGGGAGTTTGACAGGAATATGGCATCCGTCTATAGCTCCCAGTAGCTGTGGCATATTACTCTTCCTTTCAAACTCCGTGCAAAATAATTTGGCCTCTTGCATATTTTGCATTTTAATCTCATCCGGCAGAAGTATTTTAATTACAGCTGGACAAAAATTTTTAAGCTTCTATGTATTGAGGTCTTGTGAACCCCAAACTTATTTGCGACCATTCGATATTCTGAGCAAGAAGCTAATGTATATTATGCTATCGCAATTTTTATTTACGTGCTCAAAGGTTTTCGCACATATTGAGGCGTTGGCTGTAATTCTGTCTTTAGTTTTTCACATAAAAAACTGTACGTTTCTTTATCGACTCGAAAATTGTCAATCCACTCATTAAAATCATTGGAATTAACGAATGCATTCCACTAATTTTGGGACATTTTTCATCTACACTTTTGGTGAATTTCTTTTACAAAGAGAAATTAATAGAGTCGACAAACAATTATTAAAAATGTCATTGTGATTTAGCACATTGCGTTAATCGTTTGCGAAGTCTTTTTTCAAATCGTTTTCTCGATCTTAACACTTTGGAAATAAATCGCCTTTTTAAAATATTACACATATCAAAAGTTTAATTTTTATAAGCTAAACATAAAATTTCACTTCTTTTTTAAATCCATTATGTTACACTTTATTTTATAATCCCACCGCTTTATATGAAATATTCCAACTGTCAATTCAACTCAAGTCAACTCCACGGGAACAGCATCGAGTTAACTCAGCCAGCAAATCTTAACGATAGCTCAATCCTAGCTCAATTCTCTCTCATGGAAACATATGTAGTACTTCTCCGGCTAGTGGTTGTACTCTGTTTTCCGGAGTCTTTTTGCTCTGGATACTGAGGGTTGTTCATAGGACACTTTTAAAGTGAATTTCACTGTTTCGAAATGAATTCGCGAATGATGAACTTAAGACTTCTATGCAACTAATTTTCATTTAATGCACTTCGCGATCCTATTATTAAGGTGAATTTCCCTTGTTTTTGTAAATTTCACTGTTTCGCGAATGATGAGCTAAAAAGTTCTATGAATCTAATTTTCGTTTAATGCACTTTCCGATCCTACCGACTGCGCCAGTTTCATATTGCTTTTCCAATTGAGTAAGTCAACACTAAGTTTCAATTTGAGAATTCTTTATTTCAACAATTTCTAAAACACACTTTTAATCTATGACACTTAACCGACTATTAATTACTTATTAACATCGAAGTCTAATACAGACTCTCTCCTAAAGACTTAAAACTCATCTTATATATAATCTACATATCGGATATTATCTAAATGAGTAAATAAGTAAATAAGTATTCATTATCTTAAATGTTCTGTTTTTATAAGATGTTTCTCTCATGTTTGAATATTTGTTATTAGTTATGATTATTGTTAACAATTAGGCATGTTAGAGATTACATGAATTAGTCATGTAGGAGTTTGCTTACATATTGAAAGGGAGGCTGTTATTACGCGGGATGAGACTCCCAATCCCAAATACATTCACTCTGTGCTATCCGACATGAAGGGGAGATTTTTTAAGATATAGAAGATACGGAAGATTTTGGACGGAATACATTTGTATACGGTGATAGATTATGATTAATTTTTGTTGAAATGATTGAAAGAATTTGCTTCGGATTCTCATTTTTGGATCGAGTGTGTATCAGCCCATTGCACACGTAGTCTATTCACGGTTGGTACACGTTCTTGAGGCAGCAAAAAAAATTCATCATTTCCAATGATCTATACGCACACAAACTGAGTACACGCTCACATATGTAATAAAACACTCGTGTATCATTCGAGTCTAACCCACTGCTCTAAATTGGTCTATACAGGAAAATGTTCAAAATAGTTCTAAGAAAACCAGTTTTTAGTACGGTGCATGGCTTGTGTATCATCGTGTGTCACCGGACTTAGGCGGGAAACATCATCTAGTTCATGACGAATGTCAGCCAATTCAGCTTTCAGCTGCTCCACTTCACTACTTAATTTAGTTACCTCTGATTTTGTTCATGCCTCTAATGATTCAATTTTCACAGCTATGCGTTCTTCAAATTCATCAAGCTTCTCATATATTAACTCATCCAGTGATTTAAACAGATGTTTTTCTAATAATTCAAAGCAATCCCAGAACATATAGATTAAGATCTAGCCGTTGAAAGAGAGCTACCACTACCTTTCCGCTCAGTTGAATCTTCGCAGCACCTCGGGTTGATGCGAGTGTACCATTTTGAGCCGTTGTTTTAGAGGTCGACTCAAGGTTATCATTCTTACCCATCCATGGCTTAATTTGCAGAGAAAAAACCAAAATATCACCGACAGTATGAAATTTATATGATATTATCATGCTGCCACAACACTCTTGAGTTCGTATTTATGTATAATTGTGTGTATTTAGCACTGATCGACAGGAAAACTCTTGGTATAAAGCAAACAAGCAGGAGACTAGCAAAAAACACGACTATTCGTTACACATTACACACGATATTCTAATAATTCCAATTTATACCCAAAATCTTTCGTTGTAAGAAAACAAATTCAAATACTTATCGAGTAACTAGACAGCCTCATACCGGAGAGACATCCATTCCGTTCACTTTGAGTTAGGAATCTCAAAGTGAACAGAATGGGTGTCCTTCTGCTGCTTTGAATTTCTGCGGACATGGTTCTTACCAAACTCCAGTCAGGAGTTGTCATATTTTAGCACTTTTACAGCCAATTATCTCAAGAGCTATTAAGAAAGCAACTGCTTTCATAAATTATTATTTATAGGGTGATTTGATAGCCATAGCCTACAGAGCGAATATTATTGGCACTTTTTACAGGTGAGAAGCATTCGGGGGTACGAAAAAGTCCGTGCTACCAAGTTTCGATCGGGAGTATGGGCAGCATACCAATACTGGCCGGCCATTTTGAAATTGCGAAATTTGCGATTTGAGGTAATAACATAATAATTTAATGATCATAACGTGTTGTGAATTTGTGATACAGTTATTGTTTATATCAAAAACTTTGACTTAATTGAACACGCACACAAGTAATTTCGGAAATCATATAAGGAACTACGCGAAGCAACATTATTGGTATGGCACGTCTATGCCAAAGGAAGGAAATCCTTCCTTCCCTAAAAACGTCTCGTCTGGGCGATATAAGTTTTTTATTATGTCCGAAATGGTTACATGAGTACATACGTCTTGACAATACACTGAGAATTTTCACTGTCTACAAAAGTATATAAATCTCGAGTTAGGGCAACCCTTACAGACTACTTTACAGTTCATTTTCTTAATTCCTAAACTTTAGGTACGACTCACTCGTTTTTGTTTTTTCTGTTCTCTACGTTAGACAAATTTGTTACACATTTGAAATTCCGATGCTTGTATTCGGCATCCTCAGGCACTATTTCAATGCCTAATGACACACTAAAACTAAAATGTATAAATCCTATAACTAAGGCAGCTGACACTATCCACACTTTATGACAACAAGCGTACCAGCCCCCCGTTTCCACTGCTCCAAAGCATGCAGAAGACTCAAAAACTCGCCTGCGTGCGCGGGTAAAAAGCCCAGGCGCAAAACCCCCGAGAATACTTCCCAAGCCATGAAACAGAAACCTATGTATGCGTGCGGAGTCCGTTTTCAAATATGTTCTATAATGATACATATGGAAAAGTACCAAACATTGACTTTATATACGCTATAGAGCCTAAACTACTATCCATACTGGAAAATAGTCTGGTAGTAACTTAAAGCTTGGTTCCTTACCTTCCCAAAGGCTACACGTTCTATATACCTAACTTAACAAAATAATAAGATAGTTTTGATTACAAAGTAACCTTACCATTTTACGCTCAATGCCTCTTAGCTGAGTGATAACTGATACAGGATAAGAGAAACACTTTTTTTTTACATTGCGTCATCAATGGAAAAAATGTTCACAGATGTGAAGAAATCGTAAGCGAATAAATCAAATTGAGTTTTTAAGTTCATATTTAATAGAAGTTAACCAAAGGAAATCTTTTAAAATTGTTAATTGTGCAGCAAAAGATTGTAAAAAATGAAAAAAATAAAAATCTCCCATACAGCGGGGGTGGGTCCCTTTAATCAATCATGCAAACTAAACGTGGCTTAAGGCCAATATTCCTTTTTTTTCTGGGCGCCACGTTGTTTTTTTTTTTTTGCTTGGAGAAACCACGAAAACTCCTGCTCCGGCCCTTTAGCCTGCTAATTAAAAAAACACAATCACGCACAAGGTATATTCCTCAAATACTTATTTTATCGGTGCCACCTCCTCTAATTAAGAGTGCCACACAAAAGAAAAAGGGCCCTAGGCTGTAATTATATTCCCATTAAAGTTAGTGCGGTCAATCGCGGACCAATATACCCAATTGTATGTCCGAAATCCGTGGACTAAATATATTAAGTAGAATACTTTATAATATAATAAAGGAAATTCATACGCAAATCTATTATGTATATGCAAATATATTAAGTAAATACTTTAAAATATAATGAAGGAAATATATTAATTAATTCAAATATAATATTCTTAAATATAACTAATTACGGAAATTCCTAAACCGAAATGCCAAATATAACATTCTCAAATATAACTGAGGAAATTCGTTAGCAAATCTATTCAATATAACATCCTGGAATGTAATGAAGGAAACCGTAATCCATATGTTGAACCGGTATTCCTTTGTATTAGATTCCGTTCTAAATCCGCAACCCCGTTTCAACTCGGAATTGCTTAGCGCGTTAACATAGGACACTCCTAGAATTCACGGTCCCAATAAAAGAAAACTATAGAATTATTACTCACTTGCCTCCACAATCAGCATTCAGCACGCCAGTTTTTCTTGGTTGCATATATTAATTATTTTTTATGCCGAGCTCGAACAAGAATCCACGAGGTCTCCTTTTTATTATTCTGGTCCTTTACTTTTAATCTCTCGTCCTTCTCTTTATTTATTTAATGTTTTTCTTCTTATGATTTTAACTTCTCCATCTTTTCTCTATTTACTTGTTTTTTTTACTTCAACTCTGCTAATTTTTCAATTAGACCTTCAAATTCACACCGAAGTTTGTTAACGTTAACTTGTTAATACATTTCGGAGACTTTGGCGAATGCCAGCATTTTATCCGTAAAGGTTGATCTGCCTTTACCGCTGTGAAGATTATTATTGATTTATATATATTTTTTCTTTTTATCTATTTATGTTTCGTGGGAGCTTGATCGAACGTAAAGTCTCATATTTTTTTTCCGAAGTAACTATTGTGCCGATGCTGATTGGGGAACGCAGTGACAGACGTGCCTACAGCGAGATCTGAAAGTTGAAATGCGGTTGTGGATGATTACAACTATTATAAGTATACATTTATGTTCTTAATTACGATAAATCTACTGACAAATGCCTTATTTATTGCAAGTTGACAGTGCTGCGAGTTTAGTTTTGCGCTCCTCATAGTTGTGGTAGGCATGTTCCCGTGACATAAGTAAGGGTGTATCCGTGTGGATTGTTTCCATTTCCGCCTGTTCTTATTGTGTCTTATTTGCTGTGTTGCAACATAGTGAATGCGGCTGATCCGTGTAGAGTACGCTGCTGCGTGTGTTTCCGTATGCATTGTCCTCTTGATCTGCTTGTACGTTGTGTTTGTGTATGTAATCCGTTCCGGGTGAGGTACTTTAAGGATTGCTACCGAATCGCTGGGTTGTTTCTAGTTTTTTTTTTGTTTTCTGGAAATAAAAAAAATATCTCGGCAGAATCAGGGTGCTCAATATTTTAAGAGAAACAAAACGAAACAAGATCGTCACAGTTAAAATCTTTAATTAATGTGTGCTTAAACCAAAATTATTTTCAATTGAACCAAAAAATTTACATGCAGAAGGAGGGTCTAAGTATGGGTAGTGCTGGTTCTCTTTTCTTCGCGGAGTATTTTATGAACAATTTCGAACAAAATTTGTTCAAAAACAGCAACTGTGTTTTATTAAAGTATATCTTAGTACGGTTTCGTTATTTTGACTTTGTCTTTTGTATCTGGACAGGTACAACAAGACAGCTTAATAAATAAAACAGAACCAGATCCGCTAACATACCAAAAAAATAATTGTAGTCTCAGATCAGCTAGGTAGTTATTAACCTGATGATGCCTCAGTAGGGCGAAACGCGTCGTTTTGTTTAAAAAAACGCGAATAAATATCTTTGGAACAACACAAGTGTTTTTATTCAAATGGCTTAGATAACTGATTGTTGAATCTAATAATAATGATGTGAAATGTGTCACAGCTAAATTCACCGGCTGAACGAACTTCCCTGTTATGATAAGAACTGTCGGCGACCTCTACCATTCCACAGAATAGTCCAGAAGACAATATTTATGATATATACAGTTTCTTTTCGTCTGATATTCGGGAAGCCGATATCCCAGGCGACGGCGCCCATCGAGAGCCATAGGAGACGGAGGGCTGGATCGCCAGTCCAAAGTCGCCTCGCGTTAATGCAGTGTGTGATTTTTAATAAATTGCAAAGCACTTGTCAACCTCGATGATTGTTAGGGTTTATGAAGCTATAAAAATCTGGGAATAGATTATCAGCATTAATTTGTTTCTTGATATCCATAAGCGAATTGAAGTAATATGTGGATCTTATGGGAAATACAGCGTTATAACCAATTGTTTCTTTAATAAGACTGTTTTCATGACCTCTGGCTCTGTTTATAATTTTTTCCGTCAAGCTAGTCATGTAATTCATCATTGGTGTAATATTTGCTTTTTCTAGTATATATTTGTTTCTATGTTTTCTTGTTTTAGCTTTGAAGTTTTTCCCAGTCACCAATCGGAGAAATCTCCTTCCCAAGATCTCAATTTCTTTGGCTAACGTGGGCGAAATCGTAAACCATATTGGATAGGCATATGTTAACATATGTAGGTCTAATAAGCTGGCAGTACATTAATTTTTTTGTTTTTAATGACAAATTCTTGTTGTAAAATAAGGAGCTAAGGGCGAAGAAGACCCGTTTGGCTTTTTTAATAGGTTCTCTTGCATGGAGATTAAATTTGAGTCGGTTAGTAAAGTTAACCCCCAGATATTTTATTTTCTCCTTCAAAGGTATTGTATTTTTATCGAGTTTAATCAATATTTTCCTGCTACGCTTCACTGTATTAGATGGGGCCCTAGAAAAGGCGTTGCGAAAGCATATTGCTTCTGACTTGTCCGGGTTAACATTAATCCCCCAAGATTTGTAATATTTATTAATTGTGGAGAGGTGTGCTTCAACCTGCTGGCTGCTACTTTAGGATTCTTAAGAGCTGCATAAATAATCCTCTCGTCGGCGTATAACACTGCGCGAGCCATAAAGTTGCCCAGCACGTCATGCGAGACATGAGGGAAATCTAGCAACATTGTATTGTACAATTTTAGGCTGGGCAAAGATCCCTGGGGTACACCTCAATTAACTGGCATCAAAGGCCTTTTCAACATCAAGTAGGGCCACAGTAGACCTGGACTCCCTCAAAACCCTGGTAACATCAGATTTAATCTTCATAAGGGCATCAAGTGTTGAGTGCCCTTGTCTGAATCCAAGCTGGTAGTCTGAAATTACTCCCTCCAAAAGGTTTATCTTGTCCGCCATTATGCGCTCAAGGATCTTTCCTAAGTTCGATAGGAGACTGATTGGGCGGCAGTTTTTAACTTCGAAAGATTTGTTGTTTTGAAAATCGGGATTAGTTTTGCAGATTTCCAAGGGACAGGAAAGTAGCAGTTATTGACGATGATTGTTAAAAACTCAATCATATTGTTGGGCATTTTTCTCAAGAATATATTTGGGAGACCATCCGGTTTACTAGTCCGACATATGATTATTGTTTTACGTTCTCTAACTGTAGTCATTTTTTTTCTATGGAGGGTTCAGTAGATAAATTATCAAATGAAAATGTTACTATGGGCTCAATGAGATTGTCTTTGTCAATCCTGGCCCAGTCCAACACAGCTAGATTTCTACGGCAATACAAGCCTATGAAGCGATCCACCCTAGCTTCGACATAGTCCCTTAGTCTGGGGTCTGGGTCTGGGGTCTTTTTTTGCTTATAGTTTACGGTGGAATTCTTCGAATAGCATTAATTTGTCTTTATCGTTCGTAATTTCTGTATTCTGATTTAAAATTCTGAAGTCTGTATTCGATCGCTTCCTCCCAGTCAGGGCCCGGCTTGATCTTTGTCAATTTCTGCTTGAATTTATAGTTGAAGTATATTCTCATTCTGTCACTCTGTAATTTCTTTAGTACCTGGATCATACCATCAATTATCTTATAACATCGATTTTCTCTATTGTAATGTCTTTCATAAGTTCGCTTGCGTTTCTTTTCCCAAGTTTTAATGAAATCATTTTTCTTATTTCCAATGGGAGATTAATGTATTTATAATTGTCCTTTACTTCGACTTAACAATATTTGTCGTGGATATCGATAAGTCCACTAGTTAAGTTAGCGACAGCCTGGTCTATTTCCGAGTTGGTCAAGGTCGTATCAGTTGGAATGTCGATACTGTTAATTAGACTATCTATTTCGGCTGCAGTCAAGTTCCAATTTGGGTCTCTATATACATACATGGTTGGTGGTATTGACGGTAAAATGGAATAGTCGGGAAACCTAATATTCATGGTGACTCCATAATGGTCGGAAAAGCACGGGCAGGTACTACAACTAAGGATGCTATTGGAATTGTCCAGCAAGTTGCTAGAAATTATATATAGGTCTAAAACTGATCCACTACGACGGAATGTCGGGGTCATAGGGGATATTGGTCTGAATTGGAGATCATTGGCACCGTTCTCCAGCCAATCGACCAGTGCATGGCCGCCATTATTAGTGGAAGAGTCTCCAAAGCGAGGGTGTCTCGAGTTGAAGTCGCCTGCCATATTACGCCATCATAAGAGCTATAAAGCTGTAGGATCTTATTGAGATCCTCAATATATGAAGCAGTAGAGTGATTGTTAGGGACGTATAAACTGCCCAAAAGAATTTTCTGTGTGTTATTGTTATTTCTATTTTTAATATCCATGGTCGCAAGACATGAAGCTATTGATAAATTAGTTGAGAACTTTTTTATATTAAGTTCTTTCTTGAGTATGATACCCGTGAACTGATTGGTGTCGGATCTTAAGAAGTTAAATTGTGAAAAGTTCACTTGATGTCTGGACTTCAGCCTAGTCTCGGTGATAAACGTTATATCGATTTCCTGTGAAATCAACATATTATTCATTTCCGCTCTACGACAGTTAGCTATAAGGCTGGCTGTCTTTAAATTTAGGAGTTTAATTTGGCGATCCATTACTGGATAGATACATTATAAAATCAAGAAAGCCAGCAACTTGTTGCTCTCTTGGTAAATTATTAATCATAGAAACAAAATTGGGAACCTTTGTAAACAGGGTTCCTATAGGTAGTCCAAAAAAATCCATAGATAGGTCGTTCAACAATCCAATTGGGTTGTTGGTATTATTATTAGTATTACTGTTACTCCAGCCCGACATCTTGAATGTATTATAGTTTACATTGGGAGTAGGGGGTGATTGCGAAATATTACTACATTTATTATAACTTTTACAATGCTCACAGTGTTCGCACTGTGGTGCGGTGGGTTGTCTGCTGGGCGTCGCCTTTATTTCTATTCCCAATGGTTTGACCTTTCTGCGGAAGCTGGGGGAAGTCGATGTCAATGCTTCTTTTTTAAATAGAGAAGCGAATGAGGTATCCTTCTTCACACCGGGGTCCTGAACTATTTTTGAGATGTACTCTTTCTCCTGCTGAGCGACTAATTTCTTATGGTTTTCTTTTTCCTTTCTTTCTCTCAAATATTTTTTATAAAAGACACAGCCTTTGTAATTGGCAGTGCGACCTTCTAGCCCGCAATTTTAACACCTACCAGTTCGTTCTCCGTCGTCAGACGTAAGAGTTTTAGCCAATTGCAAGACATGTTTCAACTCTCTGCATATATGAGGTTATATCCTCATTAGGTTTTTGTCTACAACTTTGTAATTCAAGTTGTAAATGACCATAACTTTTCTTTTCCGTATAGGAAAGTAAGAGAAAATCTTTCAATTAACCCCAAGTTTTATAGTTGTGATTTATTATAGCTAATTCAGCTGAATCACACAACTGTGAACAAATGAAATTAAACAAAGGTTTTCTCTGTGACTCAATAGCCAATTCAAAAGCACTGTCACAACTACGAATGAAAGCATAAATTTTTTCGCGAGACCCATTATATGGTTTAATGAATGAACAAAGAAATTGCAAACTCAATTTTTCGTTATCATATTGTTCATCTAAGGATTTCTCATCTTCGTCCAAACTCATTTTATGGCTTTCACTTTATACTTTTTATAACAATACACTTTTTCACAGTAATGTTCTGATATAATTTTACCAAAATTTTATGTTTAGTAAGGAACTTTCAATAATTTCACTTTATCAAAATGTTATATTTAGTAATACAATAGTATTTCAACATAATATATAATCAAAAATTTATATGCAATATATAATCAAATACAAATTACTTATTATGTATTTTTTTCTTTGTTTTTTCTTTTTTATTTAAATTTTTTCTTTACATCAAATTCAACTTAAAAACTTAACACTTACAGCAGGAAATCCAATCATCCTGAAAGTAGGGTTCCACATTCGTTTAGTACACTCCGGTATCATCATCATCCAGGAAAACCAACAAGCTATCAGCAATAAGAAAATGAAACTCTCTGCTAAATCCTCCAACAGCACGTTATAATTATATATATTGATTGCTATGACACAATCACTTTAACCTTGTGTTTAGATTCGATCCTCGTCAAGCGTTACGTTAATTAAATGCTGAATCGATACATCAAAGTTTTAATTATGGGGGTTTTTTTTTGTTTTATTAAAGAATTAGAATCCACCAGTGTAAAATAGACACTGTATAAATCACACCGTTTGTATGCAAATTTCACAAAACCGATGTGTAACTTTTACCTTTTTTTTTATAAAAGTTAAAAACTATCCCACTTCTGACACGAATTTTGTTATATGTCACTTGTTTTATGAGGATTTTGCAATATAAACGAAGTTTCACTTTTATATTTAATTTTATTTAAACATTTCTTGATAGAAGAATATACTATGCAGAACTTAAAGTTACGATTTTAAATTGAATGAATGAACGACTCTAAAAATACTGACTATTACTATCATACAACTATATTTATTAAATCTTAATGCTAACAAATTATCCCTACCATCCAAGCATCCGAAATGTTTAAGTTACTCATACGAGTCCATTAGACTACCGAAAATGTTTATATTACTCCATTAGATTGAAACCCTTCATAAAATAATACGTTTGATAATTATGTTATCAAATCAGATTCATTTGCATCATACAAACTTAAAGCTGAAAGCTTTTAAAGTCTCAACCATCACCGGCGCAAATGGATTCAACCACTTAAGCCGATCCGTTTCTTAAAGATGTAATCAATAAACAAGAATGAATATTGATATCATACCAGAAGATCAATTAGATCTTATGCATAATTAGTGTAGGGAGTTTTATATGATGAGTAATTGAGAATCAATTACTGCCTCTATACTTCATGTGAGAATTTCCTTGAATAGGTAAGGTAGATAGACAGATAGTGTATCAGGGTACATAACAGCACTACCAGTATCTAGTAACGTTCCTAACGAAAGTTTAAAATTATAATTATCTTTTACAAAAATATATTCTAAACTTCTTACATCATCCTTGACTTCTTCCTTGTCGATATGATGAATTTGATATTGTACCATCTCATCTCTCTCTTCTGACTAGGTAATATTAAGAACTTCCCGATTTTTTCTCATGGGACACTCAGCTACGTGATGATCCATTTTGCCACATACATGGCACGCTCCTATTTTTCGTTTCGGCTTACGACACTCACCTGCCATATGTCCAATAGCATTGCAGTTATAGCACCTTAAATGTTTCACTGACAGTTCACTGTTCCTTCTTGAAGTACTCTCATTGATAATCTTTCATTTGGAGTATCTCGTCGTTGTGCTGTCATTGGCTTGGCAAAAGATTTTGGTGGTGGCTTTTCCAATTTCACTTTGCTGAATGCTTCCAATAGCTGATGTTTACTACGAAAAAACTGCAGTTTTGCTTGCGAGCGTAACATGTAGTTTGGGATACCTTCGATGAGGTGTTCAAGAAGCTCATAGTCGTTAATTTTTATTTTATTAGCCAAAATTATTTTCTCATGAAAATATTCCTGGAATGTTTCCATGCTCGACCACACCCTTTCTTCAAACTGTTTTTTCAACATTAGTCGACTCGAACGATCTACGAAAAGTGCTCTCATTTCGTTCAGTAAACTTTCAATAGATACTGTCATCAGGTCTGACTTCGAATGCAACCGCGCGTTCAATATGATAGCATGTTTTTTCCAACTCGTTGCACGCGACGCTAGCCTCGCGTCCAAAATTCCAATCTAGAGCTGACACTGACAGCGTTTGACACTTCCACAGGCTCGTGTAAGCCCCTACTGACTGCCCTTTTCTACTGACTTGTCTGTACTGACAAGAATTCAGACCAGTCAGAACAGACTAGTCAATAAACTGTCAAATGTTAAGATGCCGGACATTGAAAATAAAAGGTAGATGCTATTAGAAATTTGTGTTTATATTTCTAATCTTCTCTCTTTTGAGTGATAAATGAACGAAAAGAGTCTATTATACATTTTAATCTTTGCTTTGTAGAGAAAAATTACGGATTAAGGAAGAAATCGTTAGATATGCATATAGAGGAGGAACGTCTGCACCGCTTGACGACTCTTTATTATAAACTGACTAGTCAACTAAACGAACACAAATCGTTTTTTGCCAGTAAAACTGACAGACAAAATCAGGACTGTCCGTCAGCTCTACTGACTCGTGTAATAGTCGCGTTAGGCAGAGGCAGCATACTGACCCGTCTAAAGCCCGATATTCTAGAGCCAAGGAATTCGGTCAAGAAATTTCTCCACTTATTTCTTGAAGAATGTTATGTTGAGTGATTGGATTGGACGTGAAATCCTAACTGCCGGCATGAACTGACAGATCCCTCAGCGGAAAGCGTTGAGGTGCAGGGCGGCACGCTAGCTTGCCTCGTCTATTCGCGGAGATTGTGGGGGGTTCCACAAAAACCTGCCACTCACACAAAAAAAAACGAAACACATCATCCGGTCCTGAAGGGAGCCTAACAACACTTAGCGTTACCAACGTGAAGGCGCAGGTCCTATGCCCTCAGCTGCCTTGCCCCATCCGTCCATACGACACTGAGGGCAGCAAATTATTCTCAGTGTACCTATCTTTAAATCTCCTAGACATGCAGAGAGCCTATACTTACGGTCCCTCACTTCGCTTAATCTACTGCTAATCACACATAAATTCATATACCTTCATGTTTCATAACAACGAAACTATTGTCTAATCCTAAGATAAAGGCATCTTCATATTTCAAAAGAACATTAATATATCTAATGTCAAGTTAATTGTAATTATTCAATATTTTTATAGTTCGGTAACTGGACGCTTATCTTACGTTATCTTTGTGATTTGAAAATATAGTCGTGTCTTCCAACAGGAGTTAGACAAACCCATTAGTATTTATTCCTAATTTATAAATATAGCAATAATTTAAAAGGAAATAAACCATTCTCACTGGTAGGTTTTTAAATTGCCAAATCTAATGAATTCTTCCAATAAGTTGAGACTTATCTAACTTTAGTTATTTATAATACGTGATTATATGTATGTCTCGCACAATTGTGTTAATTATAATTACCAAATACTTGAATATTTCAGTAAATGGATGCTTCTCTATGATTGTTTCTTCTTAAAGTAAACTATTCCAACCAAAAAAACGCACAGGACTGCAACTTACATGTAATTTTTTGTTGATGATTTCCCGCAGTGGCCTCCGTGGTGATCCGCTTATACTGTGTTCAAAAGATGTTATAAATTTCTTATACATATAATTATGCCCTAGGCCATTCTATAAATCCGCAATAAATAATCTTTTACTGATATTGCTTACAGATATACAAAAACTTAACTAGCCATTATGTGTCCTGGGGCCGGATTCTGTAGCACGGAGAATTTGGGAATTTGGGAGATGAGAATTTCGTTTTCTTAGAATTCCTAATTCCCTAATTCTCCATTCCCAATTCACTAACATGGTTGGAGAATTAGGGAAAACGTAAGAAATGTGAAAAAGTGCCAATCGCCTGGGACGATTAAGGGTATCACTTTTTGTTGTAGAGGGTTAGACTTTTTTTCATATGTGAGGTACATCTGCCTATACCTTCCACTGTCAAAATAAATTTAAATTTCTTTTTTGTTGGGGTAGTTTTTGAGGGATGTAGAAGGGTAGGCTTTCTCGAGTTTTTCCAGGATAACGAGAGAATGGAGAGTAGAAGGAGAATGTATGTGGTATCACAAAAAAATGGGAGCTCAGGGCACCGGAGAATTAACAAGTGGAATGGAGAATTCGGGAATTCTCTACTTACTTTTCGTCTTACTTTTCCACAAGCAGACACCGGAGAATTAACAAGTGGAATGGAGAATTTGGGAATTCCGTACTCACTTCTCAAATCCTCTCAGTTGAGAATTTTTCGTCTTACTTTTCCACAAGCAAACACCGATCTTGTTTGTCGTGAGCTCCCATTTTTTTTGATACCACATACATTCTCCTTCTACTCTCCATTCTCTCGTTATCCTGGAAAAACTCGAGAAAACCTACCCTCCTGCATCCCTCAAAAACTACCCCAACAAAAAAGAAATTTAAATTTATTTCGACAGTAGAAGGTAATAGACGGATGTACCTCAAATATGAAAAAAATCTAACCCTCTACAACAAAAATTGATACCCTTAATCGTCCCAGGCGATTCGCACTTTTTCACAGTTCTTACGTTTTTCTTAATTCCCCAACCATGTTAGTGAATTGGGAATGGAGAATTAGGGAATAAAGAATTCTAAGAAAACGAAATTCTCACCTCCCAAATTCCCAAATTCTCCGTGCTACAGAATCCGGCCCCTGGTCTCCTTTATATGTGGACTGACTGAATGCTAAGATGCGCTGAGCAAAAAAAATAAATGCCATTACAGTACTCCGAGATATTACCATTTCTGCTGGATAGATTTATGTCTGTAACTGGATGTTATGACGTCCGGGGAA
This sequence comes from Dioctria linearis, assembly GCA_963930735.1. Classification (NCBI taxonomy): domain Eukaryota; kingdom Metazoa; phylum Arthropoda; class Insecta; order Diptera; family Asilidae; genus Dioctria; species Dioctria linearis. The sequence continues at coordinate 247,603,182 of OZ005740.1, read as the reverse complement.
GATTGAAATTTCTGTCAGCGCTGGGGCTGCATAGGTGACTGAACTCCAATGAATTTTTCTCGGATCAGAACTTTTCTGATTTTGTTTCAAGTAAATACTTATCTTGCGTCAACTGTCCTCTTTCTCGCCCAAAAATCCGACTCCTCTCGTCAAACTAAAATAAACCGTCAGGAAGCGCTCGTGCCTCTCGTTTTTTCCCTCCCGTCTTGCGCCCCTTATTTTTCAATTAGTTCGCGCATTCGCTTCGTCGAGTCTCTTCACACCGTCCACATAGGCAGTAGTTTACGCGTAGCTTGCTGCTGCTAGCTGTCAGTGTAGTGTACTGCTGTATGCAGTACGCACGACCATTACAAGAAAAGTTGACATTAGATCAAGAAATTTGTGACAATTTGGATTTGATAATGGTGTGGTATCTCAGACAATAAAGAAGTAATGAAGAAAGTGAAGAAATGGATAATTTCCAATGACAAATGAAGATACACGCAAAACAATTTTTGTTCCTCCATGTGTGTCAATTTAAAATTGATTAACCTCTCGCAAAATCGCTTTTCCTTCCATCAATTTTTCAATTATTCCACCAACGTCAACATTCCTTGCAGAAATAAGTGTATCAGTACTTATTTCTTCTAGCAAGATTGACATAAATGGATTTTTAGAAAAAGAACGACACCGTTTTGTCAATCTAGAATTAGAGTTTTCCTGTTTGAATTTCTTCAAGGAATTCGTATAGAAATAGGGGTGCATCAAGGTATATAGAAGACAAGGAATTCCCATTAAGATTTTGACACTAGATCTGTGACGTGTTTCGTCCTATAACGCATATACATTTCTATTGAAAGGACAGAGAGAGGAGAGAGAATATTGTGTTCTCTATACCGCACTTTCGTATACATTCGACACAAATGGCGGAACGTGGTTCGTAATGAGAATACCTTGTACCTCTGTACCGTGGGGGTGCATTACTTTTGAGTAACTGGAAGATCTCGTTAGTTTTAAAACAAGTACCCGTTACTAAATACTCGTTACTGATAATTTTTGGGACAAAAACAGAGATAATCACACGTAAACTTGTGTTCAAATCAATTCTTTGTATTTCTCTTGTAAGTTATTAACATACTCCTTAAAGCTTAAAATTTAAGACTCAAATAATAAATGACAGTAAAACATAAATTCAAGTAAAGTATTTGTGCTACTTTTATTAATGTGTTTTTGATAAAAAATAACGATTCCAAGTATTAACACAAAACGAATGATAAAAACGACGAAAACATAAAGCTATTTCATTAACATAATATAGTAATTTAAAATATAAAAACACTTCATTGAAAAACTAAGGTTCAGCTTAATAAATTTTTATATTATTTAAAATAATTGTTATTTGAATTTAAAAAAAACCAGCATTTTAACATTTTCGCTCTTTAAACGCGATCTCTTCGGACACAATGTCTCCAGCTAATGAAAATACCCTTTAACTAGGGACGGAAGTGGCAACAACACCAAGGTTACGCTTAGCCTGCCTCGCCAAACTCTTATATACTAATTCTCTCGCCTTCCAGCACTTCAGTGGATCCTCCTTTCTGGGCAGTATTTGTTCTTCAATGAACTCTTACCTCAATCAAACCTGTAGAAAGAGGTGTTCCTTTCGAAGTTGATATCTTTTTCTCGAACGGACACCATAAAATATTAGTCTCTTCTAGTTGTGCAAATGTAAATGGCACCGCAATTTCTGTTTTATCGTTTTCTCTTGTGATAAAAGAAATTGCGTTTGTTACATTTTCTTTTACAGTTAATAGGCATCAGAATTTTCGAAAGCTTTATTCTTTAATCTGTGATCCATAAATGTTGGCCTGGATACAACAGGGTTAAATTCTGGTCTTGGAAATCTATTACCTAAGCTTTTTATAAGATTGTCAAACATTTTTTCATCACTTCATTTTTAAAAATGAATCAATCCTTGCAGCAAGACAATAACTTTAGAAATTGAAACGCTTTGTTCAGATGATAGTTCAACTGAAAGTTGCTGAAATGGCTTTAATAATGAACAAACTTCTCTCAAATCTTCCCATTCCTCTTCACTAAGACCTTGAACAGGATTGTGAAGTACGCCAAGTGTTGTTTCCGTTCCTGAAGTCGTTCAAAACGTTGAAACATTTCGTATGTGGAATTCCAACGGGTCACGATGTCATTTATCCATTTCAGTGATGTAATACTGGAGTCCGCTCGTTTTTTATAGGAAATCAATTTTTCTGTAACAGTTGTGCTTCTGTGGAAATATTCGACAATATTTTTAACTTTCTTTCGAATATCAGAAAGAACAGAAACAGCATTTTGTATAACAAGATTTAAAGAATGAGCTGTACAAGGCAATGATACCACCCCGTTAAACGAACAGCATCTACAATATTGGGAGCATTGACAACAGTATGTACTTTTCTATATATATCACAGTGTTGGAAGAATTATTTTTGAGGAACTTATTGTTGCACGACTCGAAATTGAAAGAATACTTTCATATAAAGTAAACCAATTTATTCAATAGTAAGAACTTTGTTTGACCTCGCTCTAAGAGTGACTCGACATAAGTGGATGAAATTCTAGAATGGATCTATTACATATAAGAATGACTTTTAGCTCGCGGTGTTACCGCTGTTACAAAATAGCTGAGCCGCTGTATAAAATAGTTTAAGCATACGCCACACACAACCCTTATTTTTTCATCCTGTAGATTTTGTGCAGTATGTCTGTCCTCCATTTTGGAACAATCGAGTTAGATGTTATTCATAGTCCAGTTATTTCCATGACCTGATACAGACATATGACTTTCTGTTGCACGTGATTTCCATGTATCAGTAGTAAGTGTTATAATATAAATTCTGCTGAGCTCTAATTTTACATTATTTCTTACATTTCTTTCTTCTTTTTTTCATTTTTTCATTTGTTTTTCAAATCACCCAATTTCGCTATTTGGGACCTGTTGATGAGTCAAACCAGGACCTGAAACTTGTCACCAAAAATTAATGAGTTGTGTGATGAAATAACAAATTAGAACATTTTTTTAGCTTTTGCTATATACCGGAGAGTCCCAAAAAATTCTTTCTTGAACAAAATTATTTCTTACGTCATCGTAAAATATTGGCAAATAATCGCAACTACACAAAGTTCTCTAAACCACTCAACATTCACTATAGAAAATGGCTCTAAATCCTTAAAGACCATTTTTAGAACTAATAAGCCAATTTTTTTTTTGGCTCTATTTCTGTCAGCTCTATACTAACAGCTGGCGAAGTTGTGATATTAAAAGGAACACTGTTATTATCTACTACTTTATCAGGAATTTCCGTAATAGGTATAGAGCTCTTATCTTCATCTTTCAACCATACTTTTTAATAATTTTTTTTTTTAAATTAGAGGTTGTGCCGCCTCTTAAAAACAATAAGCACTTACAAATATCACATGTGGCATCATTTTCATGTTCCGAAGACACACTAAAATGTAACCATAAATCACTTCTTTTTCTTTCTTCCATTTTTGTATGAAGAGGGTACGACTGTACTTTTGCAAATCGGGTACCTATACGCGTCGGTATTTTCCTCGAACTTCTTCACAACAAATAATTCTTCCAATTTAAAGCACCCATAAGTATGTAAAATAAGCAAAATATGCTGCAAACCAACTTATTTCTGTTGGAGGAGTGTGGGGAGGTTCCACGAAAAACCTGCCGCTGCCGTCTGCCATAATCAAAAAAAATTCGTGCCTATTCACCAAAAGAAAAACGCCGGAACACGTTCGGTCCTGAAGGCACCCTTACGTCACTTACCTATATCCACACCGAAGACGCAGATGTTATGCCTTCCTTGCATGCCCCAGCCACCCATCTGACTCTGAGGGCAAGATTTTTCAGAGTCCCTTGTTGACCTGTAAAGAGACTAGAGCGGACCTAGACGACCTTCATGTGAGAGGGCTCCAGGAAAGTGAAGGAGGAAATGAAAGGTCTCTAAGTCATGACTATGTTATAATGAGGCTTATATTTCTGTTAGGAGTACCACATCTTTATAATACCATCGCTAATTTCCTCCTTACCTAATTCTACAATAAAATACAATTTTTTTTTCTAATAGAGCGAGTACTACTATAAGGCTTTTACCAAAAATTTAAACGTACTGGAATAAAAAAATTAAATGAATTCTCATCTAGGCTTCCACACTTTCATATTATAGGTATGCGGGATTGATCTCAGCTCAATGGTACTTCTGGACCCTTTGTTTCCCTTTTTTTTCAATTTTTCAAATCAATTATAAGTCTACAAATTTATAACATTTTTCCTTTTTGTTATAATCTTTCTGGGTTCAATTTATTTCTACGTTTATTATATATTTTTCCTTTTTTTTTTCTTCTACATATATTAAATCAAAAGAAAATTAATAGTAATGAAAGCGCTTCATCTTAATTCGTACCTAAAATTATTAATAATTTGAGAAATGAGGTATCTAACTCAGAAAATTTATTATTTGAATATAAAAGTATCTTAACGGAATTTTGGTAAAGCCAAAATTACGAGAAAAAAAAATAAATTAAGAAAATAGCATTTCAAGCGGATTAAAAGTCCTTTCTCTTCATAGTTCATACCCTTTTTCATTCAAAGCAAGTTTGTTTTTCATTATCGTAATTAAAAAACCTATTATCAGCTCAATAAACGTCTGTGTTTACTTCAGATATGTTGTTTGTTTGTTATTATTTATCGTGTTATTAATTTCTTGTACAAGTGAATCAAATGGTGATTAAAATATAAGAAAATTTAGGATGTTCCGCTGACAAGTACTTTCTTTTTGGTTTCACTATTACGTTTTGTTTTTCTTGAGTTTTATTGCTCTTTGAACGTCGCTCGTCTACAGAGCTAAGGGATGTTCCTTAAAATTCGAATTTGAAGGAACATGACGTATGTGCGATGTGTCGACTTGTTTATGTTTTAGTATTATTGGTTTCTTTCTTTTCGTTTTCAAATATGAAAGTACTGGAATAAACCTAAATCGCTATTATAGTGCATTGGAATATAGTCTTACTATCTCTATGAAGGTTGTAATCTAGTACTGAATTAGCCTTATGAGAGTCTTTCACATAATACTTAGTTAAGTTAGCACTGAACATCTTCCCGTAGGCAATTGCAAAAAAACTTATGTTATAATTAATGTAAATTTCGTGTGACTAATTTCACATAATCTCTAGTTATGTTCAAATGAATATTTAATTTCATGAAATTGCAAAAAACTTAGGTTATGACTACTCCAAAAGCAATCTAAGTAAATTCGATGTGACTAATTTCGCAAAATCTCTAATTATGTTGAATTGAATAATTTCAATCGATATCTATTTAATTTAAATTGGATTAGTTCGTCTAGGAACTTACAAAAAGAAAAACTCTATCAGAGTAAAATGCACTAATAATAAAATGTGGTACTTATCAAAAACAGTTATCCTCCGCAGATACAATGTTGAAAATTCCGTGTCGCTTTTGAGGACGTTTCATATTCCAGAAAACGTGCCCGATCCTGATGGCCTTTGCAATGGCCCTCTTATCATTGGAAAATCTGTATGTCTGTATTGCGCGTCAAAAGTGGTCCTTTAGGACTAAACTCTTTGGGGACCAATTCTGTCTTGTTATGGTAGTATGTTAAAGAGTGACTTGGTTAGGACGTGAAGTCCAAGCTGCCAGCATGAGCTGACAGATCACTCGATGACAGCGATAACACAGGGCGGCATGCTAGCACCTCGGCTAAGAGTGGCGGAGAGTGTGGGGAGGTTCCCGAAAATACCTGCCGCTGTCACCACCCATAATCAAAAAAATTCTTCATGCCTACATACACAAAACGAGCACCCACTCAGTCCTGAAGGGACTTTTACGTCACTTACCTATCTCTCATGAAAGCGCAGATGGCATGCCTTCCTGCCAGGCCCCATCCTCCCATCGACTTGGGTGGCACTGTTTCCAAAGTCCCTTGCCTGACCTGTGAAAGAGAGCGAAAGACTAGGTGAACCTAGACGACCTTCATCTTATTCGGGAGGGCTCCAGGATGTGAAGGAGGAAAAAAGAAAAGTTAGCTCATTTTCAATTCGTTATAAAGGTTTATTGAACAATGTAGGGGGGGGGGGGTAACTTTAGCGATCTTACAAGATAGTAACAGGAATATTCTTATAGTATAAAGACTACATCAGGATTGATATTCTATGAGGTCCTACACTGAAAAAAATTTTAGGACGGTTGCTTATAATTTATATATTTGTTGAGCTATATATATCGTGAATTTTGGACTTGTAATATTTTATGGGATTTCAACACATAACCTATAGGAGGTTTATATATAAGATTGTGCATCATAATATATTGTTTCAAACGCTGTATTCTAAATACGTATATAGCGCAGATTCCCATAGGAGATATAGTGTCTTGAACTATGAAAGTATAGCACTCTGAGCTATACAAATGAATCAAACTGACGTATATAACCGTAGCATGGTGGGTTATATAAAATAGTTCCGTGAGTCGTATAATTGTACCATCTGGACTTAAATAACTATAGCACCCTGAGCTATATAAGCATAATACCCTCAACTATATATGCATAGCAGCCTCACATAAATAATTATAGCACCCTGAACTATATAAGCATAATACCCTCAGCTATGTAAGCATAGCATCCTCACATAAATAATTATAGCACCCTGTCATATGTAAAGCATAGTCCCCTGAGCTATGTAAGCATTGCACCATGTATTATATAAGCATAATAACCTGAGCTAATTTTTGTAGCCAGTAGATTATACTTCAGAGCTTACTAAAATAATAATTTTCAGCTATGCGGCACTATGTATTAGAACTAGTACTGATCATACAGTACACAGAGAATTTATAAACACTCTGCTTCTTTGTGCTATGGATTCCACAGATTTTCCATAGAATGTATTCGCGCCCAGAAATCCACGTAACTCTTTTCTGTTATTATAATGAAGATATTCAGAATGAAAAATCGAATATTTATGGCCCAACCCGATAAAATTGCTGTGGCAGCTACAGCCTCAAGAATAATATACTTACTAAATTTTACATTTGGTACATATGCATGGCGAATATTTGAAAGAAAATGTTTGTATTAGTATAAAGGAAATCGTGAATTTTATTTTTTATTATTTTACAAAGCTGTGCAATGGGCAATTATACATATATGTATGTACATAAAATGTACACTTTTTGAAACACAAAATATAAAAGTTCTTACAAATTAACTGAAATCGATTATTCTTTCTAAATTAAACTAAATAACAAACAATTCTGAATTCAGTTTTACAAGAGAATATACTTGGTAATATTCTATACACATTTTATTAAAGCAAATACGTTTTGTCTTCCTAACAACATGAGCATGCCTGTGAATATCAAAGAATAGAGTTTCCAGAGCAAGATATACAAAAAACACCTCATGTTCAGCCATACATATCCCTTCAATTTGGCCAAATATGGGAAAGTCACCACTGTTTCCTGTTTGAACTACCGCTCCAATCTTATATTTTATATTATTTATTACAAGCCAGTTGAAAAATTTGCAGTCACGATTATTCCGTTTTATTTTGAATTCAATTTCCTTTAAATATGTACAAAGAAAAACTTGTTCACTTCCAAGCTGAATATCGTTATCAAGGAAATTTCCTGTCTCAAGTTTTCGGCTTTCACTAAGTAAATATCTTTCAGTTATAGTATGTGTAATATTCTTCCGAGAAGTTGTTGAAGCAGCAATGTTTTTCAGTTCCCTGTGTTTCGATTCAAACCGCATCGACCACAGGTGTTTCAGAGGACCTACAGTTCTGGCTATCATAGGATAGTGTAACATAAAATGGTGTTTTGGCTTTAAATGTAATTGAAATTTTTGAAGAAATAGTGCGTGATGCGAAGTGATTAGATATTCCAAACGTTTAATATTTTCTTTTGTAATTGCCTCCATTAATAAAATATCAACAATGTTAATAAGAGTTAAATATATTTCCTATACCTCATCTTCTTCAGGCACCCAATCACCAGTTAGAAGTCCGAAAAACTTTGAAAACCACATCATCTCAGAAGCTGTATATTTCAGCTTGGCATTTTTCAAATGCTCCTCAAAAATTTCCTGAGGTCTATTCATGGAATCAATGTTTCCGAAATCGAAACAAGTAATCCGTTGATTTAAAGATTTTAAGGAAAAGTAATGTTTATTATTAATAAAATAATTTAATATTATGCATAGTTCATAGTTAAAAACGCCTTCGAAGACATCATGCATGATGTCAACTGCAAAGTTTTCAATGGCATTGAAATTTTTTAACTGATTAAAAATGCACAAGCTACTTATTCCTGTTGAAGTTATATCACCTTTCTGTACATCCTCTAGATAGGCATTTTTAGTTCTTAGGAGAGAAGGAACTTCTTTGCAAGTTATTTTTGCATCCTCTCTATGCATTTTACAGAAGCGACAATAGTAATTTGCAACGAAGGATTCTGTAAAACCCAACATAGAATTAATTCCTTTATTGTCACCTAAACATGTAACTAGTACGAAATAGACTTTAAGATTCAGAACTATCAAGCCTTCGGTTTCTAGGATTTTAAGCTGATCTATTACTGGTTGGAATATTCTATTTCCAAACTGTTTTCTATCCAAACTATTAAATATCATAACTAAAAATATATTCCCTAATTTTGATCGAAATTCAGGAGGAATGCAAGGTAATGATATGTAAACACCTCCTAAGCTCTGAAGATTTGCTCTAGATCCAAGAGGGTTGTTTACCTCGAAATCGTCAAAATAAAGCATCAAAGGAAGGACAAGAGCTTCGTCTTTATACGCAATATTTTTTTTTTCTCCAAAAATCTGTTTGTATTACATTTGAAATGACATCTTTCTCACTTTGTAAAGCATTTATGTAATTTAGATTTTTTTTCAAGACATATTTTCCTTCAAAAAACTGCTTTAAAATCAAATTTAGAGAAATTGTGTTTGCTTTGACCGACAAATTTTGAAGAAGTAGCTGGCCACTATTTCTAACAGTATCTATCCGTTCCCCGATAACAACTGTATTGGATGGGTGATAAGCTTTACTTCGTTGTAATATTTTTTTACGTTTGTGTTCGGTGGATATATTTTTCAAGTTTTTGCTTACAAGACCAAGTGATTTTGAAACCTTTGTGCCTACATCTCCTTCATTATTTTGGATAGTAGTCATTACTAAATTGTTAATTAATGGGAGAATTTGTGACTGAATATAAGCAGACAGTATTTCAACTGTTATTTGTATTGATTTACGACATATCTTTTTATTCTCATATAAACTAGTAACTAAATGTAAATTGGCCCTTTCTAGAGCGATTTCTAACTCTGGCAATGCATCTAACGTTGTATTTAATTCAGGAAGAACAGCAGGGATTAAACCGTTAATTATTTGCTCTGGAGAACTCTTCTTAATTTCTTTAAAATTTTCAGAAGACACGACTGTACAAGTTAAAAAATGTTTAGAAATATGTTTTTTGTAAGTTATTATACTTTTAAAAATTCTTTTTTGGGGACATGTAAGGCAAACGAATTCATTTTCATATTTATGATAAACATTTAAGTGTAACGCAAATTCCTTAATCTTAGTGAAATGTTTGTTGCATTTAAAACATCTCATAATTAATATAATTATATTCAAGTAAGCAATAAAAAAGCGTAATATATTTCTTAAGCTACTGAGTTTCCGAAATAAGGGAACTTACTAAAACTGAGGGCCTATCAAACTCAGTCTTTATCCCATATACGCGTTGCTGCAAAAATGTCCAAATAGCCGCACTAGCCTCCGGAAACTCGGCGTGTAAAGCTGTAAAGCTTTTGAAGCATAGATCTACTGCAGTAATCGGATTTTCAGTCGTATACAAAACATCATCTATTACCACATACGAAGCAGTGATTTCATCTAAAAAATGTTTTTTAGTAAATAAAAAGGTATATAAGGTATTTGTAAAAGATATAGCTACCTAATGTATCCCCAACCACAATAATGGTAGGTTGCAAAGTCTTCCTTGATACTTGCAGGTCAGAGCGTAATTTATCTACTTTTTCGTGCAATAAGTTTCCGTCCTATTGAAATATGATTTTATGTATATGATACGAAAATGATTGCATTATTTAAGATATTACCGTCAGGTGTAAGATGAATGAATTAAAAACTTCCTCAGTAGTATATTTGATTCGTTTAGAACCAGAATGCTGTTTCCGTCCATAAGAAGATGATCCAAGAAGCTGAGGTAATAATGTAAATCCAGTTATTTCGTTTTCAATACAGTTTTCATCGTATTTGCTTGCGAAATCTTTTCTAACTTTTTCAATTATTTTTTTGCTGATAACAGGCCAGTTCGAAAACAATTTGTTGGTAGCATAAGGATATATTTCTTCAAATTCGTTACTTAGAAGGAAGCACCCCTTAGGTCCTCTTAATACTGGAAATGCATTCAAGTACTTAACTGCTTATCGTGATTTTTGAAATTGCAGATGTAAGCAAATTTCGGCGATATTTAAAAGTTTCCTTCCAGTAGTTTAGAACTTTCTCCCAAGGTTCTAAATTATTTTTTAGGAAAAATATTTTTCCAGTTATATCGCTTGATTGTTCTACCGATGCTGAAGTTTCACTTGTATTTTGCGTTTCGTTAGGTAAGGTCTTTCTCAGATTCCTTTTTAATCTATTAAAACTTTCCCACAGCTTTCCCGAAGCCAGGGTTTTCGTTTTCGGTTGATAAGAAACGTAATAAATATCCTTAACTTCAGTGGGAAAAATATCTACAATTTCCTGGGCAAGTTGTTTAAAGCGCTCTGTTTTTATTTTAAAACTATCTTCGCATATATCAAATTCTTTGTGAATAACAAGATTAGCCAACAAATTTCGTTCCTTTCGGTTCAATTTCTTATTCTTTTTATAAAAGTTCAGTACTATTTTAACATCTGCACATTTTAGGTACTCTTTCACAATATTTAATTTACAACTAGCTGTGACAGATTGGTTAGATGCTGTAATAATCTGTAATAAGTTGCGATTAGTTATAATTTGAAATTAAAATTAACTTGAAAAACACACTTGTGTTGGGCTATGTTCTGTATTATTTGAAAAAGAACTCTCTATTCCGGAGTTAAGTATTTCAATGGTAACTGGTTCCGAATTATATATTGGCATCGAAGAAGTATTCGAAGATGTGGTTATTGCAGTATCAAAAGTCGTGAAAGTTGGTGAGATTATAGAAGTGCTGACCAGATTCTGTTCCAGGATAAAAATTGGGCGTAAAATTTAGATACTATAGTTTATTTATTGAAAACTGACAAATTCAAAGCTATAAGCTACTTCTTATATAATAAGGCATTCACGATTCCAATGAATAGAAATTACTGCAGTAAAGAGGTACAAACCTGGTTTGAAACACCCATTTCCTTTTCGTACTTTAGCCAGAATGATTGCCGAGGGCCAGCCTTTGGTATAACATCCTTTAAAGTTTCATATCTCAGTTCAGAAAATGAAACATCATCGATTTCTTGTTCTACACGTAGAAATATGTATGTAATAAACATATGAATTGATAACAAGGAATGGTCGATTTATTTGCTATTTTTCATATGCATTTACTAGGTTATTAAAAGAAGTACATTAACGCGATTAATATGAAAGGAGTCATCGGGGGAGTGTACCTAGTACTTTTTCCAAAATTGCTAGAAAACAAGTAAACCGATTACAGCCAAATTTATATGGCTAGATCTTTACATATTAAAATACGTTGACGCGCAATATTGTACAAACTGATTAATGTGTGCAACCTTGGCAGAAATTGCTCACAGCTTTAAATCACATTTTTTAAGCAAACCAGTATCAATTTTACTGAAAAAGCATAAAGGTGTTTGTAGCAATAAAAGGGAAAAGTAGCTGACCACTACGTGTAGCACGTGTCCAATATTGGATGAAAACACTGTCATTTCTTCCGAAGAAATTGATGAATTTTCGTGTAAAAACTTTAATTCAAGAAATATAACAAAATTTATGTGCTGGACCTGTTTTATTTTCACCTAAATTATTAACGGCTTGTCTGAAGCTAAATTCCTCTTTGTTTAGTTTTTAAAGTATTTGAAGTGAGAAAATATGTATCTCAACTAAAGGCAATGATGTAATTTTGTGGTAAGTAAAGAGATACGTTAGATGTAATTAGAAAAATTACCGTAGAATTACTTCTGTTGTATATTTCACTGATCTTAGCTTAAAAAATGTCGAAAAAGAAAACAATTTCAAATCGTATGAGTGAGGCTTATCAAAAAAAATGTAGAAAGATACAAGCAAATAGATTCGTCTGAAGAAGACTCCAAAACCGTGAAAATGTAGCGACTTAAGCAAGCACAAAATGCAAACACAAACAAATTTCATCATTAATGGGATCATTGTTTTATTATTCTTAAATTTGGTAAAATGAGTTATCTAAGTATGCTTATTCGACTTTAATCAAATTTATAATCACAACACCAGCACTCAAAAATTATTAAAAAAATTAAGAAATATAATTGACAACGCGAGAAATATGTTTGTTTGTTGAGGACGGAAATAAAAAATATTTATTTATGTAGGTATTTAAACAAAGAATGTTTTCTTCGTATGAAATTTAAAAATAATGAGAATCTCTTACCTATAAAATAATCCACTAAATGAGAAAATCCCCAGCTATGCAAATTGTTTATAACACTTTTATTTTCCATCACTACACTTTCGGAATATATGTCCGTTTGCGACGAATACTTTTACTGGAATGCGAAAAAACTTAAACATACTATGTACACGCAACGCTAAATATCATACCGCTATAGGCTATACATTTGAAGTCATTACCTATAAATATAAGAATATCGCCAATGCTATATAATCTAGGGGACTATATGTATGTGTAGGAATATACAAATTTTCAAAGATTTTTCTGGAGACACTGCAAAGCATTCTAGTTTCTCTAGAAAAATCTTCGAAAATGTATGTATTCCTACACATATAATCCCCTAGATTATATAGCATTGCCTATATTCTTATATTTATAGGTAATGGCTTCAAATGTATAGCATATAGCGGTATGATTCTTATCAAACATGAATGCGAGTATCGTACAAAATTCGTGTAGCCGAAAACCACTCGTAATACGTTATAACGTGCGGAAAATGTAGAAGAAATGAGATGCAAGCGTACAAAAAAGCAAGTAACAAGTGGTACCAATCAATGGCAGCGTGAAGAAATATCAACAACTGTGCACTCTTATTAGAATAATTTGACTGTTCCTTCATCAATTCTGCTAACTGATAATACCTACACTGTGCTCTCACACTGGAAAACGTGAGCTCAATACAAACACTGGAGGTTCACTTAATTTGGCTTACGGGCTTGTAAGCATTCCTGGTTGTTATATGTTCTAAGCTATGTAGATATAAAGGAAAATTTTGTACGTATGCTCCATGTCTATAAATTTGGTTATTACATATGCCATAAATTTCTAATTTGTTTCTGTGTGAAACCCATTATTTGTGTTATTTTCCTTCCCAAGAATTTTATACATTTGGAATAATTTTGTATTTTTACTGGGAAATGAGTATGGTGATGCATTTTATCTTTCCTGTATATTTTACAATCACAGCATATACCGAGAAATAACAAGTTATTCAACATTTTATCAGAATCTGTAAAAATTGGTGGAAGTGCCACAAAATGGGCATGATTATGATATATAAAATTTCTTGTTTAATAACTAGTAACGCCAGATGTATGTATCTGAATTTCGCAAGAAAATTTCTAAATTGATGCGAATTTCGATATTTTTTAATTTCTTCTTAAATATTTGTCTAAAACTATAAAATATAGCAATGAAACCCATACGACATAATTCAGTGAAACACATATAATCAATTATATAGTGTTTACAAAATATTGTTATAACAACTATGTAATATGACTCACAAGATTACATTAAAGGAGTTATATATATTTCCCAGTTCACGATAGCGGCATGTGTCACGGGGCCATATTTTATTATTATAGTTCCTATTTACATAGTTGTTGAAGCAATAATTTGGACACTATATTACATAGGAGGACTAGCCATGTCGATTTCTTTCAGTGTACGAAGTAGTAATATTAAGAACACAGTTAGTACATTTAATTAACAATGTCGTATGATAATTCTAGAAACCTTCCGAGATAGGAGAACTACAGTTAGTATATACGCTACACTAGTTGAAATTCCATGAAAATCCTACGAAGTAGTAATGACAAAAGGAATGAAACTCTATGAAATTCTATGAGACATTAATAATAAAAGTATCGTTATAGTGCATGGACTAAATTAGTGTGGAAATTCCATAAATTAATAATTAAACGCTCACATGTATGGTTCCTAATCTATATTCCTTCTCTTATCCTGTAGCATTTGCTAATTTTCGAGGATTTGCTAATGGTTCGACCATCCTACTATGACCAAGAGCAAGTAGGCGGAAGCCCGTCAACCGTAGAGCCGCCAACCGATTCTTGAGCGGTACATTAATTTATTTTACGGACAGATACTACTTCATGAATACTACTGCTTGGAAAAACCGAAAGCTTAACTACGGAAAATTTAATGTTACTCTAGCGGAACCTGTCTACGTGATCAAATGCGGCACGTTTGTTTAAAATGTAGCAGGCTCTATAATGGCATGCCTTTTTAAGTATATAATGAAATTTATTTTTAGACGAAAACTTTTGTTCAGTTCATATACAGATAGACCGAAAGATTATTATGAAAACGATATGTATGTATTACTCACGATAATTTTCAATAATAGTTAATAAAAGGATCGTAAATGAATCCCAGTGACATTCATTTTTCTTTTCGCCCGTTCTTAATCTACAATATAGCAATGTTTTATTGACTGATAAGTACTTACATTTACCATTGTTTGTTTCTTCTCCAACCTGATGAAGCGCTCCAGCAGACTGCATTTACCTGTATGAATGGAACAAAGTTATGCCGTATATGGAATCACCTTATTAGGCGTCCTAAACTCGAGAAGAAAAATAAGGTACTCTTAAGGTTAATACCACTAAAAGTTCGCAGTTCCAGCTTTGACTCGCGAACGTTCAACGCGATTTACTCTGAATATCATCAATGGCTTTCCCATTCTTTTCCTTACTGTTTGTACAGCTACCCCACTTGCGTACTCTTGGTACATTTACAATCAGGATATCAGGTGAAAGTGATGTAAGAAGAGAAACTACCACCGTAAACATGAGTGGATGCTAAGCTTGCGTGTTTAGAACGATTATTGCTAATTCAAGATAATTTGAGTTAATTTACGATAATGCTAGTCTAACACAATTAGAGTTAATTTAATATACTGTTATTGCAAAATAATTTAGAAAAAAAAATGTTATCCCAAACGAATTCAATGGAAGGTATCGTGCACCTTGTATACCATGTGCTCATCATATGTCGACATCATATATCCAACATAACAAGGCAAGAGGCAAGTATATGAAAGTAATGGAAGGAAGCCCACCTCCTATGACGGTGCTGGTACAGCTCCGATACAGAGTCTGACTTGGTCCGTTAAAATTGGACTATTTTCCGTTATCTTCACATAGGCCTTGCCTTAAATATAGGTCTACTATATGGTACCTAACCTAAGATCTATATATATATAAAATAAAATGTGCCTGATCTACCTAGTTATCTTTATCCTTTTCTTTCTTTCTATTATTATTATTCAATGTTATGGAATATCTCACAAAACAAGTTCAAACTTTAATGAAGATAATACTGCAAAGCAATGGGGAAAAGAATTCTTATTCTGAAGACTTCGTAACCAAAAATATATACATGTGATATATTTATTTGTACTGTGAGAAAAAAAGACGATCCTACTGCCTTTTTAGATTTCCATAATTTTCCGTGAAAAAGGTTCAGCTTTATATATGCATATATGTGAACGAATGTAATGTCCAAAGGTAAACAGTATTCATATTATGGTATAGCATTTCGAAGTTTCCTACCTAAGTTGAATTGCTTTGAACGTCGGACTATATTAATGAGCTGGAGAATGTCAGAATCCTTGATGCTGAACAAAGGAAATGAAATGAACATTTGCACTTTTTTTCTCTTATAACTACGAAGGTGATTTAACACACACAATATGAGAAATATTAATTTACATAGTTTAATTATTTTGTTTTTTGTTTCTATTTTACCGGTAGGTGCACCGCTAGCTATCACAGAGGAAACTATTTGTTACGTATATATATACATCGTACGAACGCGTACTTTAAAGTTATAGTCAAATGAACTGGTTCGTGTAGCTGATGCTTTTTCTTTAAGATTTTCTTCACTTCTGCAATCCCAATGACAAGGTTTTATCTCTTGAAAACGTTGAATTAATATTCCAGCGGCTGTGGTAACCTAAATTGCTTATTGGAGTACAGGATTGTCATTAGGCAATCCCCGGTTTGGACAAATCGAGATACTAATAACTATGTAACAAAAATAGATCTTGTCTTGTAACTGTGGCCAGTTATACTTATAATATGCACATGCCGATATGGTGTTCGAGGATTTCCTGTTGGTGATGAAGCGCTTTTGGGCTGAATACTACGATAGTGTCCTTTAGCAGGCTCTTTTTGTTGCCACGTGCCAGGTCCGAGTTTTCTTTTCTTTTGCCCACCAGCAGCCGCGATGATTTCTCAAGGTTTGGGGATTAATTTTCTATTTGATTTCTTTTCTTGCCCTAATTTATACCAAAATATAGGTGAATATTGTAATATTTTAAAAATTCATTTGAAAATTTTACCTTATGGGAGTGATGTTAGAAAATTTTTCCGATAATATTCTTTTTCGCAGTGTCACTTTTACTCCAGCTGTCACTTGCTTCACTGAATCGAGAGTAATGGATTCAATCTTCCTCTTTACCAACATGTCATATCGACTTGAGGAAGCGCATCACTCTCGGTCGGGGTGCGTTCATTTTTTTTTTGACGCAGCCGGCCTACACGCTGCAGTATTTCATGTAGCATATTGCTATATGCAATACGCTACGACCATAACAGTCTCCTATGCAGCGAGATTCTCGCCAACTTTAAGCTATTTGCGGTTGCCGGACGAGTAGAAATTGATGGGAAAATGTTCATCCGCCTGTTCGCTTGTTTCCAATGCAGCAATTGCTTGAGGACATTCAAGGGGGTATTTTCAGCGTCCTATAAAGGTTCCGCTGGTTCGCAATCAAGTATCAATCACTAAATATTGATATACTCTTAATCGGTCTTTATACTTCCCGGAATATACAAATGTAAAAATGTCCAAAACTTTACCTGAACGATTAAACTATTTATCGTGATTATTCTCCAGTGATAGTTTGTCCTTTATTGGTTAAATCTCATCCGATATTTGTGGATCACATTAGTGTCTTTTTTACTATGCACTTTGCCTTTCGCAAACAGAAGGAAGGCAAAACTCTTCTTCTTCCTTGTCACAATCAGCATGCTGCACCGAGCTCGTTCGTCGAGTTTGGGCTGTGTTCAGCAGTCGGTTAAACCAAAGGCCGGCATACATGCTACAGTATTTCTCAGTGTAACATATTGCTATATGCAATATGCTACTACCACCACAACATTTCCAATGCAACAACCCACAATTATGTCATATAAAGATATGACACAATTCAAGCTCAACCGGTTTGCCATCCGAAAAATGCCACACCAGAATCCAACAACTCTCAAGTACAAGTTTTTTAGACCACACAAGAAAATTGATATCGACTAGAAATCGTTATGTAGTTTCATTAACTTTCCTTTCCTTACGAAAACTACGCCATCTCTTATGCAACTATGAACTTTGCCAAATTAAAATGAAAGAAGTAAGCGTGTTTAAGTTTGGCATGCCTAGATGAGTCTGCTCGAACTAGTTCGTCGTTGGAGTGGGATGAATACACGCTAGAATAATCTAATGGCTGTTATCTGAAAAAAAAATTAACATGCTAAATTTCACTAAAAATATCTAGTTCCGACGATCAGACCGACAGAGAGGACAACTGCACTTCTTCTAACCATACTGTATGAGGAGCGAGGAGGAAAGGATCCCCGCATCAACCACTACTGCGCAACGTACAAAAATAGCTTAAAGTATTCATTATTAACTCAATGTATCTTTATTTAATCCAAACCAAAACGACTCTGTCCTTTCTCATGGAGAACAAAAAAAAATCAGACAAACCAACAAAATATATCACCAATTAACCCTCAGAGGAGGGTAAGAAAAGCAGTTTTTCTTCTTATACATTTTTACGTAATTCTTTTTCTTTTATTTATCCCTATTTAATTTCAATAATAATTCATTTGGAAATAAACTTAATTAGTATAAAATTTCAGTCTTTTTCCTTAAAAAAATTCTTCTTTTTCTTTTTATTGTTCCCAATAGTACTTCTTTTACGAAATAAATTTACTTAATAAAAATTCTCTTTCTTCAATACGTGTATTATTCTTTATATGATAATTTTTTTTCTCGATAATTTCCATTACTAGGTATATAACTTAATATTATTTTCTTAACAAACAAATTCTTCTTTAATCGGTATATTTCTGTGTTACAAAAACTGGTATATGTTTTTTCTATACTTTTTTTTTATATCAATACTACTAGGTTTGAACACTTTGGATAAATATTAATATTTATTTTTCAGTTTCTTTTGTTTTCTTTTACTATTATATACATTTTTCTCTCGTTTTACAATATCAAAAATCAACAACGGTACGTACCTTCATTTCTTTATCTTAAATTAACAACGTATGTCCTTTAAATTTATTTTTTCTTTCTTTTTCAAAGGCGATCAACTTTTATTCCCCTACTATCCTGCTATACTTTAATTATACAACTGTGTTTCACCAGAATATATTTTTTTTTTATATCACATATCTTGTGGTGCTTTGAACTACTTTGTACAGATATTCCCACTATTGCCATGATATTCATAGGTCGTCATTTTTATCAGAAAATAATTTTTCTTTCTTCAAAACAATCATTTCTCACACAAAAACATCAGCCAATTTAATTGCTCTGGTAATTTCCAATTTGTATTACATTTGCCTCCATCTTGTCGAAATTTTTATTCGGTTTTTTTTTTATTAAATTAAACCAAATACTTCCAAAACTTCTGCACACAAGAAAAGTGCAACTTTTAGAGCTGATTTTAACATTTTCACGTTACTTTAAATGTTTTTAATTATTTTCCTTAAGGCTTCAAATAAAAAACTCAACTCACTCTGCTCAAACAAAAAATTCATACTCTGCACGCTGACTCACCAAGAGTGTTCCATTCAACGATTTCATCATGCTTATTGTTAATCTTTCGCCCATCTCTTTTTCAATTCCTGACAACGCATGTGCGTTCGAGCAGGATGCCTAGCCAACATTTTTTATATCTGATACAGTAGAGAACCGTCAAATACTGGACGCTTTTTTTAAACAACTAAGACCACTTTTAAACAAAAGAAGATCTTTTGTTACACAATATAACAATGTAATCCCACCCACTATCCACTATTCCACTCAATCATTAATTTATGTAGATTAATTTGATTGACATTGAAGTCTTAAATTTTCGACACCAAAAATTTGCTAATTCACAACTCAAAGCTCACAAGTTAAGTAAACAAAAGAGGATATATGAAGTAAAAGACATGCAAACACTGGACAAATAGCACAAACAAACCAGAAATGCCTCCCTTCAATATAAAAACAACGATGCCTCACCCTCAATTTTATTGGAAATTTGCAGGAAATGTTTTCTTTTGAATTTCCCAACAACGGTACACATAAAAGCATTGTATCTGAAAATAAATCCAGTCGGCCACCAAAGTGAATAAAAATTCTGCCGAATCATTTGCTGTAATATTTCTAGAAAAAGCTTATTGCGCATCTAGCACAAGCAGATATTCGAAGGATATGAAATCTATGAATTATGAGTATTCTGCAATACAATTGGATTCTATTGTAACTTAAAAGGTAAAAAGTAACGGGCAGGCTTTTGAAAAATAGAATGCGTATACCGCATCGGATACAGTTGAATTCTAACTGGAAGAGTATAAAAGTACCGAGTACTTTTGAAAAGTGGATAGCGTTACTTCGGATTAGATGAAGTAACGAGTACCAAAGTAACGAGTGGGTACTATTCGCACATCCTATAAAAAAAAGTTCCTTGAGCATTCCATGACTTTTTATTAATTTTTGCAAAAATTATAATATTATTTTTTTTGCAAAAAATAAAATAATTTTTTTTTTTTTTTGCAAAAATTAAAATACCGGTGACCACGTGTTATAACTTCGCATCGAAAGCGATCATCATCATAAGATTTTCGTTCGGCAGGCGATTTTGCTTTCCGAATTTTTTCCCCTAGCACAAATGACATTTATAGATTCTTTTTCTAGTTGATGATAAATTTTAATATTAATAAAATTGGAATTTATGAATTTTACAAGTGGCTTTATTTGTTGAGGATAACGAGAATGACGAAGAAATAATTAATTACCGGACAAACCACCATTTTAAAGGTAGCGATATAATGTTAGGATATGCCTAACGAAATGTACTGCCTTATTAATTTTTGAATTCAAGAAATATTCTTACATGTTTTACAACTTCAAGATTGAAGAATCTATATAATTAATATATAAAATTATTTATATTGAATAAATTTAAAAAAATGTACATTTAAATCTAATTTCTTAAATTTTACATACATTTTATAATCTTCGCTTGTACTATCACTTCCAACAAAACTCAGTGATGTTCTATCGAAATTATCGCCTGTCGAAAGTGTTACAACATACCGACTATCGATAAATTGTCGAACGTAGTATCTTTCGAAGTTATAACATCTTGCCCCGGGCTTTAACCGTCTAATTCTAAATTCTAATGCCCTAGACATACAGCGCTATTAATGGCAGAAACACATCCATGTCCCGAGGCTTCCTCGAGGCGTTGTCAAAATTTCCGACACGGGTTTTTAAATGATACAACACGAAACCAACCCAGCAGCTAGACTCAAGGCCTAACCGCAAGGCGTGCTTTGCTCATTGTTGGAAATTTTTCTCTCTCAAGCCTACTTCTGTCAACAGATATACTATCAAAATTACAATGACAGCATGGAGTCCGTTGGTACTATTTTAACCTAGATGTTTGTAACACCTCGAAATAATGATCGTAGAGCAAAATGGATTGGAAACCCACACATAATATTAAAAGTTATTTTGATTTTTGCATGTCCGTCCGTCTGTCCGTCCGTCTGTGCGCACGTTAACCACGTTAACTCTAGAACGCGTACACTACGAGAGCTGAAATTTTGTACACAGACTTAAAAAAAAAGTAAAATTAAGTTCGAAAATGAGACAAATCGGGCAACTCCTTCGTGAGGTTGCAATACACAAATGTCGTTTTCCACTATATATTTGGACACTGCCTGAGAACGCGTCGATGTAGAGAACTGAAGTTTGGTACATCGTGTTTTCATTGCACTAGCAAATAACATTTTAAAAATGGACTAAATCAGGCAACTCTTTCTTGGTGTTGCCATATAAAAATTTAGGTTTTTTACGTATACTTTAAAAACGATCAGTTCAAGGCATTTTTATTGCACTAAAAACTGCTTCAAAATACGAAATCCTATAAAATTGGTTATAATCATTTTTCTGTGCGATAAACCGTTCTAAAAATATATGCGAAAAACGACTTCAAAAGTCATACTTGCACAGACGGTAGTGACCGGGAAATTACATACGGGCATTAATCTAGGGCATAGGTCGGCAAAGTGCGGCTCATTAGCCCCATAAGTGTGGATCTAGCACAAATATCCACGGGCAGGCGCCAAAGACGCGCCTAGGGTATCCGTCGGAAGATGACTGCGTTTTACACGATGCAGGCGAAACTCGAGCGTTTCAACAAAAGAGCCTAATAAAAACTGAGGAAGAAGGCCAAATAAAATAGGACATTTTTCGTGTTTTCTAAAAAGAAACAAGTAATGTCATAAACTTATGTCTTTTGTATGAATAGGGGAAAAGAATTTGGTTATGGATTATTGCAGTGCGACTAATACAACGAGTTACAAACAAAAATTGAGAGAACGTAGGATTACAGAAATGACAAAATCTTCTTGAAAAAGATAAATTTCACATTGAACAACGCACTAAAAGGAGATGTAAAATTTCTAACTAATAAAATTCCCCGAATCCTCCACTCAATCCCTTTCGAACAAGAACGAAGCTGTTCAAATATCAGGATTGAAGCAACAACTTTGGGACAAAACATACGATTACAACAATAACTTCGGTACAAACTCTCCCAATATTTCAGAAAACTCTTTTTTCATAGCAGTACGGGAGAATTTTATGAGCGTAAAATTTGAAACTCCACCCCTTCTCATTTATTTTCTAAAATTAATTATTTGTAATCTGCAGTCGCATGTCGAACAGTCTCATCTACAGTGGTCTGCAAATATCGTGTCTGAAACTAGCAAGCGTGTTACAAAGGTACTTTCTTAAAGAATAAAGTTGTTGTATTTTTTATCCAGCTGTACATCCTACAGGTATTTTTGGCATCAATTTAATAATAATAATAATTTTGTATTGGACATAGCGACCAAAGAGAAGCAAAGAAAAACGGAAGATGAAAACTGTAAATTTATAGTTTATTCAAATATTAAATGTCCGTCCGACATGTCTTATTCGTAAGGAAAAATTCGCGCATAACAAGAAGTCAAATTTAGAGAGACACTTTACAAAAAAACATGCGTCATTTAGCACTAAATATCCTGTTGGTGATGCAAGGAAGAAAGTTAGTTGAAATGGAGAGTGAGTACGCTGATATTCTGCTTCATAACAAGGTACGTTGGTTATCAAGAGAAAACATTTTAAAACGTTTCACATTCCTATTACCATATATCAAAGCATTTCTTCTTGAGAAGTTTGCTCACCATCCATAACTAACAGACGACCAGTGGATCCAAAACTTTTATTTCATTGAAGACGTTACATCTCATCAAAATCAGCTTAGTCATAAGCTACAAGGGAAAGAAAACACAATTTTTCGATGTTAGAAGGAGTTATTTCAGTCGAAAACAAATTATCAGTTTTTGCTCTAGGTTTTGAAAAGGAAAAACTGTTTCATTTTCCGAGTCTGCTAAAGCATTGCCAAGAAAATAATTCCTCTATTGACAAATCCTATTTCAAAACAACCATTTTAAATACATATGAGGGAAGCTTTTCTCAGCAGGTTTCAGGAATTTAAAAACAGCAGAGCGACTTTAGCATTCGTCAAAAACCCTCTTAATGCTTCGATAACAGATTTGAAATTTTCTCCTTTTGGCATTGACATTGGTAACTTTGAAAAACAGTTATTGGATTTAAAAAACAACAAAATATGAAGGCCTAAGTGTGAAAGCCATTGTGTTGATTTGGAAATATTAGTAAAGAACAAATGTGAGCTTAGTTCAGAACGCAAGTGGTCTGCTTTGAAAGACCCGGAGAAGCAAGACATGATCTTATTCAACGCCTGGAATAGTATTCCTGATTCTTATGATCAGCTTAAAAACTCGCGTTTATTGTTCTTTTCCTTTTCGGTTCTGCATATACCTATTCATGCGAACACGTTGAAATCTATCGGATTTCCATGTTATTTCCTTGTTATTTTCGCATGGAATTCCCAGACATTTCCGTGGCATTTCTATATGGAATTCCTAGGGATTTCAAAGCTTTTTCTAATTTTTTTAATTAAACAGTGGAACATGAATAATTTGTAAGATGTAAAACAGTAGAAAAAGTTTCGAAAGTATAGAGAAAATAATCAAACTGCCATGACTTGAATCCTTACAAAATGCTAAGATAGAGCTTGATAAATTCGGAGCACAGTTTGACAGATTTAGCGTTTTGTAAGAATTAAAGTCATGGCAACTTGATTATTTTCGCTATACTTTCAAAACTCTTTCTACTGCTATGCACTCTGCAAATTAATTTAATTCGCAATCGCCTGTGTTTTGCAGAACACTACACGGAAGCAAAAGAAGACAGCTAATAAAAGCCATTAACAATTTTTCGTATACCTCCAACACATCTGTAAGGCTGAAAATGGCGTTCGCTGTAGCGTGTAAAAACAACTGTGTGTGTGCGAATGCCGTCACTTATTCCGCTGGAATTCCGTGCGAAATTTCCACATCTGCATTTTTTTTTTATTGGGGCGTATCTAAACAGACTGCATCTATCTAATCCACTTTCCTTCCAGGGATTTCTCATTGTCTCTGCTGCCCTCTACAGGAAGATAGCGTATTATAAAACCTTCGATTTCTGTCAGAAATCTATTCCTTTTCAAATCGTTCACCATCACATCCGCATCCCACATGTTTCTGTCAACAGCTGACTCACCGCAGCAATGCATTTGCTATGTAAACAAAACAGCAGGAAATAGGTTAAGGTTAGCATTCGGCTTCGGCAATTATATTTCTATAAAAGATAATAAACAAACTTTAGAAAGTGTGGTTATTTCGGGACAATTTAGTAGTGAATTTAATGTTAGTTAAAAAGTTGATCTAAATCTAATGGTATGGTAATAACAATTACTTTTGAAGTGAAAGACTTGGATTTGCGGCTTGTGGAGAATAAACAAATTGCTGACAATTTTGTTTTACAAGTGCCGGTCGGTGGAGTGTTTTCGGATATTTCGATCTTAAATGCTGAAAAACAAATAGTTTTGGTTATTGCAAAGATAAGTGATGCTTGTGCATTAACTAAACAAGATGTTCATAGCAGAACGGGCTGCTGTAGTTTTTCTATCTTACAATGAACAGATGTTTATCAAGAATGAATAACGGAGCAATGAACAAAAATTAAAGCAAGCACAATTTCGTTTACCAAATTGTAGTTTCTCACATTCAACATCCGCGTAAACGATTACTTATAATAGCGCGAAACATCTCCAATGAACACAACATTCGATTGCAATTCAATTGCAGTATGCATTTGTGTAAGCTTCAAATAAGTTATATTGAACCTATATTTCAATTACCGAAAATATTTCCAGTGCATCGGTGAGAATGTTAGATTGGTTTAATTAAAGGTTTGTTAGTGAATTCTGTCATAACTAATCCGTATTTCTCGGACATTAAATTAAATTTTGTTCAGGTGAATGTAAACAATTCATTCAACTATGGAACACCTGCAATACATCTCTATTCAATACTTATAGAGAAAATAATGTATATATAATGTAGTGTTGGACAAATCATGTTCCTGCTTCCGTTACTAAAAGTTTCCGCCAGAACACTTCTTAATATAGTCATAGTATAACTACCAAAAAGTTATCCAAACTAGTCTACTTCAAGAAGGATTTATTTAAATCCATTTAGCAACTACAGTAGAACCAGCTAAAGAAAGTTACATTAAGATTTCAGCAAAGATTTTCGTTTTTCTTATCGATGACTACATATTGCAGGTAAGTGGTTTCTTCTTTTATTTAACATATATTTATTTGAGTACCCATGCAAAATCAAGCATAACGCTGGGAACATCTTAAAAGTTACATGGTAGATTTAATAAAAGAATAAAAGAAATATCATTTTTTCTTAGTCAATATACTAGCATAATATTTGCCACTTTTCATCAATGTATAAAGGGCTGTACATCACAACTAATTTTCAAATCTCTATATTTTAATAAATTTTTTGTTCCGCTTGTGTTTACGAGATACTTTAGGTTTAAAACCCTTGTAGAGTTTTTGGGCCATACCTCTGCAGCCATTTACTACGAGTGAGGAGAAATTCTAAATAACTTGCTAAGAAAGCTTTACACTATTTTTGTATAGTAAATGCGTATGTATCATAAATGTGTACAATATTATTTACTCTTTATTTAAACTCCATTGTAAACATAAACATTTATTTATTTGAGCACCCATGCTAAAGACTCGCAAAACGTTGGGTACATCATAGATACCCAACGGGAAACAAGGCGCTTTGAAAGTCCTTTTTAAGCATTTCTGCAGAAGCATAAAGTGCTTGAATTGTGCTTCAATTTCATATAAATTTTAACATTGCATGTCCGCAGAATCGGTTTTAAAGCACTTTGAGTGAAGCAAATTGGAAGCTCTGCACGATTTCAGCTGCTACAGTGTCGGCACAAATAGTTACCATTATTACTCTTTTGATTACAGAAAATTTAAAGATTGACGATTATGATTAAGTGAAGTAAAAGAAAATCACATCGATTAAAGTTTAACATTATTTATATATATTCAACTTTACAAAGCAAATTTCTTCTGAAACTCTGCGAATCACAATGACTAATCGCAACCCGTCAACATGAGAAACTTGCACGATCACGTTCGCATTCAATATTTGCTTCGAAATTGCTTCAGATTGCTTCCATAGAAGCGCATATCTGTAACCTAGCTACAAGCGCTTCGAATCTCTTTTTTTTTCGAATCGCTTGGAATTTTTCCCTCTGGGTAGTTACATTATAGTAAAATAAATCATAAAGGGTAAAAGCAGTGGGAGCTTGGGACATAACAAAACATAACAAATAGAAAAAGGTAGTAATGAAAGTAGAAAAATTTACATTACAGCAAGAATAGAATACATAGCATAGTATAGTATAGTAAAATAAGAAACTTACATTTAGCAAACAACCTATATGGTATAATATAGTAAAGTATAACAAACATTACAGTACAGTAGAAATGAGAATTTAAAATGTATAGTATATATGAGCCATTTTCTTTGAAAGTAGTGTAAGTGTATTTTATTTTATATGGAAATATTTAAGGTTTTGCATTTGAAAAAATGGATATATGTTATTACACTAGTTTAGTATTTTTTAAATATTAAATTGATTTAAATTTATAATGTTATCATTTTTTAACACAAATTCATACTTTTAATGACTTCAACAGGACTTACACTACTTTAAAAGTTAGCAAAAGGAAAAGTCTTACATTTACAAAATATTAACTACGGGACATCAATTGAAACAAACCAATTTCTTTATGATTTTTAATTAAATACCTCAACAATAAAAAAAAATTAAAAGGCTTTATTTCAACATTTAATATTCAACCAAAATTTTTTATACTCTTACTATTAATATATTTTACCTTTTTTCATTATAATGAAATTTTTGAAAATAGTCATAATGTATTGGAGGGATATATGGTACTAAATCAATCATATCTTTAAATGTTTCGAATGTGATGGGTCTGGAATGATGATATAAACGTGTTAGCACTATATTTACAACGTTCTGTGGTCTTCCCTGTGAGGGCAATTAATTTAGTGATTTAAAATCCTCATTCTCACTAAATAAAGTTTTATAGAACATTGTATATGGTTTGCTTTTTAAAACCCTTATCCAACATATCTTCAACCAATTTATTTTTTCGCCTTCATAGAATTGCATCTTCTAAGAATTTTGTAGAAACAAAATCAGCTAGTTTCATTTCATTCAAAATAAACTTTTTATATTTTTGGCATTGTTTTATGATAGTATAATAGTCTTGTTATGGAGCTATGTTGAGCGATTGGATCATATGTATATTAACAATGTAATTCGTGTTCCTCTACTCCAATGCTATGATATAAATCTGATAAATCTATATGTTTTTTTTTAAATATTACAGGCTAATGAAATTATTAAAATTTATTCGTCCATTTAATAGGACAATAAAACTGATCATGATAAGTAATTAAGTGACAACAAATTACCTAGCTTTTGTTGTTGAGGATCTCTCGCCGAGGCGCCTCCGAGAGGCGCATCCCTTGTATCCAATAAATTGACTGTTTCTAATTGCCTGTTGACAGCTGGAACAGTCAGTAAGCATGTTACTTTGTTAAGGCTACCTGATGAATTGTTAGTATGCTCTCTGCTTTTGAACCCTAACGGATTGTGATTTTAATTATAAATATAGTATCTTATAGGGACAAGTTCATAATAGGATCTCCGAGAGGACAGCCAGGCCACTAATGCCCAGAATTCTTAACACGTACTTCGAGTCCGGCGAGTAAGCTAAAAACTAAACAAATCTACTCCGTATCTTTCGTTAGACCTTTTTATTTGATTTTATATGATTTAAAGATAGAGTTAGAATTCTTATTTAATATGCTATACCAAAATAAACGACAAGCCTTTTATACTTATCGTGCAACCACCGCAGCCCTTTCCCAGTTGGTAGCCGGTACCACAGGTGAGCTGTGATTTACTACCTGATGAAAAAATATAACTTTACACAATGCGGAGAATTCATAGTCAGTTAGACGAGCAACTTGGCTGGATTATGCCAGTTGGCTGCTGAAAAATATTTCAATTTTAGTAACAAATTCAATTTTGCAAGATGGCGCCAGGCGCATACTCAGTCGTCGTTGATGAGTAAAAATTCTTTGCGACTTTATGAGACTGAAAAATTACACAATTCGAACTAAACACAGCCAGTGGCAGAAACTGACGGCACTTTTGAGAAAAAACTGCACTTAATATCTTAGATTTCTTGAAAAATAATATTCGAGCACAATTTTAACGCGCGTTGACAGTTTAAGTCTATAAAAATGCATTAAAGAAATTATGTTGGACAATTTTGAACTAAATAGTACATAGTATGTCTTTGAGGAAAGTGGACTTGCACAATTTTCAAAGTAATTATATTTGTAACTTCATTAACTATTGCTGTTTTCCTTTTCTCGTTCAGAATGAATATTTTCAATCCCTGTCGTTCTTTTTCTCGGGCCGAACGATTTAATTTCAATCTGTCTTCCCTTTTTTCGGACTCCGAATGGTTCTGAATGCATCTGAGTTTATCCCGGATTCAAGCAGAACGATTCTAATTCGTTGTCGTGAATATGTTGTTTACAATTTGGACGAGGTGGAAAATGGCTTTGTTTTTCATAAAGAAAATTTTTTATGAATTTATAGTTGCTTTTATCAAAAGGAAGAAATGTCAAACGCTTGAAATGGCTTGCGTTAATTTAGTTCTTAAAAACTCTGCCATGTTCGTAACACAATATTAATTCATTCACCATAATATGTATAATAAATAAACCAAAATATGAATTAAAAATCACTCACTCACGATCTGATCACTCTTCTCCAAAGTTACGCACCAACTGAGAATTTATTCGTTTCCAGGCCATATACCAGTTAAAACACTTTGTTTTAAAGGAAATTTTCCTATGTGCATAGCACTTTGCGTATGACACATTGCTGTTATATAAATCTAGAGGCAATACAGTAGTAAATCAGATGGACCCTAGGAGGATTTGTCATTGGAGATTTTGCTATGTGTATAGGAATTTTGCATATTTTTATAGCGAAACTGCATTTGATATGGAAGTGGAAGAAGTTTCTTAAACGCAAATTCAATACCTATAGGTTCGATATTGCTATATATATAGCAATATAATTACGGTGCATTTAACTGCATGTGTGTTTCTACTATGATACATTGCGCTTTACAATATAGACCATAGCAAAAAGGCATATATGAATTAGGAGACTTATTTATTGGACATTTTGCTACGTATATATTAATTTTTCCTATTTTCATTGTAGAATTGCATTTCTTTTTTGGAGTGTTAGCAATTTTTGTAGGTACAAAAGCAATAATATTTTTCCTTTAATACATAGAATTTTCTTTAAAATTATTTTTTTCCGTGTAAGGTATAATGATGCAATGTTGAAGATAGATATATCTTGGTCACCTTACGTTTGTTAGGGGGTAAACAAGATTAGTTGGGTTGAGTGAAACGACTTGTTGCCTGTTAAAAAAATTACTGACTATTTTTTTGGAACTCTAGCATATTTATATATAAGTTTCACTTATTTTAATATCAAAGAAAAGTTATTCTAAGTAGTGCATTTCCTCATAACATCGAACAGTAAACCATTTCAGCAATTTCATTCTTATTGTATTAAAATGAAATTGCTAGGCAAGCGACCCACAAACAGAACTTTTATTGCTTGCTTACAATCGTGTTATGGGGAAATGCACTTAAAATATTTTAATTATTGCATTAAAATTAGAGCTTGATAATATGATTATTGCATCAGATTCGGGTTACGGTGGTTTGGTTGGTAATGTTTGTTCACATGTGAACAGAAGAAACTGTGAGTGGTATTAAATTAAATATCAAAAGTATAAAATTAAATTATAAAAGCATGAAATACATAAAATAAAGGCTAAGATACATATAAAGAAAATATTAAATAGAATGGTCTTACTAGCAGATAACCCATGCTGTCTTTCAGAAGAGTCCAATTATTAAGTGTATATTTCTGCCTATCTTTTATATCACTTTGTCTGAGATTAAATATATTTTCCCATTTTTCCTGCAGTAATTCCCAAGGCTCAAAGTTGTGTGCTATGCTAACCAAGTCTTCTGCTGTATTTCTGCTTCGGCTATATGTACATAGATTGTATATACATTTACATTACATAATTAGTTTACATACATATACATAATTAGTGCCAGAGCTTAGAATTGAGTTATAATATTTACACTTTTTGTTATAATAATAGTTATTTCTACTATAATATATAACCTTTCCTTACTGTGTGAGAAAAACTGTTTCAACTACGATAATGGTCAACATTATAAGTATTAAGTGTAAAGTATAAATATTTGAATAAAAAAAAAGAATGAATAATTAAAAATTACTCTCGTAATATTTATTTCCTGACGAAGTGGGTTTGCTGGCTTTTTAAATATATTTTGGGAAGATTCTGCTTCTGTGTTTTTCTTAATTTAGATCTTGCATTGACTGCTTTGTCATGCAATTTCCCTGCTGGATTTTATCCTACATCTCTATTTAAGTAATAATATTCCTAAAGAAACAAAAAACAGCTTCAACAGAATACCTAGATCTTGGATTCTACTTTGTCTGTAATACTGGCCAAAACTAAAAAGCACAAGCTACTTCACATGATTAAACAAAAACAAAAGTAAATTCAGAAAGAAGTAATCAAAAATAATTGCCAATTTTATATAGTTACAACACGTATAAATGAAGCCTTCACTTGCCATATGAAATATCCCAACTTCGGCTTTGAAGAGTATACGTATTTCAACCAAATTAAAATTTTTACTTACAATATTTTCTGTTAGAAAGCGGGAAATTATTGCTTTACAGGTTTTTCACATTGAGTTCGCCCTTTTGCAATTGGAATTCATCCTTTTGCAAATTAAATTCACTTTATTGCAAATGAAATTCACCATTTTGCAAATGAAATTCACCCTTTTGGAAATCAAGTACTTTTACATAAATATTACATTTAAAAAAACACTAATATTAATTATATATTAAGAAATCAAAATTTTTTATTATAATTCACAATTACATATGGAGATGAACATATGTATGAAAACAAAAAAAATCAAAAATGTAGTATAACATGGTCTATAACGGTTCTCCTGTAGCAGCAGCTGGTAACTTAACATACATATTCATGTAATAATTATAAGAATTTGCTGACGCAATCGTTCCAACAGATTTCTAAATTTGATTCTTAGTCCTAATTGCGTAACGGGAAAAACTTCTGATACTGTCATTCCGGAAAGACTTTCTATATCCATCCAACAATCTATTACCAATGTAGCAGTTTTTAGTAAACAAATAAAATCATAAATAATCAATATATAAAAAAACGTCTTCTATCACATACCTTTTAATTTGTTACATCAATACCCAATCCAAAGGTTTTGCAGACAATTTCCTTCAACTCTTAATTGCTCTTTTCTTCATGAGATGAGTTGAGTTGTACTATTTAATTGACTACAAGTATTTGTAAAAGTAACGGGATTTTCACTTATATCCTACAAAACATCTCCACGATTATTAATGTTTACTCCTAGGCCGACCGCCAACACAGTCGCCTTTGGTTAGATGATTCCTCAGGTAGAACTACAACGTAGCTGTGGGTCAGACCTAACCCAAAAGAAACAAAAAAACTACTAGGGTTAACCAAGCCAACTTTGAGAACCCTGATATCAATTCTTACTGGACACTCTCGTCTAAGAGGTCACCTACACAGGATAGGGCTTGTTGCTGACCCTGTATGTAGAGGATGCGGAGAGTAATCCGAGACAGTGACTCACTTCCTTTGTTACTGTACGGCTCTCTTGGGAAAGCGTTATAGATTCTTTGGCTCACACCTCCTGGTGAGAGCTGCACGAAGCTGGCAAGGAGGGCTGGAAACCAATACTCAAATTCGTAAGAGCGTCCGGTTGGGACCTATAGTTATTGCTCATAAGTCTGGAGGGTGAACAATGGGCCTTTATAGGTCTACGTTCCAGGAACACTAAGGGGGTCTCAACCTCAATTTTAAATCAATCATATTGAAACACTCAGCTTCTGGCAACAAATTTTCATTTTCAGTGTCTTTAGTGTAAATTGGAGCATCCATTTTTTAGAAACTTTTCATTAAGTTTACCTATTATAAGTTAAAAACGGAACATTCACACAGGTCTCAAGCTGTTTTCACATTGGCTACTCCAACATACCAAAATAAAACACGGAAAGATCAACCTGGGAACAATTTCGTATATAATCCCCAAAAAAATTTACTGTTAAAAGAACTTAGGATTATTATTATTATAACTATAGTTTCGAAAATACTGCAGGTCAAACATATAATGCAGATGCTCTATAAGAGGTGTCAATAATTACTAACATTTTTGCCTATAAATTTAGTTTCTGGCATCAGAATTTTACTTTCAATATTTTCACTGTAACTGTAATAACTTCTAATTTCACAATAAACTTATCACAAAATCAAGCAACGTTTGCAACAAGCTTTCGCGATGATTAATCGAAAATAGCAAAGTATCATATTGAAAATCAATCTTTAAGTACATCTATCCTATAATCCCATAAGAGTTACTACTTTTCATATTAGAAGAATATGAAGCCCTATAGGAATTACAAGATTACACTGCCTTGCGCAACATTATTTTTAAATGCCATCAAATTGCTTTAATCGGAGTAACTATAAATTCTATATTCTTTTCAACTCGTTCACGCACATTATAAATTTATCAGCCTCCCTATCGCTTTAATCTCTATAACCCCATTGAAATATCATATTAATTTTATTGGATTTGGATAAATATCATATTATTTATCTAGTAAAATTTTATAGTTTCTTTCAAGTTGACTAACTATTGAAATCTGGACTAACTATTGAAATCTTTCAAATTTAAATAAAGGGTTTTCCAATAGGGACGGGTCGATGTTGATAGGCTGTGGCGGCCATGTTGTTTTGGCGGCGTTAGTCAAATCTGTTGTTTATTATTCAGTCATTGATGCCAAATCACCATGTCAAGTTGCACGATTGAGCAGCACGTCCAAATGATAAAAATTTATTATCAAAATGAGTGTTCGTTTGAGCAAACGTGTTGCACCCATTTTACGGCAAACGTGGTGGCCCTTCAACGTCAATTCTCCAACGTTTGGTGACCAATTTTGAGACGACCTGTTCGGTAAACAATTAGCCAACACCCGTACGTCAAAGGAACGCCAGATTGGCAGAGAACGTCGCCGCTCTCCGTGAAAGTGTGCAGGAGAACCCAAGGCAGTCAATTCCTCGCCGTGCACAAGAACTCGGTCTTTCGCAGACATCAACTTGACGAATTTTGTACTAGGACTTGAGCCTGCACTCGTACAAGATCCAACTGACCCAGGAGCTAAAAGTTAATGATCAAAGACAACGCCATTTGTTCCCTAACTAGGCTTCGGAGCGTTTGGAAGAAACCCCAATTTTGGCTGAAAAATCAACTTTAACGACCAGTCGTATTTTTGGATGAATGGCTATGTTAACAAGCAAAATTGTCAAATATGGGATGACACCAACCTACACGAGGTTCACCAAGTGGCAATGTATCCAGAAAAAGTTACTGTTTGGTGCAGATTATCGGCCGGCGGCGTCATTGGTCCGTACTTTTTCGAAAACGACGTTGGTGAGGCCATCACAGTCAACGGCAAGCACTACAGATCGATGATAACCAATTTCTTTTGGGTCAAATTGAAATGTGGTCCCAGCAGGACGGCGCTACGTTCCACACAGCGAACGCCACGATGGGCCTTCTGCATGATCGATTTGAAGGTATGGTTATCTATTCCAGAGGTGATGTGAATTGGCCACCAAGATCGTGCGATTTGACTCCGCTAGACTTTTTCATCTGGCGTTTTTTGAAGTCACAGGTCTTCAATAAGCCGCAATCGACCAATACTCTCAAAGTTAACATAACCCAGGCCATCGCTTAAATTCTGCCGGATCTATGCGGCAGAGTTATTGAGAATTGGACCTATCGGATCCCTACAAACGTGAGAAGCCGCAGCGGATATTTGAACGATATCACATTCTATACATTATGGCATATATGGGCCTTTCAAATTAATGAAGATTTTCGTTAGTACCTCACAGACAGAGCTTGTTTTATTCCATTTCATCATCGACCCGCACT
The DNA here is from genome assembly GCA_963930735.1 of Dioctria linearis. Classification (NCBI taxonomy): domain Eukaryota; kingdom Metazoa; phylum Arthropoda; class Insecta; order Diptera; family Asilidae; genus Dioctria; species Dioctria linearis. Next base: position 247,568,613 of record OZ005740.1, on the reverse strand, counting down.
TATTGGAAAACCCGTTATTTTTCTATTGGTTTTAATAGATTTATAGTTAATTTTGACCACATTGTTTGTACTGTGAACTGATGGATATAAATTAAACTTGATCGATTGCTATCTGATAATCAATTCAATTTTTATTAATTTGATTCGCTTATTTATACAATAATTACTATACATATATACATAGGATGACAATAAATGAAAAACAAATATAACAAAAATTTATGTCAATGAAACACAAATCACAAGATCAGCACAAATTTACTTCGTAGGCAAAGTCACCGACCGTAATTTCACTTGTACTTCCATGCAATTGCTGACATAGAACTTTGGTGAATGTAAGAATTGCATAGCTAAGTGAAGGTAGAAATTGCATATTAAAAAATGAAATTACGGTCGTTGACTTATTGATATTGTTCTTTAATAAGTTATGACTAACTATGGATTTTGTATCTCTACATTCTCCCGCCTTGCATTATCAAATCGGGGTACCTCCAAGATGATACCGAGTTGCTCTTGTGACCTGGACCCTGCTCGTCTTGGGGTTGGTTGAGGTTGGTTTAGTTGTGGCATCATGTTGTTTCGTCGCTTTTTCCACAAGAAATAGGACGCCACACTGATGATTATGATAGCTGCCAATGAATAGAATCCAACATAATGATGTATGTGGTGACGGTGAAGGTGAGGAATTCCCGCGATATACTGTTGTTGGGTTTTAATTGCCTTATGGAGCTCTTCAATATTATCAGCCTTGATCTCTTTAATTAGCAAGGGAATGGAAGTATTGGTTGTATTTTGACTTGCCAAATATTCGTCAATGTGAGTAGAGATAATTTCTTGCTCCGGTATAAAAGAGGAATTCAAGGTTCCTGGTTGTTGATTGTTTGCATTTATGAATAATGTTGGATGCTTTATCATACAGGTAGGCTGTATTTGTATAATCCCACTTTCTTCAAGGATTATAGGATTATACATACATACATGTACATACATGCAGCTATAGATGACTTTAATGAGAAGGAGAGCCGAATATTAAATCTACTGAAGGACCAAATTACAGTCGTCAAATCTACGTTCGATTTGTTTAATGCTTCAAGGCTACAGGCAGCGGAAGAGAGAGAAGAACTACAAAATAAACTTTCAACCATCGTTAAAGAGCAGCAGGGTCAATATCGGGAATTATCGTCATTGAAACTAAGAATAGAATTGAGTGAGGTAATTACGCTAATGAGCCTTCAGTTAAGAGAAATCAGCGAAATGCAAGAAACAACGATGAGCATATTAATCTCCCTAAGCGTAGGAAAGCTACACCCGCTGATAATTCATGCACGAGAATGACCGAGATAATGAAGAATGCCACTAGTAAACTGGATTTAGATGAAAAATTCCAGAATTTCCAATTGCTGGTACAAATTGCAAAGGTACAAGCACTCCAGGTAGGCCAAGAAATCCTAGTCAGGGTAGATATCCCACAGCCCTAACGAGTTGCATTTGACTTACATAAGGTATACACGATCCCGGTAGCTATAGATGAATTTGGGTATCATGTATATGATCTGGACGCTGAATTTGAAGAAAATGAATGAGAATTGCCGCTACATTGAGAAGCATTGTGAGCCTCGTAAAACCTTGCAAACGAATTTTTCCTACCTGCGCAAAAATAATAAAAATTTATGGTGGACGTAACCTGTTGCTCGCTAGTGTATTTCTTCCGAGTCGGCATGGTCCATGGTTGCGAACAGTGTCTTGGCCAGAGATCCCACTCCATCAAAAATTGAACGCTTGTTTCTTCGGGGCGCCTCTTTTGGGTATGATGCGAGAGTTCCTCATCTTGACGCTTAATTTTTTCCACCCAGCCTCCTATCTCTTTGACTGCTGCCTTACACCTTGCAACGCCTCCAGTATCGGTTACGTCTGCACATAATCCGCTTATCAAACCGCTGCAGTTGCTGACGAATTTTAAGTCTTCAGTGAGATCTGGTATTTGGAACTTAGACAGAATAGTCCAATGTTTCGTGTAGAAATTAACTACCCCGAGACGCTCGAACAACAGTCCCGATTGTGGTATCGGCTTGATGCTCTAACCTGCCTGCTCTGCTTGTATCCCAGCTATCAAAGCGAAGATTAAAATTACTACCGCCTTCATCGCGAAGCTAAACCTTCTTTTATAACTATATAAATTTAGGGCAATCCTAGTAATCTTAGACTAAATGAAGTTTGTTTTTCTTTAACATAAACTCCTAATTTATTCTAATAATTTTTTTTTTTTTACAATCTTTATTTCTCTTACACTTTCTTTCTTTAGCAATTCTCTCTTCTCTTTACACAACTTGGTATAAAAACTTATCTTTCCTTTAAATTTCTAAATCCTTTTTTTTTAATCTTTTTATTATTAACCTCTTATTTATGCTTTCTTTCAACAGCTCTTCTTATTTATTTTCCATTATTTCTTTCAAAATCTCTTATCCCTTTTTTTTTAAATCTTTATATCTTGTTTACTATTCCTCTTTTCTTTCTCTTTTTTTTTTAAATTATTTTTTCCTTTAAATTCTCTATTTCTTCTTTTTCATTCAATTAATCTTTGTATACTCTACTTTCTTCTCTTTTAAATCTCTATTTTTTCTATTCTATTTCGTTTTTTTTTTTTTTTAAAAAATCTTCAATCATTCTTCTCCTTTTTTTTACATATACTTACTTATTTCCCTCCATTGGCAATCTTGTCGCATCTGCCTAATCTTCTTTTTCCTTTCCTCTCAGTCTAAATGCTTTAATGAACCTTGTTCTGCAAGAAAAACAAAAAAACTAAGAAAAAGACTATATAAAATAAAATATTCAAATTGTAAAACTATTCTCTCGTGCTTCATTCCACTTAGGTTATCGTCCTTATATGACGAACAAACTCTAATCTTAAAATTAATCATGATACCTTCTCAAACGATTCGTATGAATTCGCTTGAGCTTTTTCCCTTGAAGTATAGTTACATTCTCAGGACTGTGAACGTAAATTACTTCATATGGACCTTTAAAAATGGATGCTAATTTCCCTGCCCTAGCTAAGTCTTTAACTAGAACTTTATCACCAATATGTAAGACTTCCGGCCTAGCTGAATTGTCATGGTACTTCTTTGCCACTAGTTTGTTTTTAAGTAGGTTCTCCCTAGCTAGTTGAAACGCCCTCTGCAATTTGAACCGTAATACCGAATGGTACTTATCCATATTGTATACCGGTTCAGGCTGACGCTGTACGCTACTGGGGATTTCCGCTACAAATCCAAACAACGTTTCCATGGGTGTAAGTTTTGTGCCTGTATGCACGGTGTTGTTGTACGCATGCGCTGCGGTTCTCAACAGCTCGTCCCAGTTTCGTGGCTCCCGATCAACGAAACTCCTCAGATAGTTGGATAGCGTAGAATGCTGCCTCTCCACAGCGTTGGACTGGGGATGGTAGGCAGTAGTTTGCAGCTTCTTTATCTTCAACATTTTACAAAGAGCCTTTAAGACTTCTCCAGTGAAGTTTGCTCCCTGATCCGTTACTAGCTGTTTCGGTAGCGAGTACCGGCTGAGGATTTGCTCAAATAAGGCCTGGGCTACCGTGTTCGCTTCTTGGTCTGGTATCGCCACGAAATCTACAAATCTAGTCAGATCATCCATCATAGACAAGATGTACTTGTTACCCTTGTGACTGACTGGCAAAGGTCCAACTAAGTCAACATAGACTTTCTCAAACGGTCTTTCCGCGATTTCTGTTACTACTAATGGCATCTTGATGGCTCTAGCGTGCTTATTTTTTTGGCAAATCGTACAACGTTTAACATACCGAGCTATATCAGCCTTCATTCCTTTCCAACGGTAGAAGCGCTTCACTCTGTTGAACGTTTTGTTCCTTCCAAAGTGTCCTCCAAACCTAGAGTCATGATAATCTCTTAGAATTAGCTCAATCTCTTCTGGATTGGTCACCAGTTTTGGTTCTGGTTTTTTCAGTTTTTCTTCGGTGATTATCTCAGTCCCTTCAATACTGTTACCTTCGTTTTCAGAATCTCGCAACGGTATTTGTTTTGGTTGTTCCCTTTCTTTCTGTTCCCTAGCTTGAGCACGAGTTATTGCAAGGCATGGGTACTCCTTGTTATGATATGACTCAGGTTCTTCAATGTGCCTTGGAATTCTGCTTAGGGCATCGGCATTACCATTTTCCTTTCCAGTTTTATATATAATCTCAAATTCATACTCCGATAGTTTTTGGTGACATCTGAGCATACGTGAAGTAGTGTCCTTCACCTTGAAAACTCCCCGTAGCGGTTGGTGATCCGTTACTATTTTGAAAGGTTTGCCCAGAAGGTAGCACCTATAGTTCCGTACTGTCCACACAATGGCCAACATCTCACGCTGTGTAGTGGAGTAGTTTCTTTCTGCCATGTTCAAAGTACGACTAGCGTAACTAATTGGCTTGCCCTCTTGCTCCAGAACTGCCCCTAAAGATTCCTCACTTGCATCAGTGATTACCGTAAATTCCTTTGTGAAATCCGGATATATCAAGAGTGGTGGTGTAGTAAGAATTTCCTTGACACGACTGAAAGCCTTGTCACACTCGAGTCCCCATGTGAACTTAACGCTTTTTTTTAATAAACTATTAATGGGTGCCAATATTTTTGAAAAATTCGGAACAAATTTCCGATAATAATTGGCTAGCCCTAAAAAAGATTGAACCTGACGAACAGTTTTTGGTTTTGGGAAATTTTGCACTACTTCTACTAATCGTTTATCAGGCTTTACCCCTTGTTCTGAACAAATATGGCCCAGATATACTACCTCTTTCCTTAAAAACTGACATTTTGAAGGCTGCAACTGAAGGTTGTGTTCTCTGAAGCGCTGAAAAACTTCTCGTAGTTTGCTGTTATGTTCGTCCAAACTCTTAGCAAATATCACGACATCGTCGAGATACACGAAGCATTTAATCCCTTGAAGTCCCGTCAGAATTCCGTTCAGTAGGGATTGAAAAAATGGGGGAGCCGTTTTTAAACCAAATGGTAATCGTTTATAATGGAAATGATTAAAATTGGTACTAAACGCCGTTTTTTCTCTGTCTTTTGGGTCGATTAATACTTGGTGGTACCCGTTAGCTAAATCTAACGTGGTGAAGTATCTAGAATGACCCAAACGATCTAAGATGTCGTCAATTCGGGGAAGGGGATAAGAAAAGGGGATGCAGACTTTGTTTAGTTCTCTGAAGTCTACACATAGCCGATACTTTCTTTTACCGTTATCATCTACTCCTTTCTTAGGAATTAGAAGTACGGGGAAATTAAATGGACTGTCACTAGGTTCGATGATATCGTCCTGGAGTAATTTTTTGAGTTGTTCCTGACACTCTTCTCGATGGGCTTCTGGCATGCGATATTGCTTTTTGTGTATGGGGGCCGTATTAGCCATTAACGGTAACTTAAAGGTCTTCGTCGGGGTGTAAGACAATTTATCGCCTGGCAAATGAAAAATATCACTGTATTCGTAGCAAATATGGGTTACTCCTTCACTTTCTTCGAAGTTAAGGTCTTCTCCCAGCACCAGTGATTCCCTCATTAGCTTGAGCCGTTGTTGGCGGTTATCAATCTTACCCTTACCCCGTCCTAGTGGATGCACAGTATACTTACTCAATTTTTCAAGCCTCGGCCTGAAATTCACTAGTTCAACGGGCTCCCTTCCTGCGTTAATAATACCTACCCACGCTTTACCGTTCCTTGGCTTAATTATAGCATTCCCACAATACACTCCTGGCCTAATTTCTTCCGCCAAGCACACTAAATCTTCCTCACCTATGACAGGAATTTCCAACAGCCGTTCTGTTCTTGGGTTCAACTTAATTCTTGTCCCCTGAGTGGTTTTACTCTTTCCTAAGTAATACTTTTCCTTTCGCTGTGTAAGATGTACATTTTCGCTCTGAGCCTCTGCGTAAGCTGTAGCTTTACAGAGGTCGCGCTGGACTTCCATGCGAGGAATTTCCATCTCCTTTTCCCTTTTTCCTGCTACACCTTCTTGTTCTCTGCTCCCCATCGGTTTAGTCCTATTGATGGGTGCTTCTTGAGAATCTTTTTGATTCGTTCCCGTGATAAGGGACTCGACCAATTGTACGAAAGGCCACTCCTCAGCTGTTAGAGCTGGCTGTACATCATCTTCTTTTGGAAAAGTCATCTTTCTTTCTTTTATTTGACCATCTTGGTAAGATTCTACTTCTGAAAGATACTTTGTGAGGCTATCTGATACCACGCCCGCTTTGGATATAATGTCGCGCAAGGCTGCGACTCGATTCTTCATTCGTTGCTGAATCTCTTTTGGGGAAGAATACACTGACTCTTCTTTCTGGATAAACTGGTGATGATTGTCCTGGGTGCTTTCCTTCAACTCTATTAACTCGATTTTCTCCTTTCCAGTGATGCATCCAAAAAGAGGTTTTTCTTCCTTTATTTTCTCCATGCCTTTCACTGACAGCTTTCCATTTATACAATCAATGACTGCTTTGTCCTTCAGGAACTCGATCCCCAGAATACCGTCAGCTGTAATCGAATTAGTGTCATAAATGGTGTTAAACTCGCATGGCTGTTCTACTCCACCCATGCGTAGTGTGGCTTGGGAAGTTCCAATTGAGCTTTCTTGTGCCCCAAACAACCCTCCAATCATTATTTTCTTGAGAGTTTGTATAGGCGTGTTTCCTTTAATACGATTTACCGTAATTATATTACATGTTGCACCTGTATCTATTAATAATGTTAATTTACCCGTCAGATATAGGTATTCTGATTCTACTGAGATAATGCAATTATTTAACAAACTTAACTCTATGAAACTGGCTTCTTTCTGTGAGGTTTTCATGGTCTTAAATTCCGTTAATTGAAGGCAGCTGCGGATAATTCCCCCAGCTGCCGCTCCCCGTTTCCCTTCTTTAGAGCTTCTTGTTCCGCTAGATATTTCTTCAAGCAGTTTGCGGTATAATGATCACAGGTTCTACAAAATTGGCAATAAAGGATTTCTGGGTCTGTTTGCAGCTGTCCTGGAGAACCAATTGAAGTATCCGCGAAACTTATGCTTTGTCTTCGGCAACTAGCAGTATCGTAACCATAGTTTCGGCATTTTACACAGTATGGTGGCTGTTTTCTTGATTGGCATTCCCTAGCAATATGCCCTCTTTGCCCACACTGGAGGCACTGGATGGGCCTAGGCGGCGTTGCCCTAGCCTGTGATCCACGATATATTCCTGCTGTTGCTGGAGATGGGCCCTTCTGTACGGCTTCTCTGAATGGTCTGCTGGTATTATTGTTGAAACGATTAGTCCCCCAGCTATCTCGCATTGTTTCGGAATTCAGTTTTCGCCCACTTCCCCAGACTTCTGGTTCTCTACTCTGGAGCCTGGTTGCATCCTTCTCGAAATAACTAGCTTCTTCTTGTACTTCATCTAGAGATTGGAATCTCTTTCCCGTCAGATGCACTTGCGTTGCCTTATTCCCTACGCCTGCTTTAAAAGTAGCCACTGCGTCAGCTTCCAATTCTGCTATTAGTCCCCCTTCCTTATTTGGGTACTTAGCTGTGACTGCTGTTACTGTTTAGCAATTGCTAATTATTTCACTAAAATGCGCCCTTGGCTGCTGGAAGAATCTTCCGTATATTGGGCCATAACATAGGCAGTTGGCCCTTTTTTATTCAAGACCACGTAAGGACCGTCCCTCTTAGGTAATAATTTAGCTGTTATGCCGCGTGCCGCTTAACTTCGACCTTGGACCGTAACCCAAACGAGATCTCCTGGGTGGAAGTTTGATTCGGGACGTCGTTTTGCGTCAGAGTAAGTCTACCGTCTGTCCTGCTCTTTGTCTATTGTTTCTTGAGCGTCCTTCAGGCCTGCTGCGAGGCGTTGTAGGTAGGGAGTCACCTCATCTATAAAATTTCCTGATATCGCCACGTGTGAGATATTGTCGATGACTTTTTGGGTTGTCCTAAGCTCTCTACCGAAAGTAAGGTAAGCTGCGGAGTAACTGGTTCCTTGATATCTTGCTGTGTTCATAGCGAGCCTTGCTGATGGTAGTTTTCCATCCCGGGTGTTGTGCTCGTTCCTAACTAGTATGCTTAACCTTGGCTTTAGGTCACGATTTTTCCGTTCGACGGGGTTCCCTTCTGGATGGTAGACTGGGCACGCCATAGCGAAGAAAGACTTCTGAAACAGAAGTAATTCCGCAAGCTGTTACAGTAGATTCCGTAGGGGGAAAAGTTCCACCCACAAGCAGTATCCATGTGTTTCCATTTGCTGTTTTAGGTAGCGGACCGAACAGATTTATGGATATGATTTGGTAGACGTGATTGTAGTAGTCGTGAAGGCTTTAAGTTGGTAGGTTTGTAACGTTGGTATTCGTTACAATATCTCACGTATTGGCTTATACAGTTGCTCATCCCTGTCCAGTAATAGCTGTCTGTGAGACGTTGAATGGTCCGCTCGATACCATAGTGACCAGTCGTTGGAGCGTCATGGAAAGCTTGCAATATGCTTTCGCGTTAATGTGCGGATACCACCAGTTGGGCGTCTTCGGTTTCTGTCTGGGGCGACTATCTATATAGAGCTCCGTTGCTCGTTATATATCCTTTGGATGTCCATCTGGCGTATTCTTCATCTGGAGAACTTTTCTCGAAGCAACCGATGATTTTTGATAGGTCGGGGTCCTTGAGCTGCTCTTCCCTCATATTTTCAGCAGTACGACGTGGCATGTCAATTTCCACACTTGCAGCCTCCGCAGTTGAGGTACTAAGTTGTGTATCTTGCGGAGTGTATCAGCGACGACATTCACTTTACCAGGTGTGTATTTTATCTTGAGGTTGTAGGGATGAAGGCTTAACGCCCATTTCGCGAGTCGTCTGGATGGTGACTGTACGGACATCAACCACTTTAATGGTTGGTTATCTGTTGCTATCATCACATTGTTTCCCTGTATATATCCACGGAATTTAGTGACAGCCCAAGCGACTGCTAAGGCTTCCCTCTCAGTTATGCTGTATTTCGTCTCTGCAGGAGTCAACAACCTACTTGCATATTCTACAGGCCTCTCGTCAGTGCCCTCCCCTTGCAATAGGGCAGGGCCGATTGCGTAGCTACTTGCATCCGTTTGAAATGTGTAGGATTTAGTTTCATCTGCCGGAGAATTGGTGTAGAGGTTAAGCGTCTGTTTAGCTCATCGAAAGCAACCTGTTGACTACTTGATTATTCCCAGAGAGATGATAGACGTTTCGTCACTTTTGCGAAATTGGGCTCAAAGCGACGGTACAATGACCACGTCTGAAGAAAGGTTATCAACCATTTTTAGGTTCTTTGGTGGCTGCCTCTCTAAGATTTCGTCCATCTTTGTCTGGTCGACGCTTATACCGCTCTCTGCAATGATATGACACAAAAATTTAATTTCTGGACAACAAAACTTACATTTTTTCCTATTGATTCGTGGTTGGGACTTCCCCAGTATATCAAACACTTCCTCTAGGTCCTTTAAATGTTGCTTGAATGATGCTGATAGAATTAGGAGATCATCTAGGTACACAAGACTTTTCACACTGCTGCACTTTGTTTGGAGGCGAGTCATCATTCTTTGGAAGGTGGCTGCCATATAACGCAGTCCGAAAGGGATCCTTCTAAACCTGTATAGTCCGAATGGTGTGATGAGTTTGGTTTTATCTTTATCTTCATCGCGTACTTCTATCTGCCAGTACCCGGCGTACAGGTCAATGGTTGACATGTACTTTGTACTCTGTGCTGAATGTAGGAAGTCAGCAATTCTGGGTAGTGGATAGGTGTCAGGTATGGTTGCTGCGTTAAGATTGCGGTATACAACGCAAACTCGGATGGAACCGTATTTTCTGGGGACCATTATTACGGGCGTCGCCCAGGCTGATTCACATTCTTCTATTATTTCGTCATTGACCATCTTGGATATAATTCTTGCCTAAGAACTTCCCGTTTTCTGCTGGGTTAGTCTGTATGGTGGTGTTGCGATGGGTGGACTTTTTCCCGTGTTTATGTGATGGTCGACGAATTTGGCTGGTGGCCCTTTTTAAATATATAAATCGGCGTTGTTGTCAAGCAATTTATTAAGCTGAGGGTGCTCTGTATCGGTAAGATTGGGAGCGTCATCACTTTGTAGAGGCGGGCCTTAGGTACTGAACCCGGAAATTTCGATGTCATCAAGGTTTCTAGCCATGGAAAACTTAGAGTAATCTCCTGTTCGCTTCTTAAGTGTGTCCGGAATCGGATTTACTGGAGTTGGCAGTCTTATGCCCAGGCGAATGCATGGTGGGTCGAAGATGTTAGGGACATCATAAGGAATTTCCGGTGTCACTGGTTGAGATGAAACGACAGTTGTTTGGATTATAGGTAGGTTCTTGCCTTCTTTCTGTCAAAGGTCGAATTTTTTTTTGGGATGATGTTTGTCATACATTTCATTATTTTGCATGCTTACTTTATTAAGTATCTTATTTCTAGTAGATTTAAAGTTCAGTTGGTTCAGCTCACCATTTGTCGAATGTACACTGAATCCTCCCCTTCTGATGGCAGATGTACTTCTTCTTCTCTGCTAATCACGCTATCACTCGTTGAATTGATGACTGTGCTATTGGTATTACTCTAGATTGGGCAGGTATGGTCCAGACTGAAAAAAATTATCCTTCCTCAAATCGGATGCTACTTGCTAGTATCCTCTCAATTGGGGTAGGGAAATTTTTAACATTCGACTGCTCTTCTGACATTAAAATGTGCAGATTTGATTGATAACAGTATTCCACATCATTATTTCACTGTCAATGCCAAAAAGGCTAAAACGCTAATTGATTCGCACTTGTTAATTATTTTGTGAACTTATTTAACTGTTTTCTGCAGCAATCACTACAATTTTTTTTTGTATGTTAGCTGTACAGTTTCGCAATGGTATATTGTGAACTGCAATTAAAAAATGACGCTGAGAATTAATCTGTAATACTCAACAGGTGTGTTGAGGCAAGATAATCTCAGGTGGTTGACCAAGTAGCTGTAGAAGATTCAACAGTGTGTTGAATCTGCGTACAACTATAGTGCAAGCCTTTGTTTTACCTTTTGTATTGCTGGAATAAATCTAGATCCGACAGTGTGCCGTAACTTGATTCTCGATGGGCTGATAACAGGTAAAAATAAACGTTCTTACTATCGGGTATAGTAGAAAAAACTTAAGTTCAGACTAAACAGTGTGTCTAATCTGACCTTGATGCTGGAAGGAGAGTGCTTACGAAGTAATAGCCACTTGACTCTTGGTTATACTGTAATTTTATTATCCAAATGCATGAACTTTTGTACAAAAATTATCACAGTAAAAAATATTTTAACACAAAGATTACAAAATATAAAAAATAAACAAGATTTTACGGAACTAAAATTTGTTTACACAAACTGTAAACAAAAGCCAAAAGATATTACGGAAATAAGTTTGTTTACAAAAATTGTAAACAGAAGCAAAAGAAGCTAGAAAAAGCAATTGCGAAAGAAATGGTAAAAAAAAAAACAAAACAAGATATGATTTTATCAAAAGTTAAGCAATTGCAAAAGAATGTATGTACATTATTCTATATTCTATAAGTATTTCACTGAGTCGCGCAATTAATCGAGCGTTTTACTACCTGTGGTGGCAGCAAAACATGCAGCGTGCGCAATTTGTTTATGAAGTAAGCTTCTGCTGCACTCAATTAACTGTGGCATATTGACCTTCGCTAATTTGGATGATGTTCGATCTGTTCGGGAGCTGAACATGTTGGGGGCCGGCACTTGCTAAAACAGCGTCGAAGCGTTTTTGAATTGATGACCCTGACATTGATTGTCGTCTTGGTTTACTTGGCGGGTATTTTGCAGGTGGTGCAGAGTTTTTTGAGTGGAATGCCGTAATTGTATGCAAGTAGCACAATAACAAGTACTACTATAACAACCGTGGCTGTTGAAATTGAATACACCATGAATTTTCCTTGGACGTCCTTCATCTGCAGCAGGTCGGGATGTAAGCTGTAGTCCAGGAATTGCTCACTTGGACGAATCAAGAGCCCCGGCTGAATCATTCGAGGGGCCTTGCTGAAATTCAGTGATGCTGCTACTGGTGGCGTTTCCATGATGTGACTCGTTATGACATCAAACCTTTCATCTATGGTAGTTTTAAGTGTAACTTCTTTGGTCTTGATGAAGCAACCGTCGTTGAGATGTATGATGCCAGTGGTGTTTGTAAGAATCTCTTCTCTTACTCCTTTATATACCGTTGCTATAATTCTGGCCTTCGTAGTAACATACAACCAGGTGTTTACCATCATCAGTGTTTTCCAGACAATTCCATTCAGACTTAGGTGCTGCATTTCACACATGTTTGTTGTGTGACGACCGTAGATCTCATCTATGACGCAGGATGGACTATGATCAATATTATGAATAATTGTCGGAGCGCAACGGTAGACGTGGGATCCGGATATCTTGCATGCCTTTAGTTCTTCTTCCTCTAAGTTGAAATAGGTTTCATGGTTGAAATTAACGGCGAAAGTAGAAGATTTTAAGTTGGCTACTGCGAAAGAGTCATTTGTAATTATCTGAGGTATTGATGTGATGTGCATCAAATCGTACAAGTTCTTTTCTATGATGCTGAAGTAGCCATATAATTTCAGCGTGCCGTTGGTTGCGTTGACTTCTAGACGGTGCTGAGGTGTTCTGTCGATAAGAAGATCAGCGCCAGGCTTTATTGAGACATTTTTTATTAACTCGTCGATGTCTTGTGATGTTATAAAGTCTAGGATGTGCGCGGGCGCATGTAGTGCGTTTATTCAGTCATTGTATTCGCTCTGGAGTTCATTATAATAATTTTCAGCACTGATGTAGGTCGACAAAACTTCAATGCTGACTCTATTGTGATCTGCAGTAGAGTACCAGGTGGCCATCTCATTTATGGAGCCAATTGCCTTTTCCAATCGTGCATCGAAGTGTTTAAGCGTCTCTTCTATGACCGTATTCGAACGGTTTATTCTTTGATTGAGAAAGAGAACCTGTTGGTTGGTTGATTGCAAGATGTTTTCTTGGTTGTGTTGAAGATGTTCTATCTCTGAATAGACTTCATCATTTACTCCAAATATACCTGTGAGTAGCCTACCAAAAATGCCTCTCCTGCTTCGGTGCTTTTGCTGGATGAAGTTGATGATTTGACTGGTGGACTTGAGCAAACCTTGTCATTTTGTTGATAAATGCTGAAATAGCACTTCACAGTGAGTTATATCCGTGAGAATCTTGTTCTTTTCGCACATTTCTTTTACACGTTCCCAAGTGCTGTCAATTTTTTTCTGGTCTTGAATGGCCTCATCTGTAGGAAAGGTTATCTGTAGCCTCAGATTCCCCCTTTTAACTTGTGCATGTCCCAAGTTTTCTATGTAAAGACCTGGTTTAGGTTGGAAAATCGTGTAATCTTGAGCAACGGCTACTGTGATCCAGTACAGAATTAACAACGTAGTCTGCAGGAATTTTGCTGCCCAAGTGCAAGGTGCTACTTTTCTCCTTTTAATTGGTGAGCCGATATTGCTCAGGGCTTCTTGAGTATTGCTATCCTTCAGTAGTTCTCGATTGTCTGCTCTTGTTGGTTTATATGTTGCTCGCGTTTTTGCGGCCTTTTAGGAGGTCTAGATTGGGAATCTGAAATGGTAGTCACTCTTGTGCTTACCTTCAGTGACGGTGTTTGTGCCTCGGAGTGATGGATATTTAACGGGAGTTGGCATAATTTATTCAACGGTCTTTTCTTGATGTCGTTTCTGTATTGTACGGATACAATGCGGACGACGTTATCTTCGCCAGGATGGAGCTCGACAATGCGGCCCAATGCCCATTTTTGTGGTGGAAGGTTATCGTCCTTGACCAATACTAGTTCGCCAATGTTGGGATTTTCCCTCTTGGTCTTCCATGTGCTTCTCTGCTGTAGCGTTGTTAGATATTCCGCAGACCATCTTTGCCAAATTTCTTGGTGGTATTTTGTAAGCTGTCTCCATTTGTCATGCACCTTTGTATCCGTAATATCAGGTTCTGGTGGTGCTAGTAAGGGTCGGCCTATTAAACAGTGTCCTGGAGTTAATGCCTCAAGATCCTGGGGATCACTTGATTGTTGGCCAATCGGTCTAGAGTTCAGGCATGCCTCCACTCTATAAATGACGGTTATGAACTCCTCATAGGTTAGGAGCGTTTCACTTAGTACCCTTTTAAGGTGAGTCTTCACAGATTTTACTCCAGCCTCCCACAGCCCACCAAGGTGTGGGCTTCCTGGCGGAATGAAACTCCATTCCGTGCCATCATTGGCTGTGATTTCAGCAACATATTTTGTTGACTGTGTTATTGCTTCCTTCAGATCCTTGTCCAATTTGTTGTGGGCACCAACAAAATTGGCGCCATTGTCAGAGAATATCTGCTTGGCATTTCCCCGGCGGGACACAAATCGTCTATACGCTGCTAGGAAGACATCCGAGGTGAGGTCACTTACCAGCTCGAGGTGAACTGCTTTGGTAACCATGCAAATGAATAGCGAAATATAACCTTTTAGTGTTTTGGTGCCCCTTCCTTTTGCCATTTTTGTGATGAAGGGTCCTGCGTAATCTATGCCACAGTGGGAAAACGGTGGACCTGGTGTGATTCGGAATGTTGGCAGATTCCCCATGAGTTGTTGGGGGAATCTTGCCGGTGTCTTAGACAGGTAATACATCTGTGAATTCTCGACTGTTCAGTGCGTTTTGCATTAATAACCCAATACTGTGACTGCAGATAGTTTAATGTGAGCTGGGTTCCTCCATGCAATGCGCGTGATCAATTATCAAATTTGTTGCATGATGTTTTTGGGGAAGTAGCATTTGATGTTTGGTGTCTTCAGATAGCGTTGAATGTTTTATTCGACCTCCGAATCGTAAAATCCCTTCCTGGTTGTAGGTCCAAAGTATTTATTACTGCTGTAACCAGATTTGCTAATAGTGAGGCACCAGAGAGTTCTAACCGTGGGAGAGAGATCTTTCGCTTTAAGGGAACTACCTTAGTTTTAGCTGTGAGCATTGTGACGTGAGTTTTCCCATGACAATCTGTAGTACGAGCATACACAACAGCAGCACAACTCTTTTCAGAAGCATCACAAAATCCGTGAAGCTGGATTTCATTGTTTCGACGGTAGTTTATCCATCGAGCAATCTCCAGTTCACCCAGCTCCTTTTCAAGCCCTTGCCAGGCCTTCGTTACTTCTAAGGGTGCTTCTCTGTCCCAGTCTGTTTGTTCTCTGCACAGTGACTGCATTATCAGCTTTGCTGTTATGGTTACGGCAGAGAGCCAACCCAGAGGTTCAAAAATGGAAGCAATTTTTGATAGCAGTGTTCGTTTTGTTATGCTGTTGCTTGCTCCATGTGTTTTTAATTTAAAGCGGAATTCATCACGGATTGGATTCCAATGAATTCCTAAGGTTTTTATTGTGTCCTGCTCTTTAATCTCCATGATCCCTTGCTCTATTATTTCCTCTTGTATATTTCTCAGAAGACCATCATCGTTAGCCGTCCATTTCCGCAGATTGAAGCCACCAGCTCGTAGCAATGCAATTGTCTGCTCCTGTAATTCAAGAGCCTCTGATTTGGTGTCAGCCCCTGTAAGCATATCATCCACGTAGAAGTCAGTAGAAAGTATTTCTCTTGCTATTGGATAGTTGCTGCCTTCATCTTTAGCTAATTGCTTCAAGGTTCTTACTGCAAGATACGTAACAGGACTTGTGCCATAGGTAACTGTATTTAATTTGAACTCCTGGATGGGTTCTGTTGGATGTTGCCGCCACAATATCCTTTGATAATTCCTGTCAGACTCTTTAATGTTGATCTGTCTGAACATCTTCTCGATGTCAGCAGTGTAAACATAGCGGTGCTTTCTCCATCTTAATATGATCTGTGTAAGATCTTGTTGCATTTTAGGGCCGCAATGAAGCAAATCATTGAGGCTTAGTCCAGATCTTTACTTTCACGATGCATCAAAGACAACTCGCAGCTTAGTTGAGGAGCTATCGGTTTTAAGTATGGCGTGATGCGGTAGATAATAGACGTCAGACTGTTTTCCTGCATACGGTTTGGCAGGACTCATGTGCTCCATTGCAAGATATTCTTTTAAGAAGGCATTATATTCCACTGATAGTTCTGGTTCCCTTTAAATTTCAAAACTTGCCGCTATATTTGAATATAAACAAGTTCAGAATCCGCCAAAAAGTCATTCCAGTTTTGAAATTTGTCAACTGAATATCAGTGCGGTCAGTTTTAATTTCAGTTTTTTTCATTTTCTTTTATTTTATTTTTGTTTTTTTTATCATAAAATGGAGGAATTACTCGAGATCGTTAACTCGGAATCACTAGATTCTGTCGACGTAGGAATTACACCTTCTCCTCCGGAACTCTTAATCCCTCCGAAGAAAATAAGGCCTATCAGCCCACTACCTCCAACACCAAAAAATGGTCGTAAAAGCAAGTCGACCATCGTCCGACCACCACCTCACGAAATTATACCCGTGAAGAAACTTCTCGGGCCATTTGAAGCAAGGCCTGCGTCGCCCAAGGTAAAAAGGCTGCAAAAGGAAGCTAAACCGAAGGACGACTTCAAATTCAAAACCAGGCCCAGGGAAAACAACTCAGCAATACGAGTGCACACTCAGCCAAGAGTACCTACATCAAAAGGGCTCAAACCAAGGCCTAGTGAGACCAGTCCAAAACCTCGAATTCCAGCTTGGCCACGTGGTCTCGGAAAAGGGCTTCCAGCACCAAGCATGCCAGTTCTGCTTGAAACAAGCATCACTGATATCAACGCGCCTAATCACAACCTAGAGGTGCAGACTTCTGTACCGCCTCAGCATATCCACAAAGGTTCATCAAATTCTGAGGTACATACCAGCAAGAAGAATATGTTAAAACGTCCCAATCAAAATCCTACAGCAACAAACACGTCTTCAACAAAAAGGAGCGATTCAACACATCAGGATGCTAGATTGGAACCACTACCACAATTAGTGGATCTTCGGCTTAGTCACCCGGACCAAATCAGAGACCAAGCACTTTCAAAAACAAAAAAACAGACAGCACCAAAAATGACGCATATATCTCAAATACGTCAGAAGTAACATCAGTTGTACACACTTCGAGTATATGTGACATCATGAAACCTACAGCTAATGAAATTCCTGGAGATTTGAAAAATGCAATATGGTCCACCCCAGACGTCTTGCAAATTTAGCAATCTGCATTCATCCCGTGGAATAAGATCAGAGAAGCAAAGAAATTCTTCAGATTTCACCTTCCAGACGGCAAAACAATAAAAATGACGAAAAGAGGAAAAAGATTTCTATTCACTATTCAGAGCACAGTAAGTTAATTTACAACACTTCTATTAAAAAAAAAAAACTTTATATATATATATATATACAAAAATAGCAGTTGCCTCTCAATAATTATTTTTTTTGAGGCGGGAGGATGTTCGGGCCACACCAATGTCCCTCGATGATTTCCTAATTCTTTCCCAATATATGCTCCTAAAAGGGTAAAAACAAAGAAACCACAAAGTATCTAGTTCTAAATAATAAAATTTTAGAATACTTATCTGAAAGAAAAAAACGAACAACTTCCTATACAATATTCCGATCATCTGTTCAGCTAGAAGTGCTTCAAATTAAGCTACAAACTTTCAGATGGCTCCTCTTCACGAAAGATTGTTGATCTATAAAATAAATATAAACTTTATCAATAAAAAGAGGAAAATAAGTACCAAGTATACCTACCGCAGTATATTTACGTTTTCGTAATGTCATTCAAATGACATTACATTACTTCAGATGTTCTCGCCTTCGCCGCAGCCAGAGTTCAGTGCAACTCAATGGTCCATTATGACGTCACATGGGAGCCGCCGTCAAAGTTTAACAAACCTTGAAAACGAACGTTGCCAAGGCAACCCATCATGAAGCCGAAACGTAGCGGTTCGGCGGCTATAAAAAGGCGACGAGCTGCAGCAGAATCATCCATTCCCAATTCAGAATTTGATCTGAAAACATCAGAATTTACTCTGATTTTCCTAATCATCCAAACCAAATCTTGTTTGCATCCCACACCTAAGTAGGAATTTACTCCCACTGCAGAAATTTAATTCTGCTAATTCCATCCCACACCTAAGTAGGAATTTACTCCTACTGCAGGCATTTAATTCTGCTAATTCCATCCCACACATAAGTAGGAATTTACTCCTACTGCAGGAATTTAATTCTCCTAATTCCATCCCACACCTAATTAGGAATTTACTCCTACTGCAGAAATTTAATTCTGCTTATTTTTCATGTCCCACCTGAGTAGGAATTTACTCCTACTGCAGGCATTTAATTCTGCTTATTCCATCCCACACCTAAGTAGGAATTTACTCCTACTGCAGAAATTTAATTCTACTTATTTTTCATCTCCCACCTGAGTAGGAATTTACTCCTACTGCAGAAATTTAATTCTGCTTATTTTTCATCTCCCACCTGAGCAGGAATTTACTCCTACTGCAGAAATTTACGTCTGCATTAATCTCTATCAGACATCTCAGTAGGAATTTACTCCTACGGAAAAAATCTACTTCTGCCTTCCTTAGCAGGAAGCTACTCTTATTGCAGAAATTTACTTCTGCCAAATTATATTTATTTTATCATTGCTCCCGTGCTTAGACGTGCAGCAAAAAACTTCTATTTTTATTTTCGAGTTACTTCATTGAATTAACAGTGGATTTTCTTTTCTTTCTTTCAGAAATAAAAGGAGAACAAATCTCTGTGGCAGTATTTTTTTTTTGAATTAATGAATTTATGTTGAATTGTTAGCTTAAGATAGTATAAGTTTTGAATTCTTAGAGGTATAGTAATAAGTTAGGTTAGTTATAAGAACATTGAATTTGTGATAGTAGCAATATATTGAAAATAAAGAATTTTATATTTGAATTGATAAAAGTTGAGTTATCCTTTCACAACCGGCACCCCCCTTTAGCTTGAGTTTTGTGTTTTGGCTTAAATCTGCCTGTCCTTCCATTACTGGTATAGTTGCATTCCGGTGTAGTGCCTCTATTTGCTCGTTTAAGTTTTTCTGTTTTGTGTGGC
Source organism: Dioctria linearis (assembly GCA_963930735.1). Taxonomy (NCBI): domain Eukaryota; kingdom Metazoa; phylum Arthropoda; class Insecta; order Diptera; family Asilidae; genus Dioctria; species Dioctria linearis. The sequence goes on along the minus strand of OZ005740.1, from coordinate 247,549,453 downwards.
ACAGATAGTGTAAATCACATTTCGCACAGTTTAGTTTAATGATATTGTTCCAATCTTCTGTTTTTTTCTTTTGGGACGTATGGTTTCCGTGGTAGTATTTTCTATCGCGGTTGTTGTTATTCTCTCTATATTTACTTCTAAGCCTGGTTTTTGGTGCGTTATAGGGTACTAGTCTGACTGTGTCGATGGCATTGTGGATATCTACTATGAGCTTCTCGGTGGTGCAATCGCTAAAGGGTATCCTAATGAAAGTGCCTAGCCTAGGGGGGTTGCTCTTGACTGGGTCTATTTTGCTGGGATAGGGGATATTGGCCGCTGCTAGTATTTTCTCCTGTTTGTCTCTTGGTAGCGCGGCCTTTTGTTGTCAATCAGTTCCTTGGTTAGCCTTTCACTTTCTCTATTTGGTATTCTGGGTTTGTTACCTCAAGTGCATATGTTATCCTATGTATTATCGTGTTTGTTTTATATATGGTTGGCTGATTAGAGTAAAAATTGATCAATCTGTTCGATGAGATTTCTTTCCTGTACCATTTTGTTTTCAAGGATGTTGGAGTTCTAATTATGGTCAAGTCTAAATAGTTGATTTGCTTATCGGTGTTTTCTTCCTCCATGGTTAGTTCCATGTCTACGTTGTGTTCGAGCAGTTTCTTGACGTTGTGTATACTGCTCTTTCTGGCGTATAACAAGAAGTCGTCCACATATATCCTAATGAATGTTACGCCCATTGCTTGGAATACATAGAGGATTATGTTGACTGTATAATCAATATATATACGGCATATTTGCTGGATGTTCTGCCTCCCATGGATGTACCTTTAGCCTGTTTGTAAATGTTTCCGTTTATTTTGAAATAGTTTGATTGATATAGGTCCAATTCAATTAGGTTCTTCAGATTCTGGATATTATAGGTGTCTTCTATTCGTGGACCTATAGTCTTTCTGATTAAATGTGTGAGTTTCTTTAAGTTTAGATTGTTGAACATGTGTCTGACGTCCATGGTATACAACTCATATCCTTCTATGATTTTTAGGCCTATCAATTCTTCCCTAAGTGTGGCTATATCCTTCACATTAGGGTCGAAACAATGGGTCTCATTTTAGGTTGGGGTTTGTGGATTTTTATTAGCGGTAGCGTTGGTCTGCTTCTTTTGATATACAATCCCTTGTCTCTGATGAGGTTCATTTTGTGTTTGTACGATAGTTCGATACTTCGTAAGATTCTCTCTTCGTTGTCCTTGTTGATTATTTTGTATATGCCTTTCTGAATTCCTTCCTCTATCATTTCGTTTAATAGGGTGTTGTACAGGGTAACGGTGACCTTGCCTTTATCGGCTTCCATTATGGTTAAGTCTGGTCTATCAACGAGCATGGTCTTGATTCGTCCTGCTTCCATATTTATTTTGTGATCTATTTTGGTTCGCTTGCGGTTTATGTTAGTATTGATGTATTTGTTTGTGTGCTTTGCAAGGATGTTAATTCTTTGTCTGTAGTTAATTGGGTCTGCTTCTTGAGTAGTGTCTGCTATGTTGTTCAGGGTGATGAGTGTTTCAGTTCTGTTAATATTTTCTGTGGGCGGCACGAATTTGTGGCCGTATGACAGAATGGCTTTCATGTCCTGATCCATCCTGAGTCCTCCCGTTATCTGTCTCAGTGTCATTGTGGTATGGTGGTGTGTCTGTGGTGATAGAGAGAAAATGGATATTGACCGCATGTGACTAGGATGGTACTCGTTTTCCACATCCGCTCCCTGGATGAGCGTATCATCAGATTCTCTGGGTTTACTTGTTCTATGTGTTATGAATGATCAAGGTTCGGTGACCTATCACACATGCATGTTTATTTGTGGATATGTGGTGAATCCGCACCCAATTCAACTCTTACTTTCACTTCGGTCTTCCCAGGTATGAGTACTATTACAGTGCCGAATTAATGACTCGAAGGGGTCGTGTTTTAGTTCCCGAACGTTCACAGCACTGTTCAGCACATTCTTGAGGCTTACAGTGTACTGGCGGGATGCGGTCATCTGGCGCCTTCGTCTTTTCTTTTATCGCCCTGAGTGCTCAACGTGATGTTGTTCTTTTCTAGGAACACTCATAAGATTAATCAGCCCTATAGGGGAATAATATTTGTGATGCTTCAAATCCCTTTCAATCTGAGAGCGCACATTGTTCACCTCTTGTATACAGGAATGGCCAGGTAAAGAGTATTTCATTATAACCGATTATAGCGCAGGATATTCATTAAGTACATACATTTTAAAATGCCACTACAAAATATTGGATTGCGATTTTTCGGTACGCAGGAATCACTCCATGTAATCAAGTGGTCAATTTCGTATTCCTCTAGAACAGGGATGCACAGACTTATTAAGACTAGGGGCCACTCGGGCAAATCATGAACTGATGGCGGGCCGATAGAAGTATAGGTAATTAAAGACAATAAAGAATTGATAATATTGTATTAAAATTGAAAAAGAATTTATTAATTTGAAACGTGGCACTGCATAGTGCTTACAATCTTTTTTATATTTGGCTCAAATTTACTTGTAGCAACACGTAAAACTGCTTCCAAACTTTCATTTGCAAGGCGGTTTCGATTTTTTGTTTTATTATTATTTAGTATTGAAAAAGTTTGTTCACATATATAGGTAGAACCAAATAAGCTGGCACATTTCAGAGCGTTTATGCGCAACTCTTTGTACGTATTTTTATCAATGCAGCGGTAAAAGTTCAGCAAGTCTCCTTCGTTGAATTTGTTGCGTAAATCTTGGTCGTTTTGAATGTCGATAATTTCTAACTGCATTGACTCTGGCGCATTTTCAACTGAAATCGTGAAAGGATTGCTGAATATGTCCAACAGAGGTTTCACTTTTTTAAACTCCGAAAATCTGTCTTGAAAAGATTGAATCAAAATATCTAGCTTTTCTACATAACTGAAATTAATCGCAGTTTTGTTGAATTTTTCAGCCATTTTCTTATAATTCGGAAAATGATTGTAATTTCCAGAATTCAATTGCGATCTGAAAAGTGTCAGCTTGCATTGAAAGGATGATACATGAGCATAGAGCTGGGATGTCAGTTGATTTTTGCCTTGAAGCCGTGTGTTCAAGACATTCAAATGATTTGTAATGTCAACTAAAAAAGCCAAATCACACAACCAATCAGGATTTTTAAGTTCCGGGACATCCCTTTGCTTTTCCGCCAGAAATATTCCAATTTCTTCCATTAAATTTAGAAATCGTTCCAGTGTCAATCCACGACTTAGCCACCTTACTTCTGTATAATACAGTAAATCTCCATATTCGCTTTCGATGTCATCAAGGAATTGTTTGAATTGCCTGTGATTGAGTCCTCTTGATTTTATGAAATTTACAGTCGAAACTACCACTTTCATGACATTTTGAAATTCAATTTTTTTAGAACAGAGGGCTTCGTGGTGTATAATGCAGTGAAACTGCATGAGATCTTCAGTGTTTATGTTTTTTTCTTGCAGATGCTTTTTCAGCAAAGTAACTAGCCCGGAATTGACACCAATCATCGAAGGAGCACCGTCAGTCGCAACTCCCGATAATTTTGATAAGTCCAAATCAGTTTTTGAACACTCATCCAAAAGTACATTGAGTATATCAACTCCTTAGGTTTGACCTTTCAATGAACACATTCCTAATAACTCTTCTAAGACTTCAAAATCTTGAGTAACACCTCGTATGAATATGAGAAGTTGAGCTGTGGAACTAATATCAGTGGATTCGTCGAGGGCTAATGAAAAAAATTCAATGATCTTAGTTTTTTTCAGTTAATTGTTCCGCAATACTACCTGACAAAGACATAATTCGTCTTTGGATAGTCATACGATTCAGTTGAATTTTCTCAAACTTTTTTGCTGCTTCTGGACACATTTTCTTAGCGGCAATTTCTATGCATTCTTTTACAAAATCCCCTTCATTGAAAGGGCGACTTCGCTTTGCTATCATTCGAGAAATTTCATAACTAACTTCTGTAGCTGTTTCTGAATCTTGAATGGGTTTAGTAAACATAGCTTGCTGACCAATAAGCTCCCGTTTTAAAGACAACATTTTTTGCTTTCTTAATTCGCCTGTAAACTTGGTAAAAGTAGGATGCTGCGTTTCGTAGTGCCTTTTTACATTATATTCCTTTGCAATCGCAACAGAATTCTTGCAAATTAAACAAACGACTTTGTTATGCGACCATACAAAAAAGTATTTCTCAGTCCAAATTTCTTGAAATTGCCGATTTTCATCTTTAACCTTACGTTTTTTACTAGGTCCTGGCTTGTCCATGTTGCGTTCTAATCCTGGCTAGGATTAACACAGCACCTACAAACAATTACAGTACCTACTTAAATTATCGATCCTTTTTTAAATTACCAAAAATAATTGATTAAATAGATAGGGAAACACTTATTAATAACAGAGTTTTACTTACGATTTCACAACACAATTATACACGGCACTTGACAGGGTTAACACTGCAACAGGAAATCTACGTTGAATGTGGATCAAAATGTATGACACCGGCTAGTCGAGTTAAAATCTACAATAGAACTATTGCCTTCCAAAAACACTGTCGGTCGCTGCGGTTAGCGTGGCTTTTATACCGCGCGTATAGAGTCGAAAAATCTCGAAACCGACTCTGGAAGCTTCGTGTATCTACGCGAGCAATCGGGAATTCGGGACTATTGCTATCTCGCTTGCTCACACCGCGCTAGAAAATTCTTGATTTCTCTACTATTTTGAACTTTATATAAAGGCGGCAAGCGATGTTACTTGACTTAGTATTTTTGGGCGCTTGAGGCGGCGCGGCCGCGGCGTCGTTTCATTCATGAACTGCCGCGGTATTTGAATGATTTTCATAAGTTTTATGGACGTCGCTCACAATATCAAAAGAAACAAAGTACTTTAATATTTATTATTTTGTAAATTACTTTTCGAACATATTTTTTTTGGTTTTATTCTGGAATAGAATTCAATATTTTTCGAATGTACGAGAATATTATTTTTGCTGTTGGCGGGCCACCAGTATTCGACCGACGGGCCGTGGTCTGTGCATCCCTGCTCTAGAACTACCTCCTGCACTACTACCTATATCAGAACCTGCTCTACCTGACTTAGCTACAGTTCTAAGAGTCCTACACTAAACGAAGGACAATCTCGGAATGTCTCCTTTTTTTTGTCATTTTCACGTTCTTTCCTCATATTGTTCTTTTTCTAAATGTGAGCTAAATTTGAAGATGTTTGTTCTACAGAAAAATTCTCTTCTTTTGCGCAACGTTAGATGCTTCGCAGATATCACATCTATTTTTTTTTTTGAATTTGAAATGAAGGAATGAACACCGTAATGAATATTTAGTAGTACATATCCTTCGTGACAGGTTGGACAGGATCTTCTTTGCAGGCAATAACGTACATATCAAATATTTGGCTTTCAGTCCTACAATAATGGGATTCGATGCACGGAAAAGACAGGATATGTTCTCGTACTCTGTCCGTAAATTGCCGTAACAGGACGTGGGAGTGCTTACGAATTGAAAGGGGAGAATCACCAGCCCTTCGTTGTTGAAAATCGAGAATATTAATTTACTTAATGATTTAAAGATAGAATGCATTTGCGCTTCTCCCTTTTTTTTTAATTTGCTTTTCGTACAATAATTTCAATTAATACACGATGTTTTTTTTTTTTTTATTAGAAACAATGACTCTGATTAACTTTATTTAATACAAAATGATTTTTAATGAAAAGAAGAATTCTTATTAGTTTTAGTCAGTGCACGCTAAATCGAGAGTGTCTACTCAACATCTGCCAATTTTTGAACTTTTCACTTGACCAAACTGCACAACTGACGCACCTGACTGTTATTTTATTATCGATATATCGATATCTCAGCGCCAACACCTCCTGAAAACAATTATGACTAAAGCCTAGTGTCGAGTTCGGACAAAGTAAAATTTAAGGCGGTCTCCAAATTATTTACATTAAAATCGCTGGTAAAATTTTGACGTTGATTACTTTGGAGAAAAGAAAGTGACAGATGTTAAAAATCTTATCATTGAAAAGCTTCAAATTGTTTACAAAGTTTACGGATGGACTTAATTAATCTGAAAATTGTTAAGAGAAATGAAATCCTTCAATAAATAAATAAAAAAAATCCAAAAATTTTCAATTAAAATTAAATCCTTCAATAATTTAAAAAATAATCTGAAAATTGTCATAGAAACAGAAAACGTCATCATTTTACCAGCATTTTAATGCTCCGCGCATTGAAATGTTCAGTAAAATAAGTGGAGACATACAATGCGCAATCTATCTTAAAATAGAGAAATATTCACTTTTTACCACTGAACTCCGTACTGCACTAGTAAAATCATCAGTAAAATTTTTGCTTGCGATTTTACCTGCGCTAAAATTTATATGGAAATGTCACATTTTACTCGAACTCGATACTAGGCTTAAGGGTACATAATCACACATGATTGCTGAATATCGGTTAAAGTCATTGGCGCATTATTCATAGAAAGATACGTAGAGGAAACGGCTTATGTACAACTGGAGTGCATTCACCTCAAGTGCAAAAGACCTGGGTGCTGATTAATCTTTTTAGGAATTTCATATCTGTAAATGACTTTTGAAAGGGGTCTGTGAATAATGCGACAGCAATTCTTGATTGTAAAATTAATGTAAGTCGCCTGCTTTTGCAATTTTCAATGATGTGTTCGAATGTCTTTTAGGCAATTTTTGAATGAAAGCAATTGAGCGAGGAAAATTTATAGTTTGTATGGAATGTTTGAGGTCTTTGCCGCGAAAGCTAGATTAGAGCAATGCATCTTTATGAATGAATGATGGGCTTATTGAATTTATATCTATATATGTTTGAGGTCTCGGTAATACAGCTTTATGAAAATAATGAGTGCATCCAACAACTCATTGCAGAAGGCAATTTACTAGAACTATGTATTGATTTTCCTCGTCTATCTGACTTTGCAGTATTATTTACTGACTTTCTTAACTGGACGTTTTATATAGGCTTCTGCGAAATATTTAAAGTTGCCAGATAGAAACGTTTGCGGACTTTCATTGTGTCACTTTTTTAAAAAAAGTATTTGAAAGAAAACTCTCTTTTAGGAGCCTTATCATCATTTCTACGCTTTGGTCTAGCCGTTAAATGCCTCTGTGTTGTTTGCAACAAAAGCATCTTTTTTCATGTTCCCCTAGTGAATAGTAGGGACCTTAAAAGGCTTTCATGTTCAGTGAGGGATACCTATTGCAGTAGAACATTTATATTTGCAGCGGTTTTCACAATCTACATTTGTCTCGGTGAACGAATCCATGAAGCGACAACGGCACATGAAAAGAAATAAGTTTTGGTATTACTTCTGTTGGATTAATAGAAAAAAAATTTATAATCGTCGTTCGTCTTTCCTACGCCTAAACAAATTTTAGGACTTTTAGGGGTTGTTGTGACTCACCACTAAGTCGGCCAGTATTTATCCAAACACTCAGTGATCTTCGGTTTTCTGTAACATATTTATTTACACTTTTACAAAAACTTCTCCGTAATCTTACTATAACCAAACACATTCGCCCCTTTTTGGGCTCTTTTCAATTAATCACAATCAGAAATGCCAAACTCCTAGCTCACTACCGTTTATTACTCAGAGAAAACAACACCCGGCTCCACGACGAACCAACTGCCAGTTATCTAAACTTTTTTCTCTCTCTTTCTTTTTGCAAACTGTTACTGTACAGAATTCAACGGTGTGTTGAATTAAGTTTATTATAACGACGTACCGAAACTCAACAGTGTGTTGAGTTAAATTTACTTGGCTTGGCTTATCCTCTTACCACTGGTGGGGGATGGATAAGCGCTGGGTTGCTTGGGAAGTTGGTAAAGAAACACTCAACGTACTTGATAATACTCGATTCATTTATTTAAAGCTATAGGCTATTTATAATAAAGAAAAAATGCTAACATGCCAATAATAACAAAAATATTTAAAAAGAAATAATTTCTACATAGTAGAGCTATGTTGAATTATTTCAGCATAGATCAAATAAAAAGAAATTTATGGTCAGCTTTTGTTTTTAAAAAGAAATAATTTCTACATAGCAGAGCTATGTTGAATTATTTCAATATAGATTAAAAATAAAGAAAAATGTCTGGTCAGCTTTTTGACTGACCTGGTAAAACAAAGAAAAAGCGCTCGTACATACATATGTATGTAGTGTATGTAGAAACGTAAAATTTTTTATACTGTGAATCAATGCAATGTGAAAGCTATTTTTAGGTCATGATTGCATTGATTCTAATTGTGACGGTAAGCAATTCTTGTTAATTGTTCATGGGATGAACATGTTGGGGCCGGGCTCAAATTGTTGCTGAATTGAAGGCTGAGAATCTGCCTGCGTGCTAGATGAGGAGGGTTGATTTTCATCCTTCTTGTAGGTTTTGAAGAACCGCTTAGTAGAACAAAGACAAAAAGGCTGGTCGTCACAGCTGTATGGACTGCTGATGCCTTGTGCATTGTTTGGGTGAATGGTAGCTCTGGTGCTAGTGCAAAATCCATGATCTGTTGATTTGGATGAATTAATACTCCAGATTGGAGGATGTGAGAGACCTCTGTGATGTTGATCTCTGTTATCACCGGAGATGTTTGCTTTATGTGACTCGTGACAACCTCAAATTGCTGATCTATCGCAGTTTTCAGGGTTATTTCTTTTGTTTTTAATGAGCAGTCCTCATGAAGGTGGATGATTCCAGTGGCATTGAGAAGCAATTCTTTTCTTGTTCCGTTGCAGATTATTGCTACAACCTTGGGCTCCTTGGTGATGTATAGCCAGGTATTTTTCATCATCAATGCCTTCCAAACAGCTCCAGTCAGTTGTACCTTCCGCATTTCACAAATAGATGCTGTATGGCGATTGTAAAGCTCGTCAACAATACACGATGGACTGTCATCAATGCTATGCACAAATGTCGGAGCGCAAAGATAGGTGGTATTACCTATCATTGTACACGATTTCAACTCTTCCTCTTTCAAGTTAAAGTAGAGTTGGTGATTAAAGTTGACAGCAAAAGTAGATAGTTTCAGGTCTATAATAGAAAACGAATTGTTATTGATCATTTGTGGTATTGGTGTAACATGCATGAGTTCATATGCATTTCTTTCTATTATGTTCAGGTAGCCATACAGTTTTAATGTATTATTTTCTGCTTTGATGTCTAGTTGAGATTTAGGTGTTTCTGATATGAGGAGATTAGAGCCTAGCTTAATTGAAGTATCCTCTATTGCCCTTTTGATTTGATGTGGCGTAATAAAGTCTAGGAGATGACCGTGTTGGTGAATGGCATTCAACTATCGTTTATATTTTTCTGCTAACTCGTCATAGTAATCTTCAGCGCTGAGATAGGTGGGTATTACCTCAATGCTGATCCTGTTGTGGTCGGCCTTGCTGAACCATGTAGCCATTTGATTAATTGAGGCAATGACTTGAGACAATCGTGAGTCTGAAACAGCTCGACTTCTCGCCAATGATGTAGTTAGATTGGTTGATCTTGGAGTTAATGGGCAATACCTGTTGGTTAGTTGTTTGTAGAAGGCCTTCCTGATTATGCTGCAGTAATTCTAAGTCTGTATAAACCTTGTCATTGACCCCAAAAATGCTTGTTAGTACATCTCCGAGTAGACCTCTCCTTCCTCTAGACTTACGCTGGGATAGTTGAACGATTTCATCAGTGGCCTTCATCAGGTTTTGCCTTCTTGCTGAAATATGTTCAAAAAGTATACCACAGTGAGTGATGTCAGTAAGAGTCTTAGTTTTCTCGCACATATCTCTTATTTGGGTCCAGGTTGTGTCTATCATTTTTCGATCTTCAATTACCTCGCTTGTTGGAAAGGTAATCTGAGGCCTAAGGTTTCCTCGTTTGATTTGTGCAGAACCCAAGTTCTCGATACAAAAACCAGTTTTGGGATGAAAAATCTCATAACTCTGGCCAAAAACTGTAGCTATCCAGTATAGTACTATAAAAACCGAGTGTAGTAGCTTAGTAGCCCACGTGCAGGGTGCAATCTTGATTTTCCTTCTTTTTGGTGAGTGTGGTGAATCGTCTGCTTTGATTTTTATTGCACATGTTGTTGGCTGATCAAAGTGCTCTGATCTAAACCAAAGTTCTGGTTCAGGCTGAATATTGCTGATATGTGATCTCCTGCGAGTGGTTCCTGGCTTATGCCTAGCGTTAGAAAGGGTTGTCAATGTGGCAAGAGTTTTGAGCTCAGGTGCTCTTGATGATGTGTATGTATCTATGGGTAGCTGACAAAGCTTGTTGAGCGGACGCGTCTTTATATCATTTTTGTATTTGACTGGCACAACCCGGACGATACCATCTTCTCCTAAATGAAGTTGCACAATTCGACCTAGTGACCATCTTTGTGGTGGTAAATTGTCGTCTTTCACTAGTACCAGCTCGCCGATATCAGGATTATTGCCTTCGGTTTTCCACTTGCTCCTTTGTTGTAGCAAGGACAAATATTCTTGCGACCATCTATTCCAAATATCTTGCTGTAGTTTGGTAACTAACTTCCACCTCTGATGAACCTGCGTGTTGCTTATATCGGGCTCTGGTGGTGCTATTATCGGTCGACCAATCAAAAAGTGGCCTGGTGTTAATGGTTCTAAGTCTGTGGGATCACTCGACTGTTGGCAAATTGGTCTTGAGTTTAGACAGGCCTCAACTTGGTACAATATCTTGCTAAATTCTTCGTATATTAGCAGTGTTTCGCCTAGAACCCGCTTGAGATGGCCTTTGACTGATTTAACACCAGCCTCCCAGAGACCCCCGAAATGTGGGCTGCCAGGTGGGATGAACTTCCACTCTGTCCCGTCATTTGCTAGAACCTCTGTAGCTTGTCTAGTGGAGTGATCAATTGCAAGCTTCAGCTCCTTGTTCATTTTGTTTCGTGCGCCAACAAAATTCGTTCCATTGTCACTGTATATTTCCCTGCAATTTCCCCGGCGTGCAACAAATCTTTTATATGCCGCCAGAAAGCCATCTGTAGTAAGATAACTGACTAATTCGAGGTGAACTGCCTTGGTCACCATACATATAAATAGGGAGATATAGCCCTTTATAGTTTTAGTGCCTCTTCCTTTTGATAATTTTGTTAGGAAGGGTCCAGCATAATCAACCCCACAGTGGGAGAATGGTGGGGAAGGGATTATTCTTACAGCTGGTAGGTGTCCCATGAGTTGCTGGGTAGAGTTCTGCCGATGTCTCAAGCATGTTATGCATCTATGTATTCTGGCTTGTACCCTACTTTTGGAATTTATTATCCAGTATTGCATTCTTAGGTAGTTTAGAGTAAGCTGTGTGCCGCCATGTAGAGTCTGGAGATGCGCATGGTCAATGATGAGGTTAGTTACATTGTGGTTCTGAGGAAGTAGAACTTGATGCTTTGCGTCGGCTGAGAGGTTGGCATTCTGTATCCTACCTCCTACTCTTAGAACTCCCTCTTAGTCAACAAATGGATGAAGTGAAAGTAGCTTACTTGAATTCTTCAACCGGTTTCCCTGTTTTAAGGTGTTTATTTCTTCAAAGAACGATTCTTGCTGCACAATTTTGACTATGCAGGTTTTAGTGATTCATAATTCTTCTGTGGACAGATGTTGAATCCTTCTTTGGGCCTTTGGTAGCCTGCAGTTGTTGATGAAACGTTGACAGTATGCTATTACTCTGATGAGTTAAGGTAGAGCAGTTAGATATGTCTGCGAATTTTACTGCTGCATGTAGAACCTTTATCGTCCTTTTGACTTCTTCGTTCGTTAGGATGTTAAATTTCCTTGAAGGCCAAGCTTCTGGTGATTTTGCAAGCCAAAGCGGGCCTTTCCACCATGTACTGTGTGCAATGAGCTTACTTGGATTAGTACCCCTCGAAGCCACGTCTGCTGGATTTTCTTGAGATGAGACATGCTTCCAAATGTTTGTCAAGAAAAGTCTTTGAATTTCCGATGTCCTATTCGCAACGAAAGTGTGAAGAGTATTTGGGTCCTTTGTGATCCATGCCAAAACTATTTCAGAGTCGCACCATGCAAATACCGTAGGCAAATTTATTCCTAAGGTAGTGATGGTGGATTTGAGTAGTCGTGCTAACATCAAGGCACCGCAAAGTTCCATGCGTGGTAATGTTATTTTTTGTTTTAGCGGTGCTACCTTAGTTTTGGCTGTTAATACGGTCGTATGGATTTTTCCGAATGAGTCCGTTGTGCGAGAATATATGACTGCTGCGTAATCCTTTTCCGAGGCATCACAAAATCCGTGAAGCTGCAATTGTTGACCCACACGGTAATTTATCCAGCGCCGTATTCTAAGCGATTGTATTTCCTTAGTTCTTCCAAGCCTTAACAATTTCAAAGGGCGGCTGTTCGTCCCAATCTGTGCCAGTTCTCCAAAGAGCCTGCATTATTAACCTTGCGGTTAATGTCACAGGAGACAGCCATCCTAAGGGATCGAATATGGTGGCAATTTTAGATAGCATAGCTCTTTGTGTCAGAGTTGCATTGGAACCTTCAAGTTTCAATTTAAATTGCAGTTCATCTCGTTTGGGATTCCAATGAATTCCTAAAGCCTTTATTGTGTCAGCTTCCTTTATTTCAAGAATCCCCTTTTCTATTATATCTTCGGGGATATCACTCAAAAGTCCCTCATCATTCGACGTCCATTTCCTAAGATTGAATCCTCCTTTCTTTAGTAACAAATTTATTTGCCTTTGTAACTCACGGGCTTCTTGTTTTGTGTTTGCGCCTGTTAACATGTCGTCTATATAGAAGTCGGAATTTAGAACTTTCCGCCCAATAGGAAGCTGGGTGCCTTCATCTTCTGTCAGCTGCTTGAGTGTTTTGACTGCGATATATGAGGCAGGACCAGTTCCGTATGTTACTGTATTTAGTGTGAATTCTTGGATTGGATCCCCTGGTAGCTGTCGCCAAAATATCCTTTGATAATCTCTATCCTCTTTAGCGACGCTGATTTTCCTGAACATTTTCTCAATATCGGCTGTATAAACGTACCGATGTTTTCTCCATCTTAAAAGTATTTCTGTAAGATCCTGCTGAATCTTTGGCCAACTGTGTAGTAAGTCGTTAAGGCTATATCCAGATTCAGTTTTGCAGGATGCATCAAATACAACGCGTGTTTTGGTAGTAGTGCTGTCCTTTTTAAACACGGCATGATGTGGCAAGTAATATACCATAGATACATCTCCCGTATATGGTTTTGCTGGGCTCATATGCCCCAAAGCCAGATATTCCTTCAAAAAGTTGTTGTATTCAATTTGCAAGTCTGGATTTTTGCTTAATTTCTTCTCCATTTGGATTAGGCGAGCAGTGGCTACATTTTTAGATTGGCCTAACTGTCCCTTATCATCTTTAAAAGGCAATCGTACCACGTATCTTCCTTCCTCTTCTCGTTTATGCGTTTTTCTGAAGTGTTCTTCGCATATGTCATTGGTGTGAGTTACTGGAGTACTGTCTTCAATTTGCCAAGTTGTTCTTGAATTTCTGCGAGTGATAGAAGATTTTTTTTTTTTTTGACTATTAGATCCAGCTTAACACAGGCTCGCTGCATGGACACGTTTAATAAAATAAACGGTCAACAATACATGCGTTTCATCACTTAGTCGGTGTTAGTATTAGTATGTTAAAGTAAACATAGCCCAAACACCGAACGAGATGACATGCAATGCAACATGGAAACAGAAAATTAAGTATTAAATAGACGTTTTTTTAACACATGTTTGGATATGCCAACGTCAAAATGCTCAGCCTTAATATTAACAACAATACACATGCGATTGATGGGTTCATACATACTAAAGTTGGATCTTGCGGAGTTAACACGCAACAGAGGTAACCTTCTCAGATTGTGCCCACTATCACGGAAAGAGATTTTGCTAAGTAGTAGGGGAGAATCAATATTCGCGCTTAAGAGTTGATGCACAAAAGTTACATCGGCAACCATGCGACGTTTTACAAGGGAGTGCATATTCAAAAGCTTCAAGCGATCCTCATAAGGGGGAAGAATCAATGAATTATTCCAGGGTAGGTGCCTAAGAGCGAAGCACACACACACGTAAAATGGAGACCAGACCTGGCTAGCGTATTCAAGGAGAGGTCTCACAAAACAAGTATACAAACGCAATGTTATGGTGGCATTCGAGAATTCTCGAGACCAACGTTTGATAAAGCCCAGCATAGAGTTACTCTTAGATACCATGTAGTTAATGTGAGAGATAAAATTCAATCTATGGTCACATTTGACACCCAAGTCACACACAGCACCCTCGCGACGGCGAATCGTGGAATCCGAGAGCACATAATCATAAGTGTCGGTTTCTGATTCCTGTGGAAAGTCATAACCTCACATTTGTCGATATTGAGAGCCAAATTATTGTTTTTGCACCAACCGTAAAACTTGTGAAGTTCATCCTGTATCAGTTCACAATCGTTAACAGATTTAATCTGAGCGAAAAGTTTAATATCGTCAGCATAAATCAATACTTTGCAGTGCCTCACAACAGAGACAATGTCGTCAATAGATAGAATAAAAAACAACGGGCCCAAGTGACTCCCTTGAGGTACTCCGGACGAAGCTTTCAGGACTCTAGAGATGGAATGACGGAATAATATTTGATATGTTCTGTTATTCAAATAAGACTCCGTCCATTTTATAAATGTTGGGTGAAACCCATACTTTTCCATTTTAAAGAGTATCTCGGAGTGAGATAACTTGTCGAACGCTTTACTAAAGTCAGTATAAATACAATCTGTCTGATAACCTTTTGCAAACCCGCCAATGGCATCCGAGACAAATTCCAACAAGTTAGTGGTTGTAGACCTGCCCGAAATAAACCCATGTTGGTTTGAAGAAAGAAAATTCTTGCAGGAAATTGATAGCTGAGAGTAAATGATAGATTCAAATAATTTTGGCATACAAGACAATTTTGCGATAGGCCTATAGTTAGAAATTTCACTTTTACTACCTTTTTTGTGGATAGGTATGATAAAAGAATTTTTCCATAGCTGAGGAAAACAACCACTATTAATTGATTTTTGGAAAATAATTCTCAGCGGAGCTGTAAGGGCATGTCAACATGACTTATAGAAAGCTGGAGGGATGCCATCAGGGCCCGTTGTGAAGTCATTTGGAAGGCCGTTAATATGATCGAGTATATCCTCTTGCGCAATTGTAGGGATAGTGAATGAAACATTATGAGAATCGTTCATATGACTAAAGTTGTCATTTCGAGGATGGAAATTTGACGAAGAAAATGCATTGTCAAAAAATGAAGCAAACATGTTGCAAATTTCAGATGAATCATCACTAGCAGAATTTTTGTACCTCATGGTATTGGGGTAGTTGTCTGTTTTTTTCTTCATATTGATAAACTTAAAAAAGATACGTGGGTCACGAAATAATTTCGCGCGCATGTTTTGAATATACTCATCATAAAGTGTAGAGGAAAGTTCTTTGAACTCATTATAGGATGTGAGGACATTGTTGTGACTTATTAAGTCTTTGTCCCTCATGTAACTTTTCCACAATTTATTCTTTTTATTTTTGAGATGTTTAACTTCTTTATTGAATCATGGCGGAGATGTTTTATAGGACCGCTGTCGCTCGCGAGGAACGTGAGAGGAAAATAAATCGAAAATAATCATGTAAAATTTAGAAACGTCTTCGTCAACACTGCTGCTGGATAGTAATGTGTTGAAATCAATAGACATAAGTCTACTGGAAAGTTCCGAAAAGTTAGCCTTTCTAAAATTGAAGAAGTATTGTGTTTCGTCACAAATAGTAATGTTTTCTGTTTCATAACAATATGAAATTAGTAGAGGGGGGTGATATTTGTCAAGAGTAGACATTATAACTGGGCTATGTTCGACTAAAGAGTTACCCGCGTTAGTAGAGAAAACCAGGTCTAATTGCCTACCCATGTCATTCTTTACATTACTGATTTGACTGAGACCGAGAGATGACATATTGTCCAGGAATAGTGATTCCTTTGTAGACAGGTTATTAAGTGGAAGATAGTCATCGTCATCTTCATTAAGTACCCATTGTATATTGGGTAAGTTAAAATCACCAATAAGTAGTAGTTCGTCAAGAGGTTGTATCTTGCCGTGAATAAAATTAGATGTTGAAGTGAGTAGGTCGTAAATATTTTGACCTTTGTCATCAACGCTGTTTATGGAGTCTGGAGGAATATAGCAACATAATATGTATAAGTCGTATTTTAAGAGAGACAACTTAAGAACAATGAGTTCAATGTCAAGAGTGTTAGAAAAACTGGGAACGTCAATTTGGCTGCAATTAAAATGGTTTTTGCATGCGAGGAGTACGCCACCACCACGAGCCTCAGAATTTGTATGTCTATCTTTTCTAAAAATCTGGTAAGAATTGTCTAAGATTTCGGCATCACGAAAGCCATGATGCAACCAAGTTTCAGTGAAAGCAACGATATCAAAACAAGTTGCAACAGAGGATTTGAAGATATGTGCAGTTTTTGTTCGAATCCCCCTTACATTTTGATAGTAATGGGAAAGCGTCTTCAGTTTTTTGGAGTAACGTTGCTTATTTTGACTGTATTCCTAGGTTGGCGCCCAGAAGGTACAAATAATTTAGTAAAAGCACCGGAGGGCCAGAATAAGGGATCTAATAACTTATCCTGCACATCTGCTGAAACAGTTAAGACAAAGGATGCAACCGGTTTCGTGGATTTACTAATCTTACGACAGGAAATACTCTCTGTTGCAATGTTTTTGGATTTTAGGTACGTCAGTATGTCATCACATAGCGTTTCAGGCGAGAACCGAGTGACAAAAACACTCGAAGGTTTTTGTATTGTTCTCAAAGAGGTACCATTCCCTAATGTGGACACCCCCCCGACTAACAGGGATTGTCGGATTTTGCCGGCTCAATCTTTCAGTCGACAGAACCTCATGTTTTTTAGAAGTTTTTTTTGTTTTCTTTGGAACAGGATTCGATTGTTGAGGGAAGTCAACGACAGTTGAAATTGTGCAGTCAAGCCTTTTTTGCTCAATTAACTGAGCATTAAGGTTAACCTTGTCCGATAGGCCAACCACCATGCTCTTAAGGTTGTCCAGGTCACCCCTGTACAACGCGAGCGTATCAAAAAAAGTATGGGCTGGGGCTCGCCCACAAGAATCGCAGACCCACAATAAATTGCGAGTCTTTTTTAACAGATTTAAGGCAGCCTTCTCGAGCTTAACGCAGGAGGTGTGGAACGCTTTACCGCAGACACCGTCGCAAGGTATAAACTCGGAAGAGCCATCGAGGTCGGCGCGGCAAAAATCACAGCAATCCATACTTAAATAAAATTATGATTATGGGAAAAATTTAGAAAGGGAATTACACAAAATCACGTTTAACACAGAAAGTGAGGTTAGAATCGCACTAGCACTAAAAATATTAATTTACACAAGTATAGATTAAATGCAACCAAGAAAAATATACAATAAACAAACTAGACAAACTAAAGCCACTAAAAGAGTACCAGAAAATAACTAAAAACACTTAAAAACACAATATTTGCAAAATACGATTGCACACCACACTTAACACTTGACAGATGTGAGTTTGGTTGTTTCCTGCCAGGTATTTGGGATACTGCCAAAAACAATCCATCCTAATTTTGTATTTTGGGCTGCTGGTTGTCCTGTTTTGACACCTTCAATTAGAATGTTAGCATACACGTCAGCTCCGAGAAGCAAATCAATGGAACCTGGTGTGTTGAAATTTGGATCAGCCAATACCATGTTTTCGTATCTCTTAATGTTGATTCCAGTTAAGTGAGTTTCAGGAAGGTAGGAGTTTACTTTGGACAAGACGAGTGCTTCCACTGAGAGGTAAGTGTCTTGTTTGTTTCGGAGTTGGAGCTTGATATTTACCTTGCTGGAAATTTTGGCAGACTCAGATTCCCCAACTCCTAGTATTGTTGCTTTGATTGCATGCTTTTGGAGCTTCATGATTTGAACAGCCTCTTCTGTTATTAGAGAGACCTGCGAACCAGGATCTATCAGTGCTCTAAAAAACTCTATTTGTCCAAATGCATTTCTTAACCTCACTACAGCAGTGGGTAATAATACGTGTGTAATTCTGGTGTTACTAGTGTGAAAGGTCATGATATCCTTTGCTGTGGATATCGATTCGTTTCCATGTTGACATGTATTTGTCGTCAAGTGAGCTGCTAGATTGCTCTTATCCGTGGTAGCAGGTGGTTGAGTGGAATTGAACCCTTTTTCGCTGTTTCGATGTAATAAGCTATGGTGATTCCTTTTGCAAAAAAGGCAGGTTTTGGTTGATTTGCACCTTTCTGTCTTGTTGTGTGCTAGACAATTAAGACAAAGATTGTTTTGTTTGACCACTGCGTGTCGTTGGTCAATTCCCATTAGCTTGAATTCTCCGCATTGATAGATATTGTGAGCTTTCCTGCATACGACACATGTGTTCTTGAATGTAGTGTGGAATGTTTTCTTTAAATTTCTGGTGTAAACATCTCATTTCGGTTGTTTTGAACTTTTAATGCAGTCCAAAACTTGATACCTTTTTTCTAGGAATTCTAGCAACTCTTGAACAGATGGCATTTCACGAGGATGTGAGAGGCTTTCCTCAAATAATCGAAGGCTTTCTGAATCTAGCTTCCTCATTGCTATGCACACAATTATAGGGCCCCATTCGTCCGTATTGCAGTTCAGGTTTTTTAATGCCTCTAAGCATTCCCTTAGTAGGTCAAATAACATTATAATGTCTGCCTGACATCTATGCTCAGTCTTTTTGGCGTCTATTATCGTGTTCACATAGGTTGTGATTATTTTCCTTGTGTTATTAAACCTTGCCTTAATTAATTGTAAGGCAGTGTTGTAGTTGTTACTACTTAATTGCAGGTGAGAAATTACTCTTTTCGCATCTCCTTCTAAGTGATAGATGAGATATTGCATCTTCTCAACGTTACTAAGGTGAGGGTTATTGTGGATGACATTCGAAAAGATATAGATGAAAGATTTCCACTCTCTATAATCGCCGTTGAACCTAGGAATTTTCACTGGTGGTAACTTGTGGAAGTTATTTATCCTTGGAAGCTCTGGATGTGAAAAAACTGATGTAAGTTGCTCTTGAGGCTCCCAAAACGGCACGGATGTGACAGGTAGAGTTGAGGTTTGAATCGGAGATCCGTAACTCTACACGGTTGGTATGGGTGTGGTTATGTTTGTGTAATCGTTAACCATTGTCGCAGTAGTTTTTGTAGCTATTGCTATAGAAGATACTGCTGGAGGAATTGGTACCGTTGGAGTAACTGAGGAAGTTGCTGGTGTCGTTTTAGTTGGTTGTTCATCTACTGGATTTTGTGTTTTCCATGTATCATCTTGATAGTTTGCATACATTTCAATACCACCCTTGTATAATTCAAACGTCTTTCCGAACAAGTCCTCAGTATGGTACGGATGCTCTTTTGGTATGATGTTCTCGATCTCTTGGTGAAGAGATGTGAACTTAGACCAGTAATCGTGCAAGTCTTTTGTTTTTTTTATGAAGTATTGATCTGTTTTTCTTTCTATGGGGTCTTTCGTAAAGTTTCTGATTAAATCCGATATATTTTTTGCTATTGCTTTTTGAGATTTGATGTATTCTTCTACCTTCGTCATTATTTTGTTACTTGGTAGGGATTCTTGTATGAAGCTGATACGATATTTCTATTTGCCTGAGAACTTTTGTAGAAATGGTTTGGATCCAAAAGACTTCTCTGTGTGTTCAAAACCCTGCAGACGTAGATAACAGCTAGATTCAACAGTGTGTCAAATCTTAGTGTTGATACTGCCGTTTTTTTCTTTTTTTATATATTTTTTAAGATGATGCTCTGTGAGTTCTCAGAAATGAGAGGGCCGGTCTTTTGGCTTTGGATTTAACACTCTGGTTGAGTGCGAAGTAGAGCTAGATTTAACAGTGCGTTAAGTCTGCTGTAGCGATGATATGATTCAGCTGGATAATTGTAAAAAAAGATCTAGATTCAACAGTGTGTTAAATCTGCTGTAGCGATGATAGGATTCAGCTGGGTGATTGTAAAAAAAGAGCTACATTCAACAGTGTGTTAAATCTTTAGTTGTTCTCTTTTTCTCGGCTCGAAGGACCATGTGCAGAATTCAACGGTGTGTTGAATTAAGTTTATTATAACGACGTACCGAAACTCATCAGTGTGTTGAGTTAAATTTACTTGGCTTGGCTTATCCTCTTACCACTGGTGGGGGATGGATAAGCGCTGGGTTGCTTGGGAAGTTGGTAAAGAAACACTCAACGTACTTGATAATACTCGATTCATTTATTTAAAGCTATAGGCTATTTATAATAAAGAAAAAATGCTAACATGCCAATAATAACAAAAATATTTAAAAAGAAATAATTTCTACATAGTAGAGCTATGTTGAATTATTTCAGCATAGATCAAATAAAAAGAAATTTATGGTCAGCTTTTCTTTTTAAAAAGAAATAATTTCTACATAGCAGAGCTATGTTGAATTATTTCAATATAGATTAAAAATAAAGAAAAATGTCTGGTCAGCTTTTTGACTGACCTGGTAAAACAAAGAAAAAGCGCTCGTACATATGTATGTAGTGTATGTAGAAACGTAAAGATTTTTTTATACTGTCAATCAATGCAATCGCTTTATGTTGTGAAAGCTATTTTTAGGTCATGATTGCATTGATTCTAATTGTGACAGTAAGCAATTCTTGTTAATTGTTCATGGAATGAACAGTTACTCACAAACTTATGACCCTTGTAGAACGTCGAACGCGCGTGGCTCCGTTTTCGCTAAGATCTTTTTCCCGACCCGTCAGGCAGTAGCCGTTTCCAATCAACTCTAAAAACCGACTACTTGACTTGGACTTTTATAATCTCAAGTCTCGTTGTTCCTGGCATGACCTAGTTGGTCAAGAATATCCTCGATTCGGGGTAGCGGAAATGCGTCGCCAATTGTCTTTTCGTTCAATTGGCGAAAATCGACAACGATGCGCCACCTTTTTTCACCATCGGGTCCCGCCTTGTTGGGGACTACTAATAAGGGTGAATTCCAAGGGCTTTTGCTAGTTTGGACTATCCCGTTGTCTAGCATTTCTCTTAATTGTTCGTTGACTACTTGTCTCTGGTAATCTGTGGGCCTTTTGGTTTATGGGCGCTTGTTCTTGTATCAAGGGAATATTGTGGGTGATAGCGTTTGTATATGTTAGCTTGTAACCTTTGAGATAAAAGATATCGTTGTACTCGTAACAGAGTTCGGATATCGAAGCTTTTTCTTCCGCATTTAAATTTAGGTCTAGGCTGAGCTCTTGGTCTAATCTGTTGACTCGTGGAGTATGTTTGGGATCTTCATGATCTGGAAATAAGTATCTTACGTGTTGTAAGATAGCGGTTTTTTCCGAAAACCTTGTGTTTGTTTTAGGTAGTAGTAACTTTTTGTATGTATTTTTACTTACTTTACTAACTGGCAGGGTATGTGCTTCCTGCTGTTTTATTGGTACTTTCGATTAGTCTGAGTTCTCGCACGCATTTGTGTTATGGCTTATGGGCCGTGAAAAATGAGTTTTCTTAGTATTACTTGACGGTGGAGCCACTTTGCCTTCAATGAGGTCCTACGGATCTCGCACGCGTCTTTTATAGTGCTCTTGGGTCCCGTTTGATTCTTAGTACTAGTTTTATTCAGTGGAGGATTCGACTTTGCCTTGAAATAGGTCTTACTGAGCTCGCACGCACTTCTAATGGGGCGCTTGGACTATGGTTGTTTCTTAATATTAACTGAGTTCGGCGGTGGAATCGACTTTGCATTTGAATAGGTCTTACTGAGCTCGCACGCACCTCTAGTTGGGATCTTTTGCCTTGTAGTTATCTTAAATCTAGGTATACTAGACGGCTTGACGGCTTCTGGTGCTCGCTCGGATCTCTGATTAGGCTGGTGTGGAGTCATTGTTTCCTCTGCTCGGGTCTTACTGAGCTCGCATGCATCTTGCATAGGGCTCTTGGGCCGCGTTGATGTTTGCGTTACTCGCTTACGATTTATTCGGCTTGAGAACGTGTTGTGTATAAGTGGCTTCTCCTACTGGGATGACGGCGTAGTCTTGTATAGGTAGCAGTTGTATTAGTAAACTGTTGATGACTACTTGGAATTTGTTAATGTTGAGTATGGCAATTAGCACTGTTTTTTTCCCATTGGGGAGTAAACTGTTGGCCAGGAAGACTCCATTGCTTATCTCTTGTGATAGACAGAGCATTTATTCCTTCACTCGCAGCGGGACTGTGGTGATCATTTGTGACCTAGCAGGTATGCATATTAGTTCTTCTAAGGTAAGCAGATGCTGCCTCATTTCGTTGGTTTTCTGATCACCCAGACAGCTCTTTTCGCATTTCAGTGGCCCTTGTTGAACCTGGCAGCCAGCACTGCTCTTTTGAGATGCATTGGAGAAGTTGCATGTAGATAGCTTAACCGCTTTAGGTTTCATCTTTTCTGTCAGTGATCTCTCTTCGACTACGTTTCTGGAATACAGCTTATCTGTTTTGCATGACAAGGGCACAGTTAAATTTTCGGGATTTGTTTCTGTACAAGGAAACTTGAGTGTTTTATTTGTGCCCTCAACATTACAATTCTTTGATAGGAAATCGTTTCCTAATAGGCCGTCATTGGAAAGACCTGGCGGGTTTTGTACCACCTGCAAATTGCAGGGAATTTTATTTTTAAAATTGAAGTTGTCCTTGCAATTCCCCAATGTCTTTCCAATTTCAAAAGGGGTCTGTTCAGCGACGAAGAAAACTGAAAAGAAAAAAAGAAAAAGAATTAATAAAAATCAATCAAATTTACAATACTTAACTTAATCAGTAGCCAGGGAAGTTGACTGGCATACATTTTTTATATCCTCCCACGAAGGGCAGTATATATATATGTATATACATACATATGTACCACATCTATGTACCTACAGCAATATCTGAAAATAAAAGAATAATGAATTAATTAATGAATTATATGGTACATCACTTAGAATAAGAAACACAAATGAATTCAAAAAAAAAAAAACCAATTTCCCCATGCAAATTGAATGTGAACAAGTACATATAAAAACAACAACAATATGGGAAATTGGAATTATGTTATAATTAGTTTAATTTCAATGTCTCTCAACTGAAATCTAAACCAATTATAGAAAATATGTCACAGAACACATTTACTGTAAAAAAATACTTTCCCGCGAACAATTTAAGGGAAAAACAAACAAATTTTCACCCTTTGACAGTTGTCCAAAGGGAAAATGGATTACTTAAATAATAAGTTTTAAAAACATTTCGCAGTGTATTTACGACATAAATACAACATTTACACATCACTAAATTGATTTCTTACGAAAAATCAACTTCCCGCGATGGTTTTCCGCGAAGAAAATACAAAAGAAAATCTTACCTGAAAACAGGTTAAGATCGAAAATTTTCACACAAATGGATTTTTTTGACAAATTAATCACACACAAATACTACACAATAAACAGAACACAATGTGCACAACTTACCTTTGGTGTAAAAGCACAATACAGCTGAAAAACGCACGGAAAAACTCGCGATCGCGAAACCTTCAAACGCCACTTATAAACATCGCGAAAGCTGTCAACTTTATATATTGCCAACATATGGCACATCAATTCGGACTATTTTTTAACGAGGAATACGATGGCGGCGTTAAAAAGGTACAAAATATCTTCGTTAAAAGATATTTGATATTTTAAGATTTCTCATATAAGCAATGAGAAGAAAAGAGATAGCAAGTGGAAGAGAGATAGATAAAATTTGCGTTCCACATTAAAATTCTCTCATTATGGATGGCAGGAAGTGCATTACGCCATGTTATGGCATAATTTCTATTTTTAATTTTCACGCAAAGAATTTAATAAATGATAGGAGTTTTTTAAATGGAAAAATGTAGAAGTTAATATTCCGCATCAAATGGCATTAATTTCAACTGATGAGAAATTAAACATCTTGAGTAATCTTCATTATGGTTGCGGGTTCCACACACCAAAATGGCGATTCAGACCCTATATAAGGCCGCGCATTTATATGAATCGCTCTCTTATGTTATTCGAGTTCAAGAAGTAAAGATCGTAGCAAGTGAAAATTCTAAAGTGTAAAAAATTGTGCAAATTGGCTTACAAACTACTGATGGTAAGAGTAAGCTCACATGCAATTTTGGTGGAGGAATTGTAAATAATTTAATTTATCCGTATTTAACATACAAGGTTGTGATAGTTTTTTTTTTTTAATTTGAATTTTTCATTAGAATTAACTACAATTGTGTGATAATAATTTAATAGTTAATTTAATCTATCTTGTACAGAACAAATTCAAGATAGTTGTTCCTACACTTCTCATTTTTGAGTTAAGCTGGAATACACATGCGAATTGTTCTTTGTTTGCATAGCTCATAATTGTATCAATATTTCAGTGTTGAAGAAGTGTAGAATATCACTAGTAGTTTAGTTCAAAAAATATGAAATTTCTAGAATAATAATATTTAAATACGTAATTATGTGCATTAGAGTGATTAAGTAACTTCGAATAGAATTGAGATTAAATCGAATGTGAATCTATTTGCATTGTTCTGATTTTAACATACCGCTACAGTAACATTACCACCAAGAACTGTAATTGGTATATAACGGCTTTGTCAAACTACTCCGTTACACACGTGCAGCAAAGCATAGCATTACACTATCAAGGAAATTATATCAGCTTATTTTACAAGCATATAATGTAATATTTATGTCGTTACGCACAAGGTTTAATTCAATCAAGAATTTACGTTTACATTACAGTATTGTGATTCAATCTCGCATTACATTCAGTACGTAAACATATTAAGAGTCATCCAAGGTAGTTCTATCCAGGAACTGCCACTTTACGAAACAGGGTCTTTAAAGTGCATGCCCCGTTTGAATTAATTATATTGAGGTCTTTAATTGCTCTTTTCTTAATAATACTAACCTCAGCACCGGTGTCCACTACGAGCTTTGTTTGGCCGTTTAGGCTTATGTCCAGTGGAAGTTTAACTGTAGATACATCGGATTCGGGCGCTTGAGGTGACCCCTTTTGAGTTTGTCTGTGGGTTTATAGCCGAGCCGGGGAGTTTTGGGTAGACTGCATGACGTTTCCCTGACTCAGGGCTTTCCACTTTTTCTTTTTCCTGCAGTTTTCATCTGCGTGTCCACTGCGACCACAAAAATTACACTTGAGTCTTATGTTAAAGACTTGGAGACTTTTTGTGTTATGTTGATCTTGTATAGGTCTAATGGAGAGGCGTTGAGGAACAAACTGTTGAATCTGTTGATTTTTTCTGCAACTTAAAAGTGTATCAACTCAAATGATTGCCAACCCGATGTAGAAATTGCGTAGCAGCTTTGTTAGAAATAACACGAGGCTCACTTAAAAGTGTACCAAGTCAAATGATCGGCAACGCAATGTAGAAATCGTATGGAAGCTTTGATTAGAAATAAAAAGTTTTATTTAAAAGTGTACCAAGTCACCGTAGTGAAAACCGTGTGCCTATCCAATCTCTATGAGCTGACAGATCACTTGGTGGACAGCGTTAACTGCAGGGCGGTACGCTAGCTCGCTTCGGCTATTGGCGGCGAGTGTGGGGAGGTTCCACGAAGACCTGCCGCTGCCACCAGCCATATACAAAATTTTTCGTGCCTACAACTCAAAAGGCCGTAGCACACACTCAGTCCTTAAGGTGATTTTTACACTACTTACCTACATCCTACAGGCACAGATGTATTGGCCTTCGCTGCTCGCCCCAACCACCCTATCGACACTGAGGGCAGATAGTTCTCAGCGTCCCTAATCTAATTATCTTATTTGCAAATTGTGTACATCGTTCAAATCTTGGACATCACGGTCCCCTAAAAGTTATCTGTATGGGACTTTATTAACGAAAATTAAAATTCAGAAAGAAAACTTTACTTTAAATCACGCATATTTTAATAAATTCTAATTCTGGATCATTACTTTATGACCAGATTAATATTCCTAATATTTAAAGCACGGATCTTTGCTCTATAGGCTCCAGTGAATGTGGCTGTGCTAATAATTATATAGTATTTCTCAACAAATAGTTACCCGAATGCAGGTTATGTGCAGCCTGTCGTGAATTTCTGCTATAGGTTAAATCAGGCTTGAGTTAATGCTTATTATTACGCACGGCTAGGTCCAACAAAATCTACTGTATGTGAAGGCGCTAATAATTAAATAATATTTCAAAAAGAGAGTTTATACAAATGCTGGTTATGTGCAGCATGTATGGATAGCTAAATTAGAAGCAGGTTAGTATAATTTAATTATTAGATTCCGTTGCAAAGAAAATATTCGTAGAATTACAGGTTATGTGCAACCCGTATATATAGCCGGTTTTATTTTAAATTAGAAATTCGTTAATATTATTTAATCCCGGACACTTAAGTCAAACAAATTGTAGGGCCTGTGGTTTGGCGCGTGATTTGATACAATTTCTAAAAAAAAATTTTATATGAAGGCAGGTTATGCGCAGCCTGCAATGATCACTTCTACTTGATTGATTTTTTTTTGTTTTTTTTTGTTTTTTTTTTTTAACTCGTGTTTAAAACTTATAATACCTGGTCAGTACCAATTGAAGTTGGTGCTAAAACAATTTACTTATCCTGGAGGAGTCGTCCGGATTTATCTACGTGCGGACACGCCATCCCTGGTACCAGAATCTCTTAGGTGTCCTTTTCTGTTTTCCTTTCTCCTCACAATTGACAGCCTTGGTTTCTATCTTTCTTTCAGCCCGGGTTCCTAATTCGTCGATGCTTTCCCGTTCTTTAAGCTTTTAGTCCAAAAACTCTTTACGATGCCGGGTCTTTTTTACTTTTTCTTTCCTTTCGTCACTTCACTACTTTCTACTTCAGGCACCTCGACTTGAATGACATGGCCGCTGTCACCGCATCCGGCCTCTTCGCTGTCCAATCTTCGTCGTTCCTCCCCATGTTCCACTACTGGTGCCAGCTCTGACAAGTCGATGTCAGGGTGCTTCCATGGTGGTGGTCTGTCATGTTTTCACGCGGCATTACCCTGCCCCCGCCGTGCCCTCATCCGACCATAACAATTTAAATTTGGGTGCACTAACTGGGGTTGTTTCTGGACTGGTTTTCGTTAAGGATTCTTCTAGCCAGTCAATCAGCAAGCTTTCGAGAGTTGGCTCAGTCACTGCACCGTCACTGTCGGCACTTTCACTTAGCCTAACACTCTTATTCTTCTCTAGATCTAAATTAAGCGATCGCCGAGATTCGGAAAACTGTTCTAGATCCTT
Source organism: Dioctria linearis (assembly GCA_963930735.1). Taxonomy (NCBI): domain Eukaryota; kingdom Metazoa; phylum Arthropoda; class Insecta; order Diptera; family Asilidae; genus Dioctria; species Dioctria linearis. The sequence continues at coordinate 247,522,008 of OZ005740.1, read as the reverse complement.
TCGGAACTGTATTGTATTTTCCTTTAAGGTTTTTAATTTGGCGAGTCTGGTCTCGCGCTCTGTTTTTAGTTTGTGATCTAGTGCGTCACAATGGATAATCGTCAGCTTATCCGATTCTCGCGCTTGCTCATACAATTTGTTTAACAACTTATTTAAACTTACTTGTCTATTAGGACTTGATAGTATGGTCCGTCTTCTAAGTCTAGGTCCTGTTGGAGACAACTGTGGAGAGTTATCTCCTGCAGGAGATGATGTACCTTCCCGGAGCCGTCTTCGACTTCCTCTTCAACTCCGGATCGTTGACTGCTAATACTTCAGGCTGCTTGTTGAGCTGTGTCCTGGCTGGCTTTAGTGTTCGTCCTTCTGGAGGAGTTTGATAATTTCTTCATTACCTTCTGAGGACTGTTCACTAGTATATCTCGGTGGTGCTTTTGCACTAAGTGGAGTGAGCGCTTGCCCGCCTAGAGATGGTATCTACCCGAGTGTTGGGGGTGAGTTGGCGTGAGTGGCTTCGTCAATGGAACCCCTTCGGTTCGTAGCATTAAGGCTTTTCAAGCTTTTATGACCTTTCGACTCGATCTAGCTTCCTGAATCCTACCGGCTGCGCCAAGTATATAACAACCAATTTTGTTATATAATCGGGGTTAGATTAACACAACAACACTTTTACCCACTACGCACTTTAATTGCTGGGCTGACTTTCAATCACAATTTCTTACTTTCTCGTATTCACACACTAACTTCATATTCCTAATTAGTTGTACAGTATATTTTCTTAACCGTGCTAATTGCAATCATAATTTTGACCGATACTTGTTCTTATTTTCCCGTGCCAACCTCGACGAAATTTATCCAAGAAAATCTCTGTGATGGCAGAGTATGCCGACGTTAGGTGAGAAATTAAAAGACACTTTAACGATCAAATTAATCCTGATTTTTAATGATCCAGGGATGACTGCAGATACATTTACAATTGAACATTTTTCTTGCAAAGCGAAATTTGCGTATGTTGAAAATTTCTCTTCAGGTCGAGCAATTAGTTTTGTTTCTATTTTCTTTCATTTGTCTAATTGATTGAGTTTTTTGAGAGCACTTGGTGGAATTGCCTTGATAACATTTTTCTAAACAATTGTTTCTATTTCCACAAAATTTTTGTATTAAATTATAGGTTTGTTAAACGAACAAAACTGACGCGTTTCGCCTTCTTAGGGCATCCTCAGAGCTACTAAATCTCCCGAGGAAGAATGCTTAAATGTTTACCTAAGCAAGGCAAGAATTGTAATTTGGAAGATTGATTAAAGGCAAGGTGGAGAATACTCAAAAGCGCATAGATATCAACGTAAATTTTGTGCCGAAAATAGTTGCAACGTGTTGTATACTTCACAATATTTTGGAACGCAGAAAAGTGCAATTTAATGAACACTGGTTTTTGGGTGTTATGAAGCTGAAGGAATTTTTCCCCAACCCGAAGGACAAGATCCATCTTTAACTTTTGGAGACGAGGAAATACGCAATCATCTTAGAATATATATGGCATACCGATATCCACTCCTTAAAAGTAATAAATATGAACATGCATGAAATGAAAATATTTTAACGCATTACTTGATATTAAAGGTATTAAAATAGTAGCTACAAAATCGAAATAACTTTTTTATTGAGTTCAAGTCTTGGCAGTTTTCCTGTGTTTCTCTAATACATTATTATATATTTATCGCAAAAAGATGTTGGAAGACTTACATATTATAAAAAATAAAAAAACAAAAAAAAAGCCCCTTTAAAAATGTGGACTTAAGAAATACAAACATAAATATAATAAGCTCGAGATCAAAATAATGTTTCCATTGAAATCAATTACCTGTTAATGTATTATCCCTTCGTTAAACATTCTTGCAGAAGGCCGACAGCCCAGCATTTCATCAAGATCGTCGTAAAAGATACACGTTTTCCTTTTAGCTCCGCTCTTATTGTTTTGTTTTTGGTAGAAATATAGTCGCACTTTAAGTTTCTCCACTTCAGTTCAATTTGCCTAGCATTTTTGTCTGGGAAACCCTTTGTTTGCATTTCATTTTCAATCAGTTTATAAATTTCTCTGTTTCTGTATTTTTTGTCGTCAAAATGCTTTAAGCAATTCTTTTCTTTCATAACTCCCAATAGGGCCAGAGTTTCCTCATAGCACCAAACATTTCTCTCAGACATTTTAAGTAAAAAGATAACATAAAATAAAGCCAAGCAAAAATCACAAACTGAATTGTCACGTATCTTCTTCTTATTCCTCTTTGCTTCATATCTCGCAACCATGAAAAATGTTCAAGTACTGAAGTTGCGTTTACATGAATTTTTTCAAGTAAATCGATCAAAATTATCTGATTTACTTGACTGAAGTATACTTGAAGTCAATGCGCGTTTACATGCTATTTTGATTACTTCATCTCTACTTGAAGTATACTTCAAGTATTCATGTAAACGGACTGATTGTCGCAATATGTCCATGACATGGGGCATACTACTCAGTGTGGGCTACGACCATAGCACTGCACCACTGAAGTTTCGCACATTCCATCACGTCGAAAACTACTAAGTTCTATTTCATATTAATGCACTGTTATCGGTTTGTGAAACATTTTAATTCGCAACAAGTTTTAGATTAGAGTAGCAAACCAATACCTAAGTTTCACAAAAATGTTACTAAATTAAGCTATGCTAGTTTTGATTTATCCGACCACCTTCAGAGAGAAGTCTGTTGCTACTAATTGCCAATGTTGATATATATATACACTCCTACCTTATTTATCCTTTATCCTGGTTTTTGGAACCCCTTTTTCTTTCTCCATACTAATAACAACAACCTTTTGCTTTTCTCTTCCTTTTTTTTTATTTATTTTCCACTTATATTTTTTACAACTGAAACACTTCCTTTTAACTTTATTTCCTTTTTTTCATGTGTCAATATCTATGAATCTTTTGCGATCTTTTTACAAGTCGAATCACTCTCACTTTATTTACCTAGCCATCGAGCAACAAACTTCATGTACCCTGTTTTTTATTCTCTTTTCTCTAACTCTTACTGATTTATTTACTTTTAATTTTTCCTAAAACGATCAACCGCCAAACCATCCCAACCGAAGTTTTAAATCCAACTCTTCGAGACTTAGATTTTTAATCTCAAGTCTTCTAGTTTGGGATAGGAAAGTGCTTAATTAGCATTCCTATCCTGTGAAAATGGTTAACATGCCCAGTATTATCGCGACGGACAATGGTTGAAATGAAATTTGACATTTTCATAAATATCAACCCATCGTCTTGATACCGCGCATACATTGTTGCGATCACAATGTATGCAGCTCGCGACAATTTGCTGATAAGAGCTTTTTCGGTGAAGACTTGATCGGTTTAGTCTTGACCGACATAAAATTTCATGCGCCCGATATGTATGTATATTCAATGTACATACATATCGTATTTAGGACAAATCTTACTGAAGGTAAGATTTGTCGTGGGGCTTTTTTCTATTGAAATGACTTGGGATGAAACTTAAAACTTTTATTTTTCCCAAGTCGTTTTGTGGGAACATTTTTATTATTTTATGCAAAGGAATTTGAGGAAATAGCTTCCCAAAATATAGATGATACTAAAAAGCGAAAATCTCGAAAAGAATAACGGAATAAATCGAGTGTTTCCTATAAACAAATTTGAGAACTCTTATTTTTTTCTTAGTTCTTTTTCTATTCTTTTTTTTTTACAATTTATTTAATTCAATCATAAATCGTCAAGCCAAATCACACAAGAAGTACATTTATATATTATAGTTTACCTAACAATATTGCGAGATTTTAAGAGCATATCGGATGCGCGGTTATTCCTTGTTTGTGGTCTTAATGGCTTTTAAAGACTGGACTGGATTTCTCTAGTTTTACGTGCACTTCATAAGTTTGTTTGGCACTAGTGTAATTACAAAAATCTTTATAAAAGTTTAGATTTGACTGGAAAGCGATTTTTGTCAGGGCTATAAGTTATTCCATAAATATAAATTTCGTTATTTTTTATAAATAGATTTATTATATGTCTTTGCGCGTGTGCTTTAGAAGTATCTTAAAATTTGAATGATATCCTAAGATTTTACATGTCGAAAAAGCCATTGAGACGTATTTTTATCAAAAATAAGTAAAAAAAAAAGATTTCCGTGAGAACACTTTATTATTTATTTATTTGTTTGTTTGTTTGTTTGTTTGTAAAACGAACAGTCTAACATACATACATACATACATAGATGGTAATATAATAATAAATTATATAGAAAGTATATCCTATAATTTCATCTAGGGTGTAAAAACGGTCAGAACTAGCAGACCAATTAAAGAGTTTTAAATACACAGAAATACTCTCCGTTGTACAAAATAACGGTTTGATTTTGTCCAAAAATTGTACACACAGATGTATTGGAAACCAATACAATTCAACAAATCATTCCTCACTTATAGTTTCAAGGGGATCTTGGAAATCTCCTAATTTCCTTTTTATTATAATCAAATGCTATCTAAAATGTTTAAACATTTTCAAATAATAAATTTTTGAATTTATCTTTACCTCTTTGGGTCTTTTACCCTATCTATAATTTGCACCCTTAATTGATTATTTGAAATCCTTTTATTATTTCTATAGTACTATTAGTTAGTGACAATGGTCATTTTCTCAAATAGATATTAACTTAAAAAACTCATATCAAATAGCACTGGGAAAACTTCCAGTGAAAGTTCCCATCACTTAACCCCACTTTACTAATAACATTGAAAAATGATATTGCGTATATGAATCCATTCGCTTTACTTAATTAATATTATAATGTGAAAATTGCACATATTTTATAATTTTAATTGGATCCAGTCGAGTCTTCAGTAAATAAGTATAAATTTAATACTCACAAAAGTTCAAACGTATAGGCAGCAGACAAATCTCGTCTCGAAAAGTAAATTTTCACACAAAATGCCGGCTGTTGACAGCTTGACGTCTTCTTCTTAATTCTTTCATGCTTGTGGTAAAATACACGCGAGATATACCATAAAGTCGGAGATATCCCATAATGTCGAACTAGCGCTGAGAACTTTTTTATGGCATATGTATCTCTGACTTTTTCCCCTCATTTATGGTATATCTCCGACAAAATTTTTTCAACATACTTGCCATACTCCTCTTACTCACTAGTTATTTCATAAGCCGTTGTTAAAAATGTGGTTCTCTCGCTCTAAATCTCTGCAAAAATCAAATGTCGCAGTAATGGAAATCCGCCTTTAGGTGTGGGATGGAATTAGCAGAATTAAATTTCTACAGTAGGAGTAAATTCCTACTTAGGTGTGGGATGGAAACAAGATTTGGTTTGGATAATTTGGAAAATCAGAGTATTTTATGATGTTTTCAGATCAAATTCTGAATTGGGAATGTGTGATTCTGCAAGTCAAGTCAAGAGTTCTTCACACGCGATTTACGAATTATAACGAATTATGTCGAAATTTTTAAACCGATCCGATATCCCGGGATATTTGATAGTTTTTACTTACAGGCTTTTATTTTGGCCTAGGTTTCACTTTTGTTTTTGATTCACTTTACACTTTAATTGTTTGAATAATTATTAACTTAGGCTTACACGATGTCGAAATTAATACAGCCTATTGCGCGACGGCAAGCTGTGTTCTTGTCTGTTATTTAATGATTTTGGGATTTAGAGGAATAGGGAAGTTGGATGGGAGTGGGAAGTTGCGGAATGTTAGAGATTTCTCTAACTAGTTTTGAGTTGAAGACTGGCGCTTCTTCGACATGAGAGAGATAACCCGGAAATACAGAATGGTCCAGCGTTGACAAGTCCCACGATGATCGAGATGCCAGGATGGTGTCTTCCTGTACTAGTGAAGAAAGTAAATCTTTCGCCCAGGTAATAAATGTTTCTCGTTTCCGAGTTGATTAGGTGAAGAGGTGATAAGTAGTGGAAGTTTTCAACTTGAAGTTGAGTTGAAAGCTGGCTAATGAGGGGGTTAGGATGTTGAGAGGTCTTCTCAAGTTGTTTGACAGCGAGAGAAAGGAGATAGTCCTCGATTGGTGTGATGTTTGCACTGTCATACAAAAAGATGTTGGGAAAGTAGTGTCCGTCAGGTTTCCTGTACACTCCTGTACAGGCCCTTAGGATCTTTCTTTCGAGGGCGCTGATTTGCTTCATATAGGATGGCGAAATGGTGTGCCAGATGGGGAAGCAATAGCAGAATATTGGGCGGATGAGCTGTTTATATATAAGCAGCTTTGTATCTTTCGGGAGACCGTTTCTCCTTCTGATAATAGGGTTGAGCACGGAGTAAGCGTAGTTGGCTTTCCTCATGGTTAGCTTGGCGTGATTGTTGAATTTCAACAGCTTATTGAAAGAGACACCAAGATATTTGGTGTTCTTTGAAGGTTGGAGGTTTTCGTTATTAACTTCAATTTCGATGTTGTTGGCTCGTGTGGCGAGGTTGAGTCTTCCCCTTGTGGAGGGGTTTCGGATGCTAATCATTTCAGATTTGTTAAGGTTAATTTTGATGCCCCACTTTCTGTAGAACTCGTCAAGTTTGAGGACATGCCGCTCCACTTTGGTAGCAGCGAAATTGGATGACATGGAGTGGGCGTACGTAAGGGAGTCATCCGCATAAAGTAGTGTGGTGGAATTTGAGTCATTGGTAGGCTGGTCATAGGTGAAAAGATTGAAGAGAGTTGGTCCGAGGACTGAACCTTGGGGGACACCAGCACTGACTGATGTTGCCTGAGATTTGACATTCTCAATTTCTATGTAGAAATTCCGGGATGACAGAAAGCTATGTATAACCCGGGTGAGATAAGGCGGAAACTCGAGGTTTATGATTTTGAATATTAGCCCCTTTGTCCAGACTGAGTCAAACGCTTTCTCTACATCAAGGAAGCAGCCCACTGTCTGCTCCCTTTTGTTGAGGGCGTTTGTAGAATCAGAGAGGAATTTGAGCAAATTGTGAAAAGTGGAGTTCTGGGGCTTGAAGCCGAATTGGGTGTCCTGTCTGACATTTAGGTCAAAGCAGGTATTTTCTATGTGTTGGCGGACTGTTTTTTCAAAAAGTTTGCCCAGGTTGGACAGAAGAGTGATAGGGCGGAACTCATTAAGGTTTTTCGAGTTTCCTTTCTTGGGAATTGGAACTATGCGTGCGGTTTTCCAGACATCAGGAAAGTAAGAATTATTGAGACAATTATTGAAGATAATTGTCAGAAATTCTATGGCGACAGGTGGGAGGTTTTTGATAACTTTATTTGAAATGTTATCAGGGCCGGCGGAGTTTTTACTTCTGATAGTCCTGATTAGGGCAAAAACGTGAGCAGGATTTGAAAAGATGCTTAAATCATCCGGACGTGTTTGTGGAATTAAAGATTGTGGCGGAGGATCCTACAGCCTGTGCAGTAAAGTCATCAACCGTCAAGTCTACAGTGGTCCTAAAATTAGCATCGCTTAGAGAAGAGTTGTCTTTGAAAGTGGATTGGAAATATTCCGCGAAGGCGTTGCATTTTTCGTGGGGAAAGTTGTAAGCGCTCGAGCCACTTAAGATGGTTTTGGGGAGTTTTGATTTCCTGTTGCAGATCCTATTTATGTCCTGAAAGCAGTGTGGACCGGGTTGAATGGAGGCCAGTTTATTCCTAAACTCTTGATCGAGAAATATTTTCGTTTGTTCCTCAATAATTGTTGACAAGCAATTAATTTGCGATAACACGGTTCTGTAGGCTGAATTGTGGCTATTAGGGGTTCGGTGAAAAATACGGCATTTCCTTCAATGGCGTTGTTGAGGAAGTCTATGTGGAAGTCAATTTCCAAGTTCGAGAGATTCCGTTGCGAGTCAGGGAGATTTCCTGTGAGGAATTGAGAGAGCCTGTCCTGAAATTGTTGCCAGTCAACGTCTTTGAGTGAGGTTGAGGCTTGGGGGTCTGAAGTCAAAATATTTAAGGGTTCGCTGGGGGTGATTGAGAGTTCGACTGCCAAGTGATCAGATTAAGCCATATGCGCTGTACAAACGTAATTTGAGAATTGGGGAAGGAGATTTATAAGATTAGAGGTTACGATATAGAAGTCAAGAGCTGTCCCAGATCGCGGAAAAGTCGGAGTATCCTGTGATACGATGACGAAATCATGGGTGGTGTTAAAGAGAAGCCAGTCATGTACTGTCTTGCCTGACGGACTTACGACAGAGTCATTCCAGAACGGATGCCTTGCGTTGAAATCACCACCAAGCACCGTGTAAGTGAAATTGTCCGAGATTCGAGCAATGCTGTTCATGTTATTCTGGATATCAGCTCCTGTGGCGTGGCATCTAACTGTCTAACTTGACAGCAGTGCATTCCATATTTGAAAGGTTACTTATTTTCACTTCTTCGAATTTCAGGTTTTCCTTAATGAGAAGGGCAGTGCCTAGGGTGGTCACAGATTTGTCCTGGCGGACGAAGTTGTAGTGTTCAAAAGCTAACTTATGTCTCTCAGAGAGCAGAGTTTCAGAGAGGAACATAAACGTGGGTTTGTGCTCAATGAGGAAGAGATTTAGTGCTGCTCTTTTGCTGTGCTTTACCAGCGAATTGCAGTTAAGTGACATGATTTTCAGCTTACTTAATTGCCTAGACATAGTCCAAATGCAAATTGAAGGTAAGCTGCTTGTTTTTCCGAAATAGAAGAAAGCTTCCTGTATTTAGGAAGGAAATTATTGATTTTGCCCATAGGGGCGAAAAGGTCGCAGCCAAATAAAGACTTGGCTTCTTTTGTGCAGAAATCGTCAATTTCAGACACTCTTGGTTTTCTAGGAGCTGCCTTGGGGGCAAACCTAGGTGCTACTTGTGGCTTTGGAGCTGTGGGTTTAACAGAAGTGTTATAACTAACCGTGTTTTTAAAGATTACCTGGGCGAAAGATTTACCTGGCTGTACGTAGTTCCTTGTGGCTTCTTTCACGAAGTCTTCACGTTGGCGACGCTCCTCGGTCTTCTTGGCACGTTGTTGTACTACCTCCTTGTACTTGGGGCAACCTCTAAAACTGGCTGGATGTCCTTCAGCTTTACAATTGACGCAGTATGGGGCACCTTCCTTCTCGTTCATCCGCTCGCATTGTCCTGGTAAGTGCACATTTTTGCACTTCACGCATCTGTAGTCGACCGCGCAGTTCCTCGCGACATGGCCGAAAGACTGGCATCGCTTGCACTGGGAGACTCCAGAAGCGCGGTATTTTTCCCAGTAAACGATCTGGTCCAGAAGGCGATTTGTGGTCATTATGACTTTGATATCGTAATTACCTCCGAAATTAATTACGAAGGAATTCGATTCCTTGCTCCTGGGCGTTTTAAAATGCGTCACAGAGTTAATTGTGAATCCAGGCAATTTTTGAACGAGTGCTGCCTTCACATCCTCGGCCTGTTATGTATGCTGAACTCCTCTCAGCAGAAGTGTCGTCGTCCTGTCACACTTAGGCGTAAACGTGTAACTCTGTACACCAATGTCCCTAATTATAGTGAACAGCGCCTTATGGTCGTCCTGGCTAATTGGCTTGATAATGCACTTGGTGCCCTTTGCAGTCTTGATGAAAAACTTTGGGCTTATTGCGAGCTTATCAAGCTCGCCATTGAATGCTTTAACATTCAAGTTATGACAGACGATCGGAGGAGGTCTCACTGCCTTTTCAACGTGAGCCTTAGTAGCTTTGGGCTGTATCTCGAAGTCCTTTCGATTGCCCAGAATTTGGAAGATACCACCCGTGTTTTCCATCCTAGGTGGTTGTTGCTCTGACCTTGAGGGCTTCCTATTTGGCTGGAGTTCCGGACGATTAAGGAGACGTCTCTGGCCTACTTTTTGCTCTTCGTTTGTTGTTTTCCACAACAGTGAAATTGTTTTCATCCTCAGACGAAACCAAACTCGATGAAGATGACTCGGTTGAGTCATTGGACATTTCCACATCGCTGGTTTTTTCTTCCGTTACTTCAGGCTGTGACGCGTTATTATCGTCGAACAAATTTCTTGCTCCTTCCTGTATAGTGACTTCCGGGAGGCCTAGATCGTACTTATTGTACAGCCTTTTTAGGCTGTTTTCAATCTTCAATCGTGGCCATAAGTGCTCTTTTTTCCGCTTCAAACCCGAGATTGGCTTCACTCATGATAACACGAGACAAGGTGTCCTTTATCACCGCAATATGTTTAATTATCACTCACTTATAATTGTATGTGTCTATATCACAATCACAACACTTAACACTTTAGATAATTTGTTATGAATCCACTAAACCTACCATGCCTAACTACCTAATCTCGGATTCATAACGTAAATCAAAACACAAATCTCAAACGCACGTCATGCGTCTAGCAAAATCACGTTTTTACCGTTTCTCCCAAAAAAGGCATTTCAAATCTTCTAAAATTCAATAAACTTGTTGCATAATCCTAAAATTACGAATTCCTAACGTAAATGCAACAAAGTATACTTCCACAAACAATAAACAACAACCATCAGGTGTCAGATATTCTATCCCATTTGGCGCGTGCCTAAAATGATCATAAATTCTTCTACAAATGAAATGTAATATGATCCGGCGCTAGTATTCGCTCAACCTAATGATTCATTCATGAAAGCAGACGAAGAAATTCGTCACCAGGCAATTAAGCCCAAATTCGTGACTACGTCACCGACCGATCTAAGACCGGCAAAATTACCCAACAGGTGCACCTTTGAATGGCTGCACTTCGTTGCATTGGTAAAGTGACATGAAGTTTCATGAATTAATGAATTATGATGACCCTGAAATTTTGTTATGCATAGAATCGATCACCGAACTTACAGAAAATTGTTTTTCGATTCGATTTTTTTTTGGAATTTGTTATTTCCGCTCAATTTCCTGATTTTGTTATTCAAAACAGAAAATTGAGCGATCATCAATTTTCCCTTAGAAAATTGCTGAATTTTAGAAATTTGTGGAGGGGAGTATCATCCCCGTGTAAATCAATAATATAAATATGATGCGGTTGAACTAGGGAAAGCAGAGAGTATTCAATAGCGAACTAGGAGAGTCCCCCTACCAAAGGTAAGGCCTCCTAAGTTACAAGCAAACAAATTAAGCTAGCAACAAGCTAAACATAGAAGAATTAGAAAAGTTGAAATGTTAATAACGAAGTAAACATAGAAGAATTAGAAAAGTTGAAGTGTTAATAACGAAGAAATCAAGCACTAGGCGGAAAAGAAAAGAATTTAAAAAAAAATTAAAGCTAACTTTTAAAGCATTACAGATCTTTTATTTTGTATATTCCGTTGCCCTAAAAAAGGTAACAAATATAACAAAATTTTGGTGGCAGCGGTGGGATTTTGTAAAGGTTTGTAAGACCTGCAAAAAACCACAAAACCCAGAGGAAGTAGCAAGGTTTAAAGCAACGCAAATCAAAGTAAAACCTGACGAATGTGCTGGCCTAGAGCAGAACCTCCACTACAAAGAGAGGAGGCAATTCTCTTCGACGATCTAGTGCTTGACCACTCCTCGGACGACAGCCAGGACTTCGAAATCTACCCAGAAGGCGAAGAAGATCATCAACTGGATAGCTATCTGGACCCTCAGGACCACCTTAACAATATCGCCACTCACAGGGAACATCCAGTGGACGACAGCTTGGTAGACCTACTAATAGACGTCCTAATTGACAACACGGGGCTGTCAGCTGAAGACATCTACGGTGAAATACATCGGGATCTCTTCGACCAGGAAGAAGACGATACGTGGGACTTTGATACCTACAACAAAGTGTGGACAAGACTCAACAACAGAAGTAATGTAAGTTAGATTAATTTTAATTTCAATAAATATATATATAAATTTTGATTTTAATAATTATATTTAAATCTAGGCTAGATAATAAGTTAATCAAAAAAAAAAATCAAAATCCTATATGTAAGTAGACAATGTAATACATATATATATACATACACTCTACCTTTTTTTTGTCTCAGACCCAGTCACAAATTTCTCTTCTCCTCTAGTCTAAATTTCTATAGGTAAAGGTACTCTCTCCGGTGTTAGAAATTTTTTTACAATTCTTTTAACATCGACAAACTCCTATATAATTTTTTCTTTTGAGGAATACCAAATAAATTCCTATCGAAGTGGAAGGTAGCAAAAAGGTTATAGTCACCAGATCGCAAAGAAGCGTTCGTGACACACTTCTATCAGGGTTAACTTCACACCGACGGAAACCCATTAAGACAACAGCACAACAAAAGCGATCAGGGAATAGCAAAATGGCTGAGCCAGAAACACTCACCCTTAATGACGCCAAGTCATTAATACCCGAATTCGACGGGAATTCTGAAAATTTGCATAGGTTTCTGAACCTATGCGTAATGTTTCAAAAAGAGGACTTAACAGAAACCTCAAAAGCTCTTTATCTACAAGTGATAAAAGCTAAATTAGTCGGAAGGGCATACGACATTGTTAAATATGCCGATATTAACAATTGGAAGGAGCTTCAAAAGGCCCTCCAAGATCAATTCCTAGAATCACGTTCTCGTATCTCTATTCAGAACGAAGTTCTATCTCTAAAGCAAGATTCTAAAGAAGAGACTAAAGAATATGCTTTCAGAGCACAAAAATTATTGGCTATTTATAACGACGCCACTTCTAGCCTCACAAACGAGCAAACATTAAAAAATCTCTTATTAGAAGAGAATAAGAAAATGGTACTTAGAGCTTTTGAAGACGGTTTAAAAGACGATTATATCCGTCTCCTCACTAAAGCCAAAAGCCATACAGAGCTAAAAGACTCTATGAAATTCGCTATGGAGCAGGCTGAAAGAAACAGCGCTTTCAGTGAACGCCTCAATAGCTGTTCTAAGTGTCATAAGAAAGGGCACACTGCTGATACTTGCTTTTCGTCCAAAGCAAGAACAGAAATCCCCAGACTCGTTTGCTCATACTGCAAAACCCCAAACCATCACGTTCTAGAATGCAGAAAGCGGCTATTCCAGCAACAACAGTACAGGCAACCTGCACACAATTCTGCGCCCAGACCGCAACAATATCCGCAACAGAATAGAGCTTTTCAATATCAGCAGCCGACTAGAGCTCCCCCGCGCCAAATTCCCTCTTATCCGCAAAACAATAGGCCTCCACAGCAATCTACATACTTACCACCTAACACGAATAATCCTAATAGAAATCCCAATATTAGGACCGCGAGCAATTGGAAAAATTCCAAAAAGCAAAGACCAACAAACTCCAGAAATATGGAGAAATCGAAAAACGATCTTCGGCGAGACGAGTTAGCGGAGTCTCAGTCTCGCCTAAATCAAATGACTATCTCAGCAGATATTCATTCCCAACCAACAAATCTACCACAAAATTAAATCTCCCTTTAATAAGTGATCACCTTTCGCTAGTAGTGACGATCGCTAATTCAATTACTGCATTTCATACTAGCACTTTTCTTATTGATACAGGAGCTGAAATATCAGTCCATAAAGCCACTAGAGCACTAGGTGATACCCTAGTAAACAAAAGAGAAAACATCACTGTATCCTCACTAGCAGGAAAACCCTTGTCTACGCTAGGAACAGCTGAATGTAATTTTAAATTAAATGGTGATATATTCACGCACCGTATTCACATGGTAGAGGGAAATTTTAAATTAAAATACGACGGTATACTAGGGCATGATTTTCTTGACAAATTTTCATGTATAATCGATTATAGCAACAAATCACTAATATTAAAATTACCCATTAATCAAAATGTGGATTCAAATAAGAGGAAAGATACACTTATCGAGTATGGAGGTTTGAAAGACCCAAGCTGAAATAAGAGCAGATAACAGGTATGGAGGTTTGAAAGACCCAAGCCTAAATAAACAGACCCCTTCAAAGAAAGGCGAGTCTCATCATATCCAAGCAAAAACAAATAAATTAAATAAACAGACCCCTTCAAAGAAAGGCGAGTCTCAAAATAATTCTACAAATAAAGAAAGTAGAGCAAATGAATGCAATGCCAGCAGTATTAAAGTATCGGCTCGCACTCAATTGGTAGCCAAAATATATCACAAAGAGGTAGTTTTCTTTGTGAACACCAAGAGTTGAAGTCAGGATTGTTACTTGGAAGTACACTCATAGAACCTGATCAAACAGGTCACGTGAAAATCCTCCTACTCAACTCTAATCAGCAAGAAGTTACAATAAGTGAAACAGAAATTCGACCACATTTGCATGAGTTAAGGAATTTTGATATTATTAAATTAAACTCGCAAAAGGATCCTATTCAAGAGAGACTCACTAAACTCACATCTGAGTTAGACCTCTCACACTGTAACGCTGAAGAAAATCAGTCCATCCTAAATATTTGTCGTAGGTATAACGACATATTTTATTTAGACGGGGATTTTCTAACCTGTACCAGTGCAGTTAAGCACGAAATTCCTTTGCTACCAGGAAAACCTACCGTTAACGTTAGACCATATAGGTTGCCAGAAGCACAACGTAACGAGATTAATAAACAAATTAATAAAATGCTTGAAGATGAAATAATAAGCCCTAGTTCAAGCCCATGGAACTCACCATTATTGTTAGTTCCCAAAAAACCAGACGCAGCTGGTAATAAGAAATGGAGAGTAGTGATAGATTTTAGGCGTCTCAACGATATCACTGTAGGAGATGCATTCCCCCTCCCTAATATAACTGACATTTTGGACCAACTAGGGAAAGCTAAGTACTTTAGTACCTTAGACCTAGCAAATGGTTTCCATCAGATTCCCAGGAATGGAAACGATAAAGAAAAGACTGCGTTTTGTACACCTTACGGGCATTATCATTATAATCGAATGCCCTTTGGTCTAAAACGAGCTCCAGCCACTTTTCAGAGGCTGATGAACAACGTGTTGGTAGGATTGCAAGGCATCGAGTGTTTTGTTTACATGGACGATATAATCGTTTATGGATATAATTTAACAGAACATAATTCTCGACTCCAGCATGTTTTTGAGCGGCTCAGGGAACATAACCTGAAGTTGCAGCCTGAGAAATGCCATTTTCTCAGCAGACAGATAGCCTATCTTGGCCATTTAGTCACTGAAAACGGAGTTTTGCCAGATCCTTCTAAGCTCGAAGCAGTCGAACATTATCCAGTACCTCGAAAAGAAAAGGACGTAAAATCTTTTCTAGGTTTTGTCGGTTATTATCGTCGATTTATCCCTAACTTTGCCAAATTGGCCAAACCTCTCACTACTTTGTTAAAAAAGGACATTCCTTTCAAATGGGATGCTTTTTGTGACGAAGCGTTCAAATTATTAAAGGAAAAATTAACTAATTCTCCTATTTTACAATTCCCACGTTTCGACGAAGAATTTATTGTAACGTCGGATGCAAGTGAATTCGCAATCGGCGCAGTACTATCGCAAGGAAAAATTGGTATCGATAAACCTACATGTTTCACCAGCAGAACTCTAAACCCTGCTGAGACTCGATACTCAACAATTGAGAAAGAGTTATTAGGAATAGTATTTGCGGTTGAACAATTTCGTCCTTATTTATATGGTCGCAAGTTTACTATAGTCACCGACCATAAGCCCCTCACGTGGCTCATGAATTTAAAAGATCCCACTTCCCGATTGATGAGGTGGAGAATCAAATTAGAAGAATACGACTACCAAATCATATATAAACCGGGAAAAGCAAATTCAAACGCCGACGCACTCAGTCGTGCTATACCTGAAACAAAAGCTATACAAGCTATTACTAGAAGTCAACAAAAGACTGAAGACATTAAACAAAGTCACGATTCTACTCCGATTATCATAGAGGAAAACCCTCACAACCTACTGCAGACTAGAGGCATAAGAAATAAGTATTTCATTTTACCTATCAATAACAGTACTCAAGAAAATTTGTTAAGAACATATCTGCCCAAAGATCTAGTAATACCAGTCGGAGATATAGTAGAACATAAAACCAAGAATAATTCTTTTATAATCGGGCGTGTACCTATTCCTACTAGGACTGCAAGCGATAGAAATAAAGTCAGGAATATTTTCAAGAAATTTAAAGAACACATTCCTACTGATAAAACTGTGGCCATTTCAATACCCATTATTAATGCGCCGAGTTATCTCGACTTAAAATTACTATGCGCCGAGGAATTTCAAAATTCCAATAAGAAGCCTATCCTTTTTTTCAACAAAATAATTCAATTGGAAGACCCCGTAATTATCAAACAAGTCATTTCAGATTATCATATCACTCCTTTAGGCGGTCACCAAGGAGAAACAAAAACCATCAATAAATTAAAGAAAATTTATTACTGGCAAGGTATGAATAAAGACATTAAGGAATTCATAAAAAAATGCTCTTCGTGCCAAGTGAACAAATTAAGACCCAATCAGAAAGTTCCTATGAAGATTACTACAACGAGCAGTAAACCCTTCGAAAAAATTTTCTTGGACATTGTAGGTCCCTTACCATCTAGTTACCTGAACAACAAGTATTTGCTCACGTTCCAAGACGATTTAACAAAATATTCGGAAGCTATTCCATTAAGTAACGCTGAAGCAAATACGGTAGCAGAAGCATTCGTTACACATATTGTCTGTAGACATGGCCTACCTGAAGCTATTCTGACCGACCAAGGTTCCAATTTTTTGAGCTCAGTGTTTACCGAAACTTGTAAATTATTAAAAATTCATAAGTTACAGACAACTCCTTACCATCCACAAACAAATGGAGCGCTAGAAAGAAGCCATCGAACTCTAGCCGAATATCTTCGACACTATGTGTCAAAAGATCCTCTAACCTGGGACACTTGGATCCGCTATGCCATGTTCACCTATAATAATTCCACTCACTGAAGCACTGGCTATACGCCACATGAACTTGTGTACGGATTTCACATATAACTATGATAATTCCGTAAATGAGCTAAAAGGTCGACTCCAATATTCCCACAAAATGGCAAGTGAAAGGCTTATAAAGAACAAGGAAAATTCCAAGTCTTATTATGATAAGGCTACAAATCAAAAAACAATCGTAATTGGTGATAAAGTATTGATCAAAAACCACACTAGAAAAAATAAGTTAGCGCCTCTATGGGAAGGCCCATACGAAGTGATAGATACCACTTCTGCAGAAAATTCTATTGTGAGAATCAAAAATAAAAATAAGAAAATTCACAATAACAATCTGAAACTATTCATTGACTAACTCCCAAACATTCAATTCCTCCCCTCAGATCAAAATGAACTCACTCATCAACTCATTCGTTCGTGGACTTATTGTATTATTGGCTTTATGCGTCAGCCAAACTAGTGGAACTCAAGTTACATACTTCTCAGCAACACCCGGAATCTACTTTGAGGAATTCGGAAATGCACAGCTCTACAGCAATACATGGAAATTAGTTATGTATTACAATTTAGACAATTTTTATTTTGAACTAGAGTTATTGCAAATGCAAGCAGAGCAAGCGGAAGACTTATGTCATAATATTACAAAATACTCAGGCAAAAATCACTGGGAAAACCAAATAAACACCCAAAGATTGATCTTAAATGAAATAGATCAGATCAACGAAATTTTGGAACCCAAAAATTTGAGAAGCAAGCGAGCTCTTTTGAACGTCATTGGTAGTATTAGCAAATCTTTATTTGGGACGCTGGATGAAGAAGATGCTAAACACTATGATGAACAAATACACATACTAAGAGCTAACGAAGACCATCTCTTAGAACTACTGAAATCTCAAACCCTGATTGTCGACAAAACTGTCAATATTTTCAACAAAACCTCAACGGGAATCCAAAATGACATCAAGACGATTAAAGACAAAATTGAGAAAGTCACGAAGTCATTTAATCAACTCGCGACAGATGTCAACGAAAATTTCGCAATATTAGACCTAGAGAACATTCTATCCATCACAATATTGTCTTTGATGAGATACCAAAATGCCCAAAAGGACATTTTAGAAATGTTATTAGACATAAAGCACGGAACTCCCAATCCGCTCATAATAACCCCATATCAACTTGAGCATCTCTTATCCACTATTCGGAAGAACCTTCCGTCGGGTACAACCTTACCTGTAGCCACTACGCAGAACCAACTCTTAGATCTATATGGAGTTAGCCGTACAAGTACCAATAAAATTAATAATTTAATCATAATAGAAATTAAAATACTCCTACCCTTAAATACAGAATTCCAAATGTATAAAGTAATCCCCTTACCTACCCTAATTAACGATTCATTCATTTATATAAAACCCACTACCGAATACTTGTTAGTCACACTAAATAGGGAAAAACACTATCCCTCTAGTAGTGAAGATATTACAAAATGTTTGCAAAAAACTCCTCATAATTACATTTGTCAAATAACGCATCCAATCCATAACTTAAATGCGAAGGACAACCAATGTGAAATGGAGTTATTAAGGCACTCTCAAACGCCTCCCCTATCATTTGGAATGAACATCTTAAACATTTCCACCTTATGGATACAATTATCCAACCCTAACAAGTGGTTATTCAGTTTGAAATCTCCTCGAACTGTAGATAATATTTGCGGTAACAATATCGAACCAATTACGATAAAGGCAACCGGCATTCTAGAAATATCGCCCAATTGCTATATAAGAAGCGATGATCAAACGCTCTATGGACACTCCGAAAAAATTTCAATCGCTGAAAAATTCTATTTGCCATCGATCAATCTAACAAACATCACCCTCGATTATCATAAAATTAAGTATAATCCTCCAAATACAATCACTATAAAAAATAGTGAACATCAGGCACTTTTTGAACTAAGCCAAGATATAAAGACCTTAGAAAAGGCTGAAAACAAAAATCTAATTAACGTGACAGCACACGATATTCACCATTATTCCATTATCTATATAACGATAATGATCATTATAATCATATGCGCTATAAAAATAGCCCTACCCTATCTAAAAGCTAAAAGACTTAAAGCGACGGACATTCCACCTCCATCAATTCAAGAGAGTGATAACGAAAATGAAAATAATAAAGAAACCACTAAAACTAATAGATTTCCTCTAACCAGAGCATTACCTTAAAAGAAGACAAGGTAGAAGAGAAAGAAAAATACAAATTTCCTTTTATTATTAAAAATGAGCATATATATATATATAACAATCAAAAAAAGAGAGAGGGCTAAAGCTAAGAATTATATTTACTCAAATACTATTAATTTGAAAACCTTTTGTAAAGCTAATAATTATATTTACTCAAATACTATTAACTCGAAAAATTTTATATATTATAAGAAACATAAATTTTGTTAATCTAAGAAATACATTTACTGAAATACTAGTAATTTAAAATATTTAACATTTATGTTGCTACATGAACATAATTATAAACTAAAATTTGTACTAGAATCTATCCTACATTAAGAAAATACGTGTTAACCAAAAACTTCTATAAGCACAACTATCTAAAATTATAAGTCAAAGAACCTAGATAATAAATTATAGATAGAATCTAGAATATAACCAATTACTAGCCTAAGTAAAATAAATTACCATGTAAACTGCAGATACCTAGTTCAACCAACCTAACCTACGTGTAATTTCGATTCTCTTCAAGAATACGAAATTCCTCCTTAGGGGGAAGGTGTTATGAATCCACTAAACCTACCATGCCTAACTACCTATACTCGGATTCATAACGTAAATCAAAACACAAATCTCAAACGCACGTCATGCGTCTAGCAAAATCACGTTTTTACCTTTTATCCCAAAAAAGGCATTTCAAATCTTCTAAAATTCAATAAACTTGTTGCATAATCCTAAAATTATGAATTCCTAACGTAAATGCAACAAAGTATACTTCCACAAACAATAAACAACAACCATCAGGTGTCAGATATTCTATCCCATTTGGCGCGTGCCTAAAATGATCATAAATTCTTCTACAAATGAAATGTAATATGATCCGGCGCTAGTATTCGCTCAACGTAATGATTCATTCATGAAAGCAGACGAAGAAATTCGTCACCAGGCAATTAAGCCCAAATACGTGACTACGTCACCGACCGATCTAAGACCGGCAAAATTACCCAACAGGTGCACCTTTGAATGGCTGCACTTCGTTGCATTGATAAAGTGACATGAAGTTTCATGAATTAATGAATTATGATGACCCTGAAATTTTGTTATGCATAGAATCGATCACCGAACTTACAGAAAATTGTTTTTCGATTCGATTTTTTTTGGAATTTGTTATTTCCGCTCAATTTCCTGATTTTGTTATTCAAAACAGAAAATTGAGCGATCATCAATTTTCCCTTAGAAAATTGCTGAATTTTAGAAATTTGTGGAGGGGAGTATCATCCCCGTGTAAATCAATAATATAAATATGATGCGGTTGAACTAGGGAAAGCAGAGAGTATTCAATAGCGAACTAGGAGAGTCCCCCTACCAAAGGTAAGGCCTCCTAAGTTACAAGCAAACAAATTAAGCTAGCAACAAGTTAAACATAGAAGAATTAGAAAAGTTGAAATGTTAATAACGAAGTAAACATAGAAGAATTAGAAAAGTTGAAATGTTAATAACTAAGAAATCAAGCACTAGGCGGAAAAGAAAAGAATTAAAAAAAAAATTAAAGCTAACTTTTAAAGCATTACAGATCCTTTATTTTGTATATTCCGTTACCCTGAAAAAGGTAACAAATATAACAAATTTAAAAGTATGTGTCTCTATCACTTTCCTATACACTAAGAATATATGTGTCTGTTTTAGAATGTCACACACTAGCTTACACATCTACACGGCACACGCGCAATCTGAACTGCGTGAATGCCGTCGGAAAAAGGCAAAACTGTGTATGTGAATAATAATTATTTGCAAATTAAAAACTCTGATATGTTGAATTTATCAAAAACAGTAATTTTTTCATTTTCTAATAATGTGTAACAGTATTTAGCTTATTTTCTAATAATGAGTACTTCCCCCTTTGCTTAAAATTACTTCGTACATTCTGTCAGACATTGAATCATACAATGATTTTAGATAATTTAGGGAAATTTCGTCCCAAGCAGTTTTGATAGCATCAATTAATTGTTTTTTGTCTTCAAATTGTCTGCCGTCATCGTAGACTTTTCGGGTTAACCAACCCCACACGTTCTCCATGATGTTTAAATCCAGTGAGTAGGGGGGCCATGCCATTAAATCAACATTTTGGCCGCTAATCCAGGTTTTAATGACTCGTGCTGTATGTATTGGGGCGTTGTCCTGTTGGCACGTCCATCTCAGGGGCCCAAAAATTACTTGGCATTGCGGAAAAGCTGTCTCTAATATTGTTTGGTATGATCTGTCTGTCATTTTAGTATTTTGGAAACCTAACGATATCGCACCATAATAAGAAATAGCTCCCCAGACCATGACGCCGCCTTCCCTGCTGTAATGTCGTTTTAAAAATCTTTCTTCTTTGCGCAGATCATGAAAATAGTAATTGTAACCGTCAGGACCATCCATGTTAAATTTTTTTTCATCGGAGAAAACGACGTGATGCCACTCCTTTTTCCATGCCATGTGCTCATGTGCGAATTGCAAGCGTTTCAATTTGCGCTCCGCGTTTAATGGTGGTTTTTTCTTCATCTTTCGTAATGTAAGATGGGTGGAACTTTTAATAACACGTTTCACCGTCGATAGACTAGCATTAACTCCAATCTTGTCCTTGATTTTAGCCGGTGACAGCGCGGAATTAGAGGCAGCTCGAAGAATTGCTCGCTTATCCTGTATTGATATTACTCCTGGAATTCGTCCTCTCATATTTTTTCCATCACATTTTTCAAATATTTATGGACAACTGACTTACTTTTGCCAATTTCTTGGGCTATTTTTCGAATACTGTGCCCATCTTCTTTAAAAGAATCGATTTTTGCTTTCTCGCTAAGATTTAGCGCTTTTCCTTTACCCATTTTATCACAAAGTTAAAAAAAGAAAAGGATTAACCACACAAAAAAACTTCAAATAAACTGTACGGTGAATTTTATTCTGACTTGCTTCTCGAATCGCAACTAAATTGCAGCTGTCCCTATTCTATTGAACTAATTGAACAGGTAAAAATTTTCAGTGCATCCAAACAAAGCTGACAAAGGAAAACGGTACAACACCAGCGCTCACCTATTTTATATGAATGTATGCGTAATCATATACTCTTTCATTTCGGATATTAAGTTTTATGCTCCGAAGGTAAAAACAAAAGAAATCAGGTAAAATAATTTCTGAGTGGGCTGTTCCTATTCAAATGATCAGCAGGAATTTATTTCGATGTTCGGGGTCACCACTTTAGTATTGGAGGTTAAATGCAAAAGAATAAAATACTCGAACAGTAATTAAAAAAAAATCCATTTATTGACTTCGTCAATCTACTTAAATTTGTATGTTACTACTTTATACATGCTCTAAACTTATTGAGCTAATAATATAATTCCGACAGGAAGTAAGTAAATGTACCCTTTTATCACAACTTCACAGATTCCAATAGTATCTCACAATACTAATAACAATTACTGAATAATTATCACACTGGTTCAATGCACAGATTTCTTCTCTCACTGATGAACATGACAGCATAATTTTAAACGGCATGCACCGTGAAGTAAATTATCTGTGTCGCCATGTAGTAAATTAAATAACGGTCGCCATGTAGTAAATTCGTTACTTATTTATTGTAATCCTGCCCTATTGCCTTGTTAATAATATTATTTGAGTAGCGATATTCGTTTTATCAATTCCAACGATGAGTGGAGGCAGCCATAAGGCAGATATCCAAAGAGAAGCTCAGTGAGCAGATCTCTTTATAGGCGCAGCTATACTAGCAGATGCCTAAGAAGGGAAAAGTTCAGCTAAGGCTAACAGACACTCTAAATAAAAGGTCTTTTCTTTAATAAGACTAACTAACAACTTCTCTTTATTGAACTATTCTAGCTTATTTATAATAAAGTAAATATGCTAACCTAAACTTAATTATGGTTAGTACATTGCCTTTTGATAGGTGCCTACATGCATACCCCTTGATTTGATGCACGTTAAAACAAATGTGCCGCAACTAGCTTGACTCATATTACGTTGGTTCCAAAACATGTAAACAAACGCGTGTAAAAAATTGTAGTCACTTCTTATGGTTGTGATATACATTTGGTATAACGCATGTTTTGCTTAATTGCAATAATGTTATCGATCGCTTTTATTGTGATCGATTAATTGAGCAATGGATTTCGGGTCAATTGAATATTGCAATAATGCAGAATGTGCATTCTTGTATTTTCAATTGCTTTGTAATTTGTTGGTTTTTTTTTTATATGTGCACATTCACATCACAACCGAAGTTATTGATAAATTGATAACCAAGCCATGCTTACAAGCTGGGCCAGCAAGTTTTCTAACTGTTTGGGTTTTTTTCTTCTTAATATGGTGTCAATCACTCGCACAAAATGTATTTTTTAGGTAATATAAAATCACCACTGAAACAGATTCTGCGGGCTGATTTCGTATGGCAATTTTTATTTTGTTTTTATTGAAATTTTCTGCGGAATAAAATCCCGGTTGAGATCCCCAAATGTGAGCTGCAGTCTAGGGAACTTGTTAATACCAGCTTACACTACAACGAGTGAGGATGGATGTGAAGCAAAAAATTCTTCCTCACGTTACAATATCTTATTTTATTAATAAATGGAAAATTGGCTTCCTTAAAGGTTGTCCTTTTAAATATTAAGGTCCGTACTACGACCATCCTGCTATAGTATACAAGATATTAGTATTATCCGTGGATTAATTCATGCTTTGTTTTCGAGTTTAGGGTTAGTATTATAAAATGAAGTTTTAAATTATTAGTTACCGCCATTTCGTTATTTGAGTCCTATTCCTCTTGGCTTTAAGGTCTTCGTGGTCCAGATTTATTTTTGCCATCCAGCAACTGCTTCTTTCACTTTTATGTCAACTTCGATGGTCTCGTTCCTTTTTGGCTGTCTATTTTTTTATTTTTCAGCTTCTGCGTTTCACTTCCTCTTTTTTACTTGCAATCAATTTTCATTTTTAGTTTGCTTATCTTCTTTGCTCCTCTTCGCACGCCGATCTTATCTTTCTCGCATCCGTCCGCCTCGCTCTTATTTTTCTTCCTTAATTTTGTGATCGCTCAGAATAGCATTTAAGAATAGTGTGAATTAAGCTGCGATCGCGTGACAACTGGTCTAAATATGGAGGCAGCTTCAGTCGGTATAAAACGAATTTAATAATCCATGTATTTATTTTGAATATTTTCAAGATCATATTTCTTTTTATATTTATTTTCATCAAGTATTTATTTATTCATTAATATTATTATTATTTTTTATTAAGTATTAAGTACCATTTATTTAATTATTATCTAGTATTTGTGATTATAAATTTTCTACTCTAAAGAAGACCGCAATCTTATATTTATGTTTCTATTTAAACAAAAAAAAAATATCCTGTAATTGATAAATACATTTGAGAGCAAGAAATAACATGACGAAATTTTGAACGGTACACAGCTTCTGAAATTACTAATACACATGCTCGTGAATCTATGTTGTGTACTTGCTAATACAACAAGGGTTCAGGAGATAGTCTTAAACAGACTATCGGGACTTTGTATTTTCAAAAGAAACTCACTGATTTGAATTTGGAAAACGTTGTAGTTTAATTATTTAATACTCTCACAAAATTTATTTTAACAAACTCTTTTAATTTATGTTTTTTCACTAGAGGCCTTACCTTTGGTAGGGAGACTGTAGGGACTGTATAGGAGTCGGATGAGAAAAAGATCAATTCTCTTTTTACACTAATTCCATTTATTAAAAAACTTAATACTTTACATAAATTTATTCCAAAATTTAACTCTGCATTTCTTCGATATTCATTCCAAGAGGTAAAAAAACGAGCGAGCGAGAAGTAAGTTGTAAGTGAGAGGGATGGGGTGACGTGACGTGTTTTGATTTTAGTCTTCTTCTCCTCAAATGGCGAAAAGTACGACTATCCGCTAACATATAACATAACGACACCTGGCCAGCCTTAGAATTAAATGTAATACCGGCCACCTGTATGAACTGGCGCTCCCCCGAAGACAGACACGATATGTGCAGGCGGTGCGTATTTTGAAAGATTTCCTGTTGAGTGGTGATGACACAGAGTATTCAAATGACTGTGAATATACTGTGGTGATGATCCAGTGATGAGGGTGGTTGCTAGTAGTTGTTGTTGCTTAAGCATTAGAGGGGAATACACATTTTTTATTTTATTTTTTTCTACTGTTAGTAGGGTGTTGTTTAAACCTAGGTGTTTGGTTTCTTTACTAACTTATTACATTGTGTTGCCATTATTAGCAATACAAAGCGAGTTATGAGTGTAAGAAATATTATGCTGGGTTACTTAATTAGTTGATGATTGATATGCTGGGCTGATGTATTGTACATAGTTCTAAGCGTGAAACTAAAGAGTGTATATGCTATAAGCAAGCAAGGGCGAAGCGGCGAACATAGCTCTATGCACTAGACTAAGGATGGATATTCTAAAAGCTAGGGTGAACAATATAAACACATAGTTGTATGCGTAAGACTACAGGATGGGGATGGGATCTTTGCTATAGGCTCTTGACGTAGGATGGTTGCAATACAGGGTTGTTAGTTAATGAGGCAGGTTTTTCAAGGCTGTTAGCACTAGTTCTACAAGCTAATGTTGGATTATTGTAATTAGTAGGATAGCAGAAGGTGGAACTTTGTTGTTTTCCTTGATGTGCTTAGCCAGAGTTTTGTATATCTCGATATCGTTGGAGCTGAGTAAGGAGAGGCAGTTGGTGAAGTTGGGGTAGATTTTTTTGATTTTCAATTGAAAATCTCTGGAGGTGATCTGCTGGAGCCTG
The DNA here is from genome assembly GCA_963930735.1 of Dioctria linearis. Taxonomy (NCBI): domain Eukaryota; kingdom Metazoa; phylum Arthropoda; class Insecta; order Diptera; family Asilidae; genus Dioctria; species Dioctria linearis. The sequence goes on along the minus strand of OZ005740.1, from coordinate 247,496,072 downwards.
ACGCACTGGGTGATTTTATGGTTTATTGTTTCGTCAGACAGCCCGCATTCACAGAGGGGAGAAGCTTTGATGTTGATTCTGTGGAGGTGCTCATTGGTGGTGACGTGTCCGAAGCGCAACCTTTTGATGGTGGTTATGGTTCTCCGTGGGAGTGAAGTATTGTAAAGCCAAGGGAAGATGCTCACTTTTTGTAGAATTGAGTGGAATCTCCATCCTTTTGGGGAAGAAATCCACAGGAAGTGAACATGTGTGTGTTGTAGTTTGAGGTCCAATACAAGCTATCGTGTTTCTCGAACAAGGTGGTGGGGTTTGCTGGAGTGGCCTTACAGTGCGGATAGAAACGATTTGCTGTCTGAAAGGATAAGAAACTTCTTATGGTTTTGATGGCTTCTATAATCGCCAGCGCTTCGGCATGAAAGATGTTGGAGGAATGATTGAGAGGGAATGTTGCTTCCAGGTCGTAGTTCGGTATCCAGAAGGCGGCGCTGGTTTTTTCAGAGGTCTTGGAGCCCTCAGTGAAAATTTTGATAAAGTTTTTCAGCGTGTGTTTATGAGTTTGTGAAATAGAGCGGCGGCAGTGTCAGGATTAAGGTTCTCTTTCCTAAGGTCCGGGATAATGACTGTGGGTGAGAAGGTGACAGTGGAAAGCGGGTATTGAAATACTAATGCTTTGCCAGCTGAAATGAGGTGTGGTCAGACGAAAATTGTTGGTATTTTTGCATGATGAATTGGGTGTGGTGGACCGTGGAGGGTTGAGGAGGCCAATGAGAGCTTTCAAGGGGTGTCTGCGGGGTGCCAATCTGCACTGAGGGTCTTAAGGATCAGTTTTTCGGCGGGGAGACGCCTTCTTTCGGGTAGCGGAAGAACATTGGCCTACACTTCCAGTGATTGGATGTGGGTTGAGAGCATACCTCCTAGAGCTGTTCTTAGAGTTTTGTAATGTATCCAATCGAGTTGGAGAAGGAGACTAGCGGGAGCTTCAAGTATAAATGGGAACATGTAGTTAAGGACAGGGATTATCAAGCCTTTATATATATTCGGCAGGGACTGCGGCTTGGCTCCCCATCTGACTCGGCACAAAGATATTTGTTAGCTGAAAGCATTTCCTTCTAGTTTGTAGGATGTGGCAGGACCCACTAATCCTTGAATTGATCGTGAAACCTAGGAAACTGGTTTCATTTACATGAGATGGGAGCCCAATAGTATGCTGGGCGGGGTGAGTAGCTTCGGAAAGCTCTTTTTTTTAACGAAAAGGATGCGTGATTTTGCAGGGGAGATTTCAAGACCAAGTTTTTCCAGATTGGCAGAAATAATGGAAATAGCGTATTGCAGAGAGTAAGCAGCGTTGGCGAGGGATTGGCATGAGGAGATCAAACATATGTCATCCTCATATGTAATTAGTGCTACATTAACTGGGAGGGAGTCTCCAATGTTTTTCGTATAGAAGTTAAATAGCAGGAGACTGAGTACAGAGCCCTAGTGTAGGCCCACGTGCGAGGAGTAGGTTTTACTACTGTCATCACCGTTGGTTACCGTGACTGTTTTTAAAGATAATATGTTGCTAATACCTAGTGCCACCTCTTCGGGGATACCGTCTTGGAGGAGTTGGAGCACATGTATATTCGGTTGGACATTAGTAAAAGCATTTTGGATGTCTATTAAGGCGCAGCGGGAAAATTCCATCTTTTGGTTTGCAAGTTGAAGATGAAACCATAGCGTGAAGACGCAGTCTGTCGTAGACCTCTCCTTTCGAAATCCGAATTGGAAGTGAGGGAGTAGATCGTTGTTTTCCAGAAAATGCTCGAGCCTTCGCTTGAGGATTTCTTCGTATGTTTTTCTTAACACCGAGGTGAGGGCGATAGGTCTGTAGGAGACAGGTTCGGCCGGGTCCTTGCCTTTCTTGAGTATCGGGATTATCCGAACCTGACGCCAGTCGGGTGGAATAATCGAGTTTATAAAGCAGGAGTTGAAAATTTGCAGGATGAAATCTTTGGAAAATTTCGAGAGGTTTTGCAAGGTGCTGTACTTAATATAATCCGACCCTGGGGCTGAGTCCTTTTTTGGCGATAGGACGACGTGTGAGAAGAGAGCGACAAGCTGGTGGTGGCTTGTGGGAGTTCTGTGAAGGGGAGGAGGAGGGTTTGACGGGAGGAGTTCCCAATGTGGTTCGTGCGTACGAATTAGTTTGAGTGCGAGGCGATCTAGAGAGACTAGACACTTGTTTCTTTCACGGATGCCCCTGAATTGCCGTACTTTGTCCCACATTTCGGTTACAGTGAAGTCAGGCGATATGGAGGAGCACAAGTTCTCCCATCCGTTTTTCTTTTCTGTTTTTAGAGTCCATGTGGTGCTACGTTCCTGTTTTTTCCGGGCTTTGAAGTTTTCCCTAGAGGGTGTGATCCTGAAGCGTTTTAATGCCAATCTGCGAAGGGCCACTGCCTTAGAGCACGTATTGTTCCACCAGGGGCATGGATGGGGTTGCTGCTTGCAGTTTGTCGTGGATTTTAAGCAGGATTGGTGCACTATTTCTATGAGAGCTTTGTAGTTGTCTAGAGGGTGAGAAGGGTCGCAGTTCCTAAAGTGAGAGAAAATGTTTTGGTTGAGCGAGTCGTAATTGAGCTTTTTAGGGATATATGTATGCCCTTGCAATGGGTTTGGGAGGCGATTGGGAGGGTATTTTGGCAAGAAAAGGTGTGTGCAGGCTGCCCATGGAATCTTTTATAGTGGACCATTCAGCAGTTAAGGCTAGATCCGCCGAGGAAATGGCGATGTCGATGGCAGAGCGGCTGTTAGCTTTGAAAAATTTTGGAGAGCCGTCGTTTAGAATAACTAGACGATTGTTGTCTGCCAAGTCTATGATATCTTTCCCTTTGGTGTCTGAGGATGAGTTACCACAGAAAAGGTGATGGGCGTTGAGTTCACCGCATATGAGTGTGGTCTTGTTGATGGGGAGCTGGTTGTGCAGCCTTTGGAGATGTGACAAATTATAGCTAGCATGAGGTGGGATATACAAAGCTAAAATTACGATCCGGGATGGCCCGGTATCTATTTCACATGCAATAAACTAACATATTGTGGGGGGAGCCTAGAGGAATGACGGAATAGCGCAGATGGTTACGTATGATCATGGCGACGCCACCGCCCAGTGAGATGCGGTCGGTCCTGATGATGCTAAAGTTCTTGATACTGAACGTATCGTTGGAAGAAACCCAAGTCTGATTTAAGCAACATATAGATATATTATTTGAAAATAGAAAGTTAGTGAGGTCACTAGTTTTATTTCTAATGCTTCCGCAGTTCCAGTGACAGATTTTTACGTTCATCATTAGTGATCCATGGAGTTATCGCGAATTGTTGCCGGTGGCTCCGTTATGTCGAGATCTTTTGGTAGGGGAGGCACAGAAGTGTCTATGAGCTCTAGGATCTTGTCTTTAAGTAGTGGAAGGTACGTTTTAATGTTCTCCTGGGACGGCGAGAAATTTTGCTCTGTGATATTTTTGGATAAAATATCGAGGCACAGTTTGAAGGGGCTTCCGAAGTTGGAGCATTTTTTCTTCATCGGAACGTCGGAGGAGACGGGTATCTTTTCGGGGGAGAAGACGTAGCCACGGGGAAGATTTGGGCAGAGTTGGAACTGGAAGCCGTAAGGGACTGAGCCCGAAGCAGTAGTTTGGAGAATATTCCTCGGAATTGCTGAGCGACGGTGGTATTTGATGTGGGGTGATTTTGGTTTTTATATGTAGAATGGCATAGTTTGGTCTTCCTGGGCGCTCGGCAACCGAGTGCTGGAAATTCTTCATCGGCGAAGTTGAAGGTAGAGGTCTGTCTCGTGACGTGCGAGTACAGAGGGAGTGAGTTGGTGCTGCTGTGCTCCTTGCTCTTTTTATTCTCTAAGAAGATGGAACACTTTTGTGAGTTCGCTACATGAGGCTGACTGCAGTTGCAACAACAGAGGGGAACTAGACAGGGGGCGTTGGCGTCCCTATGGGCAGATCCGCATCGCATGCACCTGTTTTTCGATCGACATTTCTGTCCGAAGTTTCCAAAACGCCAGCAGTTCCTGCTCGTTCTCGCCTTTTGTAGATCGCAAAAATTACGTTGTTGAGTTTGAAATGTGTGGGGAGGCTTTGGCCCTCGAATGTGAGGCAGCCAAGGCCCGCTTCCACTTTCTTTTTGTCCATGTTTATTAGAAACCGGCGGCACTCTACCAATTTTGGGATGCCGCGAAAAGGCTGAGGTCCGTATTTATATAGAGCAGATCCATACTCCCTGAATTTCAACGAATTTAGCTGGGATGGAAGAGATGTATTTTGCATTGAGCTCCGAATTTTTGGCAATCGTATTGATGGTGGAGAGGTTTTTCGAAGTGACCCGAAGCTTATGCTTGGAGACGAAATGAATGTCTTCGATTTCTGCAAATTTGGTGTGTAGATATTTAGGGAGAGGAACTATATCGAGCCTTCTGTCCTGGAGGGCTTGAAGAATAATAAAATATTCCGGTTGATTTGACGCGGGATAGAGTCTGATTCCGCGTAATATCCTTTCCCCAGAACCGTCGTCGTTCCGTATAATGGTTTCCTCAGGGAAAACCATATCAAAGCGGTGGTGTAATCTCTGACTAGTATCCAACGATATCAGGATGCACTTTTGTTGTTTTTATTTTTATTTATATAAAAAATACTTACTTGGATAAATATAGAAAGTAAACTATGTCGCACTGAATTTGTACAATATGAAAGATTTGTTATCTGTATTTATATGCAAAGTTTATAATTCTTATTTTGTTCGGTTTTAGGTTAAGCACAAGAGAAGGCACGTGTGTGTACGCTTTCAAGGTTGGAAACAGAATCCTCTTTGATATTAGTGGCGCTGAGCTTACATTAGATAACGCATGAAGTTGGGAATAATTGTATACATAATAGTGAGCTCCAAATTTGAAATTTACCTCCCCCCGAAAAAAAAAAATTGTTTAAGAGGAACTACAGAAACGTCTGCCCCTGTATCTATTAAGAATATTTACTTGATATTCTTGCATTTTATGAATAAGCGGTTAGATATATCATTACTGTTAGCTGCCGCAGTGCTACATGGCTTTCTACATTTTTGAAGTTTGTTGATCTGGGTAGGAATTTCCTATTATTGATCGAGATCTACTCCGTGATCTGATAGAAGAATCTAATGTTAATTGGTGCAACTGTCAATATTTTTCAATCTATCAGAGACTGCGTTGGAAGATTGTGAGTTTATGGACGATATAGTAGGTGGATGACCGATTTCGTAAATTTTGCCAGCGGTATTCAATATATTGTTTATTTCAGTCTCGCTAGTTGCAGCAAGGATTGATTTCACATGGGCATGTAAGCCATTTAGCCATATTTGCTTAAGCAAATATTTCGTTAGTACTTGCGAACTACCTGCTAGAGTCTGCAGATGTCTAAAATTCACTTTCTGTGTGTCTAGTTGTTACTGTGTCTTTAATTACCTTGTATTTTCCCGCGTTGGGTGGTGTATTAAATATATCGGTGATCGACAACTAAATATCCTCTGGGAGGGTTGTTAATACGTGATGATATTTTAAATAAGCAGTTTTTATTACATTTTTCACTTAAATAGATTCAACGAGAGCAAACCACATCGCCGGACTGCTATGACAGAAATTCGGCAGTTTAATACGCGAAATAATGCAGGTGTCTGATTTAGGTAAAACCGAACTCGTGTTATTTTCGGGATTTGTCATTTTAATTTGCTTATTTAGAAAAAAAATACATTTTAAAAAATGTATGGGATAATTCGAACACCTGGTACTCTCACTTATAGCATGCACGCACTCATTTAAATTGTTAAATAATTGGTAAATACAAAATTTTTAATAAAGTAATATTGAATTTTTTGCAGGTTAAGTACGCTAAAGAAAATTTTACCTTTTTTCCATGATATATTACTATTTATGTTGCTCGTTGGTCGCTCGATGAAGGTAATATTTAATATTATAATAGTAATTTCGGATGAAGATTTGACAATTATTTGCTACGTATAGGAATTATTATTGCACTTTCTAAAAACAATTAAAATATTTTAGGAATTTAAATATATAAAAAAAAATTGTAAGCACTCATCGTTTCATATGAATTATAGTTTAAGCTGATAAATTCTTGACACAGTACCAATTATTGTTGAACGGAGTACTGGACCATTTTCTGTTTGGTGCCTAATGAATTCGCTGGTATGCCCCAATTATAGATTTTGTCTTTGAAATGTCATAAAATAACAGTGATATTTTCTGTTCGATTTCTGATGAGTTTGCTGGAATGATTGCTGCTGCTTATTCTTAAAAATCTTCCCCACATGCACGCTGCGCGTCCGGCGTTGCGATCACCAATTGTCGAGGTTAATATGTGTAGGATGACCGATGAGAAAAAGATCAATTCTCCATTTACACTAATTCCATTTATTAAAAAAATTAATACTTTATATAAATTTATTCCAAAATTTAACTTTATACTTCTGAAAACTTTTATGTGAAAATACTTCTGAATTTTCCTATCCTGATACTCCCTTCCACATGAAATCGATTTTCATAGGGTTGGCAAATAATTTATTGGAGCAAAGGTAAAAAGATCTTGGCGTGCAATTCATTGATATGGATCAGAAATGCTTACTTTCCATTTCTTTTCTATTATTGATCAATATCCATAACAGAGTACACACTAGGTACTCACATAAATATCAAAGTTTATTGCCTTTGGACAATGATGTATAATTTAGAATTTCCATGGGTCACACGATGGACTTTGATCATAATCGATCGCTAATTCCAAGCGCCATATAGCTTCAAATAGCACGAGATGCAATAATTCTTGATATTTGGACACATATGTAGCGGTGTACATATGTTTTGTTGTTTGACTTTAAGAAGGTAGGTATGGAAAATTTGATTATTGCTGCGATTTTTGTATTTAGTGAGCCTATAATGATTTCATGTGGTTGGTGAGTCTTATGGATTTTATATATGCTAAGGTTATGATATGCAGGTTCATTACATCCATTTCTATAATCTGACCTTCTACATGGACTTCAATATTGGCTGGACAAGCGATTTTAGTAGTGTAAATATGGGGTTTCTAAATCACTGTGCGTTGTGCGCAAAGAAAAAGTTCAAGAATTGTGAATGGCCGGTGGGAATGAGCAGGGAGATAAGTGCGCACAGAAAAAGTTCTAGAAATGTGAATGACCGGCGGTAGTATCCAGGAGCAGTCGAGATAAGAGTTTTTTGTTTGGGCTAGCGTAAAAGTATTACGAGCAGCTGATAGCTGATATGAGTAGAAAAAATTGTGTTTTTATTAGCGTGAAAATAGATGTTGATAACAGTAGAGAATGAAGGAATTTTTGATCTGGCTGGAATGCAATGTCAAGGTTAAGATAATTTGCTAAAATGCAATTTTAAATAAGATATCATAGGCAAAATTATCGCAAATTCATTCGAATAATATGCTTAGTCAACAATTCGCAGGATACTTTCACGTTTAATCTTATCATAGCAAGTGAAATTGTTTTATTGCAACCACAATTATTGTATAAATAGAGCGTTGTGTAGCGAGAGGTATTTATTCAATCAATAAGAGGTAATCAGAACGCAACGAATATTCCTAATCAGAAAAAAGCTATGATTTGGTCTGAGATCATAAGAGATAAGTATAAATTTTGTATTAGTGAAGGCGGGTGGTCAACTTTTAAAATAGTGAATACCAACGTAATTGGAGAAATACTCAATTTTTACGTAACACCTGAGAACGGAAGCACTTGTTTGATTTTTTCTCAAAGAAAAGGCGAATCATTTCCTGCAACATTAAATACTAATTTTTATTTTAAACCACTTCAACATGTAAAGTTTGAATCAAGCGGAGGAGATGTTACTGTTGTTGGGGAAACATATGACAGCGTAACGAGCTACAGAAATATGAATCATTTTCCCTCAAATTGCCCTTTCGGCGATGAAGATGATTGGAAATATGGAGAGAAGTTCGCAAAAAAAGATAACGAAAATCCTTCACATCGTAGTGATAACCAAAATCTTAGTTTGAAAGAAGAAATAAAAGGTTGCAAGATCGCCATAAAAAAGAAATAGAGAAGTTAAAAGAAACGGGTTTGAAAAAAGAAGAAATAGAAAGGGTAAAAGAGCGTCATGAAGAAGAAATAGAAAGATTAAAAGAAACGAGATGGGGTGAGTATCGTACAAAACTAGACAGAGAAGGTGAAGATGTTCGAAAATTGCTTGAACAACAAGGTTACATAAAGGATTAAATTCGGTCAAGCTTTTAAGACTTTGGTTGGTAGATGGCGATGAAATTTCACGGTAATATCGGGAGGAAAAACTATATAAAGTATGACTCTCTTTATATAGTTTTTCCTCTTGGAAAATTTATTATTTGTCTAAGAAGACTCTGACCATTAAGACTGAAAAACTTTGCAGCAGAATCATATATCAAAATGTGTGTTATTAAATTTTTTGGAATTTTATTGATTACATCGCTCTGTCATAGCCAACCAATACCGCTATCTGTTAATCTTACAAGGGAAAACATTAGCAACTTAGATTTCGCATTAAATCTTCCTGATAATCAAACAGTACAAATTGGATTATCCTTTCGTTTGTTAACCTATAGCGATAATAATTTTTTTTTATGTATATACGACTCTTTTATTATTGGCTCTTTGGCTCTTTTAAAAATATCTTAAAAATACGTGGCAAAAGGCTCTACAAAGTGTAAAAAAAAAAAAAGACGCTAGCTAAACTAAAGGGTATAAAAAGTCAATAGGGACAAAAAATAACATTTAAAACAATTATAACAACTAATAAACTTCAAAAAAGACACAAAAATGTAAAACAAATGACACAAAATTCTCAAAAGAGACTAAAAAACGGACACAAGAATTTTGAAAAGGATCTAAAATATGTACAAAAAATTTAATAGTCCCAATTTTGTCAATTGGGTAAGTGGCAGTTCCAAGAAGTTCCAAATTTCCAAAATAAACTAATAAAAATTTCCCTAAACGAAAAAATTTTGTAATTTAGAGCCGAGACCGAAACCGAATTAGAAAATGGAAAAATCGAACGAACGTAAAAATTTAGCCGGTACCGTTATAGAGTCCCGCGAGGGGCGCCTGTAGTATCGTAGACCTCCACAAACTGCCCTCATCATCCCTCCAGCTTAGCATCTCTAACAGAGTGCTTGTACTTCCCACAGCACGTGCAACGATTCCTAAGCGGGGAGAAGCCCCGTGGACTAGTGTTGCAAATGCTGTGGCCTGCTATCACCAGTGAAAGACAAGAGCTCTGTCCTGCACCGACGATAGTGGCTGCCATGTGCACTGAATCTATTAATTCAGGATTAAACCTGATTGGAATCGACGCGAATTGCGTGTACCGTAGAGCATTCCACTGAAGGTGAAATGCTGGCCTGATTCTGCCCCAGGTCTGAATCGTTGAGATTAGATCCTGTGGCCAGTCACGAGGATAAGGTGGTCGAACAGAAAGTAGGTAGTAATACTCCCCTATGCCGATCCCTCCCAGTACATTCACCCACACTTGAGAAATCAAGCTGTCTCTCTGGCAAAACACTCTTTGGAATGCACGCACTTGGAGACACCGTGATTTCACAACCAAGTTAGTGAGACCTAATGCACCTATCTTGACTGGCAGACAGAGCGTGCTTTCAGCAACCCATCGTCTTCCGCACCAGAAGGCGTCTATCGCTTTTGCTTGAAGAAGACCTACGAAGCCTTCATCAAACGTCTCAGACTTTAGCAGATGAACGATGGACGAGGTAATCAAATAGTTTATCACGACTGACCTACCCATTAAGGATAGTGGAAACAGTCGACTACGCCATGAGTTTACAGCTCTAGAGAGTTTCTCAAGAGCGATGCGGCTATTATTTGATTTACTCTCGCGTCCGATATACACACCTAAATAGTTCAGGCAAGTATTAGTCCATTGGATGTTCAGTGGAGTATCTGTACGATCTCTCCACCTTCCACACCACAAGCCTTGACTCTTACTAAGATTGATTTTAGCGCCCGCTATACGTTCGAACTGTTCGAAAACAGCACGAGCGACCGGAAAAGCTTCATCTCTTGTCACGAAAATAGACAGATCATCCGCATACGCCAACATAAGAGGCCTCACATTGGTATATGGCAGATGAACCGCATACTGTCCGAGCATTCGACGAAGATTCACCAGTAGCGGCTCCAACGAAAGATCATAAAGCATACCTGACAATGGACAGCCCTGTCTGATACCTCGATGAAACGAGATAGGAGCCAGAACTTGTCCTTGATGCTTAATCAAAATCGCTGAGTCTCTATACAGTTTCCCGACGATATCGAGCCACCTGGGCGGAAACCCAAATGCCTCGAGAACAGTCAAGAGATACTCGTGCGAGACACTATCAAAAGCCTTTTGCTGGTCAAGCGAAATCATGGCCATTTGAGTACCTGTCTGTTCATGGTAGGCAAACAAATGCTTGGCTACCGCGATATTGTCGTAGATACTACGACCAGGTACACAATAGGACTGTTCCGGGTGTATTACCGAAGCAATCACTGAGCGGAGTATCGCCCCTAATGCTTTGCAGACGATTTTGTAGTCTACATTGCATAGGGTTACTGGCCTCCAGTTCCCCATCCTCTGCAAATCTCCCTTCTTTGGAACCAAGCGCATAACAGATCTCCTCCAACTAGAAGGAAAGTCTGAATGCGTCTCAACCGCCGAATTGAAGACTTCCAAAAGGTCAGGAATTAATAAATCCCTGAAACGTATGAAGAATTCTGGAGTCAAGCCGTCATAACCAGGTGAAGTGTGTCGCTTTAGATCCTTTGTCGCAGCAATCATATCCTCCAATGTGATTACTGTATCCAGGAGCTCCTTACTGTCTTCAGAGAAAGTGGGAATATTCTCAAGAAATTCATGAGTGGTCGAGGATGTTGTCGACGTCGATTAAGAGTAGAGACTACTGTAGTAGTCTTGAATATATTCTGATAGCTGTTGTCCGTTGAGGACATGTCCAGATTCATCAATTATCGATTCGACCTCACAAGAAGCAGTACGACGTCTAGTCGCCTGAAAGAAGTACTCAGTTGGAGAATCGCCTTCTCTCAGCCAGCGCGATTGGCCGCGCAGCACAAACTCCAAGCTGTGCTTGTAAGTCTGTGTCGCCAAGCGTTCCTTTATTCCATTGAAATAAAGAATCAACCCCGGCTGAGTTGGGAGAAGAGCTGCCACCCGAGAGACCTCGGCCGACAAGCTAGAAGCTTCATAGCCGCTTCGATTGAAACTCGTCTCGACAAAAGACCGAATCTGGAGCTTTCCAACATCCCACCATTGACTAAGAAAAGGAAAGTCAGCTTTCCTCTCTTGCCAATCGTGCCAGAAATCAATGAACTCATTGATGAACTGCTCGGAATTCAACAAATAGTTGTTGAATATCCAGTATGCAGTTCGTCTTTCAACTAGAGTGCTGGTCGCCACCACAAGAAGATGATCACTAATCGAACACACTTCATGAGTGACACCAACGAAATGTTCTAGTATTCCAGGTGAGACGAAAAGTCTATCAATTCTGGAGCCTGCGAGACTTCCATGGATATTTCGCGAGACCCTCGTGTATGATCTAGTCGTAGGATGCATCCAACGATAGATATCCACGAGTCTGAAAACACCGACAAAATTCCTCAATCGAGTAGCATTGACAGAGTTGAACTCAATTCCAGAGTGCCGATCCATTGAGGGATTCAGAGTGCAGTTGAAATCAACTCAGAGGACAGTTTCGCCGCTAAAATTCACCAGACAGGACTGAACACTATCAAAAACTTGTCTTGTAATGTCCTGGTCATGAGGAAGGTACACGTTTACTACCTTGATATATTTGTCTTGAACGACAAAATCCAAGGAAGAAGCGAAGCCTGGGAAGATATCTGTATAGACAGGAGACGATAGTGTAAATTTGTTGGATACAATGATTGCCACCCCTGAGCCTCGGCGAGGCGCAGGTGTGGCAAACATTGCATAGCCAGTGTGGAAATAAGCATAGCGCTCAAGTTGTGTATATGTGTCTTGTGTAAAATTCGTCTCCTGTTGTGAAAAAACGTTATTTCCCAGGGCTATGTAAGAAAAGAACACGGACTTTTACTTATATTTATTGTCGACAGATCAAGATTCCAGAGTCAACTAACTAAAACTAATAATTCCAAAATTAACAAGAAGCAAGTACAACTAAACACAGTTAATAGTTAATAGAGAATTTCAATACAAGCTCATTCTGGAGTTAACAATAAATGTACTAGATAATAAACATGTGTTGAATTCAACTGGCAGCGTTGCCAACCTTGAATAATTAATTATTTTTTTACATCCTCCCCCGCGGCTTGAGGCGAAGACTCGCCACTTATTTCTATCGGATAAAGATACTGGATCTGTCTTCGAAGTTTGTAGCCATTTGATAGTCTCAACTCGCAGGCTCTGACCTTACCGTCACGTCCAGGATATGTCGTCTCAACTACAGCTATTTTCCATAAGAGTCTTGGAGTTGATTGCTCAGAAATCAGGACAACGTCGCCCCGTGAAATTGTTGACGAAAATTTTCTAGGCATGTGATGTGCTGATCTTAACTGCTGTAAATAGTCCGTTGTCCATTGTTTCCAAAATTTGCTCAAAAGACCTTGACGCTGCTTCCACATTTTAACAATATCTGTATTCATCGAAGCGAAATCTTTTTTATCTGCAATTGGAAGAACATTAGGCATTGCATTAAAGAGAAAGTGTGCTGGAGATAAGGGTTCGGGATCATTAGGGTCAGGACTCAAATAAGTAAGCGGACGTGAATTTACAATGAATTCAATTTCAACTAGCAAAGTTTGAAGTTGGTCGAAATTTAGTATGCTACGACGTATTGTAGCCTTAAGTGCGTCCTTCACAGATCTGATGAGTCTCTCCCACCAGCCGCCCCACCATGCAGCGCGTTCTACAATAAAACGCCATTCAGTTCGTTGTTTCAGTACGAATTCGTTTAAACTTTGGCTTTGCACGAATTGTGAGAGTTCCTTGAATTCAACAGATGCACGTTTAAATGTTTTTGCGTTGTCTGAATAGAATCGTCGCGGAACACCTCTTCTCGAAATGAACCGTCTTATGGCTCGAATACAAGCTTCAGTTGAAAGATCGGGGACAAGCTCCAGATGAACTGCACGGATAGAAGCACAAGTGAATAGTATATATACTTTCTTCTGCGATATGTCCTCCTTGATAAACAGCGGGCCTGCAAAATCTAGGCCGGTAACCTCAAAGGGTCTAGATACTACAATGCGATCCTTTGGTAGTGGAGCAAATGGTTGAGATAATGGATGAGCCCTTAACCATCTGCATACCGTGCATCGATTAATGATGGATTTTGTCACTTGTCTAGCATGAGTTATCCAATAGCGTTGTCTAATCAAGGTGAGTGTTGCAACAACTCCTCCGTGAAATGCTCGTTCATGAAAGTATAATATCACCAATCGGCTAAATGCTGATTCCTTTGGCAATATGATCGGATGCTTGAAACTTAGATTTCCTTCTGCAAACTGTAGTCGTCCTCCCACTCTTATTAAGCCTTCATCATCGAGGAATAAATTTAGCGTTGCAATTTTTGATGAAATTGGCAGTTGTTGACCCTTAACAAGGCAGAGCAGCTCGTTCGAATAAAAACCTTGTTGAACGATTCGTACCCATAGATTTTCCGCTTTTTCGATTTCAGCCGTCGTTAAAACTTCGCTCGCTATCACTACTTTCTTACGCAAAATTTGACCAAAACGTAATACGTAAGCCGTTATGCGAAGTAATTTTCCCAAGTTGCTGTATTTTTCAGGTTGCGTTAGCTCCATCACGTTTATTATCATTTTCCTACTTTCATTTGTTTCGGTAGTGACTAAGGTCGATATGACATTATTCGGAAATTCGTTGGTTGAAAAACAATGTTGTGTTACTTGTGAGAGCCAATCAGGACCATGTAGCCATCTATCAGAGGTCAATAATTGCCTTACTTTTACTCCACGAGTAAGCAAGTATGCCGGATTATGTTCACCAGGACAGTGCTTCCAAACGACATCGCTCGTTAATTCGGTGATCTCTCTTACGCGATTTTTTACATTTGATTCGCATTTCTTATATGGATTAGCAACCCAGTGTAATGCAATTTTCGAATCCGACCAAATGTATGTAGCAGAAAATTTTATAGTTAAATTTTTACGCAAGTATGATAAGTGCTTAGCAGCAAGTAATATTGCGGTTAATTCCAACTTCGGCAAAGTAAGCTCGGGCGTATTTCGTGTTCTCATAGGCGCTACGCGATTTTTGGAACATAACAATCTTACATTAACGTCGTTGGCTTCATTTATTGACTTCACATAAGCTACCATTCCAAATGCAATTGGGCTAGCATCTGCAAAAATATGTAAGTCTATAGTTTCTAATTTATTTGATACCTTTGAAAAAAACACATCTCGGAACTGCGAACTCTTTTAGTGATGGAAGTTCTTCTGGCCAGGCTATCCACATCTTATGGAGATCAGATGGTATTACCTCATCCCACTCTAATTTCAATCGCCAAACTTGCTGCAATAAAATTTTCATTCGAACTGTAAATGGGCCGAGCAGGCCTAGAGGATCATAAATTCTGGACAGCAATTGCAGTATGTTTCGTTTTGTAGCTGACAATGAATCTGAAATGAAAGTTATCGGGTTTTCTAGCTTAACGTTAATTTCATCAGATAAAATAAACCAGCGTATTCCTAGCACTCCCTGCTGAGTGGGTAACTCTAAGTTTTCATGTGTTTTTTTGAAAATTTCGTAAAGAGAAAGTTCATTTGTGTTCCACTTGCGTAAGATCATGCCCGCAGAAGTCATAATTGTGCAAGACTCGTTAAATAGTTTGCTTGCGCTATCCAGATTGTCCACGCTGACTACAAGATCGTCAACGTAAAACGAATTGGAGAGAATATCACAAGTTTCTGGGAATCGTTGATGCTCAAGTAGCAAATGTTTTTTTTATAACAGCGGCTAAAAGAAAAGGGCTACTTGTGACGCCAAAAGTAACTCTATTCATTCGAAATTCTTGCACTGGAGGAATTTTGTGCGTTTCGTTAATTTCTTCCTTGTACCATAAGAATCTGTGAGTATCTTTGTCGCTATCTGATAAATGTACTTGGAGGAACGCCTTTTCGATATCTGCAACCAAACCTATTTTTCCTAACCGAAAGTTCAATAAAATTTTTAAAAGATCACTGTTCAAATTTTCACCTGCGCATAAATGTTCATTTAGAGAAGTACAGCCCCTTTCGCTAGAGGAAGCGTCAAACACAACCCGCACTTTTGAAGTCGTTTTATCGTCCCGATACACTGCTCTATGGGGCATATAGTATATCGGTCCACTAGGCGCTTCTTTAGTTACCGTTTCCGCATACCCGTTCTCAATATACGATCGAATCACTTTATCATATTCCATAAATTTTGTCCAGTCTCGTGATAGCTTTGTCGTCAATAGCCTTAAACGAGCTATTGCATTCAACCGATTTTCGTTAAGCGCGTCGCGCCGATCCCTCCACGGAAGAGACACTGAATAACATCCATTTTTTACCACCACATTATTTTCAATAAAATTTTGCGACTCGAGATTCTTCGGTTCATTAATGTCTTGAATACCAAGGGTTTCTAAATCCCAAAATTTGCGAACATCAAACTCATTATCAATTTGAACACTTACATGTAACGAAAAAACTGTAGAAAGCGTTACACTTATGTCGTCATTACTAACTGGGCCCTGTAATGTCCAACCTAATCTGGTATTAACGGCTTTCAATGAACTTGTGATATCCTCTAGCTCACCTGTAACTATTCGCCAATATTGATCAGATCCAATAAGCAAGCTTATACCAGATTCCGGCGTAAGCCATTCGGGATATGTATCTGCAAGACATAAGTTTTTTAGGTTAATGTTACAATCATTCGATGGAGTTAACATATCGAGGCATATTTCTGGCACTTCTATAGCCTCAATTTCTATCAATTCATTACCGTATTGCCCTTGCAATTTTAATTGAACACGTTTGAACAACCGTGGGCGCTCTTGTTTACATCCAAATGTCAGAATACTCATGCGATGCATGCCTAAAACTGGAAGATCTAATTGACGAGAAATGCCTTCCCGAATAAAGGTGGCTTGGCTACCACTATCTAATACTAGCCTGATAAACACGCTGCCACTTTTAACTGGATTCCTTATAAAACAGCAAGCAGTTTGTAAATGCACTAACGGCAGGCTTTTATTCGCTGTAAACAAATTAACAGATGTTTCTGATCGTTTTACTTCAGAATCATTTCCCACGTCGTTCATATTTTTGTTCTTGTTATAATTGGGATCACACATCGATGACGCGTGTCTCCCATTGCACTTTCTACACTTTATGAATGAATTTCTACACTGCTTTGAATTGTGGTTAGGTTTCACGCATCTGAAACAGTAGCCCCCGTTGGATAAAATTACCTTCTTTTTCTCAATTGTCACTGATTTATCATCGCAGTTTGCAGTGGAGTGACATTTTGACTTACAGAAGAGACATACTTGTACGTTCGCAGTTAACAGTCCAGCAGCTGTGAATGTATTTTGACGATTACCCACAGGCTTTGATGGAGTAGTTGCAGTTGATCGTAGATTTCTCCTTCCGTCTATTGCCCTTTCTCGAGCTTCTAATTCCCTACGTATGAACTCTATGAGAGACTGCACTTGTTTATCGTTATTTTCACTAGTATGTGTATCATTCAGCTGTGAGTTCTCCACTGTAGTTGAATTCAGTCCAGCTACGCTGGATTCTGCAGTTTTGGTCTCCTTGTATTGCGTGCGATGATATGCGACCCTCAATTCGTTTGGGAGAGATCTAAGTATTAGTGGTTTTAAAATAATATTGTATTGAGATGCGTTGACTCCTAGAGCGAGTAATGAGCGAGTAGTCGTTGTTATTGTGTTTTACAGTCTTTGTAAGCCATGCATATCTTCTTTCGTTATTACTAACTGCAAATTCATGAGCTGCTGCATACATTGATCAATTAAACGGTCTTCTCCTCCATACTGCTCCTGTAAAAGGTTAATTGCCTCGTTGTAGCAGAGCTCTGTTGGAGTAAATCCCGCTATGGTTTTTTCAGCTTTACCAACTAATAACGTTTGGAGGTAATTAAATTTATCCGAAGCGCTTAAGGTTTTATTTGCGTGCACGGCTGAGCGGAATTGCTCCCAAAATGGCAGCCAATTTTTTAACTCGCCATCGAACTTCCTTAGCTCGAGTTTTGGCAACTTAATATGTTGTGGCTCGAATTTAATATTTTCCGACAGATTCAACTTATTTGGTGGATTGCGCAATAAATTATAGCGGCTTAATCGATGCTCTATCCGCGCCTTAGCAGCTATCACTTTATCTTCATAGTCATATGCTTGTTCCCTTTCCTTAGCTAATTGTGCAGCATTAGCTTCCGTGAGTTTTTCAGCAGCAGCACGCAACCGTTCTTTTAATACTAAAAGTTCTTCTTCCGCTGAAACATCTAAATCATCAACGTCTTTAGGCGGTTGATTAGTGGCGAAAAATTCCGTTACTGCGTTAACCACCCTCGTTACTTGTCCGCGACACGCAGATCTAATTGATTGTTCCATTTTTCGTTAAGACGTTCGTTGCACACGTTAAACGATAAATAAGTAAACGATTATTTCCGCAGAACTTATCTTCCCGGGTTTCGGCACCAAAATGTGGAAAAACGTTATTTCCCAGGGCTATGTAAGAAAAGAACACGGACTTTTACTTATATTTATTGTCGACAGATCAAGATTCCAGAGTCAACTAACTAAAACTAATATTTCCAAAATTAACAAGAAGCAAATACAACTAAACACAGTTAATAGAGAATTTCAATACAAGCTCATTCTGGAGTTAACAATAAATGTACTAGATAATAAACATGTGTTGAATTCAACTGGCAGCGTTGCCAACCTTGAATAATTAATTATTTTTTTACACCTGTAGAAGCGCGATGTCTATATCGAACATTTTGACATGTTCGATGGTGCTGTGTAACCTTGTATGAGCACTTAAACCCCCGGTGTTAATAGAGCCTATCTTACACATTCAAAGAGATAAGAAGCTCAAACGATGATGGTACGACGTCTACGGACGAAAAGAATCGACCAAGCCATGCTCCTGAATCAGCTCCTCCACCCTCCTATGGAGACGATCCAAGCGAGCTACATCGTTGTACTTCCCCTTTTTCTTCGACTCCTGTTGGAGGAGTAGAAGTTGAGGAAGTAACAACTCTGGCCTCTCCAGCTCCCGTACAAGAATACTCCAGATTTTACCTGAATTCTTCTTGTACAAGAGCTGGCCAAGAATGCTGCGAATTTTCTCCCTAGGAAGGGTTTCCATCCCCCTCGAGACCTCAAATTGGCTACCAGTCGAAATGGCGCTACCACACGACTCATAGCCACTGAAGCTCGAGAGATCAGTCTCATCCAAACCGGTCATGTCGCAGTCCGAAAGCTGCTCGAGAGACACTTCCGCGTCCCTCACAACAACCTTCGAACCGCGACCTCCACTATCGTCCTCCTCCGAGTGGGGCCGCTTTGATGCGACTGGCTTTGCTGGCTCTGGAGGAGGCAGCATCACCCGGTCCACCTTCGTCTTCCTCCTTCTCGTCCTCCTTTTTTTGCGTAGATGGCTACTCGACTCCTCGTCAGAAGTAGCCGTGTTTTCACGTGCCGACGTGGCACCGTTTATAGCCATAATTTCTTTTGCCTCTAGGACAACTTCAGGCACCTTAACCACTGGCTGCTCCAAAATAGCAGGTTGAGTGCCGGCCGAAGGCTCCTTCTCCAGATCCACTACTGTAGCAGTGGCTTCCTTCGAGGGAACCCTCGGTTCAGCCTTCTTCCCGGTTCTCCTGGGGCAGTCAGCAATAAAATGCCCTACCAAATGGCAAGCATGGCATTTTGCTTCGGTGCTCACGTCTATCCAGTGCCTCGAGCCGGATATGCTCAAGTAAAAGCCTCGTGGAAGCGTACATCCCTTATTTAAAGTGATGGACGCCTCCCGGCTGGTACCGAAGATACCCCGCCCAAGACCCTCGTCCCCAATTTTAATGGGAATAGCGCGAACGTTGCCATGAACCTTCCCAAATCTCCCTAGGAAGTTCAGGAGGTCTTCATGACTGGCTCGCATTGGGACCCGTGAAAACACGACCTTCGTGGGCTTTTCCCTACGTGGAAACGGCACAAGGTGCCTACCATCCACCTCGATGCCCTCAAGCATAAGCTTGGTAGCACTACCGAGGGTTGTGGTATACACCTCAACCATTCCCCCAGCTATTACTCCCATGGAGAATAGCTCCTCACGAGAGATGACCTGGAAGATCGCTTTCAGGTATGCGCTCTGAGGACATCTATTGATGTGCTCGAGCTGCATACCGTAGCTCTCATCCTGCCACCTCCCGTCGAAAAAAGCCTGAAGACCCGCACCGGTCTTAGGCCGAGGCTTACCTGCGTCCAGTGGGGCTGGACGAGGAGCGATGCCTTTACCTAAAATTTCTAAGGCTGAACCCTTATTGAAACTGCCACTTACCTATTGGGCATAAGAGATCCCTAACTCTACTGCTGTGGATCGTGGTGCTGCTGCTGGTCCCGCTGCTGGTGTCGTCGGCTTCCGCTCTGAGGCACCTGCCTTTGCTGCAGAAAGCGGTGGCCTCAATACAACATAGCTTGGCTTTGGCGCTGAAGCTGAAGCCGATTTCACAACCTCCGCTAAGTTCGAACACCGACGTGGCATTGGGCTTAGCGGCGGGAAAGTTTCTGTAGCTGCTGGTACTACTGCAATTGCAGCGGTCGTGTTTGAGGCAGATGCTCCAAGCTCTTCTCCGTTAGCAACCACTGTCTGCGCTGGAGTCTTCTCACAGGGAGTCTTCTCACAGGGAGTCTCCTGTTTTTTGGCCTTTTCATGTTGAGCCCTTATGGTCTCTTCATTTTGAGCCCTTATGGCCTCTTCATTTTGAGCCCTTATGGCCTCTTCTGTGGGCCCTTGCGCTGCTTTCTTTGAAGAAGAACCTTTAACATTCTTCTTCCGCCCTTGTTTTAACTTAGGGGGATCATCGCTCCCCCCGCAATCGCTACTGCTCGCACTTATTCGAAGTGCGGCAGAGAAGTTTTAAATTTATTTTTATTATATTATATTTCGTTTTTTTGTTTTTTTTTTATTAAATTTTAATATTTTTATTATTTATTTTCTACTTTTTCAGCTCGTAAAATTCAAACTAAGATTTTTTAAGGTTGCCATGTTGCCATGGCAACGGCCGAAATTATTTAAAAATCCAAATCTGTCACTAAATTTTCACGTTTTTCACAATTAATTAAATGAATTTTTGTACTGTTTTTTAAATTATTTTTTCACCAAGCACAATTCACCATAAAGCACACATCCTCAATACAATTCTGGTCACTTTTTTGCTGTTATTCCACAGTTTCTTCGTTTTATTTTTGCGGAGCTAATATTGACGCGTCCCCTCTCTGTGACAATAATAATTTTTTTTTTATGTATATACGACTCTTTTATTATTGGCTCTTTGGCTCTTTTAAAAATTTCTTAAAAATACGTGGCAAAAGGCTCTACAAAGTGTAAAAAAAGACGCTAGCTAAACTAAATGGTATAAAAAGTCAATAGGGACAAAAAATAACATTTAAAACAATTATAACAACTAATAAACATCAAAAAAGACACAAAAATGTAAAACAAAAGACACAAAATTCTCAAAAGAGACTAAAAAACGGACACAAGAATTTTGAAAAGGATCTAAAATATGTACAAAAAATTTAAAAGTCCCAATTTTGACAATTGGGTAAATGGCAGTTCCAAGAAGTTCCAAAATTTCAAAATAAACTAATAAAAATGTCCCTAAACGAGCGAATTTCTACAAAAAATTTTGCAATTTAGAACCGAAACCGAAACCGAATTAAAAATAAATCACCGAACGAACGAAAAATTTACGCGATACCGTTATAGAGTCCCGCGAGAGCAGCCTGTAGTATCATAGACCTCTACAAACTGCCCTCATCATCCCTCCAGCTTAGCATCTCTAACAGAGTGCTTGTCCTTCCCACAGCACTTGCAACGATTCCTAAGCGAGGAGAAGCCCCGTGGACTAGTGTTGAAAATGCTGTGGCCTGCTATCACCAGTGAAAGACAAGAGCTCTGTCCTGCACCGACGATAGTGGTTGCCATGTGCAGTTGAATGTGTCTGCGTTCGTTGCCAGATATTCAAGACGTAAACGTCTCTTCAACCTGTCAACGAAGTGGTGCTTAAGTGCGTGTGCGTGGTGTTGTGGGTCAGTGTTCTGATTCCCAGCTTCGACTCTCATGTAGTACAGGTGAATTGTAGATTTGGCCAGTGTCAACACAAAGCTAATCAAACAATTCACTCGACTACATACCTTTGGTCCCCATAGAAACGATGTCCTAGTAATGCAGAAATTCGGGTGGATCAACTGACACATACCGCGCACGAGATCCATTAGACCCTGCAAAGCCGGACAAGTGAAGAACCTGTGAAACAGGGTGCCCTCACCAGCACAAACTGTGCAAATCCTCTGAACTCGGCGGTCGATATGTGACAACTGATTAGGATGCATAAGACTGTGATGCAGCAATTTGAATGCTACATCAGCATCTTTGTAACTAGAAGGATAACTGTAGACTACTCTGCAAGTTATCCCTCCCATCACGCCCATATTCACCCCGAGGTGTGTTCGCCATCTGTTGTATCCTGTATACTCCGGAGGTCTTATTGACATAAGCACGTCACGGAGCACACGTGTTGTAAGTGTGCTGAAAGGTGTGTGTGGTGGTCTGTTCAGAACGAAAGCATCTTCCAACTTAGTGCCAGGGTCACTGGTCCCAAGTTGGCGAAATCTCTCCCGCGCAGAAGCAGCCAGGTCGTGTAGTTGTGCAGTGTTAGTGTTTATTCGACAGTTTCCAGAGATATCAATAATATCTCCGAGAACCGTCAGTGTATGCGTGTCAGCTTCAAAACCCCGAGCATTACCGAACACTGAATCTATTAATTCAGGATTAAACCTGATTGGAATCGACGCGAATTGCGTGTACCTTAGAGCATTCCACTGAAGGTGAAATGCTGGCCTGATTCTGCCCCAGGTCTGAATCGTTGAGATTAGATCCTGTGGCCAGTCACGAGGATAAGGTGGTCGAACAGAGAGTAGGTAGTAATACTCCCCTATGCCTATCCCTCCCAGTACATTCACCCACAGTTGAGAAATCAAGCTGTCTCTCTGGCAAAACACTCTTTGGAATGCCCGCACTTGGAGACACCTTGATTTCACAACCAATTTAGCGAGACCTAATCCACCTATCTTGACTGGCAGACAGAGCGTGCCTTCAGCAACCCATCGTCTTCCGCACCAAAAGGCGTCTATCGCTTTTGCTTGAAGAAGACCTACGAAGCCGTCATCAAACGTCTCACACTTTAGCAGATGAACGATGGACAAGGTAATCAAATAGTTTATCACGACTGACCTACCCATTAAGGATAATGGAAACAGTCGACTACGCCATGAGTTTACAGCTCTAGAGAGTTTCTCAAGAGCGATGCGGCTATTATTTGATTTACTCTCGCGTCCGATATACACACCTAAATACTTCAGGCAAGTATTAGTCCATTGGATGTTCAGTGGAGTATCTGTACGATCTCTCCAACTTCCACACCACAAGCCTTGACTCTTACTAAGGTTGATTTTAGCGCCCGCTATACGTTCGAACTGTTCGAAAACAGCACGAGCGACCGGAGAAGCTTCATCTCTTGTCACGAAAATAGACAGATCATCCGCATACGCCAACATAAGAGGCCTCACATTGGTATATGGCAGATGAACCGCATACCGTCCGAACATTCGACGAAGATTCACCAGTAGCGGCTCCAACGAAAGATCATAAAGCATACCTGACAATGGACAGCCCTGTCTGATACCTCGATGAAACGAGATAGGAGCCAGAACTTGTCCTTGATGCTTAATCAAAATCGCTGAATCTCTATACAGTTTCCCGACGATATCGAGCCACCTGGGTGGAAACCCAAATGCCTCGAGAGCAGTCAAGAGATACTCGTGCGAGACACTCTCAAAAGCCTTTTGCTGGTCAAGTGAGATCATGGCCATTTGTGTACCTGTCTGTTCATGGTAGGCAAACAAATGCTTGGCTACCGCGATGTTGTCGTAGATACTACGACCAGGTACACAATAGGACTGTTCCGGGTGTATTACCGAAGCAATCACTGAGCGGAGTATCGCCCCTAATGCTTTGCAGACGATTTTGTAGTCTACATTGCATAGGGTTACTGGCCTCCAGTTCCCCATCCTCTGCAAATCTCCCTTCTTTGGAATCAAGCGCATAACAGATCTCCTCCAACTAGAAGGAAAGTCTGAATGCATCTCAACCGCCGAATTGAAGACTTCCAAAAGGTCAGGAATTAACAAATCCCTGAAACGTATGAAGAATTCTGGAGTCAAGCCGTCATAACCAGGTGAAGTGTGTCGCCTTAGATCCTTTGTCGCAGCAATCATATCCTCCAATGTGATTACTGTATCCAGGAGCTCCTTACTGTCTTCAGAGAAAGTGGGAATATTCTCAAGGAATTCATGAGTGGTCGAGGATGTTGTCGACGTCGATTCAGAGTAGAGACTACTGTAGTAGTCTCGAATATATTCTGATAGCTGTTGTCCGTTGAGGACTTGTCCAGATTCATCAATAATCGATTCGACCTCACAAGAAGCAGTACGACGTCTAGTCGCCTGAAAGAAGTACTCAGTTGGAGAATCGCCTTCTCTCAGCCAGCGCGATTGGCCGCGCAGCACAAACTCCAAGCTGTGCTTGTAAGTCTGTGTCGCCAAGCGTTCCTTTATTCCATTGAAATAAAGAATCAGCCCCGGCTGAGTTGGGAGAAGAGCTGCCACCCGAGAGACCTCGGCCGACAAGCTAGAAGCTTGATAGCCACTTCGATTGAAACTCGTCTCGATAAAAGACCGAATCTGGAGCTTTCCAACATCCCACCATTGACTAAGAAAAGGAAAGTTAACTTTCCTCTCGTGCCAATCGTGCCAGAATTCAGTGAACTCATTGATGAACTGCTCGGAATTCAACAAATAGTTGTTGAATATCCAGTATGCAGTTCGTCTTTCAACTAGAGTGCTGGTCGCCACTACAAGAAGATGATCACTAACGGAACACACTTCATGAGTGACACCAACGAAATGTTCTAGTATTCCAGGTGAGACGTAAAGTCTATCAATTCTGGAGCCTGCGAGACTTCCATGGATATTTCGCGAGACCCTCGTGTATGATCTAGTCGTAGGATGCATCCAACGATAGATATCCACGAGTCTGAAAACACCGACAAAATTCCTCAATCGAGTAGCATTGACAGAGTTGAACTCAACTCCAGAGTGCCGATCCATTGAGGGATTCAGAGTGCAGTTGAAATCACCTCCGAGGACAGTTTCACCGCTAAAATTCACCAGACACGACTGAACACTATCAAGAACTTATCTTGTAATGCCCTGGTCATGAGGAAGGTACACGTTTACTATGTTGATATTTTTGTCTTGAATGACAAAGTCCAAGGAAGAAGCGAAGCCTGGGAAGATATCTGTATAGACAGGAGACGATAGTGTAAATTTGTTGGATACAATGATTGCCACCCCTGAGCCTCGGCGAGGCGCAGGTGTGGCAAACATTGCATAGCCAGTGTGTAAATAAGCATAGCGCTCAAGTTGTGTGTATGTGTCTTGTGTAAAATTCGTCTCCTGTAGAAGCGCGATGTCTATATCGAACATTTTGACATGTTCGATAGTGCTGTGTAACCTTGTTTGTGCACTTAAACCCCCGGTGTTGATCGAAGCTATCTTGCACATTCAAAGAGATGAAAAGCTCAAACGATGAATGTGCGACGTCTATTGACGAGGAGAATCGGCCAAGCGATGCTCCTGAAGCAACTCCTCCACCATCCTATGAAGTCGTTCTAACCGAGCAACATCGTTGTACTTCCTCCTCTTCCTGGACTCCTGTTGTAGGAGTTGAAGCTGAGGAAGTAACAACTCTGGCCTCTCCAGCTCCCTTACAAGAATACTCCAGATTTTATCTGAATTCTTCTTGTACTGGAGCTGGGTAAGAATTCCGGCGATCTTCTTCCTAGAAAGGGTTTCCATCCCCTTCGAGACCTCAAATTGGCTACCAGTCGAAATGATACTATCACATGACTCGTAGCCACCGAAGCTCGAAAGGCCAGTCTCATCAAAACCGGTCATATCGCAGTCCGAAAGCTGCTCGAGAGACACTTCCGTGTCTCTCACAGCAACCTTCGAACCGCGAGCACCACTATCGTCCTCCTCCGAGTGGGGCCGCTTTGGAGCGACTGGCTTTGCTGGCTCTGGAGGAGGCAGCATCACCCGGTCCACCTTCGTCTTCCTCCTCGTCCTCTTTTTTTTTAACTACATGGCTAGTCGACTCCTCGTCGGAAGTAGCCGTGTTTTCATGTGCCGACGTGGCACCGTGTATAGCCTTATTCGTTTTTGCCTCTGGGACAGCTTCAGGCACCCTAGTCACTGGCTGCTCCAGAATAGCAAGTCGAGTGCCGGCCGAAGGCTCCTTCTCCAGATCCACTACTGTAGTAGTGGCTTCCTTCGAGGGAACCCTCGGTTCAGCCTTCTTCCCGTTTCTCCTGGGGCAGTCAGCAATAAAATGCCCTACCAAATGGCAAGCATGGCATTTCGCTTCGGTGCCAACGTCTATCCAGTGCCTCGAGCCGGATAAGCTCAGGTAAAAGCCCTTTGGAAGCGTACACCCCTTATTCAAGGTGATGGACGCCTCCCGGCTAGTACAGAAGATACACCGCCCGAGACCCTCGTCCCCAATTTTTAAGGGAATGGCACGAGCGTTGCCATGAACCTTCCCAAATCTTCCCAAGAATTTTAGGAGGTCTTCATGGCAAGCTCGCATAGGGACCCGTGAAAACACGACCTTCGTGGGCTTTTCCCTGAGTGGGAACGGCACAAGGTGTCTACCATCCACCTCGATGCCCTCAAGCATAAGCTTGGTAGCGCTTTCGAGGGTTGTGGTATACACCTCAACCATTCCCCCAGCTATTATCCCCATGGAGAATAGCTGCTCACAGGAGATGACGCGGAAGATCGCCTTCAGGTATGCAGTCTGAGCGCATCCTCTGATGTGCTCAAGCTGCATCCCGTAGCTCTCGTCCTGCCACCTCCCGTCGAAGAAGCCCTGAAGACCCGCACTGGTCTTGGGCCGAGGCTTACCTGCGTCCAATGGGGCTGGACGAGGAGTGATGCCCCTACTCTGAATTTCTATTGTGGAAGCCTGCCTAGAACTGCCACTTACCTGTGCATATGACATCCCTAACCCTAACGCCGGGGATCGTAGTGCTTCTGCTGTCTTCACTGCTGTTGCGGTTGGTGCTAATTGTTGCCTTTTAGCAATATTCGTCTTCGTAGAAAGCGGCGGCCTCATTATAGCACTAGTAGGTGTTGGCGCTGTGGCTGATGCCAGCTTGACAACTTCCACCAAGCTTGGACGTTGTCCTTGCCTTGATGTAGTGGTCGCTGGTTTTTCGGCTGCTGTTGAGGCTGTACCGGCTAATGCTGTGGCTGCTGCTTCAGCTACTACTGAAGCTGTAGCTGCTGCTTCTGTTGCTGCTGTGGTGGTAGTGTTTGGATCTAATGATCCAACAACTGCTGTCTTAATTGCAGACTTCGCCTCTGCAATTTCTTTGGCCTCTTCATTTGGGCCCTTACCGGCTTTTTCTGTGGGCCCCGTGATATTTACTTTGGAAGAAGAAGAAGTATTTGTGCTCTTCTTCCTTCTTCCAGTTAATTTCAGCGGATCTCCTGTCCGCCCAGAATCGCTGCTGCTCGTACTCATACTGAGTGCGGCAGAGCAGCTTAAATCCTCGTTTTATTTTATATAATTGTTATTTTGTTTTTTTTTTATATTTATTTTATTTTTAAATAATAATAGTTGTCACTTTTTATTTTTTACTTTAAATTTCTAAATTAAAACTAAAAATTTTATGGTTGCCATGTTGTCATGGCAACGACCGAAATTAAATTAAATTATTTTTTCTGAACGTCAAAAAAGTTTTTACTTTTCACAATTTTAGGTTTACTTTTTATGAGCCTCCCTTTAGAAAGGACGCAAGAAAAAACTTTTTGAGTAACACACGCACACACCGCTCCTCACCAATTACAATCCTTTATGGTATCACTGCGCCTATTTTCCTTGTTTTTCACAGACTCCGAATTGACGCGTCCGCTCGCTTTAGAATAATAATAATAATAATATTTTTTTTTTTTTATTTAAATAAGCTCTTTATTTAGTGGCTCTCTGGCTCTTTTCATGATTTCCTAAAAATAGGTGGCAAAAGGCTCAACAAAGTGTAACAAAAAAGAAAGACGCTAGCTAAACTAAATGTTGTAAAAAGTCAATAGGGACAAATAAAAACATTTAAAACAATTCAATAAAAACCAATATGTAACAAAAATGACACAAAAAATGTAAAAAACCAATGACACAAAATTCTCAAAAGAGACTAAAAAACGGATACAAGAATTTTGAAAAAGATCTAAAGGATATACAAGAATTTAGAACCAGTCCCAATTTTGACAATTAGGTAAGTGGCAGTTCCAAGAAGCTCCAAATTTCCAAAATAATTTAATAAAAGCTAATTTCCTAAACGAGCGAATTTCTACAAAAAATTTTGCAATTTAGAACCGAAACCGAAACCGAATTAAAAATAAATCACCGAACGAACGAAAAATTTACGCGATACCGTTATAGAGTCCCGCGAGAGCAGCCTGTAGTATCATAGACCTCTACAAACTGCCCTCATCATCCCTCCAGCTTAGCATCTCTAACAGAGTGCTTGTCCTTCCCACAGCACTTGCAACGATTCCTAAGCGAGGAGAAGCCCCGTGGACTAGTGTTGAAAATGCTGTGGCCTGCTATCACCAGTGAAAGACAAGAGCTCTGTCCTGCACCGACGATAGTGGTTGCCATGTGCAGTTGAATGTGTCTGCGTTCGTTGCCAGATATTCAAGACGTAAACGTCTCTTCAACCTGTCAACGAAGTGGTGCTTAAGTGCGTGTGCGTGGTGTTGTGGGTCAGTGTTCTGATTCCCAGCTTCGACTCTCATGTAGTACAGGTGAATTGTAGATTTGGCCAGTGTCAACACAAAGCTAATCAAACAATTCACTCGACTACATACCTTTGGTCCCCATAGAAACGATGTCCTAGTAATGCCGAAATTCGGGTGGATCAACTGACACATACCGCGCACGAGATCCATTAGACCCTGCAAAGCCGGACAAGTGAAGAACCTGTGAAACAGGGTGCCCTCACCAGCACAAACTGTGCAAATCCTCTGAACTCGGCGGTCGATATGTGACAACTGATTAGGATGCATAAGACTGTGATGCAGCAATTTGAATGCTACATCAGCATCTTTGTAACTAGAAGGATAACTGTAGACTACTCTGCAAGTTATCCCTCCCATCACGCCCATATTCACCCCGAGGTGTGTTCGCCATCTGTTGTATCCTGTATACTCCGGAGGTCTTATTGACATAAGCACGTCACGGAGCACACGTGTTGTAAGTGTGCTGAAAGGTGTGTGTGGTGGTCTGTTCAGAACGAAAGCATCTTCCAACTTAGTGCCAGGGTCACTGGTCCCAAGTTGGCGAAATCTCTCCCGCGCAGAAGCAGCCAGGTCGTGTAGTTGTGCAGTGTTAGTGTTTATTCGACAGTTTCCAGAGATATCAATAATATCTCCGAGAACCGTCAGTGTATGCGTGTCAGCTTCAAAACCCCGAGCATTACCGAACACTGAATCTATTAATTCAGGATTAAACCTGATTGGAATCGACGCGAATTGCGTGTACCTTAGAGCATTCCACTGAAGGTGAAATGCTGGCCTGATTCTGCCCCAGGTCTGAATCGTTGAGATTAGATCCTGTGGCCAGTCACGAGGATAATGTGGTCGAACAGAGAGTAGGTAGTAATACTCCCCTATGCCGATCCCTCCCAGTACATTCACCCACAGTTGAGAAATCAAGCTGTCTCTCTGGCAAAACACTCTTTGGAATGCCCGCACTTGGAGACACCTTGATTTCACAACCAAGTTAGTGAGACCTAATCCACCTATCTTGACTGGCAGACAGAGCGTGCTTTCAGCAACCCATCGTCTTCCGCACCAAAAGGCGTCTATCGCTTTTGCTTGAAGAAGACCTACGAAGCCTTCATCAAACGTCTCAGACTTTAGCAGATGAACGATGGACGAGGTAATCAAATAGTTTATCACGACTGACCTACCCATTAAGGATAATGGAAACAGTCGACTACGCCATGAGTTTACAGCTCTAGAGAGTTTCTCAAGAGCGATGCGGCTATTATTTGATTTACTCTCGCGTCCGATATACACACCTAAATACTTCAGGCAAGTATTAGTCCATTGGATGTTCAGTGGAGTATCTGTACGATCTCTCCACCTTCCACAGGTGAAGTGTGTCGCCTTAGATCCTTTGTCGCAGCAATCATATCCTCCAATGTGATTACTGTATCCAGGAGCTCCTTATTGTCTTCAGAGAAAGTGGGAATATTCTCAAGGAATTCATGAGTGGTCGAGGATGTTGTCGACGTCGATTCAGAGTAGAGACTACTGTAGTAGTCTCGAATATATTCTGATAGCTGTTGTCCGTTGAGGACTTGTCCAGATTCATCAATTATCGATTCGACCTCACAAGAAGCAGTACGACGTCTAGTCGCCTGAAAGAAGTACTCAGTTGGAGAATCGCCTTCTCTCAGCCAGCGCGATTGGCCGCGCAGCACAAACTCCAAGCTGTGCTTGTAAGTCTGTGTTCGACCAACCTAAAAAGAAAGGAGAAATTAGATTAAAAATAAAGTTAAAAAATCTTACCAGCATCTGGGTTTCACAGATGCTTAAGGTCCCACGACGACCTAAAAGTAAACAAAAATGAATTAAAAAAATGCTACTCAAACTAAAATAAAGAATTAAACACACAACTAGCTTATATAGTAAATTAAAACATGAACTTCAAAGACAATACGATAAAAATAAATGAATACACAATAAACAATAAATTATGTTTACATAACACCTTACTATGCATGCAAATAACAACAAACAAAAAAACGCAATACACTTTATGCTCAGCCACATAATGCATACAATTACATAAAGTACTCATGCCAAGGTACATATAAAATCCCTTTTGTAAGAGATTCACGGATACCTAGATGAGCAATTAGCGACAAATTAACTCACCTTGACAGGTATCCGCGGAATTTACAAAGAAGAGATTTTACAAGAAATATTCATACAAATTAAATAAAATCACATACCAACCTGTAGTTTAATGGATAATTCCCTCGCTGAGTAATTATTCACTACACAAAACACACAATTTAAAACAAAATTCAACATTATTTTCACTCGCGCGCGGCTGACATTTCGTATAAAAATAGACAGTCAAACTCCATACTTTCGCGATGTTTGACATATCACCCCGGGGTGAACAGAGACGTAGAATTTAATGGGCGCGTTCGCGGCGCGATATTTTTCACGAGTTACGGGTAATTCGCGATTTTATGAATTTACCTTTACACCAATGAGTGCGAAAGAGACACAAAGGTGTGAAAGGGACACGAATAAAGATGAACGAAAATGAATTCTGAGAGGAATTTAGTAAATTGAACTAAAAGATGGCGTATCGATAAGTTATGGCACAGATTCGGAAAACTTATCATAACTACGTGAAATTAAAACCAATTTCTATGGGAAAGATGTCAAAAAATGCAATTTGTAATTTGGCATCAAATGACTACAATAAATTCACACATTGTAGTCAAATTAAGCTCAAAAATTGTATAATTCATTTTTATGGATATGAAATCGGAACAAAATTTTCTATAAAAAGGGGGTTCATTCTTCATTCTGTCTTCTTATTTTCAAAGTTGTCAAAGTGCGAGCATATGCAATAGCATTCCTCCCACAATTTGCAAATAGTTAAAACATCAAATAGTTCAAATCGTCATTAGGAAAGGGAAATAGAAAGTTCAGCAACAATTAGTAATTTTTTTCAACAATCGAAGTGTCAAAGTTTATTCAAGGAAAAGCAGCAGCAGCAAGAGTTCAAGTGAATTTATTGGTTAAATTTAATAGTGACAAATTTAAATCAAATTAAAGGTAAATTTGCATATTAGTTATTATTTTCAATTTGAGTTAAAGTTCATTGTGTTTGCATGCCAGGTGTTGGTTATACACACATGTATGAATTTAACAAGAACGATTGAAATTTTTATTCTTCATCTTGTCCTTTCAGCCATTTTAACTAATTCACTCAAAGTAAATCGACATTTCTAACAATTATTTATCGTGTGAAACATATGCCATTTGGTCAGTTTTTGCACAACATAATAATTCAGAAATTGGATCTACCTTGAGTTCTAATAATTATTTCTTTCAGCTAATAGTAAATTAGTTAAGAATCATTAAAGAAAATTTATTTAGATATGCAATTGTGAAGTAGCATAAGTTTTTTTTTGAATTATTATTATTGAAAGGAAAGAGATAGATTCGAGTAAAAAATATAATTTCTTTGTACATTTGAATTTTCGTTAATTACTAAATACATAGAACATACAGTGAATCAGTGAAATTTAAGTGAAGTTTCCAAGCTTGTACGTCTAAGTTGAGGGAAGTAATATGTCATATTGATAGAATCTTGCACGTAATTAATTTTTCATAAACTTAACATTTGTTTTAGTTATTAACATTATTTGTGGCAATAAACAATTAATTGAATAATAGAGTGACACATTATCCTTTTTATTTAACCGCTACACTCCACCGGAATATTTTCTTTCAGCATACGTGGATTCTCGTTTACAATTGCAGTTTTCTTTCGAAAGTCAATTATAGGAATTGACAGATTTCATTAAACTGTATTTTGTGAACGCAGTCTATTTGTATTTGTCAATCAGTCGAATTGACATCAGCTGTGGGAAAACATTTTGGTGGTTCCATCCAGGAGTCGCTCTACTCACTTAATTGTTGAGCTACGTTTATACGCGAGAACGTCAGATTTCGGTAGTCTACGTTTATAAGCAAGAAATTTCAATTAATTTAGTTCATTGATTCACACATAGATAGCGTAGCACAATAAGATTTATTTTCATTTCTTTACTCGAATTTGATTTCAATCAATAATGACAGACGTAAAGGGGTTGTTAAATAAGGAACGGGCAATAAGAAATCGCCTGATTAAATCTATCGAGAATGGCAAACAAGCAATATCAGAGATCCGATCAAAGGGTTTCTACGAAGCAAAGCTCTCAGAGATAAGGAGAACATGGCTCGAGTATGAGCAGATTGACCAATTGATCAACGAATTTATCCTCGCAACCCCACCAGAAAGCACGCTGAAATATATTTCCGATGACACCTTTAGTATATTAGAGACAACTTATTGCAATTATATAGGTACATTATATGATGCAATTAATCCTACAACAGAGCTGACAGATTCCACACTCTTGTTAACACAACAAACACGTGTAGAACAACAACAAAACATTCTTCCTAAGATCACATTGCCAAAATATAATGGTGATTATGATGGCTGGCGTTCTTTTCATGATCTTTACGTCGCTGTAGTACACAATAATACAAGTTTGAAAGACGTTCAAAAACTGTATTATTTGAAAGGTTCTTTAATAGGAGATGCGGAAAAACTACTACGACATACTCCTATAACAAATGAGGACTACTTACCTGCCTGGAACAAACTAAAGGCAAGGTACGAAAACAAAAAGATATTGGTCAATCATCAACTAAAGATACTGACAAGTCAGTCGAAATTAAACACAGAGACTACAGCTGGTTTAAAGGCCTTAATCGACACTACAGAGGAATGCCTGCAACAACTAAAGAGCCTACAAGTAGACATATCAACATGGGATGTGCTACTTATTTATTTAATAGTTCAGAAGCTTCCCTTCATAACATTGAGACTTTGGGAAGAACATCAGGGAGCATCACAAGAACTTCCTAAATACAGACAGTTCAGCTCGTTCTTAGACAATCGTTTGAAAATATTAGAAGCACTTACGGATACGAAGAAGCCCTGAAGACCCGCACTGGTCTTGGGCCGAGGCTTACCTGCGTCCAATGGGGCTGGACGAGGAGTGATGCCCCTACTCTGAATTTCTATTGTGGAAGCCTGCCTAGAACTGCCACTTACCTGTGCATATGACATCCCTAACCCTAACGCCGGGGATCGTAGTGCTTCTGCTGTCTTCACTGCTGTTGCGGTTGGTGCTAATTGTTGCCTTTTAGCAATATTCGTCTTCGTAGAAAGCGGCGGCCTCATTATAGCACTAGTAGGTGTTGGCGCTGTGGCTGATGCCAGCTTGACAACTTCCACCAAGCTTGGACGTTGTCCTTGCCTTGATGTAGTGGTCGCTGGTTTTTCGGCTGCTGTTGAGGCTGTACCGGCTAATGCTGTGGCTGCTGCTTCAGCTACTACTGAAGCTGTAGCTGCTGCTTCTGTTGCTGCTGTGGTGGTAGTGTTTGGATCTAATGATCCAACAACTGCTGTCTTAATTGCAGACTTCGCCTCTGCAATTTCTTTGGCCTCTTCATTTGGGCCCTTACCGGCTTTTTCTGTGGGCCCCGTGATATTTACTTTGGAAGAAGAAGAAGTATTTGTGCTCTTCTTCCTTCTTCCAGTTAATTTCAGCGGATCTCCTGTCCGCCCAGAATCGCTGCTGCTCGTACTCATACTGAGTGCGGCAGAGCAGCTTAAATCCTCGTTTTATTTTATATAATTGTTATTTTGTTTTTTTTTTATATTTATTTTATTTTTAAATAATAATAGTTGTCACTTTTTATTTTTTACTTTAAATTTCTAAATTAAAACTAAAAATTTTATGGTTGCCATGTTGTCATGGCAACGACCGAAATTAAATTAAATTATTTTTTCTGAACGTCAAAAAAGTTTTTACTTTTCACAATTTTAGGTTTACTTTTTATGAGCCTCCCTTTAGAAAGGACGCAAGAAAAAACTTTTTGAGTAACACACGCACACACCGCTCCTCACCAATTACAATCCTTTATGGTATCACTGCGCCTATTTTCCTTGTTTTTCACAGACTCCGAATTGACGCGTCCGCTCGCTTTAGAATAATAATAATAATAATATTTTTTTTTTTTTATTTAAATAAGCTCTTTATTTAGTGGCTCTCTGGCTCTTTTCATGATTTCCTAAAAATAGGTGGCAAAAGGCTCAACAAAGTGTAACAAAAAAGAAAGACGCTAGCTAAACTAAATGTTGTAAAAAGTCAATAGGGACAAATAAAAACATTTAAAACAATTCAATAAAAACCAATATGTAACAAAAATGACACAAAAAATGTAAAAAACCAATGACACAAAATTCTCAAAAGAGACTAAAAAACGGATACAAGAATTTTGAAAAAGATCTAAAGGATATACAAGAATTTAGAACCAGTCCCAATTTTGACAATTAGGTAAGTGGCAGTTCCAAGAAGCTCCAAATTTCCAAAATAATTTAATAAAAGCTAATTTCCTAAACGAGCGAATTTCTACAAAAAATTTTGCAATTTAGAACCGAAACCGAAACCGAATTAAAAATAAATCACCGAACGAACGAAAAATTTACGCGATACCGTTATAGAGTCCCGCGAGAGCAGCCTGTAGTATCATAGACCTCTACAAACTGCCCTCATCATCCCTCCAGCTTAGCATCTCTAACAGAGTGCTTGTCCTTCCCACAGCACTTGCAACGATTCCTAAGCGAGGAGAAGCCCCGTGGACTAGTGTTGAAAATGCTGTGGCCTGCTATCACCAGTGAAAGACAAGAGCTCTGTCCTGCACCGACGATAGTGGTTGCCATGTGCAGTTGAATGTGTCTGCGTTCGTTGCCAGATATTCAAGACGTAAACGTCTCTTCAACCTGTCAACGAAGTGGTGCTTAAGTGCGTGTGCGTGGTGTTGTGGGTCAGTGTTCTGATTCCCAGCTTCGACTCTCATGTAGTACAGGTGAATTGTAGATTTGGCCAGTGTCAACACAAAGCTAATCAAACAATTCACTCGACTACATACCTTTGGTCCCCATAGAAACGATGTCCTAGTAATGCCGAAATTCGGGTGGATCAACTGACACATACCGCGCACGAGATCCATTAGACCCTGCAAAGCCGGACAAGTGAAGAACCTGTGAAACAGGGTGCCCTCACCAGCACAAACTGTGCAAATCCTCTGAACTCGGCGGTCGATATGTGACAACTGATTAGGATGCATAAGACTGTGATGCAGCAATTTGAATGCTACATCAGCATCTTTGTAACTAGAAGGATAACTGTAGACTACTCTGCAAGTTATCCCTCCCATCACGCCCATATTCACCCCGAGGTGTGTTCGCCATCTGTTGTATCCTGTATACTCCGGAGGTCTTATTGACATAAGCACGTCACGGAGCACACGTGTTGTAAGTGTGCTGAAAGGTGTGTGTGGTGGTCTGTTCAGAACGAAAGCATCTTCCAACTTAGTGCCAGGGTCACTGGTCCCAAGTTGGCGAAATCTCTCCCGCGCAGAAGCAGCCAGGTCGTGTAGTTGTGCAGTGTTAGTGTTTATTCGACAGTTTCCAGAGATATCAATAATATCTCCTAGAACCGTCAGTGTATGCGTGTCAGCTTCAAAACCCCGAGCATTACCGAACACTGAATCTATTAATTCAGGATTAAACCTGATTGGAATCGACGCGAATTGCGTGTACCTTAGAGCATTCCACTGAAGGTGAAATGCTGGCCTGATTCTGCCCCAGGTCTGAATCGTTGAGATTAGATCCTGTGGCCAGTCACGAGGATAATGTGGTCGAACAGAGAGTAGGTAGTAATACTCCCCTATGCCGATCCCTCCCAGTACATTCACCCACAGTTGAGAAATCAAGCTGTCTCTCTGGCAAAACACTCTTTGGAATGCCCGCACTTGGAGACACCTTGATTTCACAACCAACTTAGTGAGACCTAATCCACCTATCTTGACTGGCAGACAGAGCGTGCTTTCAGCAACCCATCGTCTTCCGCACCAAAAGGCGTCTATCGCTTTTGCTTGAAGAAGACCTACGAAGCCTTCATCAAACGTCTCAGACTTTAGCAGATGAACGATGGACGAGGTAATCAAATAGTTTATCACGACTGACCTACCCATTACGGATAATGGAAACAGTCGACTACGCCATGAGTTTACAGCTCTAGAGAGTTTCTCAAGAGCGATGCGGCTATTATTTGATTTACTCTCGCGTCCGATATACACACCTAAATACTTCAGGCAAGTATTAGTCCATTGGATGTTCAGTGGAGTATCTGTACGATCTCTCCACCTTCCACAGGTGAAGTGTGTCGCCTTAGATCCTTTGTCGCAGCAATCATATCCTCCAATGTGATTACTGTATCCAGGAGCTCCTTATTGTCTTCAGAGAAAGTGGGAATATTCTCAAGGAATTCATGAGTGGTCGAGGATGTTGTCGACGTCGATTCAGAGTAGAGACTACTGTAGTAGTCTCGAATATATTCTGATAGCTGTTGTCCGTTGAGGACTTGTCCAGATTCATCAATTATCGATTCGACCTCACAAGAAGCAGTACGACGTCTAGTCGCCTGAAAGAAGTACTCAGTTGGAGAATCGCCTTCTCTCAGCCAGCGCGATTGGCCGCGCAGCACAAACTCCAAGCTGTGCTTGTAAGTCTGTGTTCGACCAACCTAAAAAGAAAGGAGAAATTAGATTAAAAATAAAGTTAAAAAATCTTACCAGCATCTGGGTTTCACAGATGCTTAAGGTCCCACGACGACCTAAAAGTAAACAAAAATGAATTAAAAAAATGCTACTCAAACTAAAATAAAGAATTAAACACACAACTAGCTTATATAGTAAATTAAAACATGAACTTCAAAGACAATACGATAAAAATAAATGAATACACAATAAACAATAAATTATGTTTACATAACACCTTACTATGCATGCAAATAACAACAAACAAAAAAACGCAATACACTTTATGCTCAGCCACATAATGCATACAATTACATAAAGTACTCATGCCAAGGTACATATAAAATCCCTTTTGTAAGAGATTCACGGATACCTAGATGAGCAATTAGCGACAAATTAACTCACCTTGACAGGTATCCGCGGAATTTACAAAGAAGAGATTTTACAAGAAATATTCATACAAATTAAATAAAATCACATACCAACCTGTAGTTTAATGGATAATTCCCTCGCTGAGTAATTATTCACTACACAAAACACACAATTTAAAACAAAATTCAACATTATTTTCACTCGCGCGCGGCTGACATTTCGTATAAAAATAGACAGTCAAACTCCATACTTTCGCGATGTTTGACATATCACCCCGGGGTGAAAAGAGACGTAGAATTTAATGGGCGCGTTCGCGGCGCGATATTTTTCACGAGTTACGGGTAATTCGCGATTTTATGAATTTACCTTTACACCAATGAGTGCGAAAGAGACACAAAGGTGTGAAAGGGACACGAATAAAGATGAACGAAAATGAATTCTGAGAGGAATTTAGTAAATTGAACTAAAAGATGGCGTATCGATAAGTTATGGCACAGATTCGGAAAACTTATCATAACTACGTGAAATTAAAACCAATTTCTATGGGAAAGATGTCAAAAAATGCAATTTGTAATTTGGCATCAAATGACTACAATAAATTCACACATTGTAGTCAAATTAAGCTCAAAAATTGTATAATTCATTTTTATGGATATGAAATCGGAACAAAATTTTCTATAAAAAGGGGGTTCATTCTTCATTCTGTCTTCTTATTTTCAAAGTTGTCAAAGTGCGAGCATATGCAATAGCATTCCTCCCACAATTTGCAAATAGTTAAAACATCAAATAGTTCAAATCGTCATTAGGAAAGGGAAATAGAAAGTTCAGCAACAATTAGTAATTTTTTTCAACAATCGAAGTGTCAAAGTTTATTCAAGGAAAAGCAGCAGCAGCAAGAGTTCAAGTGAATTTATTGGTTAAATTTAATAGTGACAAATTTAAATCAAATTAAAGGTAAATTTGCATATTAGTTATTATTTTCAATTTGAGTTAAAGTTCATTGTGTTTGCATGCCAGGTGTTGGTTATACACACATGTATGAATTTAACAAGAACGATTGAAATTTTTATTCTTCATCTTGTCCTTTCAGCCATTTTAACTAATTCACTCAAAGTAAATCGACATTTCTAACAATTATTTATCGTGTGAAACATATGCCATTTGGTCAGTTTTTGCACAACATAATAATTCAGAAATTGGATCTACCTTGAGTTCTAATAATTATTTCTTTCAGCTAATAGTAAATTAGTTAAGAATCATTAAAGAAAATTTATTTAGATATGCAATTGTGAAGTAGCATAAGTTTTTTTTTGAATTATTATTATTGAAAGGAAAGAGATAGATTCGAGTAAAAAATATAATTTCTTTGTACATTTGAATTTTCGTTAATTACTAAATACATAGAACATACAGTGAATCAGTGAAATTTAAGTGAAGTTTCCAAGCTTGTACGTCTAATATGTCATATTGATAGAATCTTGCACGTAATTAATTTTTCATAAACTTAACATTTGTTTTAGTTATTAACATTATTTGTGGCAATAAACAATTAATTGAATAATAGAGTGACACATTATCCTTTTTATTTAACCGCTACACTCCACCGGAATATTTTCTTTCAGCATACGTGGATTCTCGTTTACAATTGCAGTTTTCTTTCGAAAGTCAATTATAGGAATTGACAGATTTCATTAAACTGTATTTTGTGAACGCAGTCTATTTGTATTTGTCAATCAGTCGAATTGACATCAGCTGTGGGAAAACATTTTGGTGGTTCCATCCAGGAGTCGCTCTACTCACTTAATTGTTGAGCTACGTTTATACGCGAGAACGTCAGATTTCGGTAGTCTACGTTTATAAGCAAGAAATTTCAATTAATTTAGTTCATTGATTCACACATAGATAGCGTAGCACAATAAGATTTATTTTCATTTCTTTACTCGAATTTGATTTCAATCAATAATGACAGACGTAAAGGGGTTGTTAAATAAGGAACGGGCAATAAGAAATCGCCTGATTAAATCTATCGAGAATGGCAAACAAGCAATATCAGAGATCCGATCAAAGGGTTTCTACGAAGCAAAGCTCTCAGAGATAAGGAGAACATGGCTCGAGTATGAGCAGATTGACCAATTGATCAACGAATTTATCCTCGCAACCCCACCAGAAAGCACGCTGAAATATATTTCCGATGACACCTTTAGTATATTAGAGACAACTTATTGCAATTATATAGGTACATTATATGATGCAATTAATCCTACAACAGAGCTGACAGATTCCACACTCTTGTTAACACAACAAACACGTGTAGAACAACAACAAAACATTCTTCCTAAGATCACATTGCCAAAATATAATGGTGATTATGATGGCTGGCGTTCTTTTCATGATCTTTACGTCGCTGTAGTACACAATAATACAAGTTTGAAAGACGTTCAAAAACTGTATTATTTGAAAGGTTCTTTAATAGGAGATGCGGAAAAACTACTACGACATACTCCTATAACAAATGAGGACTACTTACCTGCCTGGAACAAACTAAAGGCAAGGTACGAAAACAAAAAGATATTGGTCAATCATCAACTAAAGATACTGACAAGTCAGTCGAAATTAAACACAGAGACTACAGCTGGTTTAAAGGCCTTAATCGACACTACAGAGGAATGCCTGCAACAACTAAAGAGCCTACAAGTAGACATATCAACATGGGATGTGCTACTTATTTATTTAATAGTTCAGAAGCTTCCCTTCATAACATTGAGACTTTGGGAAGAACATCAGGGAGCATCACAAGAACTTCCTAAATACAGACAGTTCAGCTCGTTCTTAGACAATCGTTTGAAAATATTAGAAGCACTTACGGATACTCTGGCGCCCAGAACAAGTCATGCCAAGAGTGGATCCAAACCAACTACGACCAAGACATACCATGTAGTTGAATCAACAAAGCCATTATACGTAGTGAACATGAAATGTTCAGCGTGTAATGACAAGCATCTTCTTCAAAACTGCAAGAAGTATCAGAAAATGGACATCAAAAGTAGAAAGTGGTTCATCAAGTCAAATGGCCACTGCTATAATTGTTTATCTAAGAAACATTCAGTTAAAGAATGCAACAGTCGTCATCGATGTCTTAAGTGCAAACAAAGACATCACACGACAATTCATGAGGATGTAACTGCAAACAGGTTACACCAAGACGTAACTGCAAACAGGTTACATACGAAGGATGGAGATGCAAAAAATCTTCATTCTAGATCAGTTGAAAGCGAAGACAAGGTAAATCGAGTTCAACAAAACAACAGCGATAGTAATGATTGCATACAAGGAAAGTCATGCAACAGACAAGGCACTGGAGGCTCACAAATCACTCAGACCTATATGAATAGGGAGCGATCGTCAGCATTACTATCCACAGCGTTGGTGAAGGCTCAAGGAGCAAATGGAAAACCACTGATATTGCGATGTTTAATTGATCCAGGATCAGAGTGTTCATTCATAACACAATCTGCATCCCATAGGTTACAAGCTAAGTGTAAGGAAACATTAGTAGTTGTAACAGGGTTGAACAAAAGCCCAATGAGTAACGTGAACAAGCAAACGAAGCTTAAGTTACAATCTTGCGGATCAAATGAGACAGCAATAGAAGAAAACTTCCTGATCATCAACAAAGTCACTGATAGTTTACCAACTACACCAATCACAAAGGAAAGCTATCAACACTTAGACAACTTAGAGCTAGCAGATCCCACTTACTGGAAGCCTGGCAAAATAGACGCTTTATTAGGTGCCAAGGTTTATGCTAGAATCGTACAAGAAGGTATTGTACGTAGTTCAAACAAAGGTCCAACAGCAATCAATACAATGTTTGGTTGGATACTAATTGGAACAACTGAAGATGTAGTAAATGAGGATTCAGTACAGACATTCATGGCTACTACAGATAATATAGATACACGACTTCGGCAGTTTTGGGAAATAGAAGAAGTTTCTTCAAAGCCAATTCTATCACAAGAAGAAACACTGTGTCAAGACATCTTCCAAGACACATTCGCACGTCTAGAATCAGGAAGATATCAGGTCAAATTACCTTTCATAAATAACATGACGCCAAGATTAGGTAATTCTAGACATCAAGCAATTCAGCGTTTTGAACATTTGCAAAGGCAATTTTTAAGAAAACCTGAATTCAAACTGGAATATGAAAGGTGTTTAGATGAGTACATCGAACTAGGTCACATGGAACCAGTAAACCCGCCTTGTAATGATGAGCAACATTATTATATCCCACATCATGCTGTGTTTAAAGACAGCTCAACCACGAAGTTACGTGTTGTGTTTGATGCATCGGCTAAAACAACAAATGGTAGGTCTCTTAACCAACATCTGTTAAAGGGACCTACACTGCAGCCAACATTATACAACACATTACTCACCTGGAGAAAGTTTAAGGTTGTCATGAATGCAGATATTGAGAAAATGTATCGCATGATAGAAATGCATCCTGACCATCGAACTTTCCAAAGAATAGTATGGCGGAATCCCACAACAGGTGTAATACAGGATTATCAACTGAAAACTGTGACATTTGGTACAACATCAGCTCCTTATTTGGCAATTAGGACACTGCAACAACTTGCTATAGACGAAAAAGATAAGTGGCCTTTAGCAGCAGAAGCAGTCTATACGAATTTTTATGTAGACGATCTTTTATCTGGCGCTGATGACTTGTCGAAGGCAAAGGAATTGCAGCAACAACTGATCCAAATGATGACATCAGCTGGTTTCAAGCTAAGGAAATGGGCCAGTAATGTTTGCGAATTACTACAAGATCTGCCTGCAGATCACATTGAGTTAAAAAACTCATTGATATTTTCGAACACCGAATCCATTAAAACACTAGGAATCAAATGGTTTCCTAAGGAAGATTATTTTACTTTTATAATCAAACCATTCACAAAACATTTAGCATTTACCAAACGGATCATCTTGTCGCAGATCGCATCATTATACGATCCTATAGGCTGGCTGGCTCCAATCATAATAGAAGCAAAGATCATAATGCAAGTTCTTTGGATAACAGGTTCATCATGGGATGAACCAGTCTCAGAAAATATCCAGAAATCCTGGACAAAGTTCACAGAAAACTTGCAAGTGTTAGAACAATTACGAATTCCAAGGTGGATTCAATATTCTACAGGGCTACGTATGCAACTGCATGGATTCTGTGATGCATCATCCAAAGCTTATGCAGCAGCAATCTACCTAAGGGTAGAGCACTTCAATGGCGAGATTACTTCGCATCTGGTAACCGCCAAAACAAAGGTAGCACCCCTTAAGCCAACTACAATTCCACGTTTGGAATTAAATGGTGCGCTGCTACTCACAAGATTAATGAAAGTTATAATCCAAGGAATGCAGGTACAAGACATTCCTATAATAACATGGACCGACTTGCAAATCGTCCTACAATGGCTAAAGGATCATCCATCCAAATGGAAGATTTATATCGCAAATCGGGTTGCAGAAATACAAGAAACATTGAAATTCAAACAATGGCGACACATTGCTTCAATCTACAACCCAGCTGATTTGGCTTCACGTGGCATTTCAGCAAATCAATTGCTTCATAATGAATCATGGTGGCACGGTCCCACATGGTTACTACAACCACCAGATAAGTGGCCAAATAATTATGAAGTTACAGAATCAACAACATTAGAAGAAAAAACACCAACAGTAACTAGTTTTTTGATAAACTTAGAAGACAACATTCTTCTGAAGTATTCTTCATTTACACGTCTAGTGCGTATTACAGCACTCATACAACGCTTCATCCACAACTGCAGGAATCCTAACAATAAAAGAGTCAATGTGCTGACTAGCAGTGAGTACACTAAGGCACAAAAGACAATATTTAAACTGGTGCAACAGACAGCATTCACAAAGGAGTATCAAGACCTAGTGCAACACCGACCACTATCAAAACAGAGCAAAATTATTAGACTCAATCCCATGCTCGATAGAGATGGATTGATACGAGTAGGTGGACGATTAGAGCACGCCTTGGTCTCATACGATAGAAAACATCCAGTTATATTACCTCGTGATCATCATGTTACGTGGATATACATTGATAAAGTACACTTGGAAACATTACATGGCAATATGTCATTAGTGTTAAATACTATACGCAATTCTGTATGGATATTGGATGGAAGACGTTGCATCACATCTCGATTGCATAGATGTATTACCTGTTTTAAACAGCGTCAAGCATCTATGACACAACAAATGGGCAATCTACCATCAGCAAGAGTGAATATAACGAGAACATTCTCGAGAATTGGGATTGATTATGCTGGACCTGTAATGGTCAAATCATCAAAGTTAAGAAATGCCAAAGTCCAAAAGGCATATTTTTGTATTTTTATATGTATGGCGACGAAGGCTGTACATATTGAGTTGGTGTCTGACATGACATCAGAGGCTTTCATTGCAGCCTTGAAGAGGTTCGTTAGCAGAAGAGGTTTGTGCACAGAAATCTATTCAGATTGTGGCACTAATTTCATTGGCGGCAAAATAATATTAGATAAAGAACTACAACAAGCAATCAAGCAAGCATGGCCACAAGCTGCTGAATATTTGGCAGACAAATCCATTTCATGGCACATGAATCCACCAGCAGCTCCTCATTTTGGAGGATTGTGGGAATCAGGTGTCAAATCTATCAAATATCACCTACGAAGATCTATTGGCAACTCGAACCTCACATTTGAGGAATATGTTACACTATTAACCCAGATAGAAGCCTGTTTAAATTCAAGGCCCTTATGCCGAGTTAACAATGATCCAAGTGATCAACTTGTTCTGACTCCTGGACACTTTCTGATAGGACAATCGCTTAACGCCATTCCAGAGCCAAATCTAAATATGGACAATGTAACACACTCCAGTCGATGGAAAAGTGTGCAACACATGATACAAAAGTTCTGGAACCATTGGTCTAAGGATTACTTGAACCAACTCCAGAATAGACCGAAATGGTTTCAACCAGAACTTAACATCTGCAAAGGAGAGGTGGTGTTACTGAAAGTTGATAATGCTGCCCCAACCACTTGGCCATTAGGTATTATTGAAGAAGTCCACCCAGGAGCTGATGGACTAGTTCGTGTCGTCAGAATC
This sequence comes from Dioctria linearis, assembly GCA_963930735.1. Lineage (NCBI taxonomy): Eukaryota > Metazoa > Arthropoda > Insecta > Diptera > Asilidae > Dioctria > Dioctria linearis. The sequence goes on along the minus strand of OZ005740.1, from coordinate 247,451,502 downwards.
AAAACACAGACAAGTACATTTGTCAGGCCTATCAACAAGATTTGTAGGTTACCGTTAAATTGATTAACAAATATGTGTAACACTAACACATTTGTTACATGTTGTGTTGTCCCTTTAAAACAAAAAACATTTACTTATTAGATTTATTTACAGATGTCCGAATTTACAGTCGACCAAGATATTTTAGATATCTATGACGATATCAACTTCAACTTTTCATTGCCTGGTAGTCCCCTCAACGCTCCTGCATATGACTTAAGCGAGTTTAACAGCTTATGGTCCGACATCGTGGAAGCTACGGCAGATTCAGAACCAGATGTCCAAGTAACAGCATCTTCGTCCACATCAACGACGCAGACCCTTGAGAGACAAGCTACAACATCAACAACTGGCGAGCAGGACTTGTCCAGGATAGCGAAACCTTACCAGGCTGTAGACGGAGATACTCCACAAACGAAACCAGTTACACAGGGTCCTATTATGATTAACGGCGCTCAGATCACCGACCTACAGAGTCTCCTTCTCACTACGACTATTAAGGAAGCGGAGATGAGAATCGAGAACTCATTTCAAAGATTTCTGACTCGGGGAAAGGTGGACATCTTCCTATCGAAAAATACGATAAAAAGAATTAATTTCTACGACATCCAAAAACGTCGCAATAGAGAGAAGACAATCAACCTACCAGATCGTTATCAGGTGCGCCTACGAGTACTTGCTGATGGAGAGCTACGATTTTTCAAGTACCACAAACGAGGTATACAACAGATCAAAAAACGGTTGAACATGAATGTTCAACAGGGGGGAGAATGTTCGACCAACCTAAAAAGAAAGGAGAAATTAGATTAAAAATAAAGTTAAGAAATCTTACCAGCATCTGGGTTTCACAGATGCTTAAGGTCCCACGACGACCTAAAAGTAAACAAAAATGAATTAAAAAAATGCTACTCAAACTAAAATAAAGAATTAAACACACAACTAGCTTATATAGTAAATTAAAACATGAACTTCAAAGACAATACGATAAAAATAAATGAATACACAATAAACAATAAATTATGTTTACATAACACCTTACTATGCATGCAAATAACAACAAACAAAAAAACGCAATACACTTTATGCTCAGCCACATAAAGCATACAATTACATAAAGTACTCATGCCAAGGTACATATAAAATCCCTTTTGTAAGAGATTCACGGATACCTAGATGAGCAATTAGCGACAAATTAACTCACCTTGACAGGTATCCGCGGAATTTACAAAGAAGAGATTTTACAAGAAATATTCATACAAATTAAATAAAATCACATACCAACCTGTAGTTTAATGGATAATTCCCTCGCTGAGTAATTATTCACTACACAAAACACACAATTTAAAACAAAATTCAACATTATTTTCACTCGCGCGCGGCTGACATTTCGTATAAAAATAGACAGTCAAACTCCATACTTTCGCGATGTTTGACATATCACCCCGGGGTGAAAAGAGACGTAGAATTTAATGGGCGCGTTCGCGGCGCGATATTTTTCACGAGTTACGGGTAATTCGCGATTTTATGAATTTACCTTTACACCAATGAGTGCGAAAGAGACACAAAGGTGTGAAAGGGACACGAATAAAGATGAACGAAAATGAATTCTGAGAGGAATTTAGTAAATTGAACTAAAAGATGGCGTATCGATAAGTTATGGCACAGATTCGGAAAACTTATCATAACTACGTGAAATTAAAACCAATTTCTATGGGAAAGATGTCAAAAAATGCAATTTGTAATTTGGCATCAAATGACTACAATAAATTCACACATTGTAGTCAAATTAAGCTCAAAAATTGTATAATTCATTTTTATGGATATGAAATCGGAACAAAATTTTCTATAAAAAGGGGGTTCATTCTTCATTCTGTCTTCTTATTTTCAAAGTTGTCAAAGTGCGAGCATATGCAATAGCATTCCTCCCACAATTTGCAAATAGTTAAAACATCAAATAGTTCAAATCGTCATTAGGAAAGGGAAATAGAAAGTTCAGCAACAATTAGTAATTTTTTTCAACAATCGAAGTGTCAAAGTTTATTCAAGGAAAAGCAGCAGCAGCAAGAGTTCAAGTGAATTTATTGGTTAAATTTAATAGTGACAAATTTAAATCAAATTAAAGGTAAATTTGCATATTAGTTATTATTTTCAATTTGAGTTAAAGTTCATTGTGTTTGCATGCCAGGTGTTGGTTATACACACATGTATGAATTTAACAAGAACGATTGAAATTTTTATTCTTCATCTTGTCCTTTCAGCCATTTTAACTAATTCACTCAAAGTAAATCGACATTTCTAACAATTATTTATCGTGTGAAACATATGCCATTTGGTCAGTTTTTGCACAACATAATAATTCAGAAATTGGATCTACCTTGAGTTCTAATAATTATTTCTTTCAGCTAATAGTAAATTAGTTAAGAATCATTAAAGAAAATTTATTTAGATATGCAATTGTGAAGTAGCATAAGTTTTTTTTTGAATTATTATTATTGAAAGGAAAGAGATAGATTCGAGTAAAAAATATAATTTCTTTGTACATTTGAATTTTCGTTAATTACTAAATACATAGAACATACAGTGAATCAGTGAAATTTAAGTGAAGTTTCCAAGCTTGTACGTCTAAGTTGAGGGAAGTAATATGTCATATTGATAGAATCTTGCACGTAATTAATTTTTCATAAACTTAACATTTGTTTTAGTTATTAACATTATTTGTGGCAATAAACAATTAATTGAATAATAGAGTGACACATTATCCTTTTTATTTAACCGCTACACTCCACCGGAATATTTTCTTTCAGCATACGTGGATTCTCGTTTACAATTGCAGTTTTCTTTCGAAAGTCAATTATAGGAATTGACAGATTTCATTAAACTGTATTTTGTGAACGCAGTCTATTTGTATTTGTCAATCAGTCGAATTGACATCAGCTGTGGGAAAACAGTCTGTGTCGCCAAGCGTTCCTTTATTCCATTGAAATAAAGAATCAACCCCGGCTGAGTTGGGAGAAGAGCTGCCACCCGAGAGACCTCGGCCGACAAGCTAGAAGCTTGATAGCCACTTCGATTGAAACTCGTCTCGATAAAAGACCGAATCTGGAGCTTTCCAACATCCCACCATTGACTAAGAAAAGGAAAGTTAACTTTCCTCTCTTGCCAATCGTGCCAGAATTCAGTGAACTCATTGATGAACTGCTCGGAATTCAACAAATAGTTGTTGAATATCCAGTATGCAGTTCGTCTTTCAACTAGAGTGCTGGTCGCCACTACAAGAAGATGATCACTAACGGAACACACTTCATGAGTGACACCATCGAAATGTTCTAGTATTCCAGGTGAGACGTAAAGTCTATCAATTCTGGAGCCTGCGGGACTTCCATGGATATTTCGCGAGACCCTCGTGTATGATCTAGTCGTAGGATGCATCCAACGATAGATATCCACGAGTCTGAAAACACCGACAAAATTCCTCAATCGAGTAGCATTGACAGAGTTGAACTCAACTCCAGAGTGCCGATCCATTGAGGGATTCAGAGTGCAGTTGAAATCACCTCCGAGGACAGTTTCACCGCTAAAATTCACCAGACACGACTGAACACTATCAAGAACTTGTCTTGTAATGTCCTGGTCATGAGGAAGGTACACGTTTACTACCTTGATATTTTTGTCTTGAATGACAAAGTCCAAGGAAGAAGCGAAGCCTGGGAAGATATCTGTATAGACAGGAGACGATAGTGTAAATTTGTTGGATACAATGATTGCCACCCCTGAGCCTCGGCGAGGCGCAGGTGTGGCAAACATTGCATAGCCAGTGTGTAAATAAGCATAGCGCTCAAGTTGTGTGTATGTGTCTTGTGTAAAATTCGTCTCCTGTAGAAGTGTAATGTCTATATCGAACATTTTGACATGTTCGATAGTACTGTGTAATCTTGTATGTGCACTTAAACCCCCGGTGTTGGTCGAAGCTATCTTGCACATTCAAAGAGATGAAAAGCCCAAACGATGAATGTGCGACGTCTATTGACGAGGAGAATCGGCCAAGCGATGCTCCTGAAGCAACTCCTCCACCTTCCTATGAAGTCGTTCTAACCGAGCAACATCGTTGTACTTCCTCCTCTTCCTGGACTCCTGTTGTAGGAGTTGAAGCTGAGGAAGTAACAACTCTGGCCTCTCCAGCTCCCTTACAAGAATACTCCAGATTTTATCTGAATTCTTCTTGTACTGGAGCTGGGTAAGAATTTCGGAGATCTTCTTCCTAGGAAGGGTCTCCATCCCTTTCGAGACTTCAAATTGGCTACCAGTCGAAATGATGCTATCACACGACTCGTAGCCACCGAAGCTCGAAAGACCAGTGTCATCCAAGCCGGTCATGTCGCAGTCCGAAAGCTGCTCGTGAGACACTACCGCGTCCCTTACTACAACCTTCGAACCGCGAGCTCCACTATCGTCCTCCTCCGAGTGGGGCCGCTTTGATGCGACTGGCTTTGCTGGATCTGGAGGAGGCAGCATCACCCGGTCAACTTTCTTCCTCCTCGTCCTCTTTTTTTTCACTACTTGGCTATTCGACTCCTCGTCAGAAGTAGCCGTGTTTTCACGTGCCGACGTGGCGCCGTTTACAGCCATAACTATTTTTGCCTCTAAGACAACTTCAGGCACCTTAATCACTGGCTGCTCAAAAATAGCAGGTTGAGTGCCGGCCAAAGGCTCCTTCTCCAGATCCACTACTGTAGTAGTGGCTTCCTTCGAGGGAACCCTCGGTTCAGCTTTCTTCCCGGTTCTCCTGGGGCAGTCAGCAATAAAATGCCCTACCAAATGGCAAGCATGGCATTTTGCTTCGGTGCTCACGTCTATCCAGTGCCTCGAGCCGGATATGCTCAAGTAGAAGCCTCTTGGAAGCGTACATCCCTTATTTAAGGTAATGGACGCCTCCCGGCTGGTACCGAAGATACCCCGCCCGAGACCCTCGTCCCCAATTTTAATTGGAATGGCGCGAACGCCGCCATGAACCTTCACAAATCTCCCCAAGAAATTTAGGAGGTCTTCATGACTGGCGCGCATAGGGACCCGTGAAAACACGACCTTCGTGGGCTTTTCACTGAGTGGGAATGGCACAAGGTGCCTACCATCCACCTCGATGCCCGCAAGCATAAGCTTGGTAGCACTTTCGAGGGTCGTGGTATACACCTCGACCATTCCCCCAGCTATTACTCCCATGGAGAATAGCTCCTCACGAGAGATGACCTGAAAGAGTGCTTTTAGGTATGAGCTCTGAGGACATCTACTGATGTGCTCGAGCTGCATACCGTAGCCCTCATCCTGCCACCTCCCGTTGAAAAAAGCCTGTAGACCCGCACCGGTCTTAGGCCGAGGCTTACCTGCGTCCAATTGGGCTGGACGAGGAGTGATGCCTTTCCCTAAAATTTCGATAAATGACTCCTTTTGTCTGGAACTGCCACTTACCTGAGCATAAGATAACCCTGCAACTAGGGCCAGGGTTCGTAGAGCTTCTTTTGTGGTCATTTCTGTTGCTGCTGGTACTGGTGCCTTCTTCTTCGAGTCACTCGCTTTCTCTGAAGAAATCAGCGCCTCATTTTAGCACCACTGGGCTTTGGCGCTTCAGCCGAAGCCTTCTTGACAACGTCTGAAAGCTTTGGTTGTTGTGCTACTACTTCCGGAAGCTTGAATATAGCTTCTGATCCGGTTGCTGCTGCTGTGTTTGATGTTGCCATATTAGTTGGCTGCCCTGTCTTGGCCTTTTCAGTAGGGCCCTTGGTGGCCTTTTCTGTGGGCCCTTGGTGGAGTTTTTCGGAAGAAGAAGAGGCCTTAGTATTCTTCTTCCTCCGTCCTCTTGATTTGAGGGGATCATCACTCCCCCCAGAATCACTGGTGCTCATTTTGAGCGCGGTCGAGATGTTTTAATTCCTCTTATTTTATTACGAATAGTTTATATATAATTAATAATAAACTGAATTTTTATTTATTTTTAAGGTTTTACTTTTATTTATTATTCTGCACTTTCTTACTTTTTGAAATTTTGAAACTATGATTTTTTTACGGTTGCCATGTTGTCATGGCAACGGCCGAAATTATTTTAAAATACAAATCTGTCACTAAATTTTGATGATTTTTGCAATTAATTAAATTAATTTTTGCACAGTTTTTTAATAATTTTTTCACCAAACACAATAACCATAAAACACACAGTCTGAATAAAATTTCTGCTCACTTTCTTTTACGATTTCTGTACTTTTCCGCCGTTTTATTGTACTTGGATTTCCCGGAACACAAATTGACACATCCGCTCTCTGTGACAATAATAATAATAGAAAGAAAGACATAGAAACGGCGACTTTGATTTCAAATCCGGAAAGTGAGGTTTCTGCCATTTCATTTATTAAAACAACTACAGTACCTTCTAAAAGGAAATTTGTAAGCGTTGAAGAAGCTATAGAAGGTTTTAGGCAAGATTTAATTAAGAAAGAATTAGAAATTGCCGGGGTAATTGAGAGTAAAGACATTTTTTATAGACATTTCAAACTCGAATTTGATGATGATAAATCTATAACAATTCGCTGTACATATGACAGTAACTACTTGCTACGAACATTGAAGATTTCTTGTTATGAGTACCACGAATTTGAAACTGAAAGAGTTTTAAGTAGTGGTGAAGTGGAGATTATAAAGCAGTATGATGCCGACTACAAGAGTGATATTGAACTTGTCGATTTAAGACGCATGAAGCAAACATATCTAATGAATATTTCCAAATAAAATTGGGGTATGGAAGAACCCAACAAAAAAGTAATTTTAGATAATATAATTTTTTTAATTGACTCAACGAACTTTAATGATCTGATTGTTGAATATGAAAGAAGAGGATGGCTTTCATCGTATCTTCGAGAGGTTAAAGAGGTAATATTAGATTTATAAAACAACTTCATAATTTTGACAAATTTCACTTTTATCTTCACAGAATAAAAATAACTATTTCCATTATCAGAAACATGGACAGCTATTCCTTAGGATTACTAAAAGTAGCTCGAAAGCATATGAAAATCTACAAAAAATTTGTGAAAGTTTGGGTTATAGAGACGTTCTGTTTTTTCTGCAACAGAAAGGAAAAAAGGAGCGCAAAGTAAACTAATAATATTTTTGTTAAAAATTGTTTATGGGATTTACTTTTAAATTATAATACATCTTTTTTATTAATCCAAGAATTGTCTTTTGATGGAAATCCCAACCACTTAACATAAACATTATCACCCTTTCGCTTCAAAACCTTCTCGACCAGGTAAAGTCGGGGATTTTTAGACTTTTGAAGTTCCAGTTCATAGAATCCTCCCTTGATTGGTTGCCCCTTATAATCTCCCAAAAGATATGTAACGGGGTTTGTGAGTCGAATTTCTCTAATTTTAAATATTTCTGCTGTCCAATTTGGTGTATAACCCTTTTCGAACACATGCTTGTATTTGCTAATCCGAACAAAATCTCCAACTTTATATTTGGGTGGATGAATGACTTATATGATTATATGCTGTTGAAAGTAATTGTTTCTCATTTGAATTACTGACGTCGATTGGTTTCATTTTTATTGTTCGGTGTTTCTTGCTATTATAATTCAATGGAAGATCTTTTACTATGTCAACCCATCGATATGTTCCTCTTATGCTAAATTCTTTCCACATCATATTTTTTAATGTTCTATTAAATCGTTCAACTATTGATGCCTTGAGGGGGCTATATGTAGAGTAGTGATTAATTTTATATTTTTTCGTTAAGTTTTGGAAATTGCTATTAAAAAACTCCTTTCCGTCGTCAGTCTGTATATTTTTAGGTATTCTACCATCATCATCAAAAATAGTTTTCATTGCTTTAGATATTTCAATGCCGGTTTTCTTTTTCACTGGAATAGCCCAGGCATATTTAGAAAACGTATCAATTACTGTTAGGAGAAAATGATAGCCTTTGTTCTTATTAGCATATACCCCCATTTCAACCAAATCTGCTTGCCAAAGGTCATCTAAGCCTTTGATGACGACACGACGCTTTTTGAAATTTTTCCGGGCTGGTTTATGTAATTCTTCAACAATTTGTCTTTTACTCATCATAGATTTAGTTGTGCGTAATCGTCTCCTTTTTTAACTGTTATCGATTCCACATCTATTAATTTGCTTAAAGCTCTCCAAATTTTTTCCAATTCAGTATCAATGTAAGTTTTTACTTTATCGCGTAAATTATTTACTGAATTACTTGTTTGCGATTCAGCTTCTAATTTCATTTTAACACTTAGTTCTTTAATTGCTTCATTTATAAACTGCACACATTCTTTTTCAGTGTTAACTTTAATCACATCATATATACCCTTTACTTCGATCAATATTCTATCACTCATTACATTCAGACATGCATCAAACTTGACTTTGCTCAATTCCAGCAAGTCTTTAACGTATTTTTTATTAACTCCATCCCTTTCTTCTATTGGAAGCCCGAGATTTTGCATCCTTTTGTTGTTAATATTATAGTCTCCAGTTTCTGTTAGCTCGAATCCGATACCCGGTGGACCGTGTTCACCACGTACACCTTGAGGTCCACGTTCACCAGGAAAACCTCTTGATCCTCTTTCACCAGGCGTTCCTAATTTCACTTCCTTAGAGAACCTTCCGAACTTGTCAACACTCATTATTTTGTTAACGCTATTAAGTAAAGAGTGTGCTATTTTATACTATAATGTTTGCTTCTCTTAATTCTTTAATTATTGACATGATTTCATTATGGTGACTATTATTACCAGCCTGTTTTGAAGCTATAAGGAGGCGCAACCGATCTACAAGCTCATTAGGATTATCCCAATAGACATAATCAAATATTTTCCTTTGGTAAAAGCATTAAACCTTTTCCTGTAGGATGCACTAGCTTGCTTATAATGTCTTTGTATTTAGAACCCTTACTACCCTTTATTTGCCCATCATCACTATGATCTCGTTTATAAGCATTGGAATCTTTGAGAATAGTTTGATAATTGATTAAATCTCGTTCTGTATATGAACCCTTTGCAGGATCCTTCATGAATAATAATTCGCATAGACCTGATGTTATTGGGTAAAATTTGCTATTAATAATAACGGTATCTTCATCAATAACAATTGTAGAATTCCCAATTTTCAATTCATTGTTATTATCTAAATATACACCATAGGTGAAGTCGATTTTTGGGCTTTTATGGGCATATGCTTGTAAGTATCCATCAATTAGCCCGCTAAATAAATTTAAAGTAGAATCTCTACTTGTTGCTGTTGTTAAAGTTTTTGAACGAGTTGGTGTTACAAATTCCTCTTCTAAAGAAGAATATCTTTGTTTTACTGGTGTACTTGCAGACTCCATTTTGTGAATATTTTATTTGAGGAGTTAGTTCATTATCATCACCTTCTTCTTCTTCTTTGTGCTCAGGTTTAATTTCAATTTTTGGCTCACATTTTACTTTTGTTATGAACTCTTCAAGAGGTTTTGTTATAGGTTTAAATGTTTTCTCAAGTTGAAATTCTGTTTCAATTTTCCCACTTTTTAGAGCTTGACATTTCTTTCTTATAGCATTTCTAGTTTTTATAATGTCTTTTATTATTTCTTTCTTTTTAGCCTCCGATTTTCTTTTGTATTCCATTTTAGTTGAACCAACTGTCTTTTTTTAACAAATCTGCTAGCTGTTTTAAGTGATCTGTTAACTGCTCAATCAACTCCTTCTAACTGGTCTACTAACTGGTTAGTCAACTGGTTTTAACAGCTTTTAACTGCTTTTAACAGCTCTATAACTGTCTGGTATGACATATTACAATTACAGAACAATGAAGGTATCAAATCCTTTACGATAACGTCCTTTGGCTAGCGGACTATCTTTGTCTATCACCAGAAAGCCATATTTATCTTTCCAACACTCTGCGCAAATTTTTTTGAAAGTATCAAAAGTCATGTCTGTGTTCACATGATCGCTGTAAATATGCTTAAGATTCAAATCATCTTGCTTGAATAAAACAATTAGATTAGCATTGTCTCGAATCAAATGCTTAGGTATATGTGTATAAGTTTGACAAAGATAAAAACTATCGATATCATTATGACGCCCCATACAAAAATATGCTCGTATATTGTCCTGTTTGCCGCAATCAACATCATCAAAAATTATAATAGAATTTGGTTTTGCCTCTTCTGGTGAAATGACTTCACAATTTTCAGAAAATGTGTAGAAACCTAATCCAGAAATGGGATGTATTACTTGTTTCAAGTACTCATATTTTGCTTGATGTAGAGATTTTGAATAAATATAAATGTTTTCAAATTTGAGTCCATTAGGGTGTTCTATAAGACCAATCATAAGATTGGTTTTATCGCAATTAGAGGGTCCTACGATAATACCCCTTACATTATTGGGTAATAATGATCCATGCCTTTGCTTTAAATTTGAATGATTTATATCAATATTTCTTATTGGTAAAGACACTCCTTGCTTGACGAATTTCATTGCGGTAACTAATATAAGCAGTTGAATAATTCCATTTTTATATCAGTTTATAAATGATCGCGGCAAAGTAAAGACATAAATGATAGTTTACAAAAGTAATCGAAGAAATAAAAGACGCAGCGGTAAAGGTTTAGTAAACGAAGCGATCAGTAGATTGCCCTTTGAGCTGCATTTGCCTGGCTATCAATACTGTGGGCCTGGTACTAAATTACAAGAAAGGCTAGCTAGAGGCGATCCTGGTATAAATCCTCTTGACGCTGCCTGTAAAGAGCACGATATAGCGTATTCCAAGTATAAAGATACTAAAGATCGTCATATTGCTGATCGTATATTAGCAGGAAAGGCGTGGGAGCGAGTGAAATCTAGAGACGCATCGTTTGGAGAACGAGTTAATGCCTGGCTTGTGACAAACGCAATGAAGGCAAAAGTTAAATTTGGGGCGGGTTTAAAACCTAAAAAAAAAAGGTCATCTAAAAAACGCAGATCAGTGTTAACACTACAAAAAGGAGTCCGCGAAGCACGAAGTATTCTAAAAGTAAGAAAGCCTGATTCTCTAAAGGAGGCCATCCAACTTGCGCTTAGTGCTAGCGGAAATGTATTTAAAAGAAAGAAGAAGTCTGCAAAAACGCCTCGCATTATTCCTATACCAAAAATTGGAGGTATTTTACCCCTTATCCCAATTTTTGCTGGTCTTTCCGCATTAGGCGCGTTGACAGGCGGCACAGCTGGAGTTGTAAAGGCGATTAATGATGCAAGTAGCGCAAAAAGGCAGCTGGAAGAAAACAAGCGACATAATCAAACGATGGAATCCATTGCTTTAGGGAAAAAAGGAAGCGGATTGTATTTAAAACCTTACAGAAAGGGTTTGGGTCTATACTTAAATCAATCACCAAAAAACTACTAGAAATGCTGCCTAAGAGACCCCTGAATGAACACGATTTATACGCAACTGCTCAACATATACCGCATTTTCGAGGAGTCTTCATGCGCGACAATCTTCCTAAGAAGGCTCAAAAATATGAATGTGGAATTGTTAATTTGGATTCAGTTTCTGGTTCGGGCAGTCATTGGGTGGCATACTACAAGAAGGATTCTGAAATCGAATACTTCGACAGCTTTGGAAATTTACAACCACCAAAAGAACTTTTAAAGTATTTAGGAAATAAAATAGTGTACAACTATGAATCTTATCAAAATTATAACTCTATAAATTGCGGACATTTATGCTTAAAGTTTCTATATAATCGGTCTAAGACATCCTAGGTTATTTACTTTTTTATATCCATATTGCATATTATCTGAGTATAAATACATTCATTACAATCACATTTCAATCAGATCTATCATGTCATTAACACTAACATTAACGGGGAATTCATCTATACTCAAAGCTGAATATTTTCCTCCTTTGGATCTTAATACAAACTACATTTGCGGACTCATTGATTTCCAAACATACAATTCAATACCTAATGTGGATGGAAGGAATAATTTATTTCATGTGGAGATGAAATCATACAAATTCCAGAAGGATCTTACGAAATTAACGATATTGCAGCACTTGTAAAAAGAGAACTAAATGTGACCAAAACTAAGCCTGCAATTACTATTACAGCCAACAATAATACTCTGAAAAGTGTTCGTTATTGGGATTTAGTAAGCGCGAATTGGATTCTAACATCTTACATGAATCTGACTTGCCTGTTAATATAATAAAAATTAATGTAGTGCGCGTTGAATGTAATATCGTATCGGGGTCATTTATTAATAGCAGCCAATTTCACACTCTTCATGAATTTTCTCCTAAAGTGGGACCAGGATATAAAATAGTTGAGGTGCCTAGAAATGTTATTTATTTGCCTGTGAACGTCAGAACGATAAGTTCACTTGTACTGAAATTAGTTGATCAAGACGGCGACTTAATAAATTTTAGAGGAGAGACAATTACTGCTAGATTGCATTTGAAACCTCAATATGCTGATATATAATAAAGAAGAGAGTGATAAATACAAACCGGAACATTTTCAAATGATCAGTCAATTATCGTCTTCGCAAGAGCGGAGATCAAAGTTAACCTCAAATAATAAGGAATTTTTAAAGTCTCTCGGATTTAAACTAAAAAATGAATGACATTTTGAATATTAATAGAGGTGTATCTTATGATACCAGTATAGCGAAAATAGAATATCATAGTTATTCGCCATTCTTAACTTCATATAAAAACAGCGATGAAATTCGAATTACAGTACAGCATCAAGATTTATATGTTCTACCCAGTGAGAGTTTATTATATCTTGAAGCTTCTCTAACTAAAAAGTCAGATGGGACAAAGTCAGCGGACGCAAGTCTATCAAACAATGCTTTTGCTTTCTCTTTGATGAGGCTCGTTATGAATTAAATGGAGTAGAAATCGATCGGACTAGGAATCTCGGAATAGCTAGCACATTGAAAAATTATATTTCGCTGAATGAAAATGAGAGCAAAATGTTGCTCAATGCAGGCTGGTCTGCAACAGAACCTATAAAACCAGACAAACTGTTCTTTAATTTCTGCGTGCCACTTAAAATGTTGTTAGGATTCGCTGAAGATTATAAAAAAGTTATTGTAAACGCTAAACACGAATTGATATTAATTCGAAGTAGAACAGATGGCAATGCTTTTATTTCTCCCACCGATGTAGTAGCAATCAATATTTGTAAGCTGCAATGGAAGATGCCACACATCACAATAGCAGATGATGAAAAGCTAGTATTGCTGAAAACAGTTGAAAGTGGACGTCCAATTCAAGTGTCATTCCGAAATTGGGATATTTACGAATACCCAGTTTTGTCTTTAGCAACAGAGCATACGTGGTCAGTTAAATTATCCACACAACTAGAAAAGCCTAGATATGTTATCTTAGCACTCCAAACTGCCCAAGTAGCAAATTGAAGTGAAAACCCCGTCATATAACCGTTTTATCACTTCGGTTGCATACACCATATTAGTGTAAATAACGTGTCATATACGGTGTGATGACGTGTATTCAACTGTATTTGGACGGTTATTTAATAACTTCGGTAAAAATGTAACCTATAAACTATGGTAAAACAACTAGTGGTATTAATGTTACTATGACGTTTTTCAGTGACTTACGTGAAAAAATAACCAATTCGCCACGGTAAAGAAACTGCCGTCATATACGTTGCTGCGACGTTTTTTTAACCCCTTCGGTGTAAATGTAACTTAATCCGCACGTTAAGTAAAAGGATTATTATCAGCGTTACCACCACGTTTCTTGGCAAGATATTCGAAAATATATACATATACGCTCGTTCGAAACAACAGTGGCACAACTCAAAATTTTCTTTTTAAAGTTTTAAAGCTCAAATTGATGCAGAAAAATTAAATTTTTCGATGAGGCCCCTTCCGAAAAGTTCAATTTTTCTGCACCAATTTGAAATTTAAAATGTAAAAAAGAAAATTTTAAGTTACGCCACTATTGTTTCAAACGAGCGATGTAGATATATTTGATTATATCTTATACATAAATGCATGATTACGTGCAGCTCAGCTTATTCAGCTTAACGATGTTAATTTCTGAACAAATTTTAACGTACGTAAGCATACATTCATGAAGAGGGCCGTAGTTGAGCAATAGGATCAATTACCAAGCCCTCAACGGCTGGGGAGCTCTTAATAAAAACCCTGGCGTCCATTACCGCATAAAACTTCGCTGCGGTATCTAAGGGATAATCCGGAATGCACAATATACGAGAAAGAGGCTAAAATAAATGAGACTGATATCGTAGACTTTTGTTGTAAAATTCAATGCTCGCGCGCAAAAACGCTTAGGTTACAGAAATATAATAAATCAAAACAAAAAAAAATAAATATTATTATTTATACTATATTTAATAGCATCATTTTATGGTTATTGTAATCCTGAATAATATGATAGGCTTAAGGTTAATATGCTTACATAGCATAATTAAATCAAAATAACAAAAATTCAAGTATTATAAAAGAAATCCATTTCTACAGGATATTAAATATTAGTTGAATCAAAACAATTAAAATTTAAGTATTATATTTATAGTCGGTTAATTTAATGTTCCAATTTGATTATTTTCAACAGCATAGATTTAATGTTACCCGGGTGGGATTAGCAAAAGTCATTATTATTTACGCTTCGTCAACATTGGTGGAAGGTTGATTTGAAGTGGAAATGCTAACATCTTCTCGTTTCCTAATAATATAAATAAATATGAATAAATCAATTTGTAGAAATATTAATAGACAAGAACTGTTTACCTTTTTCTTTCCACCCTAGTTTTAGAATGCTTTAAGTATTCTTTGAAGAACAGTGCCCCGTCGTTATCGGTAAATTTGCTATGCAAATGTCTAACAACTCCAAATAGTAACTTCACCGTTTCGTGAAAGCCTACAAAACTGCGTTTTGTGGCTGTCCCCGTCCACGATAGCTGCTCTAGTAGTTCATCCTCAAACAGAAAAATGCATAAAGTTCGTAACATTTTATTTGCATTTATTCCGCCAAACGTTAGAAGCTTTTTTTTCTGTTTAATAGAAAAAGGTATATGCATATAGTCGTAAATTCAAAATTTCTCAAAATGGGAATAAACCTTTCAAAAAACTACTAAATTATACAATGTAAAAAGTATGGGCCTACAAACCAATCTCGTGTTCCAGGTTTTGTCAATTGATAATTGCTTATCAAAATCGTCGAAAGCTTCTATGGTTTTTAGTGGAAAATCTTTCATAAAATCGCTATTGATTTCTTCTGAGATAGGAGCAAAATTATTTTCAAATTTTTGGAGGAGAAGATCGAGACAAACTTTAACCTCAGCCTGAAATTTAATTCTTTCTTCATGTTCTCTTGCTAAATCCTTTCTGAATTCTTTTAATTCTTCTTTCAGATTTTGTATCTCTTTCAAGACTGTAAAAATATAATTTTACATTCTTAATTTCATTGCAGATTATATATATGTACATACACATATATATACAAGACACATAAGTACATATTACCGAGAAAAATATTATAAAATTAGTCTAACAATAAGACAAATAATTCTTGTTAATACCTGCACCGATGCAGTAATAATGCCATAAAGTATTTTGTGGTTTAATATATTAAAACTTTGAAAGCAATTAACCTAACGATGAACTTTTTGATTCTTTCTAACTAAACCTGTTCTCTTTTTATTTTCTACTTATTCTGGATTTTAAGTACTCACCTGGTTGAAAATTTGTACTTTCGGCTGTTATGTTGCTGTTACTTAAATGGGTTCCACAATAAGCTGTACTGTCACCAGTCGAAGGAACGTTATCATTACAAGCCAAGTTGTCATCTGAGGGTAGTTCTATGTTTATCGCAAAATAAAAAGACTTGAGATAAATATTATTTCATACTAAATGTATGAATGAAAAAGTTTTTTTTACCTATTTCAAATTCCAATGCGTTAGTAGTATTTAAATCGGCAGAACTCCCAGAACGGACTTGACCACTGTAAACAAGTTGTGTTACAAGATGATTAAAATCGCAATTTTGCAAAGATTGCGCATTGGTTAGCATGGCTCCAGATTCGTGAGATTCTGAACTAGAAATATTTTCTGCATCCTGTTCTTTTAAAAGAGCACTGTTAAAGTTATCTAAAAGACAAAGAAAGTACAAATAGCTTCATAAATAACAATAAAATCGGTATTGTATTACCAATATTTTCCATTATAATTCTGCAATCGTACTGCTCCCAATCCTCGCGTGGTGAAATCCCCAGACGCCGTCCCTTAACTTGTTCAGCTTTGCTTTTAGGCCAGAAGAGTTTTCCTTCCTTAACCCAAGAGGTCGGAACGGCTGAGCAAAATTTCTGGCCGTTCTCAAGGGTTTCAACAACACAAAACATCGTGTGGTATTATCTTTGTTTATAGTCTTTTACACTGTAATTTGATTTATGTATACATGTAGGTTGATAAATTATTTTAACAAATAAAATACACCTATTTCACGAGTTCACATATAAACTTATTTTAATGTTTAATTAAGTAGTTCAATAAAATTAATCTTAGCTATATAATTAATTAAATTAGGTTAATAGTACTACTTTAAGTCCACTATGATATTTTAAAATTCCACTAAGGTACTGACTACAAACACTGCACTCGATCAATTTTCTTTCCGTATTTAATCCACTGATTACTCTGTGCAACTGTCCGTATAATCTGCTCAAATTGATAATAAGCAAAAATGTGCAACGGTTAAAAATTCTTTCTCCACTGGTTATAGACGATGATGATGCAGAATTGGTGAGATCATTTATTGTGTGATGATGATGAGATAAATTATCCTACATACATATGTTTATTGTTTAATGAAAATTTTCAGTTTTTTAAATAGTTCTCCTAACAATGAAGCAATGGAAGAAATACGCTGTTATCTGTTTTATCCTTGATCATATAAAGCTTACATTGAACTTTTTCAACCGACCACACTTGAGATATATTTTCTATACAGTTGGAGTGGTATATATCTAAAAATGAAGACTTAATAGGGACGTCATAGTAGTCACAAATAGAAAGTAAGCTTGAACCATAAATAACTGGGGAACCGTTTAAAATTGTCGCATTTTTCATTCTTACTATTGATTTACATTTAGTCAAAAACCAACAATTTTTCTTGCAAGTAGATATTTTAAAGTCTTTGAAAACAGTTTCTAAATACACTCCACTACAGTTAGGAAAAGAATGGCGCTCATTTTGTTGGAACTTATTTAATAGTGGAAATGAATGTAGAAATTTTTTATCATACTTCATGCTATCGAAATTTTCAGCTATTCTTTTAGCTATTTGTTCTAATGGTTGCCTACCACTTCTTAGTAATCGCTTAATGCCTTGTAATTTGTTTTCATAGCGAAAAGCACTGTATTCCTCCAAAACTCCAAACCGCTTAACATCGTCTGTTATATGATTTAAATTATGGACATTATAGCTAATATTTTCAATACCATATATTTTTGCGAAATGCTCAACAAATTGTTCTAGCATTTTTTCACCAATAGGTACATATTTTTCGAGAGACTTGCTGCTGAAGATTCTTATAGTACAATGGAGGAGCATAAAATGTAGGTAAATTTCTCGCGTCAAAACATTTCGAAGGACGACTGGTGCGGTATATAGAAGGAATGTTCTAAATTCTGTTGCCTTCCAAAAATGTACGACATCTATTCCTCTTAAAGCTCGGTTAAATTCTCGGGGTAAAGTTTGCCCGGCCTCTAAATTTTTTTTTGATATTTCAGCTTGGTTCTGTGCACAGAGCTTCACTCCTAATGAGCAACAAATATTCCCACGTATCCAGTAAAGCATAATCTTCTTAACTACTCCGAGACAAACAAGATGCATGTAATCTAGTGGGAAGTTCTCTACCATATTCAAGGGCAATTCTTCAAGTGGGGACTTTGCCAAATGATGCTCTGTGTGAGATTGACTTCTAAATGTTTCATCTGTTCTTAATGTTCTTGACTTTTCGTAGAAACTCATTGTATGACTTTTGTGAAAATATTCACCCTCCACATTGCACCTGTCGGATGCAAAGTAGCCATTGTGGCCTTTGACTCGTTTGATAAAAGCTCGTGCGGGACTATCACAGATAAAATTTCCTAAGGTAATATTTACCTTTTGATTGCCATATAGGATACCATTTTCAATATGATATTTTAAATCATCAATGAATTTTTTTAAAAACAGGTCCACTGAGTTAGGTTTAGCGTGTCCATAATAAATTCCGACTACAAACGGATCAGAGGGCATATGCCTCACAGAACACAAAATGGGCCAAAATTGACCTTTCGAACTAGAGTTGACAGGTAAACCGTCTATGTTAAAATCTAAAATAATAGAAGATGGCATGCAAATATTTTTATTTTGAAGCAAACATTCCAATGGAGCCTCTAGGCCAAAATGACAATATTTTCCTGGAGGAACAGATATTGTGCTTACGGGATCATTTGGAGTATTTAGGAAGGTACGCGAATCTTTTGGTAGATTTACTATACCTTTATGTCTCAATAATTTAAGAAGATCGCTCAAGGCAGCATGGCAAATATTATATTTTAAAACCCACTTACGCAAATCGTCACTCCAAGAGATTTCCTTAACTTCTGAACCCTGTAGGTCAATTTCACTCGCACCCGATTCGGAATTCGCACTTGATGCAATATTTTCATTTAAACTAGTATAATTTTGATTAGAATATGTAACAAGCCCCAAATAATTTACACTTCTATCTTCACTATTTGAAATTATTTCGTTTTTATGTTCTTTTTTATTATTAAGAATAACTTTAGCAACACGCCTGTTAAATGTTTGTCGACTTAAAAGTCTGCGTTTTATTATAATTTTTTTCATTTCTTCTTTTTACCGAACACACATTAATTTAATTAATTTAATATTTTTCGTGGATTTTCTATTTGTTATATTTAACTTACCACGGAACTCGTTAACATCCGCTGCTAGACTTTTTTTTTGTCAAACCTTTGCTCATTTGTTCTTATTTACTCACAAATCACGAATCTGAAATTAATTTTATGCGCAATCTTATACTTTCCGAGATATTTAATTTTAAAAATCTGTAATTTTGCACTGCACTTCACAACATAAAAATGACATTTTCGCGATATGTAATCTTCTTATTGCTGGCTACATACCTTCCCAACATTCGGGTTACCAGCATTGCGTTATTTACCAGTTCGAAAAAATGGTTGATATTGAAGATTAAAAATAAAATCAAAATAAAAAAAAATTCTACGCCTATAAGGCAGGCAGGCGCACACACACACACATGCAGGCAGCCTGGCAGGGGCACACACACACACACGCGCTTCGCTTCGCTCCAAATTTCTGCAAATTTCTCTATTTTCAAAGTTAATTATCTCGGAAACTATAAGTTTCCTGTTAAAATAAATTAGATATTCGTGATTTGTGAGTAAATATAAGAACAAATGAGCAAAGGTTTAACAAAAAAAAAAAAGTCTAGCTGCGGATGTTAACTTTAGCCCTTACCACTACTAAACTTAATTGACCACTATTTAATTTTCCACTATTATATTTAATTTACCACATAATACATAATATATATTAGATTTTCAAAACTTAAGGTATTTCATTCACGGAGCACATGCAGCACTACCGGTACCGTCTGCAGTTAAGTACATTATGGTGTCTTTTAGTTGCGTGTTTCCACAAGTAGTTGCTCTAAGCGCAATATGGAACTTAAAATTCACCAACAGTGTTTTCCAGGGAACAGCGAAACCTTTTCTCCCTTGGAAGAAATTTTTTTTTTCATTTGTCGTTACTCTGAGGTCACTATGAAACTTAAAATTCACCAACAGTGTTTTCCAGGGTACACCGAAACCTTTTCTCCCTTGGAAGAATTTTTTTTTATTTTTCGTTGCTCTGAGGTCACTATGAAACTTAAAATTCACCAACAGTGTTTTCCAGGGTACAACGAAACCATTTCTCCCTTGGAAAGAAACTTTTTTGTCACTTGTCGTTGCTCTGAGGTCACAATGGAACTTCAAATTTACCAACAGTGTTTTCTTGGAAACAATTGGGTCTTTTTTCAATACTGAAAGATTATTATTTTTTTAATTTGGTGTAAATATGGGTAAGAATATGACTGAATTTCGCAAAATGATTACAAACTAGTAACGAAGATACCCATTTTTCACTTGCAGTCGCTGTAGAGTTATAAAGAACTTAAAAATTTCAAACCAGTTATTTTTAAGGCACATTAAATCCTCAATGGCTCTTTTCATACACTGCCAGGTTTTTCTGACACTAAAATTTGGTGAGTTTTTTGAATGAGTGAAAAAATAACTGAAAAGCTACCATTATTTAAAAGAAATGCTAGTTATTTTGTAACCTCGGTGTCAAATTGCTACTTGGGTGATCGCAAAGATGATAAAAAAAAAGATGCAAGTCAATTTGACCACTGTAATCTCACCAACGTTAAAGTACACTTAAACTCAGAATCCTATCCATATGATGACTTAAACTTGAAGTTTGATCGAGTTCGATATGCTTTACTATATGAGATGTATATGAAATTCCAACAATCCTATTATAGCCGACAGCCTCAACCTCTCCTATCTACAAAACAATTTAATGAAATCGCGCCAATTGCTGTTATCGATTGTTCTCATCAAAATGAGAGTATCAAGAGTGGACCTGTAGACATAAGGTTAGAATTTATGACTTCTGCCAACATCCCAACAAAGACATCAGCTTATTGTTTGCTTCTCCACGATCGAATAATTTAATACAGCCCGTTGACCAGTGAAGTCCGAAAAGTTATTTAAACGAAGATGGCTGCAATCTTAGATATTCAAGGATTTAAGGATAATAAGAATAGATTCATAGTGAAAGAATTAGCAATTTTGTCGAATGGCAATCAAATGCAGCACTTCATATTGCAACCCCCCTTCAATTTCAAGGATTTAACCGCAGCAAAAAGGAAAGAAGCAACTTGGTTGCATCATAACTATCACGGCTTTCATTGGGACGACGGTTACCTTCCATATCATCAATTGCATACTTTGGTGGCTCCATTATTGAAAGACAAGACTATATTCTTGAAAGGATATGAAAAGATCTGTTGGTTGAAGAAGATGTGCGGTGAACATGTGTCTATATGTAATATGGAAGAAGAATTGCAGTGTCCTAGTTTATCTTACTTAGAATCTTTATATAATAACTCTTCCTCTTGTTTGATCCATAAAGGAAAATGTTCTCAAAGAAATGTGCATCTTTTAAGAAATTTTCTAGAAAGCAATCAGAAGAATAAATAAGTGTAAGATTTTTAAATATTATTAAAAATACAATTTTTGATTAATTAATCAAAAATTTCGATAAGACAAATTCTGTTGAGCATGTTTTCAGTAAAAAACTGGAAAAGCGAATCACATAAATAAAAGACATCTTTTTAATTAATCGTAATGTGTTTTATTATTCATCAATAACCATTTGATTTATTTTATAATGTCCTATTGCAAATGTCTCAATGCCATTATCTCTTATAAATCTCTTATCATCTAAAGGACTTAATGCTACTTTGTTAATATATTGAGTGTATATGGTATGAAGCTTAGATCTAAAAATTAGCATATTTATATAAAATAATTTTTGTCTGTACAAACAATCTCTATAGTTATCTAGACTTAACTCACTTATGCTAACTTTTTTAATTCCTTTCGCTTTTTTTACATCCGATTTCAATTCAACTCTTAAAGAATACATTTTAGAACGTAATCCTATAAATTCCAACATAATATTGCCATTATTCTCATCTTTCATTAATCCTAATACCTTCTTATTTCTGAGTGGAATATTAAAAGGATTGTCAACAGAATAGCCTGATGTATCAAAAAGGTTTTCAATATCGCTAGTTATATCCTTATAAAAATCTTCAGTAAAAATGGTATAAATAAATGAATCGGTATCCATATAATTTAGAAGAGCGCGATGATTATATTTTGGGATAATATAATCATAATGAAATTCATACATTTTTAATTTGGAAAGTTCTAAAATAGCAAAACCTAAATATATAGGCTTGTTATAAACTGTGTGCACCCTAGTTAATTGAATAGCAGCCATATTAGGCGAAAATTGAGACAAACTATGGAAATTTGGTTTAGCAATAAGGGCACGAAGACCCATACGTCGTCCTCGACTCTCCCAATCTGTAGTAATCTTGACATCTTTTCTCTTATCAACATTTTCCATAGTCTTGCCGTAGGCTGCATTATTTAACATTTTAAAGAAATCTTTTTCAAATTCGTTTTTTGCATTTATTCGATGGGCGTTGTTTATGTCTATATATTTTTTCAACCAAGCCGATTGTTTAAATTGTAGAACTCGGTGAACTCGTAGCAATTTTAAACCATGTTTTAAACAATGCTGAAGATTTTTATAATGAATTATATAATTATATTTATTTTCCAAATCTGCAATTAATTTCTTCGAATTGGACTTGCAAGTGCGTTTATTCTGAGGACAAAAAGGCAAATCATTATGCAAATCATGAATTGCCTCTGGATAACTTAAATCAACTTCGAAAATGTAGCCTATTTCTGAATTATCAGGAATGCTCATAATGTCTATATCAATATTCTGCGCCCATTCAAAGCCTCCATATGGGAGATATTGGGACATAGCCCAACCATACAAATTGTTTGCATCTAAATAGATTAGATATTTAGAAGGCGCAGATGAATCAAACTCCTTCATGTATTTATTATTAGCCACTGAATGTCTTAGAGAACATTCAGTTAATCCTCCTCTTATTCCTTTAGCAATAAAATTATGCATATTCACATCTGTCAATAATTCTAATTCAATTTTGGTGCATTTTAGCATTGCATCCCATGACAATCCTGGTGCAGTGTAGTAATGACAAGGATCCAACTCATAAATAGCTTTACACACTTTTCCAAAATTTTCAAAAACATCTGCTAATAATAAAACATCAGATTTTAAATATAACATAAGATAATCTGAAAGGGTCTGACAATTAAATTTATTCCACACTTTTGTTGCGTGTAAATAATCTTCTTCAGTACACTCGCTGTTTGTAAATTTATTAAAAAAGCTGCTTCGTGAAGGCAGAGATGGAGTATTTAATCCATCCCAAGAATTCAGAAACTCATAAGGAAATATACCCTTTCTCCTAAGTAAATTAAAGCATTCAATATCTTTATATTCTCTTTTAAGTATGAAGAAGTCTTTCGTTAGTAAATTGTTTGCAAGAGTTTCTAAACTGCTAGACATAAATCTGAATGAATCTAAAAAGCGTAATTCAAAAGTCTCTGATTTATTCACAAAAATTCTTTTTGATATAGATATATACAGCTCTTTGTTTAATGGAATGACATTAATAGGACCTTTAACTATATTTAATGCCTTCATAAATAAGTGGCTGTCATATCCACTAAAATTATGAAAAAATATGGGTATAAATTTAGGAATTCTATAGCTTAAATTGCATTCATTATGTGCTGGACCCCTGTACCTACCAGTAAAATGACAATGATCAATTACTCTATCATCATTTAATATATTATTGCAAATATGGCAGCATTCCTGGCTTCTTTGCACTTGAATTTCTTCAGGAGAGAGCGATATTAGCTGTTTAGGCTTACTAAAAAAATCCTCATAAATTTGAAGAACATCTTTCACTAAGATTTCCACAAATTTTTGTCTTTTGTCTACTGGCCCTTTTATCAGATTTTTCTGGCCTGACAATTTTCGAATTTTATTCTCCTCTATTCGATGAACACTGGAATTTAAACTGATGGTTTTCTCTAAAGAAAGCTTTGAATTTTTTATAATTATTAAAAAGAGGTAATATATGATTTGTAAGAAGATCAGTGCTGTATTTTCTTTATATGTTTTACCAGTTTTTTCTGGTTCTTCCTTTTGTAAGGGATTATCTTGGATACTTATATTGCTCAAGTCAGCTTTATTTGGGCCACAGTCGTAGCGTCGTGTACCCAAATTGCTGTCACATGAACTAGATTGAGTTAGGCCGCAGTCGTAACGTCGCGTACCTAATTCTCTATCACATGAAATGACTTGACCTGAACCGCAGTCGTAGCGTTGCGTGTCCATGCCAATGTGCTTACTTGATATAAGTTCCAAGTTTTGTAATTCTTTGGGACCTTTTATTGGTTCCTCTTTTAAATTATTTTCTTTTATATTTATTTGGTAATGCACCTTTTTTTTATCTTCCTCTTTTATATTTTGTACTTTAGCCTTTTTAAATACCTCTGCATATTCTTTATTTGATTTTTCATTTTGTGTTTTATCTACCTCTTTAGTGGATTTCTCAGCTTTATTACTCTGTATATACTTATTTTCTCTAACTTTGGTAATTTTATTTTCACCGCATAGTTTTGAGTAATTTTCAATTATGTCTGTTGATGGCGTCATTAATTCTATGTAACCTTCTGAACAATTAAGGTTGCATTTGTATTTAGTAAGGAAGTCTATACCTAGGATTCCATCGTAAGTTAATTTACTACCTCCTGGGATTAAATGAAATGGATGTTCGATTGTAACATCGTCAACTAAATTAATTTTGGCGTAGGTTATGCCAATTGTGGGCGTATAAGCTACAGCAAGAGTTGAAATTGTACAGCGCTCGTTTTCGTATACGAGGGCTAAATCATGAGTTGATTCTGCTTTGTGAAGACTAATTTCTGCTCCAGTATCTATTATAAAAGTAGTACTGGGTTTGATAGATACGTTTAAGGGTAATGAAATCAGAAGGGTGTTTTGCTCTAAATTTATAGGTAGTCTTATTTTTTGGGTTACTAGTTCAGCGGCTGCTGATGAATGACGGCCTGAGAGATAACTTGGCGGGGAGCTTCGCCGTCCGATTCTTCCCGCGCAAACTCGTTTCCCGTGAACTCATTTGTAGGTGTTGACCACCTAACTTGCCGAAATTGTCGTGGTTGTTCTGGTTGTGGTTGCCTTTGTGTAAAGGACCTTGAAGGTAGTTGTGAGGATGACGCTGTACGGTGGTGGCCTTGTTGGGGGCTCCGTGTAAAGCGTTCATCATATATCTTTTTTCTGCACTCATGGGTGCGATGATTTGCCTTGTGGCAATAGCCACATATTATTCTATGGACCTCATTCTTAATATTTGAAAATGAGGGAAATGGGGGAAGTTGTTTTCGTTTAAAACAACTTTCTTTACGGTGGCCCCTTTTTCCACAATACTCGCATGTAATGATTGGAGTATTTTGAGGTGAGCGGAGATTGGTTTGTTGAGCCTCTTCTATTCTCTGATCGTGCTCTATAGTGAAAGTGATCAGTGCTCGTAGTCTAGTTTCTGCGCGAGCTTTAATTATGACTTTTAATTGGTCATTTTTGATGCCATCTTCAAATACCCTGATAGCATTTTGCTCATTTTCGCTAAGTAGGAACGCTCTTGATTCTAACTGGGGGGCTTCATTTAAAGTCGCATTATTTAAATCTGCTAACTGTTTGGTTACTCGGCGAGCAAAGTCTTGTACATTTTCTCGTGGAGCTTGTCTCAAGCGTAGCAGTTCACCCTGTATAGCTATTCGCGGGCGATGCTCCTGAAAATGAGACTTGAGCTCTGCCTTCAGTTCTGCCCAAGTAGGATAATCTCCATACTTGAATAGATCATAGGCGGGACCCGTCAGCTTTGTCTTTAACAGGCTGAGGTACAACAGTTTGTCTGCCTCAGTTTGGGCTTGTGAGAACAATATATCACAACAAGCTAAAAACCTGTGAAGCTCCTCCGTATTGCCGTCATACTCGGGTATGAGATTTCGTGCCTCACTAGTCGAGAGTCTGTTTATTGCTGGTAGTGCAGGAGGTGCAAGAAGTGCAGGTGGTGCAGGCTGTGGTGGTACAACCTGTCCAACAGGAACAACAGGTCTACCTCCGCCGCCATTGCCTTGAGGGTTTGCCATTTTGGGGAGGCGTATGTAACGCGAAACTCTAGCTAGGCGGTTAGCGTTCTGCTTGTGGCCTAGATGAGATGAGTAATCCTTAGCTCTTGTAATGACAATCTTGGGATACTAGAGAGTATCACAATAAGGAACCAGGATTTAACGCTGATAATGTGATAGAACTTAGATGCACTGGTAAAACAAACAAAACAATTTTTATTTGTTTTTTTTTTTTTTTACGTCACTTCTTTAATCACTTGTGGACAAAAAATTTGAAAGACACTCTCAAAAAGAATTTGTTGCCTTACGAGAAGATACAAAAAGGTCACTTGGGTCAGAGAAAGAAGAAAAATTACTTTACGAAAGTATTATAGGTATTCCTCTTTTTTTTTATATTAATGAGAAGAAAAAAAATATTCCAATTCCACTCACTTCTTAAATAATTTTAGTTCACTAAATGTAATGGTAATGTTATAATAATATAATATAATGACTATTATGCTAATGTGATTTTATAACTTACATTGGTCTATTTTCTAGTAGATTCTTTACTTGTTGGTATGTATCAAAATCCCACGTTGCCTCTTCGTCACTTTCTGGAGTAATTTGTCGGTGTATCTCCAGATAAACTTCTTCCACTGTGGGGGCTTCTTCCTCGGGATCGATGTCTATCTCGAACTCGTAGTCGTATTCTTCTGCTGCTTCGATTTCTTCTGGATCCTCTTCCGGTATTATAATAACTTCTTCCGGGACTTCAATGGTATCGTCTAACTTCCTTGGGTAGCACATTGGTGTTTTTCTGTTTTTCTTTTTTTTTGTTACTGCTGCTTATCGGAAGATCCCCTTTTCTGGTTTTGATTTGTGTCGATTGGCGTTAAAAAAAAAATCGCCACCGCTGCCACCAGTTGTTCTGTCGCGGGTTCCTCTTTTAAATTCGTCGCGACAAGGACTGCGATGTACTTTCCGAAGAGAAGGTCGCTGGCCCTTTATCTACTTCCAATAAAACACAGGAGATCTAGTATTTGATCTTTGTTGTTTTTTTATTTTAAATTTGTGCACTTATATAAAAACAAAGTCGACACTTATACAAAAATAAAGATCTCTAGTGGATTATTACAAACACGATTATTAAAGTTATCACGAGTAGGATTCTCGATGTCTGAGAATAGCGAACACGGACTATATTTCCTGATTTGATATCGAATAGGTTGCCTTACCGCTGGTGGGGGGTCAACCTTATTCTTTTGACTTGTCCAGAACTCAAACTTACTGCGAAAGGATTGAAAACTCCCTCGAAAACGTACTCTGGAAAGATCCAAAAACTCACTGCCTGTTCTTGGTTAGAACGCGGCTATTTATTTAGGCAGTTTCAGTACTTGCCATTCAAAACACGGAAATCCGCGTGGAGGGAATTCACTTCCTCATCTTTAAAACATGAAATACGCCCAGCTGCATGATATCATTGCAGCAGCACGCCGTTCAGGCACATAAGCCGAATTGAATAGCTTCTATTGGGCAATGTTATACATAACATGTATAAGCCGTTTAAGCATGAGCAAAGAGAATGCGAAGAAAATGCCTGCTATTGGTCAATAGTGAACACATAATTTGTATGTATACCGACATATTGTCACAACCAGCAGTGCAGTGGCTTGCATCATGACAAAGGTAAACATATGGTGCATGTTTGTTTATTTTCATGATGCAAGACCCAGCGCTGTGGGGTGTATATGACGGTCAATTTTCAAGAGCATAAGCGTCGTGTACTTGAAAATGGGTTGCGACATTTTATGAGTTAAACGACATTGTTTCCAGTGTGATGCGACTGCATTTTCACATATGGGGAATGTTTGTTTTTTTGAACAATTGGTCATGCGGAACTAATGTGGAAATGTGTCGCATTGTTTACGCGGAAATATTTGCTCTTAGAAAGCGAAACTAATGCATGTAAGTATACATTTGGTTTTAGGATGAATTTTTGAAGGTTCTTTTGAAATATCTTTCCTGAGAATTTACCGTGGGAATTGAAATTTCCGGATGTTATTGATATTCGAGAATGATATTCGATGATGATGCAAATGTGAAATTTGATAAGTTATTGATAGGGCTTTGGCGTTTAGCCTATTGGGGAAAATGGAGAAAGTGATGAGGCTGTGGGCTCATTACATGCATCACCCTGATAACTTCTAAATATGCAAAGATTTTCATCATAAGAGCACGTTTGTGTTGTTGCAAGTAATGTTTTGTTGAATAAATTTTAGAGCATATATTGCATGCAAATCCATCACTATGCAAAGCTCTGTAATGTCTTTCGAAATCAAACTTTCGCTTAAAATTTTTTCCACAAATTTCACACAAATATGAAGCCATAATCTCAAAACTATTTTTTAACTTTAAAATATTTTGATTCAACAGAATTCGCGATTTTGTAAAGCTTTCGAACACGAAAGGTCTTAAACTGAAAACTTTCGGAAACGTAACAACAATTTAAAAGACTGCAAATCGTTACACACAGAAAAAGAATTTACAGTTTTGAAGAGTTGTCGAATACGAAACGTGAGGAAACTTAACAAATTACAAAACCGCAGTTATAAACCGCAAAGCTGAAAAAGAACTCAGTTTTGAAGAAAAAAAAAAAACGCAATCACTTATAACACATTTTTATTCAAACATAGTCAATTTCAAAAAAGGATCGTTGGCAATTCTTACAATATTGGTCTGGGTTTTTTATATATTTGTCTTTAATTTCAGAAAATGAATAAAGCATCTCATGAGCGAAATTTATTTCATTGAAGGGTCTTCTACGTACTTCTCCATATGCACACTTTAAACACAATTTGTTTAAATTTGCTGATGTTATCATAAATATTTCTGCTTCACTATGCATCCTTTGTTCATACCAGGATAATATGTGGGGATCGCTAAACATAAGCGGGCAAGATATAGTTCGCGCGGCTTGTTGAAATTCCATCTTTTAATATTCAAATAGGCTAGTTCCTTTTTTTAAATTTTATGCAGCACTTTAAATGAATTTAATTACTTTTAAATTTTCCAACAATTTTTAGCTATTTTAGCAATAAGTAACTTTTCCACAAATTTTCATTCAAAATTTAATTGTAGCCTTATAGGAATTTTACTATTCGACTTCTCGCGATTCTTGAAATATTTCAACTGATTCATGAAGATTTTGCGAAGAAACCTCTGAAGACAAACACTATGAGAAATTCTCCAACACACATTTAACCGCAATTTCCTTTCATTTTAAATTAATTTTCAAATATATTTCACGAACTTTATCAGTTGCGGTTTTCAACATTCTTAATCGCATTCGCATTTACTTTATTTATCATTAAAAAGTGTAAAAAATGCAGCCTTCTTATGATTTGTCAAAAACTCTAAACATAATTCAAAGCATGAGAACAAAAGATAAAGAAAAAACTGAACACTTAATCCCTTCATTTTTGCTATTATATAAAAACGGCTGAAAATAGAAATAGAAAAACCAAATTCTAGGCAAAGTGGGAAGGCAAGGAAATGAAACTGGAAAAATTTTAAGAAACTTTTCTTTATTAAATGAATTTAATTACTTTTTACTTGAAATATCACAAAACATTATAGTACGTATTTTTGGAAATACTTTTTGTGAAATTTAGGTTGTACGAATCTCCTGACAATGTCTGGTAATTTATATAAAATCCTCCGCCGTTCAATCTCTCTATAGCTTTTTCAGTTAGTGCGTAACGCGGTGGTAAAAATAGCTGGTAATTTTCCAGGTCCAAAACTATACGATCGCCATATTTGGTGTGAGCTCTTCTGCAGCCAAGAATCTTATAAGGATGATGGTTTTCCATATTTTTTATCTTTAGGAGCGGCTTGAAGTTATGCGAATTTAATTCCTCCAATGTTTCGAAATCTCCATCATACGAATCGTCAATGCTTAGCGATGGCATCGACATTTTTACAAGTTTTGAATAATAACTGGTTAAGTAAGAAATCGCTTAGACCGAACTCAGGACGCGTCTTATTTCAAGTAAATTTTAAAATTCACTGAATGGTTCCTGGAAATTTTTCTAGCATTGAACTCCGCACAAATCAAGCACTTAAAACCGCAATGATAATTTCTCACAATAGTTTGAAATTAAAAGCATTTTAAGCACGCCTAACCGCAACTTCCTATAAAAATTTTGACTATTCTCATGCAATCGCTGTTTTAGCCTCATTTCTTGAACTTTGCGAATTCTTGACTAAGCATATTATTCGAATGAATTTGCGATAATTTTGCCTATGATATCTTATTTAAAATTGCATTTTAGCAAATTATCTTAACCTTGACATTGCATTCCAGCCAGATCAAAAATTCCTTCATTCTCTACTGTTATCAACATCTATTTTCACGCTAATAAAAACACAATTTTTTCTACTCATATCAGCTATCAGCTGCTCGTAATACTTTTACGCTAGCCCAAAAAAAAACTCTTATCTCGACTGCTCCTGGATACTACCGCCGGTCATTCACATTTCTAGAACTTTTTCTGTGCGCACTTATCTCCCTGCTCATTCCCACCGGCCATTCACAATTCTTGAACTTTTTCTTTGCGCACAACGCACAGTGATTTAGAAACCCCATATTTACACTACTGATTTTGTTTACCTCTCGTAAATCATCGGCTTCCATATGAAATAAGTATTCCGCAGCATCCGATAATTCTTCAATTCTTCACGACATTTTTGAATTTTTAATGTATATTTTTGCGTTGAATTTTTTGGTTCTGCGGAGCGTAGAGATATGACCTTTCCTGTGACACTTGAAGTACTCCCAGTTAACTGTGGGGCATGTATTAGCATCGTGTTTTGGACCACAACGATACCAACTACTGCGGGATTTATTTACTTTCTGCTTTGACTTCTGATGAATCGCACTTTTGCTTGTATAGAACCCGTGATTTTGACTCTTGATTTTACACCACCAGACCGTACTGCAAAAGTGTTTTATGTATCCGACTTAAATAACATTTCTCAATTTTGGCTATTGCTCATTTTCAAATTTATTGCTATTTCACTAGCATTTTTAAATGTGAGATTACTTTTTTTTTTATTTTCAGCGTAATTGACTATCCCTAATATCACAAATGAACTTGTTTCTTAAAGCTTTTTCCAAATTTTCACCAAAATTACAATTTTGTGCGAGTTACTTTAATTTAACAATATACTCGACAATCGACTGTTCACCTTGTTCTTTTTTATAAAATTTATACGATTCACTAATCTCGTCAACAGATGGTTCAAAGTACTTTGTAAGAGTTTCCACTAATTCTTTGTATGATTTGGTAGATGGATCATCTGGTAAATATAGTTTTCGTAGTATTGAGTATGCAGCTGCACCAATATAAGTTATGAACAACGGTACCGGTGCTGTAAGCGCATTTCATACTCGGTGAAATCGTTTCTTATCACAATCGGGTCCAATTTATCCCATAATAAATGTTTGCATGATGACTATAGGCTTTTGCTTCGCTCCGCTACTATTTTTTTTTTCGGAGATTTAACAAATTCTGCACCAAGTTAGCTGTCAAATAATAACTAAGGAAATATACTTATATTCTTCAAACATAAACAGTAAACTGGCGCAATTAAACGCATTCTATTTCAATTGCCAATTACGTTATTTTGGCAAAATCTCAATACCATACAACCGTATCAAATTAGCTGTCAAATTATAACTAACAAACCCGGCATTATATATAAATACAGTAAACAATTTTTAGTACCCATAGAGTCGGCAATAAGTTGCTTACTCTAAGTGTAGTAATTTTACTTCCTCAAAATATATGTAAACACCTGATTGAAATTTAAGCACTTTAGAGAAAATATTTACTATACGATTGTAAAATTATGCAGAAGTTGTTACAGGTGTAAATATTTGTGCGCAAAATCAAAGAATGGGTTTAATTAGCTTAAATAGCTGTGCGTAAAGTTACATAAAGAATATACATATTTGTGTGTATAATTCCTAAATAAATCTGAACTAGCTTACACCTATTTTATTAATTTTATGCTGTGCATAGTAATGCGCACATTTGTAAATTCCTCACAAAAAACTTATAAAAGTATCACGGGAATACATCGACATTTACAAATTTCTCCATTCTAATAATATAAATTCTTACCCATCTGTACAATTTACAGTTTTTACATTTAAAGTGCTTTTATTTCAAGAATGCTTCGTCGGTCGCCAAAAATGGCTATAACCAATTTCGTAATTTTTTACTACAAAGGAGTTTCCCAATTTTACCCATTTGTGAATTTATAATTTTTTTTAAAATGCTGTGTTAAAATTTCAGCTCTCTATTTCAATGCGTTATAGTACGGACGCACAGACGAACATGCAAAATAACTTTGAATTTTATATATTTCACATGAAAAAAGTTTCGAAGTAAATTGAATGTATGCTGCTGAGCATCACTGTAAATCATGATCAGGATTTTAAAAACTAACATTACCAAAAAAAAAAACACATTGCTGTGAACTATGAGTTATTTCATCATAGGGCCCTTCCACTTGTCATAATCCAGGTCTGCTTTATATAAATTATTACAAAGAACTAGCGATTAACATAAAATATTTTATTAAACCAAACAATAAATCTTATTTAATATTTAATAAAAAAAAAATCAAACATAGTCTTGCCTTTTTGAAAGGTCTACACGGAAAAAAGGAAATTGTAGTGTAGATGGTTCTCACAAAACACTTTTTTGGTTAAATATCAACTAACCATCATTTTGTGTACTATACACATTTCTCGTAGTATTTATCGGAATGGTCCATGAACACTGTAATAGTTCTGAATACAATATTTTCGGTAAATATTACCTAACGGTAATATGTTAATTTTAAATGATCGTTGTATTTATTACATTTATGAAGTAACTAATCGTAAATAAGCATATGTTATTGCTACATATTAGTTGTTGATAAAACATTTTGCTGTTTGAATGAAAATGTAAGATCCACATTTTCGGAGTAATATTTGTAATTTTTGAGTTACATATATTAAATAACCTCTTTCATAAAATCTACGATTTCATAGTTCTTGCAACTATGAAATTGTTGTGTGCTTTTTACCATCAATCAAAAAATATTACTTTCTTTTTCATTTTAAATTAAAATTTTTTTTTTTGAGTTTTACAAAAATTTATTCATTTTCTCCTTACAATGGTACCATAATAATTACTAGCGCATATGTTACAAGATACATGTATTTTTGCTTGTATATTCAACAAAAACCAGGATAACATAACAAATTGCTAAATAATGATGTTGCCGTTTTCTGGCGTAACGTCAACTAAAATAAAAAATAACTTTTAAGAATTCACGAGCAATCCAAAAATGGTTTTATTCTGGTCGCCAGTTCTCCATTAGGAAGCTTGTGCATATTTGTGGGCTATGATTTAATATATTTTAAAGGAATGCACTCCCAATTATTATCATCAACTTTATCATTAAAACTATAATATTGGTTAGAATTAATTTCTGTGTGTCTGATAGAAACACATAATACAAAAAAGTTTTTGGAGGTAGCAAGAACTAAATATTTAATTTTAAAGAATTCAAATTTCTTTAATATTTATTAACTGTCAAAATGAATGTTGCTTGGTAGATTTAAATCAGACAAATGTTAGGAATATTCTGGACCAGTATTAATATTAACTTGCAATGCTTTTCTGCATGCTATTCTAAATGAAAGCTTTAATTGATTATTTATTGATACTGATTTGCATATATTCTTTCTTGAGGTAGTAGCGTTAGCATATAATTTAGATTCTCTGTGTTTCGCTTCCATTCTCATACACCGTTTCTTCCGTAATGGCCCAATTTGCTATATAATATCAGAATAATGGAGTAAAAAGTGATGTTTTGTCTTAAGAGTATCGGAAAACAATCAAATATGTTCACTTATGAGGGCTTTTAGGTTATCTTTATCCGAAATATTAACCTCAATTTTCATTATAATATCGAATATTGTTAATAGTGTTATAAATAAGCCCATACTTCATCATTTGGTGGAATGCGATCTCCAATTAATAGTGGCAAATATTGTGTGCAGCAAAGAATTTCAGAAGCTGACATAGATATTTTTTTGTTTTTTAAATGATCAAATTTAATTATTTCGGGATGGTTTTTGACATCGGGCCCATAATCAAAATGCGCAATTCTGAAATTAAACGTGTTGACAGAGAAATGCTGTTTGTCAAACACAAAATAGTGCAATGCATTTGATATGCTATAATGACATACGCCTTCAAGAATGTCATGCATAATGTCAACTGAGAGATTGTCAATGACATGAAAAGAAGGAATTTCATTAAAAATACAAGATCCTTTTAATCCCGTTTTACTAGGATCTTTTAAGAGGATAACTTGTTCATAATTGTCCTTATTTCGGTAAGGTAATCTGGTCCCATCTGATAAATTTTGTGCTATATCCTTGTTAATCTTACAAAACCTACAGTTGAAGTGTGATGAAAAACTTTTTACAAAGCCAAGAATTTCATTCAATCCTAAGTTATCCCCTACGATAAGACCAAGAAGTGGAAGGACTCTGGTTGGTCCCTTTTTTGTTTTCATTTTAATTCCATTTTTTTCTAGATCAATAATGTCTTTAAGCAGCATATTATATATTTCAATTAGATTGTTAGCTTTATGGGTACTATTGAAAAACATTAGAGGAAAATTATGTTATCTAAGGAAGAATTGTATGCAGAAGGTAATCAAGGAAACTGGCAGTAAGTCGTAGCTATACTATATTGCCCTGCATGCGAATCTAAAGCATTGTTGACTTCAAAGTCATCAACATATATAAAATAAGGAGTAGTTATTTTGTTGTAAAATTTTCGTACTTTATTTTTTCAAATACACTCTTGAACAAAATTCTTTAAAATAGGACTTGAAGTTTTTGTGAGATTATTAATTTCAATTAACATTGTTTCAAAGAGGTTAGGTAATTCAAGGAAATGTTTAAAATTATCACGCATGCTGGGTTTACTAACTTTTATAGTATCAGTAGAATCTTCATTTAAGCCAGAGGGTGGATTTGGATCTAAATGTATAGAAGATGGTACAGAGCAGAAACTTATATTTGGTATCACAATTCTGAAAAGGGTTCTTACAAAACTCGGATAATTTCTCTAAGTCTTGACTTTTTTGCAAAGGTGAACATTTTAATACTTCAACAACTGAAGATAGTAAGAGATCTTGTACATATTGTAATATTTCAGTAACCTGTTGTCTGTTAAGTGTGGATTGATTATGTAGCTTTAAAAGAAACATAAGACTACTTTGAAAGCAAATTTCAGATATATCAATAGGTTTTATTTATTTATTTATCCATATGTCTACCGATAAGATTATCTTACAGACTAGCACAATTTACAAATTACAAAATTATTAATGAGCATATTTATAAGCAAAACAATAATTTCTAAATAAAATTTGCTTGATGATAATAATTCAAAAATTAAACTAATCGACTAGCATTCTCATAAAGAGTTGATTTAAATATTTCCCTTGGCATTGTAAAATCAATAAATGCAGACAATTAAAGAGTAAAATACAATTTGAAATAGGTTCATGCATGCCATAGTTTGTTCTATGTTGTGGAGCATACAGCAAACTCCGTCTCAAATTTGGTCTCTCCGGTGCATAAAAGCAGATTAAAGACAAAAGTTCAGAAGAATTAATTCTATAAGATAAAATATCTCTTACAAAAGTAGCACAGTTCACTTCACGTCTGAACTGAAGAATTGATAAACCCAAAAGCAAGCATCTTACACGGTAACGTGGCATATTGTCACGATTATAATTTAATTTATACAAAGCAAAACGAGTAAACGACTTTTGTACAGCTTCGATACGTTTAATGTGAACATCATAAAAGGGGCACCAAATGACAGACGCGTATTCAAGAACAGAATACGCGTCTGTCATTTGGTGTTCTTTTATGATGTTCATATTAATCGTATCGAATCTGTACAAAAGTCGTTTACTCGTTCCTAACTATGTCATTAATGAAGAGCAAAAAAAGTAAGGGTCCCCAATGACTGCCTTGAGGAACACCAGAAGTAACGGAGATGACTCTAGAAATAAGGTTGCCAATTTTCACATATTGCTTACGGTTGCTTAAATAAGATTCAACCCATTTCAAGATAGATGAATGAAAGCCAATACATTGCAATTTAAAAACTTGAAGCGGAATATTAACCCTATCGAATGCCTTAGCAAAATCAGTATAGACCACATCTACCTGGGCACCTTCTTCAATAGAACTAATCGCAAAATTGGAAAATATTGTAAAATTTGTGGAACAGGACTTACCAGAGCAAAAACCATGCTGCTGGGAGACTATTAACTCCTTTACAGTAAACCTAATTTTAGTATTCACTATAGAATCTAATAATTTCGGAACATTATTCATCACAGACACTCCACGATAATTCTTTATATCATGTTTTAATCCGAATTTAAAAATTGGTGTAATAAAAGAAATTTTTCAATCATCAAAAAAAACTCCTAACCGAAGGGATAGATTAAAAATTTATCAAATTCGTGGTTTCATTTAAATAACTATACAAGAGGGAGTTGCTTCCTTATCAGACATGTTTTGTACATCTATTTCTTTTTCATCATTCTTTAATGCAATATATCTTTTTAGCATATATATCGATTGGAAAGCTCGAGGACAATTATCCTGATTACATACAAAGTTGCTATAAGCATGCAGCTTATGCTCGAGTTTAAAATGTGCACATACAATTTTATTTGATTCAAAATTACGTTTACATTTGAAGCATATCATTATAATGATTTATGTAAAACTTCATGAATATAATTTAAAATGTTGTTTAAAGCTAGTTCTTTAGATCAGATAATAAAGTTGAGACTGGTACAGATTTTTTACCGTGATCAAGATTGATAGTATAAAAATATATCTGTAAAAATAACCATGTCGAATAGGAAGCATTAGCATAATGCGTATCTAAAACGTGATGAATCTTAAAGCATACATCCAGAGCTTTTAGAAAACTTTAGAAACTATACTTTAAATTATTGACTCAAACCCCTCTACCTGTTTTCAATCACATTCTATTGCTACGATCAAGGGTTGTAATCACAAACCAAATTCAGCATATTCCCTTCGCATATTTTCTATGGCCGGGTTAGTGTCGTTCGCACTCTATGTAATTTAAATAAAAAATCATATAATAGGTATAAACGTATGTTGTGAAATAAAGTAAAACTCGCATTAACGCGTAGGATAATACTCCTTTGGGAATCCGTCAATGATGGCTTCCAGTTTTCTCCGGACTTATTATTGATGTATGTTTTAGGTACAAGAGCGCCGCATAGCAAGAGAACTGTAATGCAATCCCTGGAGTTTTCTAAAGAAAATAATTGTACATTGTCTAGTATTGCTGAAATATTATCATAGCCCTTACCACTGATATCGGATTTCAAAAGTTTCAGTAGATTCTTGGAATTTTGATTTTTTATATGCTTTCCGAAATATTCATTTATTTTAGGAAAAAATGTTTCCCAGTGGGAGAGGAGAAGGAGATCTTTCCCAAGATAAATTCGCTTATAATCGAGCTCTATCTGTAATGAAAAATATAATTATAAATAGAATAAAAATTTGTTAATAGAGCGTGCTTGGACTTTACCAAAGTGTATCCCTTTTTTAGAGATATTGATGACCATTCCTCAATAATACTCTTCATATTTACTCCAGATCTCCTGAAACAAATCTGCCTGTACTCAAAAGATTCTGACCAGTCCTTCTCAATTTCTTCCCAGTTGTCTTAATTGTGTTTTAGAGAACATTGAATTCGTTTCCCTTCTTCTTCTGATACTGAAATTTGTTTTATATCATTGAAGCAAGATTACTACTTAAATAAATTTAAACTAGAAGAAGAAAAATTCATCTAAGCTAAATATTTTTTCAACATCATGAATTGTTCGGATTGAAATTTGAAAACTCTGCAGCTAATTTTTTTTTTAATATATATGCGCAGCTCAAAAACAATTCCTATTAACTACATAGGTATATGTGTATATATAAAATATAAATAATTAATGAAGTTTACATTATATAGAAAAAATGGAAAAATTTGTTTTTGAATTTTCCGATTGATTCTCAATGTACCTATTCTGTTTTTTTTTTTTTTCAAAAGTAAAAAATAAATAAAATTTTTGATCTCAATATTTCGCTATCTTCTTAATAAAAACTTACTTTTGATAGTTGTGTCAGTATCAGTTGAGCATATTCTGTTTCTAGTATTGTATCAGCTTTCTATTAATCCTAATTTTCTGTAACATCTACTTGTGAAAAAGTTTTCCAGACGGTCCACTGGTATCGGTTCTAGCAATATGGTATGTTTGTTAAAATTCCAAAAACGTTGAAATTCAAAAAGAATTAAAAATTTAATATTTACAGAAATTTCCTTGAGGAAAAGCCCACAGATATCTTTTGAGAAAAATTCAAAGTCTTGAAGGTCCATGTACCGTTTATCTTTTATGAATTGATCAACTACTACATCAACTAAATATTGACGGCATTTAGCGTCAAGTTTATTACGATTTTTATGGAATTGGAGCAAAACCTTCAAGCCCTAAATAGACTGAAAAAAGGAACTGTTTTTTTCAACTTATCTTGTTTTTTCGTTTACCAAGTTGCGTGGTTTTTTGGAACTCGGCGATGATTGACCTTGATTTAATTCTACGTTTCCAGATTTAAGCCATCTCTATAAAATCGTAAAGTGTCCTAGGGTTTCCATCAAACGACGGTAAGTCTTTCGTTTTCAGCACTTTTAACCTCTAGGTTATCAAATTTAATTGGATTTTCTATTATTAATTCACTCACTTTTTCTAATTCACTAATTTCACTAGAATATTTTTCTGGGTAATTACCGTAAACACCGTAAACCGCGGTAGATTCGGAACCAGTAATCTTATTATCTAATTTGTCTTCTGAGTTTGATTCTTCTCTAGTTATATCGGTTTTATAATAAAAGTTAATTGCCTTGAGCTTTGAATCTCTACGTTTTATTGGATGGGACATAAGGAATAAAAATGAGCAATAAAAAATCAAATAGGACTTACCATACAAAAATAATAAGATTTCTAAATTCCATTTCCAACTTTTTTCCAAACAAACCAGAGATGTCGGAATAATTATGTATATGCTAATGATGATGAATATTTTTTGAAGATATTGTGGTGATTCGATCGGTTGTATAGGTTCGCCAAAAGCCAAAGGATAAAAATCCACCACTGATGACTGTTCGAATGTGCTTTGAATCCAGTTTTATCAGGCTAATTCACAAAATGTCGATATTCTCTCGACACGAAATAATTAATTGCACAGAAAACCACTGTTTAACTAGATTTTCGGAACTTAGCAACACAACAATGATTTTCTTTTTTTCTTTTTAGATCCTTTTTTAGGATCCTACCGACTGCGCCAGTTATTTCCCGAACGATTATTCAACACAAAAATAAAGAAAAGTAACACCAACTTTAAGCTTTTTAAGATTTATTAAAAAAAAAACAGTCTCAAATACAATTTTAGATCTCCGACTACACCGTGGTCAAGAACAGAATCAAAATTAATTTACCTGTTTTAGGCTTTTCGTCACTTCACTGTACAAAAATGATTACATGGGAAATTTAAAATGAATTTAATGCAACATGATGTTCCTAGACTGTGAGAAAATGCAAAGTCGTTGGAATTTAGGTTTTGTTAGAAAATGCAAGTGTTACAATTACGTTAAAGAATTAATTAGGAAATGAGGTAAGTGATTTATGAGAAATGTGTAGCGGATGTAACCTAATACTATGTTGATTATAACTCGCGCACAAAGTCTTACTAATAGCGCGCCCAACTTATAAATAGAATTTTAAAAATCGGAAAACATTATTTTCTGCTTATTAACTTCAAAAAGCTTATGTTAAAAATTTATTTAATTTAGTTCAAATTCGTCGCAGCCCCGCTCCGCAAACCGGAGAAGTTAAAAAAAATCATTGAATTTTCTTTTTTAAATCATTTTCAATAAATTATTATAATCTCACTTACTTGCGGCGCCTAAAAAAAGTTAAAACTTTGTTAGTCATGCTTAACACAAAGAAAAATTGAAGGAAAACAAATCAAATTTAATTTATTCCTACTTACTTAATAAATTATCCAAATTCTGTAAATAGCTCATATTTGTACCACGAATCACAAATAAAACAGTTTTCAATTCTGTACCTGTTCTTTTCACCACAAAACAGAGCTGGTTCAGGTATTCTACTTTCTTGCATTCATCTTGTCCCCGCTCGGGACAGGGCTAAAGGTCTAACCACAATGTTCATAAGCGAGCATATACAAAGTTGACGAATGCTTCCATATGCATCACTGACATTTGTAGTCATATGGTTAATGTTCAGTTCTCACACACAAATATAATCCTAATCCCTCGATGTACTCCCAGCTTCACGTTCAATCTACCTAAAATATACAAAAAAAGAACACAAAGTATCATTCAAATCAAATTACATAAAAATAATAGAATACTTATTTAATTAAAGCGTCTGGTATATCTATTCCTAGTTAAAATGAACTAGGCAGATGCCTTCTAAACAAGGTGTTCAATCCAGCCTGCATAAAAAGTGGCCACCATTTGATCTAAAAAGAGAAAGTAATCAAAAATCCACTTAGAAACAATCAAAATTGATTAATAAACACAAAAATGCACAAAAGCATACGTACCGTCTAATATTTACAATTGTCGATGACATCAAGTGACATTACGTCAACCAGCTGTCTGTGGTACATTCAGACATCACATCAATCGTTGCTAGAGCAACACCAAGAGGCGAGAAGACGTAACTGGTTACAGCGGCTGTATAAAGCCGATGAATTTCAGTAGATGGCACCATTATTTTGGCAGAGTTGATCTGTATCAGAGCTAATCTGAGTAAAAAGAATCGTGCTTCCTACCTTTTTCCACAGAAGATAATTCTGGTCAGGGATAACCTGAATTTCCTTTCCTATCATACAGAAGATAATTCTGGTCAGGGATAACCTGAATTTCCTATCATACAGAAGATAATTCTGGTCAGGGATAACCTGAATTTCCTTTTCCATCATACAGAAGATAATTCTGGTCAGGGATAACCTGAATTTCTTATTATACAGAAGATAATTCTGATCAGGGATAACCTGAGCTTCTTATACAGAAGATAATTCTGATCAGCGATAACCTGAATTTCTTATTATACAGAAGATAATTCTGATCAGGGATAACCTGAGCTTCTTATACAGAAGATAATTCTGATCAGCGATAGCCTGAGCTTCACATCCTTTTACACAGAAGATAATTGTGGTCAGACAAATCTGAGTCTGAATTTTTTCATAGAAGTTTTTTACTTCCTTGTGCCCACACGTACCATAATTCGGACCAGAGATAAATCTGAGTGTCTGATTAATTCCTTGTGCCCTCATGCACCAACAAGGCATTTTTCAATTACTAAATATTGAAATTTTATTTGATGACAGTTGCTCAGATCTTCTTCTTCCTTTTTTTTCAGAAGTAAAGCAAGCAAGGAGGTGCATCATTTTTTTTAATTTTAATTTTTAATTTGTTGAATTTTATAGTGAATTGTACTAGTTTGTAGGTTAACTTTACATTGAATTATTTTATATTGAAACTGAATTGTGATATTAGGTTAAGCAAAATTGAATTTTTGAATAAAAGTTTTATATTTGAATTTTAAAACTGAGTTGTCCATCAGAAACCGGCACTCCCTTCCTTCCTTACGTTCGAGACTAGATCTCACATTTCGCGAATTACTTGGCATTTCAAAAGCATTAAACAATATTGTTAAATACTGTAGTAAGAAAGTGAAATAATGGAAAATTTAAATAACTTAAAGGACTTGATTTTATTATTAAGAAAATTAAACGATTTGAAAGAAATAAAGGAAAAACTAGACCGAAAAAAAAGCGTTCCTGTTGGGTGCGAATGATTTTTGGACACTAGGGAATATGCCAAATTGCGTCGGCAGCATTGATGGCAATCATATTGCTATAAAATATCCGGCAAATTCGAAAAGCGAGTTTTATTATTATAAACATTTTTTCAGCATTGTTTTACTGGCAGTAACTGATGCAAAATATGCTTTTACTTATGTGGATGTTGGTGCCTATGGGAGCCAGAGTGACGGACGTAAGTTGAATATGTCCACGGAAAATTCAATAATGACAGCCGTGTTATTATTTTACAGGTTACAGTTAAACAAAGATAGCGCTAGAAAATACTGCCCAGAATATTATGGAGTGGGAAGACGAATATGGCACAGTTCATCCAGGGTGGAGAGATGAAGTAGACAGGAATATATATTCCATTCGTCCCTCTCGCAACCAACACAGATTTGGAGGACAACGAGCAACTGAAATAAGGGAACAACTATGTAATTTTCTTAATAACGAAAGCATACTGTTTGATCGAAATATCTAATATACTTTTTAATAAATTATAAAGTTTGTATTTGTTTTTATTAAAAATATGAACATAGAGTAAAAATAATGCACTTCGTGGCGTCTTAAATGCCACCTCTAACAAAGCATGAACACAAAAAATATGCACTTCATGGCGTCTTAAATGCAACCTCTGACAAAACATGAACACAAAAAATAATACACTTCGTGGCGTCTTAAATGCAACTTCTGACAAAACATGAACACAAAAAATAATGAACTTCGTGGCGTCTTAAATACTAGATTGAAGTAACGCATATAACGCGAAACATTTTTAAAATTTATATATTCACTTCTTAAGCCTTTTATTAAAATAAATATTCGCCTACGGGCCAAATCTTTGATGTTTTCCGGCAAATCTTTCATTAAACTTATAATTGCATTCATAAATGCAGCCTCCGTGTTGTCCTTTTTATTGCTGCCCTGCAAACTTTCTTCAAACATATCCAATGTTTCCGAGATTTACTGCATACTGCATCAAAAGGATTCTTCCTTTTTATCTTCTCTCATGCAGTGCCGGCTGAATTTATATTTTTATTCTTGTTGTCAGAGACTTCATCGTCATCTTCATCTTCGCAAATTAAATTGCTACATGGATCATTGCTTCTTGTTCTAAATTTGAAATAACATAGCATTGAATAATCTGTATTACGTTAAATGTAAACTTATACTCACTCTCGTGGCCGGCCGTGATCCCTTAAGAACAGGAGACTTTCGTAATACTTCCAGTAGCTGCCGTCCCCTGAAGCACTCCCAGATGGCAAATTTATTTTTCTCGATTCCTTACAAAATCTCTCTCACAACAACTTCCACCGGTTTTTGCATACATCAACTGCAATCAAAATTTATTAATTACTATTGGCAACCATTTCTAGAATTACCTGATTTTCCCGTTTCTGCACTAATTTCCACTT
Source organism: Dioctria linearis (assembly GCA_963930735.1). NCBI lineage: Eukaryota > Metazoa > Arthropoda > Insecta > Diptera > Asilidae > Dioctria > Dioctria linearis. The sequence continues at coordinate 247,407,987 of OZ005740.1, read as the reverse complement.
TTTTCTTTTTGGTGTTTATTATGATATAATGGGTGCTTCTTGTCATACAGTGATTTAAAATTACTTACAGAATTAATTAATGAGTTGAAAAATATTTCGTACTCGGTTTCCATTTTCCGGCTAGTTAATAGTTGTTTACACAAAATGGCAATTTTGCTTATGCAAAGTACGATCATGAGCGTACAGATAGAAGTTAATGAAAGGAAATGAAACTTAACGAACGGCTTCTTACTCCTATTAATAATAATAATGGTTTATTAAATTCAGAACAAAATAATTCCCTATGCTATAACAATCTAGCTAAAAAACCTACGATCGTGGCACCGAGGCCGTCTCTCGGGGTTGACAATCAAAAATTAAGGAAAAACTAAAAAAAACAATACAAGAAAAAATTGAAAAAGAGCAAAAAAAAAATACAAAATAATAGTATTGAAAGAAAGAAGTATATAATACTCAGATTACTTAATAAACAAAGCAAATTCAAAGTGATGCGCATACGTTTAATTTCCAACCTAGCAGTTAAATTCATTTATTAAAAAAGATCTATATTTCCAGGCCTTAGTAACAAAAAAGAATAGAATTACCTCAAGCTTACTCAACAAACTCTTCCCATAAACTCTAATACGAAACTCAGCCAAAATTGGGCATCTACCCAGAAAGTGCAATAAGTCCTCCTCCTCGTTCCAGTTGCATAACGAGCATAAGCTCCCTCCCTCTCTCCTCCATGGACTGGCATTCAACTCATTCAAGCCACCTCTAAATCTCATTATAGTACTTATTTTTTTAACAGAAAAGCCATCCTTAAGATAATTACTAGAGGAAAAATAGTGTAGCTTGTCATATAGCTCATGTCGAACAGTGGTTCTTGCCTTATCCACAGATTTACGTCTAATCCACGACTCTTCTTTCTTAATAAGATTGAAAAAGATTCCCTTTATTGTAGAATACGTTTCTCTTTCAAAATTTAGAATAATGTTGTGTTTCTCAGAGATGTCTTGACAAGCTATAAACCAAAATATATTTTTTTCTGCTGGCGAGGAAGTCTATCACTCTTGTATGTATATAGCACCGTGCTTAAATAATCAAAGTGACATTTAAGCGTATAGATGTATATACAGGAGAGTGCAGTCTCTAAGGTCAACATATAGTTTGGAGTTTGCCGCGGTAATAGTACCATTTTCTTTGAGAAGAATCGAAGGAGCTTTTCTATGGTATCATACTGTTGGAAGCCCCATACCTGAGCCCCATAGCATAAAACTGATCGTTGCACAGCGTAAAATAATTTAAGCTTATTAGAGTGTTTTGTTTCATTATTTCTAAGAAAATGACTTCAAGTCAAGTTAATGCTAATTTTTGCAGATTCGAGGCGATGTTTAAAATTTGCTGTTAAGGAAAGCCTAGGAGTCAGAATAATTCCTAAATAAGTATATTCTTTAACTACTTCTAGCACTATATCGTCTTAAGTCCAGTTTTTATGTCTTGTTCTTGCACCTCCTCCCCGCTGAAAAACCATAACTTTAGATTTCTCCAAGTTCACAACTAGATTCCATAACTTGCAATATTCTTTAACCTTATTAATCATTCTTTGGAGCTTAGCGGGGTTGTCCGCAAGAACAACAATGTCATCTGCATACATAAGGGTTTTAACTTCAATTTCGTCAATTACAATTCCGCTTTCCAGAGAATTATTAAGATCGTTTATGAAAAGTGAAAACAAGAAAGGACTCAGAACGCAACCTTGTTTGACACCAGAGTTTGTAGGCAAGCTTTCAGAGAGGACATCCCCATTCCAGACTTGAGATTCCGTACTCTTATAATGGCTTTGGACTATGCGTATATATTTTGTAGACAGTCCAAGCTAAAATAGTTGAAAGAAAAGACAGTGTCGATCTATAGTATCAAAGGCCGCCCGGAGATCAACGAAGAAAGCATACACTTTCTATTTATTTATTGACTGACACAGCTTGACAATACTTAAAAGAGAGAAGATGTTGTCAATCGTGGAGTAACCAGCCTGGCTTTCTGAAAGAATTTTACGCGATCTTTCCCAAAACAGGGCTCTGTTATATAACAAGTTAGTAAAAATTTTGAGAACCGCATCCATAAAGGAGAGTCCTCTATAATTCTCTACACGATTAATGTCTTCCTTTTTATATATATAGGAAAGATTACTGATTTTGAGAATGATTCTGGTATTTCAGCGGTGCTATATATTCGATTGTAGCAGTGTAAGAGTTCATGTAGGAAGTTATCTGGTGCATTTTTATAAAACTCGTAAGGTACCCTATCAATATCAGCTGCCTTGTTATCTTTTAATTTGCTAAGAACATCTCGAAGCTGGTAAAGTTCGAAATCACGGTCCAGGTCAAGGACTTCTACGAAGGGAGCAGCATAAAGAATAGCGTTACAAGTAGTAGGCGGATTTAAAAGTACATTAAAGTCATCCCTGAAGGAGCTGATAGCTATCATACCACTTATGTTAAACCCTTTCCCACACATCTCCTTCGCCAACCTCCACCAGGATTTACTATCCCTAACCGAATTCAATTCTAAGGCAATACTGTTGGTGTACATTTCTTTTTTAGACTTACCTACTTCTTTGTAGTATTTATTGTACCTAACGTAATTATTTCTAGCAAGCTCTGTCCCGTTTTTCCTAAAAATCCTTAACCATCTAAACGAAATGTCCCGGGCGCGCAGACATGAGCTATCAAAGCATTTTTGTTTATAATTACGTCTTCCGGGAGTTGAGCAGAGTGCCGCGCTTTTAATAATTCTAACTAAATCCTCAATGGAGACGGTAAAATTACATGAGTCACATAAATCAGAAACTTTTTCTCTATACTTATCACAACGCTGAAGGCTCCAATTAAGCTTAGGCAACAAGGTCATTCTTTTGGCGTCAGAAGCTTCTTTAAAACCCAAGACAAACGTAAGGGGAGATGATCCCAAAAAGTCTGTTCTTCAATACCGAAATCCGATACAGATGTGCATAGGTTATAGTATACCGCTACTATATCATTGACAGAAGTACCGTTTCCCTCCATATACGTATATTCCCCATGGCAATCACCTTTAGTTCTGCCATTTAAAATTGCCAGACCGGTATCCTCACAAAATTACGAATTGTCTGCCTCTACTACTAACAACTGAATCATGTGAACTTCTCGCAACCTCCATCCTAGACCCCATTAAGGTTTCTGTAGTCAAAGTTTGCAATTTCCCGATTCTAACATTAAAATTTCCCATAATAACAACTTTATCAATATCATCATTACAGAAAACTTCCATAAACTTACCGAAATCTGAGTCCCACATTGAGCAATTAATATAAGCCGGGATAAAATTTACCACTTCCGCGGACTGTACAAGCTGAATCAGTGGCCAGTTGCACTCTCTTGTGAACCTCAATATACTCCTGGAAGATAGCGCAGTATTTATTCCCATCACCCAACCTCCACTTGCTCTTCCATGATTAGAAGTCCGGATTGCACCCTCCCAGCAGAGCTTAAAGCCACCAAAATATTTAGAGAAGGAGTCAATATATTCATCCGTTAAGTGAGTTTCGTAAAGGCAGAAAACATCAAAACCCTTAAAATAATTGAAAAAACCCGGAAATATAAGTTTGTTACGTAAACCTGAAATATTGTAATTTAATACGCTTAGAAATGTTTGGACTTCCTTATGATTTTCTATCTTATTAACACTATTAATTTTCAACTTATTATCAAAATTCAAACTGTTATTATTAACTAATCTAGAAATATCTACATGCAAAGGTTCCGACAAATTATAATACGGACAGACGGATGTATCCTATGTACAAATTGCACTTGTGGTTGGCAGGTGATTAACCGGCTCAACACACACAAATCTATTACAAACTTTTCTAACCTCATCCTTATTACTAAAAAGACTGCAAATGAGATCAAAATCCGGCTTTCCATTATTCGTTAAGCAATTGCCATCCAGTGCAAACATTGTTTCGCCCACAATAAGTTTATCATCTTTCACATAAATTTTCTTTCCTTCATTAAGTTTGCCCAGCTCATATCTTATCTTGAACATAATTGTCCGTGTTAAGTACATAAAAAGAAATAGAAATAGGTGTCGGAATAATAACACAAGCAATGTTCAATTATTATTTATTATAAATCCAAAGTCCAACCTTAATGCTAACAAAATAATTAAATTAATACAATTCACATATGTAATAAAATTATATATATTTCAGTCCGTTTATTTCCTTGAGCTGAAATTAGACAAGAAAAATGAGACAAATTACTCACAATTTTCGGTTAATGCCTAATCTTACGGATAGCGAGTGCACACTTCTCTACTATCACGTATTAATGATTAAATACTTAACTAAAAGTGAGTTCTCAAATCAATATTTATGAGAACCCCACGGGAGTGTAGGAGGCCTGATCAATGTTCAAGCCTTGAGGATGGGAATGTGACCAAGTCAATATCTTGGTGGGTAGTTGGAGGATGGAAATTTGAAACTGGCTCAATATGCTCAGTTCCGATGGGTATTAAGTCTAGGTCAATATCCTAGCCTTGTTGGATGCTGGTCAGAGAAAAACTGACTGGCCTTTAGCTCCGTGCTCGTGTTTTTATAGAACGAAAGCTCAAAAGCTCATGAAAGCACAGCTGTGGATATCCGTTTATCCGAAATAGCCGAATAGAGCCATGCGCGCCATCTGTTGACAACTAGTCAATATCTAGTTAGATTCCAGTGGCGGTGGTGACAAAAATAGTTTGTTTGGTGACCAAACAGTCCGTTTGGCTCTTATACCGCTTGGGTAGTCCTTTTGAATTGAAATATCTGTACCCCTTAATTTCTTAGCTTTTCCCAAGATACTATAAGTAGTCTCCGTAGAGTTAAATTCAACAACAAGAAACGGTCTAGCAAAGCTTGAGGCTCCAAGCAATAGCGCAGATACTATTTCAATGGGATGCTCTATATTTAGTACCTGGGTACAAAGTATTTTGACGGCCTCAGCTGGATGTTTGGTATTTTCAATTTGCAATCCCTTGAACACTAAATTCTTGCGCCTGGCATTCAACTCTAATCAACTCAAATCAATTCGCTGTTGAAGTTCAGATTCCCGAGCTGTAAGAGCTGATACAGTTTTACCGAGATAAGCGTTCTCCTGCTTTAGCGCAATCATTTCTTTCTGCAAGGCATCAAAATCAGCTTTTGTTGCCAAATTAGCCAGCTGGGTGTGCATTATATGCCTGAAGGCATCCATCAGTTCCCCCATAGAGTGATCGCCGACCTTGTCTGTGCGATTCATTATGCAATATCGTTTAATAGATTCAGAGTCACGAGTTTCTGTCGTTTCTGGAGATAATTTCTGGATTCGTCTCTTGCTGCATCCACTGTTGATCCGGAGTAAGCTGTTGTTTGCATTTATAAAGAGCAGCAAATATAAAACTATAAGCCGAGGTTAGAGCAAGAATCCGTGTTGGTTATGTAGGTGTTATGTAGATGTTCTTTTATCACTGAATAATAGATAGTTGTATCCTCTCTGTATGTATAGGTATATATCTTCAGTTTGAGGCAGTTAGATATTGCTTCTTCCAGGCGAGCTGAAGTGCAAAAATGTTGTCCAAAAAAGATTGAGGTTATGAGCGTCTCCGTATAGGATATAGGCAGAACACAAAAGATAAAAATTTGTTAGATCTTTTCTTAATGAAAGCTTCAGCAGAATCATATACTGGTATAGCAACTATTCAAGTTTACCTGGATATAAGTAAAAAATACTAAGCGTTGCAGAGAATAAGTTGGCGGCAAATATCACTATGACAGTTCTATAGGCAGCAGATCTGGCCGGATATTCCTTTGAATTATCTAACAGTACTGCAAGTTTTATCACTATAATTTTTTGCTTTGTGGAAACAGCATACTTTTATTAACTAGCGAACACTGAGTAAGGCACAATTTGCTAAATAAATGTATTTATTTTTAATAAAAACTTTGCTCTGTAATTGACAATTGCGTGCATGACCAAAGCCAGTATTGCCAACCTCCTACTGTGGGTTGTTATTATGAAAAGCAATTGCTCGTGTCTTTGCATATGCTAGTATATGTGAGGTAGTTGTTGATTGAAAAGAAGTCCACTCCGAATGTAACTCCTGCGGAAATGATTCGTCCCATCCCAGCTTCAAGTTCCAGAGTCGTTGTATGAAGATTATTGCCTTTCTAATAATTGGACTTAACAGCCCCAAGAGGTCAAATAATCTAGCGATAGATGATAAGACTGTTCTCTTTGTCACCTGCGAATTGGCCATGCCAAATTGTTGCTAAAAGGCGTGGATCACTTGCACACCACTTGGAAAGAGCAAAACCTCCAGAATTCATAATCCTTTGAACTTCATTTTGTATTTGTAATGTTTCTTCCACTGTATTTCCTCCGCTTAGCATATCATCCATGTAGAAATTCTGCTCTAAGACTCGAGAGCCAATTGGGTAGTCTGAGGAATTTTCAGAGGATAGTTGCTTCAAGCAACGAGTATCTAAGAAGGATACTGGGGCGATGCCGTGCGTAACCGTAGACGATGGCACATGCGCTTCTACTTCCCAGAAAGATTTCATAACTGACTCAAGAGAATTATTGTCAAAGGCGGTATCCTGTAAAGCCATATGACATGATGAATACGCTACTGAAGCTGTGACAGTTCCTGAGACGATCCAGCCGAGGACGGTTTTTTGTAATGTGGGCAGACCTGGCCCTAAACGAATTTGACAAAGGGAAAGCCGATCGAAAAATAGTCCAGACCCCAATAGAATATCTACCACTTGCGGCTTATAAAAGGATGGATCGGCCAGAGGAATATTTTTTGGTATTTTCCAATCCTCAATGCATACCAAACGCGTAGGTTGTTTGCAGCTAATATGTGGTATAACTAAAGCCTCAATGCATGATGAAAATTCGTTGAGACGTGATTTAATATTTAGATCGGTTTTATGCTTAACTATAGTTTTTGTTTCATCAATTCCAGTAATAGGAAAATTTGATCTTACCCTTTTTGCTCGGAGCCGTTGTGCTAGGCACTCCGTGACGAAATTAAGCTCGGCTGCAGAATCTAATAATGCACGGCAAGGCAAGTAGTCACCCATTGCAGATTTAACCTCTATAACTGCTGTCGCAAGGAACACATTCCTTTGTAGAGCATAATCTGAACCTTCAGTTTCCTCCGAATTTGATGTAAACACAGCCCTTCCTTGCTCCTGGCTGTTGATGGCTACTGCTCCAGATTCGATAATTGGTAATGAGGTCGGGACAGCATCACTACGAACATATGACGTTGGTGAGACAGGACTGTCCTCATGAGTGGCTACAGAAATTGAGCCTCTGTGTAGAAGACTATTGTGCTTCAGATCACAATGTCGGCATTTACCTGATTTGCAGGCCTTAACTTGATGCCTGACCCTTAAGCAGTTAGTGCACAGTGCCATGCGTTTTGCTTCGATGAAACGATTTTCCGGAGAAAGATGTAAGAAAGTAGGACAGCTAAAAATTATATGATCAGCATTTTTACAATACAATACAATAAAATACAATTTACTTGACCTTTTGGTACTGTGAAAGATGAGTTTTTGTGGTTATACTTGACCTTATCGACGACTGGTCTTATAGATGCTGTTTTGCTTGGCTTGTTGAGTCGGGAATAATCCATGTTTTCCAGCGTTTGACATCTGCGCTCCAGAAATTTAGCGAAGTTCTCCCAGGAAGGTATTTCATCGGCACTGCATTCTTCTTCCCACTTAGTCTGGGTTTCAGTGTCACACTTTCTGCATACTAAATAAACTAATAAATTGTCTATCAATTGCTTGTCCGTACCGATTGATTGCATTGCACGAATATGAGCTTTAACGGAGTCACTTACATATCGGAGCCGCGCCGCTGACAGATTTTCCATCGCGCGTATGTTAAAAATGTCATTGATATGCGATTGGAACATTAATCTTTTATTTTGGAAGCGACCTTCCAATAGCTTAATTGCTATCAGATAATATGCCGCAGTAATTTCCAGTGAATCAATTGTAAGAATAGCAGCACCAGACAAACATTGTAACGGCTATAATCCTTTTCTTTGCAAGTAAAGAATATCTAATTTTCTTCTTGGGGTGCCAGGGCTTATTTACTCATCATTGGGCAGCTCATTTTTTAATCCAGACTAGTTAAAAGTTCAATGAATTACTTTTTTTTTTTTGGTTCAAATGCACATGGGAAAAATTGTTGTGCATGGGAAAAATTGTTGCAAGGGAAAGACAATAAATTGAGTCCAAGCGGAAATTAAGCTCGAGACAATTAATAAAATAAATCGCATGCTAAACTTTTTTTTTAACAAAAACAAAACCTAGTAATGCAATCTGAGCACTTCCGATCACCCAACAAAGGTGCTGATCGATAGAGTGCAATGCACTGAGGTAATTAATTTTGCCGCGTTTCGCGTCTTTGGGGAAATCAAGGTATGTGACGAACGATATCCCCCACATTGTAAAGTGAATCGATGGAAAAAAGAACTTCCGCGGGAGCTCGTCGAATATTGTTTTTTTTTTTTTTTTTTTTTTTTTTTTTTTTTTTTTCACTTTGATCGTCTAATACGACGACTTTTTGTGGTAATTTTTATCCTTTTCTTGTGGCATTGAACAGCCATTGCCCTGCAGCATAGTGTCGGTTGCTATTGTGTTATTAAAAAGTTATAAAAAGGGAGAAAGTGAGAGACTATATATATCATCCCTTCTTGTTTTTTTTCACCCAATTTTTTTTTGCGGGAGAACTAAGTGGTCTCCAGTGGTAACTTTTATTTCTGTGCTCTTTCCCCTCCTCGGGCTAAATACAAGGTGAGATGAAATTAATTTCTGGTCGGCGGAATAAGTGCTCAGTGAGGTTTTTCTCTCTTTTGTTTGTACGTAGACACACCAACTGACAGAGTCTGGACCGCCACTGTGGGGACAAGTGCATGAGACAGACCCAGCGGAAAGAAGCATAAATAGGTCAGCGAAGAGTACAAAGCGTAGCCAAGGTCGGAGTGGGTGCCCACTCGATCGCCCAAAACTTTTCTCGGGGCCACGAGGGAGACCGCATCTAAAATCATTACCCGGAAATAATAGGGAAGCGAAGAGAGGCTGTGGATAATCTAATAGGAAGAAAAGAAGAATCAAGAACTAAAGAACCAAGAGAACAATCCGGAGAAATTCTCTCTTACCATTGCTTTTCGTTTTTTTTCTTTTACAGCGTTAATCACCAGGTCGCTGAAGCGCTTCGTCGACAGGAGATTGACATGTAACTACAGTGTGTAATAATGTAATATAAGAGAATTGTTTCTTTCTGGTTTTCTCGGGGTTCTCGTAGAGAGTTTTGATTATTATTATTTTATTTTCATGTTTTGCGTATCATATGTGCAATCGGAAGTTAGACATTCTTAGTAACTCCTCTATATACATATAGGTGCATACCTATCTTTACATACATGTTATCTCGTGTTATAAGTTAGACATTCTTAGCAATTGCTCTATATACATATAGGTGCATACTTAGTTTTAAATACAGCTTAGCTCATGTTATTATAACATTCTGACTTCTCTCTACTTATTAATTTTTTTTTCTTTTTTTGTCTCGTACATATTATATCATAACGTAATGATACCTGTTTAGCAATTTCTATTACATATATATATATACAGTTTTCTCTAGAATTTTTTATTTCACCAACATTTTTGTCGCGCTTCAGTGTACATTTATTCGAAATATCACCATTGTACGAACTTGGCAAAACTATGAAAAAATTTGCCCATTATGTCCCCTTTCCAAAATGATCTCCCTAAGTGCTATCAACAATAACAATCAAAAGTTATAAGCAAACATTTGGAAGATGTGCCCATCGAGGTAATCTTCAGTTTTTTCGTAGGATTCTATCTCCTCCTACAGTTTTTAACCTACGACAACCATTTATATGTCATTTTACGGGAATCTGAACTGGCTATTAGATAGGGTGCTTTTCGAATTTCGAAAATGGAGGAGGTAATTTCGAAAAAAAACACTTTTTTACCAAACTTGATATTTACGCAGATTTCGTTATTCCGCATCTTCATTTTTGCGGGAGGGGCAGGAGTTCAAAGTTTCAACTTTAAGCGGCTATATTTGAATAAAAACCACCAAAAATGTCTTTTCCATTTATGAATTTAGGACTTACTTCCTAGAACAATGCTTGGTTGAGAAAATATAGCCGCTTAAAGTTGAAACTTTGAACTCCCGCCCCTCCCAGAGCTTGCCCCTCGCGCTAAAATGAAGATGCGGAATAACGAAATCTACGTAAATATCAAGTTTGGTAAAAAATGTGTTTTTTCGAAATTACCGCCTCCATTTTCGAAATTCGAAATCGAAGAGTACCCTATCTAATAGCGACCAAAATTTTGGTGAAATAAAAAATTCTAGAGAAAACTGTTTTTTTTTTAAATAACTGAAGGCACAATTATAACTAATTATGCATTCATAGAAAGGCCAATATGTGTTCTTTTAAATAAAGGTTCGCATGTCACAATCCATTAATTACAATAGAACTTATAACGAAATTACTCTGAAAAGGTATGCAAAATCTCGAAAATCGATATTATCGATTTACTCGAAAACCAAGCGGAGTTCGATATAAAAGTATTTAGACTTTTTTGACCCAAATGACCTCTACTTTCATCCCCTTAAAGGATTAAAGACATTTACGGAACACCCTGTATACAAGCAAATTAGTATGATTTTTTTTTGTGGTCTCGCTTTCTTTATAGATAGATACATAGATTAGCAGAATAACGAAAGGGTTACTTTTTTTTCTTTGTCACTTTTTTCTTACTCCTATATTTATGCGTAGATTACTGTAGTGTCGTAAGGTCTTTCCTCTTTCTAGCGATTTTAGTATACATTTTTCTTTCTTTCTTGGTTTTTTTTTGTGTCTTTTAGATATATATACGTACTTATATATGTTATACCTATATTATTATAGAATGGATATGTAGGTCATAAAATTCTAGCTTTAGGTTGTATGGAACATTTTTTTTTTGCTTGTATTCTTATAATAGTGTAATGTTTCCTTATTCTTTTTTTTTCATATTATGGGCAATAAATAAAAACATGGCCATGTGCTAAATTTCATACTTTTGTTTGGTGCCGGGTTTGGTGATGGTTTTGGGGACGGTCGAGATGCCGGGAGGATAAAGTAGCTGGCAGGCTCACCTAGGAGTGTGAAGAGGGCAGTGGCGGGTGATGCAAGTAGCCAGGGTGTCCCACCATTCTGGGTGGTGTTCCCTTTCCTATCTTGAGCCTTTTTATTTTTTTATTTTTGTGTTTTTATTTGTGTCTACCTCTTTCTATCTTCCAAGGGTACAGCAATAGATTGTTGATCGGAGAGCAAAGAACCTACCCAAGCCCTGAGCTTGAGCCGGCAAAAGTCTGTACCTGCTCATCTAGAGGTCAACTCCCATTGCCCCTAAATACCAACCAAGGGGCAAAAAGTAGCCATAGCAAGTCATCTGTCTCGCTGAGTTCGAAGGTCGGGAAGTGGCCACGCTCAGAGGTGAACATGACTGGCTAGCCGGTTACAATATGAGCGTAGATGTGAAAATTTCTCGACATTAGTTAAGTCTGTGTCTTCATGAATCAAAGCTTTAAAAATTGCATAGAACATATGCGTACGATTTGCTCTTGCGCCCGAAGCATAACAATCAACACCCGATGCTCCCAAGGTAGGAGACTGAGGTCCCTTTTCTCCGAAATTAATGTTAAAATGTCACTTTTAATTGCACAATAAATGTCTCCGTATTTATCGCGTTCATCACCGACCGCTTCCCAACGCACACGCATTCGATTTTCGCCTGTATTTCATTAATGCGTACAAAATAACCTTCGACTAGACCTAGCCGTGTTTCCAATTCCGTCAATGTCAATTTCGTTTTGTTTGTTTCGATGAATGTCTTCATTTTGGTTTTTGACCTTTTGCCATGCCTCTTTGCGACCGTAGCTCGGCCAATAACCTTTTGTTTTCAGTCTCACTCATTATGTCAAAACGTCAAAACAGTGCGGTAGAGTGCGATGCGACGCGGTATGCAATTCGAAACGATAAATTGGAGGGGAAACGATAGAATCTGATACGAAACAATAGAATGTGATGTGAAACGATAGAACTCGAACCGACAAATACATTGGTATGCGAAGCAGGTACTGCTATGCGAAGTTAAATAAATGATCACGCTATCACCAACACAGTTAACCTTATGTGAATCGAGAACCGCTATACACTTCTTGCCTGCAATGTGCTACATAAAATTATGCCGGTTTGATGTTTATGTCTAATATACACTTTTCGTTTTTCTTTTAAATCAATATTTTTATGTTTTATTGTTTTAGCACAATCACAAGCACTTCTGTTTTATAGCTTCGCTAGCTAACTAGAACTCAGTTTGTAGTACTGTAGAAAAGTATTTTTCGAGAAAAATATCCGGTTCGATAGGACCAAATGATAATTGATCTCATAAGCGTTTTTATGAGATTTATGCGAATAATTCGAAAGACCACAATGTGTAGATTTAAGCGAATAATTTTATGGGATTGTTTCACCCTTACAACAATGAAAAAAATAGTTTGTAAAACTTGAACTTTATTAGACTGCGTTCTGAGCACGAGTGGCAAAGAACCAACAAATTACATGTTTCGTTCTAATGCTAACTGTCATCTATGTCTACTAAATAATACCAAATGAAAGAGAATTACATCTGATGAATATACAATGAACTAGTAGTTAGAAATTCAACACCACTATTTAATTAAACAAATTTTTACTATATTCGTAACTTCTGGGTACTTATTATTACTCCTCCGAATTTTTTTCTCCGTCCAAGTTATCGCTCGAAAGGTCAGATCCCAGGAAATTGCAATTACTAATTGGATCTCCTGATCTGCCTTCTGTTAGACTTCCTAGCCGTGTACATAGCAACAGTGACGCCCGACGTTTTATCACCATTCGTTCTAATGTCACGTCGCTGCCACTGTTCGGCATTCTCATCAGGTGACGTTTGAACTTGGTCTGCCGCGAGGGTGCGTTCTGCAAAATTTATGGCTGAACAGAATGCAACGTGACCACGCTGCAACTACATAAAAGCAGTGACACATCAAGATCAAAGACGGCGACAGAAGTTGGTGGTAATGCTGCCGCTGCAGGAACGTTAGCGAGCTTTACCTTTTCAAGAACAGACTCGTAGAGAACGCTGAAGAATTGATTGTTGCATGAGATTTGTATTGAAAAATTAATTAATGAACACTATACTAAATAATTCTTCAAGAAGGAATTTTTTTGGATTCTCCGGTATATAGCAAAAGCTAAAGATTTTTTTTATTTGTTATTTCATCACACAACTCATTTAATAATATTTATACTAAATATATAAAATTGCATTCATTTGGCTTTGATCTGAACATTACATCTTCTGTAAGCTCAATTTCTTTAATTTTAACATTTCGTGGTTGAGAAAATTTTCGTTCCTGCTTTGTATATCAGTAGATGATCTAGTTGCTTGCGTATTTTACCTACATGCCGGTATATTTTCTGATAATAACGACTGCTGAGACGAAATACAGTATAAATTTTATAATGTTTCTGAACTTAAATTAACGTATTTTAATGACATAGGGTTTCATTGATGCAATAAAATGTCAGATAAATTATTCAAGATGGTATTTGAAAGAAGATCGGTTATCTCCGCCTCATCATTAATAAGGGCTGTATGTTGCAAAATAGTTTTTGAGCCGTATGTGTATACATACGTTTACAAAATAAAAAAAATACATGAATATTTTAAAAGTATTCCTTTAATCGAATAAATCGTTTTCCACTTGATACTTTAGTAACATTAATTGGAGGTCCACTAAAATATTCAACATTTGTTAGAACCTAGCGATCTGCTAAGAGGTTCCTATTGAAACTTATTTGTATCCTTTTTTTAGAAAACTTTTATTGTAATGGTTCTCCTTTGATTTGCATTTATTTTTTAAAAATGAAAAACAATTTTACACTTTTCTATATTTAAATATTGTAAAAGGTTTTTATTTTTATAATTATATTTTGCTAGAATTGCACAAAGGTGTCATACGATAATAAGAGAAACCAGCGTAGCGGGACGGTGTGCTGTTCTGCGTAGCAGGACTCGCATTGTGTAATATTGTGAGCTATATGCATTATCCTGCATTTCGATATGGTAAAAAAAAATAAAAATATTTAGAGGTTATAGATTTTAAATGAATGCCGTGTAGGCTCCTATTTACCGATACTTAACGTTTCGTCCCAGCCACGGGACTCATCAGAAGTTTTCCTAATCAAACGTACAGTACATTATGTGTGAATTCCTGCACAGTATCTTCATTAACTATTCTTTATTTTACAGGTTTTCTATGACAACTCTGACTATCTATAAATCACGCGTGTGCCGATTACATGATTACTGCAACCTTCATCTACAAGGACATTCTTGTGACTGCAAGTGTAGGTTACAGATACGCTATCCAGCGCGTTTTTTCCCACCAAGGCACTAACCCTAGGTACTTTTCTATACTCAAAGCTCATTAGTATTATCTTTCGTCGTTGTTTCCGTTTTCTTATCTCTGTTATTCATTGTTCTCTTTATTGTTTATTAATATCCTTGCTTTTCCTTCTCGTTGCGACTATACTCTATCTGTTTGACGAGGCGGTGATGGCAGTAGGTCCAACACACACGTAGCTAGCACGAAGCACGAGCACTTTGCTACACTTCTGCCCAGACAAATTATCACAATAATTTAGCTACGCTGTAGTTCATTATATGATTATTGAGGTTTATTGTGTGCGTCTTTAATAAAGTTACAATTATTGATTATTGTAAGATAAATTCATAGCACGTAATGATATTTGAATTATTATTTTATCATCTATATCTCTAAATCGCAGGTAAAAAATTCCAGAGCCGTCATTTCGTCCAAAAGATTTTTGTATAAACCAGTAGGAAAAAAATTAATTGTTGCCAAAATTTTAATGTGACGGTATCCTTGTCGAGTAAACACTTTAAGGAAACAAATTTTGGCATTCTGAAATTCTTTATAAATACAGCCTCAGAAATAGGAAACTGTTTCAAGTCGTCCCTCATATTCCTCAGAAGTATTCTCTGTACATGGCTCATATTGTATAATTATTTTATATTTCACAAACTTGTACATTATTTATGTAATATGTACGTATTATATAAATATGTACTTACTTTACAGCATTTTTATCCAAAATTTCGGTATTTGAAACGAAACAATTCCAGCGACTATAACCTCTTCCATTACTGATAGTAGAGATAAGAGATTTAAACTTACCTCAATGAGCAGCCCTTATGTTTAGAAATATTTGACAGCTATTTTTGTTTGCTAGAAAATCAAATCTCTTAAAAAATCATCTCCACAAAAGCTAAGAGACGTCTTAACTCTTTATGCCGTTAAGGTAATATTCTTTCTTAATGTTGTACTATGTGCATACATTTTATGTTCCTTATGCTTCGCTTCAAAACGAAAACATCTGTAGAATCTAGGTGGTCCAGCGAAACGTATGATCTGAGGATAATGCACGTGGTGTTTAGGTTTTAGTGAATCCTTGAAAAGAATTATATAATCAGAGTTCTACTTTTTTATAAACCCCTCAGGAAAGAATCACATATTCTTAAAAGATTTAAGTAGGGTTTTTTCTAAGATTGGGAGTTTCCAAAGAAAATTTTTTAATTGTTTCTATGTAGTATGAAATTATGTGACACATGTCACAATGACAGGTGCCTTCGCAAATGTCACGCATCATTTCAACGCAGAAATTATTTATGACTTGGCAAGACTGATTTATAAACGAATTGCTGTTTATACCTGTTTTAGAAAAATCATTTGAATCAACGTCTTTTTATCGTTTTTTCGTTGATTACCGCAAACTGAATAGAGGCACGAAAAAGGATGCCTATCTGCTCCCTACGTATTGGCGATTATAGGTTGAGAGACGTAAGGTTCATTAGCTCCTTCGATATAAAGTCCGATTTTTGGCAGATGCCCATGAGTGAACAATCTGAATTTACAGTCCCAGGTCAGGGTCTTTTAAAATTCTGGAGAATGCAAGTTGGCCTAACCGACTCACCTGCAACCTAGCACCGTTTGATTGATTCTGTCTTATTTGACGAATTGGAGAGGTTCGTATTTGTATATTGTTACTCCCACTTTTGATCAACATTTTGTTGTTTTAGAAGTGGTATTTGAAAAGCTTTTATCTGCTGACCTTAAAGTAAATTTCGAACTCTGTCGTTCTCACCTGTGATATTTAGGGTATCTAGTTGGTATAAATGGTCTTCAGGTAGACCCAGACAAGGTTAAATGTACTCTCGACATCCCCAGCCCATATCTACCAAAGAAGTGAGGCATTATTACTTGGTATAGGAGATTCGTGAGCAATTTTCTGACCGTTACTTCAACTTTAACTCGGCTTTTGAAAAAAGGAAAACAATAATTTGATTGCCCTGCGGAATGCGAACAAGCCTTCGACGATGTGAAACAGCAACTTGTAAACGCGCCCATTTTAGCGTGTCCAAATTTTGACTTTCCATTAACAGTACACACTGACGCATCTAATCATGGTGTAAGAGCGGTGTTGACACAAGGTATTAATGGTGAAGATAAAGTAATAGCCTATTTGTGCAGGTCTCTCACCCGTTGTGAGCGCTACTACTCTACTATAGAAAGAGTGCCTAGCACTTCTCTGAGCTCTGGAAAAAATCAGACTATATCTTGAGGGTATGCGTTTCACCGTGGTGACAGACCATGCATCGCTAATATGGCTCAGCAATTTAAAGGACCCCACTTTCAGATTATGCTAGATGGGCTGTCCGCATGCAAGAACATGACTTCGACATCATTCACCGAAAAGGAAAACAGCATATGTTGCTAGATTTTTTATCCCGCATCGTACCCGTGGTAGATTGCTTAAAGTCAGGTACGAAATGTAGTACGCAAAATAAATGGTATGTCAAAATATTGAAATTTGTAAAGGAAAGCTCGGCAAAACACTCTGATTGGAGGATGGATGAAGAGGGCCTGTATAAGCATTGCGCAGTACATTATCCGGAGCTCGTGATCGGTAGTGATAATTGGAAGAAAGTTGCCCTCAAAGACCAAAGAAAGTCGATTTTATCCGTAGCTCACGACGCTCCTACTCTAGATCACGGGGGTGTCCAGAAAACATATGATTGAATCTGTCACAGATACTATTGATTAGGGATGACAAAAGATGTAGCAGCGTATACATATTCGAAACTTTAAGCCCGTCAAGCTGTCAAACCCAAACTCGGAAAAACAGCTGACCTAATGGCCAGCTGTAAAATTGCTGAGACTCCTTGGAAACTAATTAGTATAGATTGCCTTGGTCCTTTTTCTCAATCGCTACGTGGCCACTCTCACATCCTCATGATTGTTGACCAATTTTGAAAATTCCCGTTGCTTTTTTCCCTTCGTAGTATAACTGCAAAATAAATTTCCCAGGTTTTCGAAGGTAAGGTTTTATTAGATTTGGACCTTTCGAAGCAGATAATTCGCGATAATTGAATGCAATTTAGAAACAAAGAATTTAATAAGGATTATAATATTGAGCTCATTTTCACGGCACTATCACCCACAGGCTGATTCAGCCAAACGCACGAATCAAGTGATTAAGACCCTGCTAAGAGCTTATATTGTTAATTTCGAAAAGAAATGGTGCTAGATGGGAACACGTTTAATACAACAAATTTAAGTAGCATCTAAAACTAAGCTTTTGAATAGGGTAAGGTCTGACGTTTATAAAATATTGGAAAAAGCAACTAATATAACTAAGCACCCATATGACCTCCGAGGGCGTAATACTAAATACATTCCAAACGTATTAGTCTGGCGAAGGAGCTTCGTGTTATCTGATGCTTCTAAGTATTTTAGCGCTATGTTGGCATCGAAATATATAGGCCTTTTTTCTATAAATAAATCTTCTTATCCTTGGACATACATATACTCAAAAATAAAGACGGAAAATTAGCAGGAGTGTGGAATCTTATTGATCTAAAACCCTATACTATAACTGAACCTGTCGATAAACGGTAAAATTCGTTTCAACTCAAGATTTTACATTAACTGTTTTTGTTATTGTAAGTTGTACGGAAGTATTTGTGTGGAAAAAAATTTTACATCAAATTTTTTAAAAGTTTTAGTGGAACTAAACCGTCTTGTTTTGGCTCCTGAACAGAGGAGTACTCCTTTGGGATTTCTTTGGTTTTTGTTTTTGTCTGCATGTCATTAACAAGGACGAACTAAGCAGACCAGATTTTGGAAACATCGTGCGCGGAGGTAATGGAAAAATGGAAAATTTTCATTTAATTACCAATTCTTAAACTTTTTCCTTTTTGCGGTGATATGATGTGGCGTATGTATTTCAATTTCAAGCATAAACAGAATTATATTTTATAATTTTCCTATAATCATTTACGTTTTTAGATTACAGCTAGTACAAATAATAATTAATGTATTCTGGCAAGGTTAGAAAATAACACATACACATTGATAGGTTAGCTCTCTCTCTGTGTAACTTCGTAGAGGCAAGACGTATCGCGGTTTGTAAATGAAAAAACTAAAATTAAAAATCATAGTGCATAATAATTTGGTCGTTTTATTTTTGTAATGTTTTATTGTTTGGTTGCATAATTAGCAGCAAGCTGTATAAGCACCCAACAGTGGTGTATAGCTTTCTCGCGAAATAATCTGTAATTAAACCGTCTAAAATCTTGAATAATAGTGTATTTTGGTTGTAGAAAAGAATCCTATTTGCTCTTATCTTTCAGTTTCTTGGTTAATCTAAAAAACTAAATGGCGCCCATTTGTTACTTTCACATATATATAGTCCTCCTTCATATCAATTTTGATTCCGTTCTTGGTGAATTAAGAGGACGCGGCCTACCTTCCTGAGATAGCTGCAAAACGGAGTCCAAAGCCCCTTTTATTACACGATACAACGTCAGGTGTGACACTCACTCACTTTATTACTTAAAAAAAGTTTCTCCTATAGTACGACTCTCTGCCCTGCAGGTGACACTATGCGGTAACCACAAAAATTCGATCATATGCAGTAACAGGTGAGTCCTAGTAATACTATATATATATACATAGGTACCAACGTACTAGAATAATCGGCTATCAAATTCAAAATTAACTATACAAATTATTCCTACTTCTCGGTTTTTCGTTTTGTAGCAATTTAACCGAATATCAAATTTAAATCCATACTTCTTCTGTTGGGCCTCAACTAAACATTTATATCGTTAATTGTCTGTAAATTAAAATACGTGATCAGTACTATTATCTATTTTGTTTTTATAATCTTACAGTTGCATGTAAGGCAAAACTACGCTGCGCATCCAAAATAGAAGGTTTCCATCTAATCTTCTGATTGCCGTGTTTAAAAGTCAACACTTTCGGAATGAGAATACTGCTAAGAAGAATACATATAATGTATGTAGTTCTTATCATCTATAGTAAGCAATAGAAATGGATTAATATTAGTTAACCATGAAAACTACTTTATTAATAATATTTTGCTAATTAATCTACATTCCAACTTCCGAGTTGAATTGAAACCAGCTAATTTTGACTTGGCACTGTTTTTGCCTTTTGAGCTAACCTCTAGAAGAATGCTGCGTACATCACTAATTCAGAGTTAAGCCATTCGTGCTATCAAGCAAAAGATCGCTAGTTCGTATCTAATACAAAGCAAAGTGCATTTACTCGTTTGTATTAAAAATTTTAATTAAAGTCCTTTTGACTCTAATAATTTTTTACAAAAAACAAAAAAAAACATAATTGTTTTGTTAGCATGCATTTATCGAAATATTACCAAAATAAATTAATTAAAAATATAAGTCTCAAATATATAAATAATGTACTTATATAAATTAAATCATATTACATTATTATGCATAAAATATCACAATTGAGATATTTACCTTCATTTATACTCTCATTTAGCAATGCAAGTAATTCCTTACTAGAAGGATCTTTTATATTCTTCTCAAAGATAGGAAGAATTTTCTGTATAAAAGTTGGCCACTTGGGAAAAAGCATTACGTCTCTCTCGGGAAAAAGCCTTTCAAAATCAACCTTGATCTAGTAATACAAATAATCATTACTATACAACTTTTAGTAAAAGAAAAATCTACTTACATACATATAACCAGATGGAATTTTATAGATCGGCCATTCCTCTAAAATATTAGCTTTTGTCCTACCTTCTAAGAGGAAAAGATAGTTGCCACTTCTGGTTGACAATACTTTCAGGTTGAGCATTTCTTTTTAGCCACAATTTCGCCTGAATTAGCCTTTCGTCATCAACTGTGTTTAAAAATTTGCTTTATTCATTACTATATAATATGTATTAAGAAAAATTTAAACTTTTTACCTTCATCGATTATTTCATCAAATTGTTTTGACGAACATGGCGTAATACTTCTTTCTCTATTACGACTTTTAATAAAACCAAGATTTGGTACTTTTTTGATCTTGAACAACATTTATCAATTAACTTGCCTCTCGGAGCAATATTGCCACAACGGGGAATGTAATATGTTTCCTAGGGAAAAAGCTGTTTTGAGTGATAAAAACATTGTTATTGATATAGCGAACCTTGCTTTCGTTAGGAAAAGTTCTTTTTATTTCCTCAACAGCATTAATAAATGTTGAGCGTATAACAGGTGATTTTTCTGCCAACCAATTATCAATAATAATATTTGTTAAAGTTGTTCGAGATGTTTGTCAGAATTGTTTGGTATTTGCGTACTCGTTAGCAATCGCTTTTCCTGTCACACTTTTCTGAAGTAAACTTTTCAAATTCTGAAGCAAAAATTCAAATTGTGTAAATGCAAGTGATGTTATTGATATGAATCTACCAGAGGAGTTATAGTTATAGAGTTTGAGGTGAGTTTGGACAACTTTCTAGCAACCACTGAATACTGTTAGAAATAGTAGATTCCTGGCATTCTTCGGCAAAATTTGATAATTTGAAGGTGAATCACTTAAAAGTAATATGAAAAGTTTCTTATTTATGAAATTTGAAAATATTGTGTGAAATGACGGTCATATTAGATGTTTGTTTAATATAAGGTGGTGCGGAGAAAAAACGGATTAATCCAGACAACTTTTAAAAAAAAAAAAAAATTCTTGGACCTTGTGATTCTTGAACCAACCTTATGATTTCAAACATTATTTTCGAAGGGATTTCGGGGATTCTGATAAACTTTCTTTGCGGTATTCTGTTTGTGGTAACAACACCCGCTCAATTCTGATAAAAGTGGAGTTTTCGGTTTTTTTTCCGTATCTCCTCCTATAATGTTATATATTAGCTTACATTTCGAATACGCCAGTCGTTCAGACGCTTTTTAAATTTAACCCTCAGACCTAGTTTTTCCTTTGGTATTAAATCCCTTATATCGTCGTCTTGGATTACTTTTAAAACTTCCAGGTCAATTCCGGCTTCTTCGTGAAATTTTATGTACATAAATATATGAGGTAGATATATAATCGATTGTTATAAAGTAGATAAAAAATTTAAGAAGTTTTGAAATCAATTTCTTAGTCTTGAAGATCCCATTCACTGAGTAGCTTGTGCATTATTTCATCTTCAGTAATAACTTCTAAATTATCATTCGCAATGTTTTCCATTTTAATATGTAGTTAATGCGTATTGCAAAATTATTGCAACTTCTGTAAAAAAGAGCAAAATACAGTACACTGTTATTGTAGTATGTCTTTTCTTAAGTTAAAGTTAAGTTAAGTTAAGTTAAAAGTGCCCTGTTGCCATGCTTCGCACTTATACATGGCGCCCGGCTTAACCATGGATATTAGAATGGGCGGATAGAGGAGGCCGTGATAAACAAAAAGTTATATAGGTGGGAAGGGAAAATGAATGCTTCCAGACTTCGGGGGATTTGAGTTTTTAAGAACTTTCTCCTTTGAAGGAGACAAATCTCATATGATAGTAAACTGTAAACCGTCTAGGCTTTTTTTCTTAACGCCTAATCAACTTTTCATTCCAGTGACGTCTGTAGTTATAGGATGAATAAGTCTAAAATTTTGAAACATTTTAATTTTTTTTTAATTATAGTACTTCCTTGCAAGATTTAGAAATTTCAGAATGTATTTTTTCATTTGATGCTGAACATGTACTGCAGCGGTTCTTAACACAAACCTGTTTTTCTACAATTAACTCATACAATTATCTCAAGAAATTCCTGGAATGAAGGGAAATGATTACTTTCAGTTCCAGAGAATTCTTGTAGAAAAGATGGCGTATATGCAGAAAAACAGGATTATCTTAATAGTTGCATGTAAGATAGGTCCTAGCAATGGTTTAAATGAAGGTAACATTCTAAGGTTTCTTAATCTTGCAAGTAAGTGCTATAGCGAAACTTGGACAGAAAAATCGTTAAAATTTAAAAGAGTTAAAAGAATATTTCCAATTTTTGACCGATACCTACCGATAACAAAGGAGTGAAGAGGGTAAATCCTACACGGTTTATTATCATCTCAGATATGTCACCTTTAGCATGTATTTATCGAATAAGCAACATGGTGTTAAGGGAAAATGTCCAAAAATCAAAAATCCCCATAACTTCGGAAGAACTCATCCACAGAGCTCCGAAATGACTGATCCACCCCCTTCATACCAAGTATTGTCTATTTTGAGCTTCTATATGTATAATCTGATGCAATATGCCCACGGTTAAACCGGACATCCTGTTTCTTCTGGGGTAAAACACCAGGATACTTGCATGAAAATGTATTCAATAGAATGTGAGCAGCGAAATATTATTTCCTGATATTCTTTGGTTTATGCCACTTTTTTGATTTTTTTTACGTCGTTATAATAAAAGTTTTTTCGGATCTTTTAAAGATTTTTATTCAAAAGTAAAGAACTATACTAAAACACTAGCATAAATGCAAAAACTGGAGTTCTGCTGAAAAATCAGTCCCATGAAACAAGTTTAGTGCAATAATTGAGTTCCATGGAAATAGACGTTAGAAATATGCGTTTCTAAGCTCTTTTTAATTTAAACTTTTTATATTTAGCATATGGTATATAATTTAATGATTAAAAAAATGTTCCTATATATTCACCGAAATGCATTTAAAAAACAGACATTTCGATACTCCTATCCGGAAAGTCCGTTTACAAATTCTGGCAACGCTTGAATTTTTAGTTGAATTCCATTAGCAGAGTTTTTCATCCAACCAATATATTTGTTGAATGAGTTAATTTCATATACATTTACTTTTAGCTCATTATACCCGTATGAATACGTAAATTAGTGGAATCAAGTAATCAGGTTCGTTGTATTAACAAATCTATTTGTTGAAGTTCTCAATAAGCATACAAATTATTAATGGAGTAAAAGTACATCATATACATACATGCATTGGGAAACCACATATTATGCTTCAAATTTATCAGGAAAAATGTTGTTTCCTTATCTTCTATTCTTGTAAAGAATATATGAAATTCTTTACTTTCCTTTATCATCTCTAATTACAAAAAGCATTTTGCAAGCTTCAAGATTTTAATAGGTTTCAAATAACCATATAATGTGTATAAAGTTAGATAAACAAATTAAATTCATTTCATATTTTTCGAGTAATACATACAATCCTGGATAATATTACATAAATTTTAGTTCGACCTGGAAATGATAGACCAGTAGATAAAAGAAAATTGGTGAAATAACTAAAATGCCATTAGAGCAGAGCATTGATTTCAAAAGTGCAAAATAACTATTTTTCCTAATAAATTAGTTAAAACAATCGCTCTTGTAAAATAATGGTTTTGACAAATTGTGTTGGAATAACCAAATAATTTATTTAGCTAATTTTGAAAATAATAATTGTAATTATTAACTAAATTAATACACTGCTCAAAAGTGTATAAGCAAAATGTGGTTTGTGGTTTGAATTGTAAAAATTGGTTTTTGTCCCATTATAATTATATAATACCTGTTTTTACCGTTATCCCAGAATTTTGTTATTGTTGTATGCGCAATAGATGTATCTACTAAAAACAAAAAACAGAACCAAAATCAAACCAAATTCCAGGAATTGCCAACCGAAAAACCACATTTTGCTTATACACTTTTGAGCAGTGTAGTTGTGCATTTCAAAGATGATTAGTTGTTATCTTATCAAATATTCATTAATTCAACCAACTCAATTACAAGGTACCTAACTATATGTAAAATATTTGCTGACATAACTAACAGCTAATCAACTTATTCTAATTTGTAGCGACAACTAATCAACATTTTACATATTTCTAATTTATTTTTTAATTTGACGAATAAATTGATAAAAACAATTAATGCTCAACCAACTAACTGCGATTCGTGATTTTAATTAATAAATTATTTTCAGTGTAGGTTGGTGGGAATTATCGTTGAGTATTTAACTTTCAGTAGTTTCAGACCAACGTTAAGTAGGAAATCAATGCCCCCTTTTCCAGCAGGTGTCCCATTGTTATGTTTTCGCCCCTCCGTGCTCCAAAGGAGAGAGAGGTCGCGGATTTAAAGAAAATAAAAAAAACTTATGTGTGATATTGTCCAAATTTAAAAAAAAAATAAACAGGTTATCACTGTTTTTTTTTCACTGACGTTCAATTTTACTGTAATAACTACAGGATTTTATTCTTGCGATTTATAATAATAATGTATAATAATAATACAATTATTCGAACCGTTCACTTATATTCCTTTAGGTTCGATCACTAATATTCTTTTATATTCTATCACTGATATTCCTTTTTTGGTTCTGCTCTCGACGGATTGCAAAGAAAAACTCCTCCAGGTCCAGCGATATTGCGCTCAGGTCCCCGTGAAAGCTTCAAAAAGCTTTTTATTCTCTTTGCTACTTTCTCACAACGTTTAAAAATCGTACGTGAGAAAATGTAGAAAAGTTTGGATGAAAGCTATAAGCAGCAATGCAAAACTGTAATCCGATATGCGCTTGTGCGCCCGTCTTGAAATATTAAATTTAAGAGGGCGACAAATATTTTAAATTATATTTTATAAAAAAAAATAAAGATAAATCTCATATGAAATAAAAACAAAGATTCGCTTTATTTTACTTTAATTTATTTCGTGCTACAAAAAGATTTTACGAACTAAATAGTTAACCGGCGGAAAAAGAACTATCTTAGCTAAAGTCGTTTTACTTTAACGTTCCCATAGAGCAAAACAGAAAAGCTCATTTGAAATATTACTCCCAGACGTAATCGGATAAATATGTTTTCAACATGACTTTTCTCATGGGAAAATATTCTTATGGGAGAATGAATGTTATATTAAAATGTAGGTGCTGAGTGCACATTTTAAGAGGATGGTGTCGAATACGACTTGACCCCCTCCCCGTTAGGCTAGAGACTCTCCTGAGTCGAAACATGTTCTAACTTGATTTGGATTTTAGCGTTCTTTGCTCTACGGTAACGTTTTACAATGTATATTATTATAATGATAATAAGAATAATTGGTATGGTAGAAGAAAACATAATTGTGTGTTGCTTCTTTTGATATTTCAGTTCCTCGATTTCTTTGATATTTTCTATTTGTTTTAACTGTATTTCTCTATTGGACAATGTAAGATTCAATTCCTTATTGCTTTCATAGCTAGGTATTACTATTGCATGTTTAAATTCTTTCAGGTTGTTCTCAAATATAGTATTATTTATATTGACTTTACACTTACTAAATTTAATTATATAACTTCCTTTCAACTTATATGTCATGTTATTACAATCATTACTTAATTCGACATCAATAGCGTTTTTTGTTATTACAATCCCCTTTTCCAGTTCTTGATTTGAGCTTTCTTTATTTTTGATCTTATTAAAGCTACTATAGCTATTATGCATTAATCCTCTAATACAATTGTTGGCAAAATTTAGTTCTTTTAATATTCTCTTATTTTCATCTAGGTATATCAATCTGTTCGGAATCTTGATTTGCAATAGGTGTTAGTATATATTTAGTGCCCCTAATCCCTTCAAGCTGGGGTACCTGTATGTCAAAAACTAATTGCTTCCCTCTTCTACCGATGGAACTCTTTATGTATTCTAACTTAAATATATCTATATTATATTCTTCTATTTCTTGTACAGATAAAATAAATACTTCTACTCATTATGTTATGTCTAGCAAACATTATATTTTCCTGATTTTTTTCTAACTCTGATTTCAATATTTGAATTCTATTAGATTGTTGGCTAAAATGAAGTACTCTTAGAATTTGTTTATCTCGCTCAGTGGCTTCTTTCATTAATGATAAAATTTCTTCCTGTTCTTGTTGTATGTGTTCTTTTAATAGCTTAATATTTTCGTCGAAGTTTGAGTTTATTTTAATTTGTTTGTTAATATTTTCGATAATGTTATGATTGTTTGAATCAATTTTATTTCAGTGTTCTTCTATCTCTGCCCTGTCATCGTCGTCCATGGTTCCATACAACCATTTCATTACTTTTCGACCTAGGTTTATTAAACCTCTTCTTTGTCTATGCGGTACTAAGGTCTTATATGTGTGTCTCAGTTCGGTTATTCTGTTGTTTAATACTTGTGTATAAGTTTCTGAGTTATTTTGGGATATGATATTTACTTCTGATTCTAATTTATTAATTGTATTTTCGACTTCTTCTAGATCTATTATATGTAGTATCTTATCAAATGAACTTATGATGCCTACCTCTTCTAAATTAATTTTTAAGAACCCGTCTTGATTTTCAATCTTCTCTATGCTCATTTCTCCCGTTGCTATTGGTACCGCGATCATCAAGATTAGTAGGATTGTCATTTTGATCTAAAAAATATTTATAGTTTCTTTTTATGTTCGTTGGGTGTAAATTTTGATTTTTTGCTAACTTGTACTTTGGTTCATGTTTATGCCTAACTGTGTAACATCGGGCGAATTGTGGATGCGATGGGTAGTCAGGACTCGTCCAGGGTAAGGTTCCACGACGTTGAAATAATATATTTAGAACACTGTCAACTCGCTTCAATAGTCATTTATTTCCTTAACTACTAGGGTACAAAGTGTTATATCTACTTCTATACTAGTTCAATTCTCGATATTCATTACACTTATGGTATTTTGTCACTAATATTACGATTGCATTTTATTTATTTAACTCTGCAAGTCCATTCTTGATATTCATTACATTTATGTTATTTTATCACTAATATTACTATTGCAGTTTATTCATTTAACTCTGCAAGTCCATATCTTGTGTTTTATTAGGCCACTGATATTATAAATCTTATTATACTAGTAGGTTCAACTATTTAAACGTATTACTTATACTCTAGCACTCACTTTATTAATACTACTACACTGGTGTATTCAGCCATTGTAATTCACTATTTGCACGGAAGTCCGTTACTTATATTCTTAGCACTAGTATGTTTAACCACTGAGAGATGTATCGTGCGAAATGTCATCACCTACGGCCAATACGAATAACGTACGGATGCTGTAGTTATAACCTACACGGATAGAAGCGGGTTGGATAGTGCGTGTGAATGTTATCACTACGGCCAATACGAATAACGTACGTTGTAGCTATAACCAACACGGATAGAAGCGGCTGAGTAATGCGTGTGAACGTTATCACTACGGCCATTACGAATAACGTACGTATGCTGTAGTTATAACCAACACGGATAGAAGCGGCTGAGTAATGTGTGTGAACGTTATCACTACGGCCAATACGAATAACGTACGTGTGCTGTAGTTATAACCAGCACGGAGAGAAGCGGTTAAATAATTCGTGCGAATATTATTACTATGGCCTGTACAGATAACGTACGGATGCTATAGTTTTACTCGGCACGGAGAGAATGCGGTTGAGTGATTCGTGCGAATATTATCACTTCGGCCTGTACGGATAACGTACGGATGATGTAGCTCTAATCAGCACGGAGAGAAGCGGTTGAATGATTCGTTCGAATATTATCACTACGGCCTGTACGGATGCTGTAGTTCTAATCAGCACGGAGAGAAGCGGTTGAATAATTCGTGCGAATATTATCACTACGGCCTGTACGGATAACTTACGGATGCTGAAGTTCTAATCAGCACGGAGAGAAGCGGTGGACTGGTTCGTGCGAATATTATCACTACGGCCTGTACGGATAACGTACGGATGCTGTAGTTCTAATCAGCACGGGAAGACTAGAGAACGATGTGTCCAGTCGAGATGCTGGGAGGCAAATGGCTGCTGGTCGAGTGTGGCTCCTATTTTTATACTTTCCTCTGACGGACTGAACAGGTCGACGGTCTACTGGACTTCAATCAGTTCGTTATTACACTGGCGGCTTTGACTGGTCTACTGGTCGGATACTTAGCTGGTCTCTGGTGATCTTTACAGGCTGAATCTCGGTTGATAACTAAAAAATATCTGCTCTGGCGGCTCCCTTCATATAGGCGTAGATCACTATGGTGTCGAGTGATCTGCCCACCGAGAAGCGCAGTCATCTACTGATTTTCTGTGACGAGTTTATCAGCAGGTGTTCACGTGGACATTTTTATCTGGTCGGGACTGGATGTGTTTCAATTAATGGGTGGTCATGTGACTTTGTTACAACTGCTTTGTAGTTTTTTATCAAGATCGTTTCTTTGTTATAAGGAACCTCATCTTTTCTACCTTCATTCAATTTATTGATAGCTTTCTCTTTACAATTTTGCATTCTTTCCCTAATTTTATCTAAATTTGATACTTCTGAATTAATGAATTGAATTGGTTTAATTTTTGTAATTGAGTGAATAGTGTTGTTGTAAAATTCAACTGCCTTTTTAGCTTTCTCTATTATACTCAGTTCTTGGAATTCTCTTTCGATTTCCATAATACGAATATGTTCATTTAAGGTGCCGTGCAACCTCTCTATATCGGCGTTACCAGTATGTGAATTTGGTTTTGCGTAATGTATTTCTATACCTTCTAGTCTACAAAAATCCTTAATGGATATATTATTAAATTCGTTATCGAATATGAATTTTTTTGGTTTACCGAACATCGCTTGTCTACTTCTAAGAGCTCTAATTATCGTTTTCATATATCTGTCATCGATTTTAAATAGAGTGGCATGTTTAGAAAATTTGTCGATGTAGGTTACAAAGTATTGTTTCTTTATTATCCACAAATCGACGTGAACAATTTCTCCTGGGTTGCTTGGTGTTTCAGAAATTTTAAATTTTACTTTATCAGGATGCCTATCATATTTTGCCCTATTACAAACATCACAATTGTTTATATATGTTTTGTTTATGTATAAATTCTTTTAGTTTAGGATAATAGATTTTGTGCTTTAGAATTTCATAATTTTCCTGTATTCGTCGGTGATTTGTTTCCTTTTTATAAATATTGGCAATATAAGGGGTTAGATCATTTTCGTTTTTGAATTCTCTGGCATTGTATGCACATCTTCGAAATTTTATTTTCCTGTCTTTACTAAAAAGTTCAATTAATTTCTGCTGAACTATGTTATACTCGTGATCATCTAATTCCGTGAAAATTCCGGTAATTCCTCTTTTGATGAACCTTCTAAAAATATTATTAAGATTGTTTTCCTTCCGATCATTTTTTTCTATGAAAATCTTTCTTTTCCCGTAGACAACCTCAAACTCTTTTATTTTCTTTTCTATTAAGTATATTTGAGTATTGTATTTGTTAACGATGATTATCGAAATTTTCTTCCTGACTGTGAATAGTTTCATTTTCCTCCTCAACTTCAAAACTATTTGATGATATATGATTTTCTCCTGCCTATCAGTATTTAACCTAATAAGGAAATCTGCTATTTTATTGTCTTTTTCTTTAATGTATTCTATATTAATTTTATATTCTCCTAATTTTAGTAGGCATCTTTGCAATCTTGGACTCACATTTTTGCAATCATTCTTAGAATTTAACCATTTGATTGGTTGATGGTCTGTATATAAATCGAATTCGACACCATAAAGGTACGGTCTGAAATAATTTGTTGACCAAATTATTGCCAACAATTCTTTCTCAATAGTTGAGTACATCTGCTCATGTTGGTTAAGAGTACGGCTTGCAAAAGATATGGGGTGGTTGTTTTGACGTAAAACTGCTCCTATCGCATAGTTGCTGGCGTCAGTAGTAAGCGTAAATTTCTTACTAAAATCTGGATATTTCAACACTGGGTGCTCAGTGATAAGTTCTTTAAGTTTTTCAAAGGCGTTTATATAGCTTAAATTTGATTCATCTATTTTCTCTCCCCTTTTTCAAAAGTCTAGTTATTGGTTGGGCGATGCGGGCATAGTCTCTTATGAACTTTCTATAATAGCCCGTAATTCCGATGAAGCTTTTTATTTGCTTTACAGTCCTAGGTAGCTTTAAATTCTTTATTGTCTCGATTTTTTTCGGATTCGGCTTTATTCCTTGATCAGTAAGAATATGTCCTAAATATTCCGTCTCTTTAGAAAGAAAATTGCACTTGAATTTTGAGGTTGTGTTTCCGAAGCCTATCAAATACTGTGTTTTATCACAGCTGACTGCCAATTCCAATAATTGACGTCTACACACAACTGCGTTCGCAAAACACAATTTAATGAAACTTGTCAATTCCAATAATTGACTTTCAAACAAACTATGATTACAAACGAGAATATGCTGTATGCTGGAATAAATATTCTGGTGGAGTGTAGCGGTTAAATAAAAAGAAATTTGTCACTCTATTATTCACTCAATTATTTATTGCAAACGAATAATACTAATGACTAAACAAATATTAATCTTATGAAGAAATTAATTACTCGAACAAATTGTATTAATATGCAAAATTTACTTCCCTCAACTTACACGTAAAAGCTAGAAACTTCACTTACAATTCACCGTGTTGTTATATGTATTTAATAACTAGCGGAAATTTAAATGTACAAAAAGAAATTATATTTTATTAGAATTTATCCCTTCTTCTTTCAATAATGACCACGTAGAACTTTATGTTACGTTACAATTCATATATATATATAAGGTAGAAACAATTTTCCTTTCTGTTTTTTAACTAATATATTCACTAATGGCTGAAAGTAAATAATAATTAAAACTCAA
The DNA here is from genome assembly GCA_963930735.1 of Dioctria linearis. Taxonomy (NCBI): domain Eukaryota; kingdom Metazoa; phylum Arthropoda; class Insecta; order Diptera; family Asilidae; genus Dioctria; species Dioctria linearis. The sequence goes on along the minus strand of OZ005740.1, from coordinate 247,376,772 downwards.
GGTAGATCTAGTTTCCAATTATTATGTTGTGTAAAAATGACCTAATGGCATATTTTTTACACGATGAATAATTGTTAGAAATTTCGATTTACTTGAGTGAATTAGTTAACTGGCTGAAAGGAAGAAATTGAGAATAAAAAAATTCAATCGTTCTTGTTAAATTCATACATGTGTGTATGACCAACACCTGGCATGCAAACACAATGAAATTTAACCCAAATTGAAGATAAATGATTAATTCATGAAGTTACCTTGAATTTAATTTAAATTTGTCGCTATTAAAATTCAACCACTAATTTCACTTGAAACCCTGTTGCTGTTGCGAATTGCCCTTGAGAACTTTACTGCTTCTATTGTTGAATGATATGTTAAAGTTGCTGAAATTTCTATTTCCCTTTGATGACACTTTATGATATAAAACTTGCAAATTATGGGAGGAATGCTATTGCATGTGCTCGCACTTTGACAATGTTGAAAATAAGAAGACAGAATGACGAATGAACCCCCTTTTTATAGAAAATTTTGTTCCGATTTGATATCCATAAAAATGAATTATACAATTTTTAAGCTTAATTTGACGACAATGTGTGAATTTATTGTAGTCATTTGATGCCAAATTACAAATTGCATTTTTTGACATCTTTCCCATAGAAATTGGTTTTAATTTCACGTAAATATGATAAGTTTTCCGAATCTGTGCCATAACTTATCGATACGCCATCTTTTAGTTCATTAGTTCAATTTACTAAATTCCTCTCAGAATTCATTTTCGTTCATCTTTATTCGTGTCCCTTTCACACCTTTGTGTCTTTCTCATTGGTGTAAAGGTAAATTCATAAAATCGCGAATTACCCGTAACTCGTGAAAAATATCGCTACGCGAACGCGCCCATCGGTTTCGTCGTCTCGTTTTACCCCGGGATGACATTTTGAACGTCGCGAAAGTATGAAGTACACGTCGGTGTTTATATGCGAAGTGTCAGTCGCGCGCGAGTTACCTTTTGTTCATTTTTATGTAAAAAATAGTGTTTTGTGTGGTGAACCAGTATTCGGCGAGGGAATAATCCATTTACTACAGGTTGGTATGTAATTTTCTTTCTTTTATGTGTACTTTCATGTGAAAATCCCAACATTTTCTAATACCGTGTTTACCTGTCAAGGTGAGTTTTTGTTTGCAAAAGTCTCATCTCAGGTATTCACGAATGCATTGAAAATGGGTTTATTATGTGCCCGTACGTGGGTACTTAAGATCCCTTTATACTTTATGTTACTGAACATAAAGTTTAGTGCATTTTGTTCTTTTGTTATTGTTTGCATGCATAGTGAGGTACTATGTATGTAAACACAATTTGTTGGGTAAAAATTCATTTATTACCTTAATGTTTATCTTTTGAGTTCATCTTTTAATTCTTTTTTGTTTATTTCAGGTCATCGTGGGACCCTTAGCATCTGTGTCTTCCCAGATGCTGGTAAGCCTTTTTATTTTTATTTAATCAAACTTTTCTTTTAATTTTAGGTTGGTCGAACAACTGCGTTAATGGATTTCACATGTTCTTGTATCGAGGTGCTAAATATTAGAATGTCATATAAATAAACGACGCATATTTGATTTATTAAACCTTTAAGTACTTCATTTATCATTCTTTGGAATGTTGCTGGGGCATTCTTGAGTCCAAACGGCATACGACTATACTCATTATGTTCTTGCGGGGTCGAAAAAGCAGTCTTTTCTCTGTCTTTCTCGTCGACTTGTATCTGGTGAAACCCTTTTGCCAAGTCCAGTGTAGTGAAGTACTGGGCTCTGCCTAGTTTGTAGAATATACCTTCGATATTTGGTATAGGAAACTTATCGTCTGTTGTCACTTCGTTAAGCTTCCTATAATCTACTACTATTCGCCACTTTTGGATGCCGGAGTTATCCATTTTTTTGCGACTATCCACAATGAACTATTATAAGGACTTGAACTTTGTTTTATTATGCCTGGTTTTAACATTTCCGCAATTTGTTTTTCTACCTCTTTCTCGTGAACAGGTGGGAACCTATATGGTCTATAATAAATTGGTCGGTTATTCGTAGTAATAATTTGATGTTTAACTACGTTAACACTGGTTAATGTTTGACCGTAAAGAATAAATCCTTATTGTATTTTAATAAGGTACGAAGATGAGTTTTTTCTTCATTATTCATTTTGTCTGTCTGCAATTCATTAACTAGAGTATTGACGTCATCCAACACAGGTTACACTGCAGTTCAGACTTTAGGAACTGCAGTGTAAGGACAGTCACATCCCCTAAATTTCGTTTTTTGATCGTATACATCTATCTCATTGCTATAGAAGTCGATCTTTGCTTTGACAGGTATTAGAATATTTGAACCTATTATTGCATCGTAGTCCCTATCTTTTAAATTTAATAATTTCCAAGTCATTGTTGATTTATGATTAAACTCTACAGGGGTTTCTGTTATTATTTCGTAGCTAATGTCGGTTTGTCCAGTTAAGGTTGTAATTTTTAATGGGTTGTTTAATTTAAATCTTTGTATTTCGGGAAACAATTAACTGTGTAAAATAGAAACTGAAGCTCCTGTATCTATTAAACAATCTATCTTTCTGCCTTGGATAGTAAATGTAGCTATGGGTAGTGATGTTCCCCCGCGGCACTACACGAAAATTTACCGCCTCATTCACCTCATTTCTTCTTTCAACTGTGTTATGGTAGTATGTTGAGTGATTGGCTTGGCCGTGAAGTCCGAACTGCCAGCATGAGCTGACAGATCACTCGATGACAGCGATTGCACAGGGCGGCACGCTAGCACCTCGGCTAAGGGTGGCGGAGAGTGTGGGGGGTCCACGAAATACCTGCCGCTAGTCATCACCCATAAACAAAAAAAATTTTCGTGCCTTCATACAAAAAAAGAGCCGGCACACACTCGGTCCTGAAGGGACCCTTACGTCACTTACCTATATACTGGTGGAAGGTGTAGGTGTTATACCTCCCTTTGCCTTGCCCCATCCTCCCTTTGACTTGGAGGGCACTATTTCCAAGTCCCTTGGCTGACCTGTTAAGAGAGACGAGAGCGGACCTAGTCAACCTTCATGATGAGGAGGGCTCCGGGAGAGTGAAGGGAGAAAAATTGAAACACTATTAGGGCAGCATTACGTTATAAATAAGACTTTATTGACTCTAATTAGCTGGTTTCTATGACTACTTCTCGATAGTTAATTCTCTGATCCTAGTTCACATAGTAAGCAATCGTAATCTGAATAATACGGTAATTCTAATAATACTCTATTTCATATGAATGACAATTCTAAGCCTATTGATAATGTAACGAATTACTATTTAAAAGAAAAAGGAAATTAATTTAATGCCAGATGAAAACTCGGCACAAAACATATCTATTCATACACATTTTTTTGCGTTAATTCTAAAATAAACAGTAATAGATCAAAATTAGTTAACTACAAACAGAAAACTACAAATTTAGCTGATATGCCTGGCATGGAGCGATAAGGCCGGGAATTTACCGAAATCGAATCGACTGTATCATAATTTATTTAAAACAACAGGTAGTCTTTGGAAAACACAGAAAAAGGACCATTCATGTAACTCAATTGTGCCTCCATTGCGAGGAACGCCTCAATCGTTCACTCATAAGGTATATATGTATATATTTATGCATGTAGGTACCATTCACGACTATACGCAAGAGTAAATAGGTAAGTAGTCCTATGTATACCACATATCTACCTATACACACGTGTATCCCATCAGTAGGTAATCTCTTATTTTAACTTAAATATATCCACAGAAAACTTTAAATATTTTTTTTATATTCAGATATAAAAAATTATAGACTACAAACAAGAATACTAATGAACTTACTGCGGTATCCTTTTCCGACGGCGAAGAAGATCTTCTTCCACGCTGGAAACTGCTATTTATGATGAACGAATTAACCTGTATGCAGATATATACATTTTTTCCAACACCACAAGATCATGAGAGCACATGAATGCTCAGAAGTAAAATTATGTAACGAGATTTACATATGGCCTTTGTCCTGCAGACGTATCTTGCTAAAAGTATTCACCCTAGGTAATAAAATGTATACAATAGTTCGTAACAAATAACTAAAAATGCTGCAACTTCCTTGAAGTTGTCTGAAAACTGGGTCAAAAGTCTGGTCTGGTGTACGATTACACTTAGTAGGTTCAGCCATCAACCAAATGCCAGCATTAAATGATTTAAACAGATATGAAGTGGGGTCCCTATAGTAAGCCACTGCACGCTACTTTATGAAAATTCCAGATTTTTACGTTTAGACATCTCATCTGTGCTTTTTGAATAAGTGATGATGCTGCGTGTTATCTAGATTTGTCGTTCTTGGGTTCCAAATACTGATCAGATGGATCACGAGCCTGCCTATTTCCTTTTGTGTGGTAATTTCCACAACTTCCTAATAAAAACACTGGAACTCTCTATTCCACTTAATTGGTTGTCTTTTTCTTGCTTTAATTATGGGACCGATTCACGCGTCCATAGCGATAATTCTTTCTAATTTTTTTGATTTTACTTATTAATCTCTATCAGCACCTTTTTCTTTCCAACTTTGATTTTTTTGCCTGCTGGTAAGGGAAATAATCTTATAATATGAAAGTATAATTCTACTAGAGACAAAAAATCTCTTGGACTTACGTGCTGAATAGTTTATCCGTCCGATGTTTAAAGACTTAAAGACTTTTCTCGTTTTCCAATTTAATACACGTACCTATCGTGTGAAGTGGTTGACAGCGGAAAGAGACGAGTTCTTCTTCTTTTCAGTCATAATCTGTCGTCCCCGCATGTCACGCGAGCTTGACGAAGCATTGCTTCGTCGAGGTGCGCTCAGTACGTGGTTCTACTTGAGGGCCGGCGTACATTCTGCAGTATTTCCGTGTAGCATATTGCTATATGCAATACGCTACGACCATAACAACTGTATCTACTTCCATTGGCGTAACCTGATTGCTACTATTATTATTATATATTCTATTATGATTCGGATAACTTTGCCTATAATTACTAAAGTTTCTGAAATTTCCAGAATTTCTAAAATTATTTCTAGAACTGTTATGATTATTTCCCCAATGCCTGAATTGACCATAGTCATTCCTAAAGTTTATCATTTGTCCTGAATTCTGGTTATTATTAACATTACTACATATAACTGTTATTGCCCTGAATTTGTTGTATAGATGATCTTCGATTTGAACTGAATCTATGATTATTGTTGTTATAATTTTGTCGATTATGGTTACTTAAACTAACACTGTGGCGATTTATATTTAACATTTTATGTTTTTCTAATTTTTCATAAATTTCATCAATTGAACTTTCGTTCTCAACAGCTAAACTCATATTACCATCTCAATGTCCTTTAAATGCAGCAGTAGTTATTCTTTCATTCCTATCAGGTCTAAAATCATCTGGCTTATAATCATCTAACCAATATTTGCAATTTATTTGGTGTAATAATTCTTTCAGCTCTAAATAAATTTGTTTAACACTATTAGATCTCATCTGGTGCATTCTACTGCTCTGCATGCTCTTTCTTCCAATTTGTAACCAAAGATTTCTCCTAATTCGTTCTGAAAAGTTTTAATCGCTGGCAAATCCCTTAAATTTTCCTTGGTAGTTTGGCTCCATATTTTGTTTGTAATACTAATGAAGTTTAGGATGGTGTAATCTCCCTCGCCAGTAAATGATCTTCTCTTCTCAGCTGATTTCTTCAACTTTTCGATATGCTCCGCTACGTCAAGTGATGGATCTGCATTGTTTTGAGTTCCTTCTCCCGGTGTCGACATACTGAAGTTTAAGATGTTCTGGGCTCTTTCTAATTGTAAATTGTAGTTGTTGTCCTCTTGAACTCTTGCAGCTTGCTTCGTTGTCGATTTTGTAAACACTTTATATGGAATCATACACTTTTATTTCTTATATCCACTTTTGTTATCTTCTTTTTTTTTCTTTTATATCCGATTCAATCTATGTTGAGATGTGGCACTTAGAAATTCACACTTATTGACGTAAATTCTTCACTCCTAGTAGTAAGGGATCCTTAGTGCACTATATTTATAAGATATACAGCACTTTCACTGGATATTACCGGTAAAATTTTTTTTTTCTTTTTACATTTAACAAAGGAAGGTACCACGTCGCATATCCTACCGACTGCGCCACAAATATTTTAAATTATATTTTATAAAAAAAATAAAGATAAAACTCATATGAAATAAAAACAAAGATTCGCTTTATTTTAATTTAATTTATTTCGTGCTACAAAAATATTTTACGAACTAAATAGTTAACCGTCGGAAAAAGAACTAACTTAGCTAAAGTCGTTTTACTTTAACGTTCCCATAGAGCAAAGCAGAAAAGCTCATTTGAAATATTACGCCCAGACGTAATTATGTTATCAACATAACTTTTCTCATGGGAAAATATTCTTATGGCAGAATGAATGTTATATTAAAATGTAGGTGCTGAGTGCACATTTTTAGAGGATGGTGCCGAATACGACTTGACCGGCGCCAATAATTGTGATAATTGTATGTATGTATGTACATACAATTAGATTGAAGGATGTGAGTAATGTATAATATGGGAATGCATTTCTAAATTATATATTGATATATTGACCTTATGATTGTGATTCGGGGCATTGGGCTCCTGAGTCACAACACCATTAGCACCAAAATCTAAAAGCTCCTTGACACTTCGATTAAAAATTTCTACGTGCAAGTAAGGTCAATTAACAGTAGAGCCTAATCAATTAACAGTAGAGCCTAATCAATTAACAGTAGAGCCTTCTTTTTTAGAAGTATGGTGGACCTTGAGGTGGCGGGGTGACGGTTGTCCACGCTCGCGTAACCCCTGTATCATTTTCCGGCTGACTATCATTGAGTTCAGATATTGTATTTGTTTGCAAAGCATGATTAGATACCTGAGAGGTGGAAGGTTGTTGGGCTGGGCAACATCCAGCAAGGAATCCCTGCTTCTTCGATGAATCCGAGTTAGGAGAATCAATTAAGTTGACTTGCGTTGGACGAGGCGTTCGGCCATGCATGCTAGGGTTTATCCTACCCCCTGGATTTTTGTTCGAATAGGAGTGGTTTATCGAATTGTTAGGAAAGGAGTTACGCCATCTATTTGACCGACCAGAGTCCTGAGCCAGCGGTGCATTTAAAGGTGTCGTGGACTGATAAGAATTGGACAGTGTTTAGTTCAATGGGCCTACATTGCACGTATTTTGAAATTTACTATATTTCGGGCTCGAGCTACAATTGTATTCCGTAGTTCGAGGCGGCTGATAGTTTATAGAGTTCCTATTAGGAAACTTCCCTTTTGCCTCTCGCAATCATTTACTCTGGCTTGAATATCGCTGACCTCAATTCGTCGACACGCATCCTCCAGACTATCTGCGAAGGTATAATCAGAAAGAGCTAGCGCTCTTATTACTTCGGTAGCAAATTGTTTCTAATGATTTTTATTCTTTCCTTTTCAGTGGGTATATGAGCTAGTCTTAGAAACTGATTTTCCATAAAGGATATGTACTGGACAATGGACGTACTATGTTTTTGTTTAAGCTCCCGGAGGAATGCGAGCAGTTCATCCGTTTTGCAAGAGCGGTTCAAATTGCTTAAGAAACTGCTTGACGATTTCTTCATAAAATAAGAATTTTTCGCGTTTTCGACGGTACCACCTTAGAGCAGAGCCCTCTAATAAATCAGCTATCCGATCAGCAAGTCTCGCTCGCTCACTTGTCTTGACCTGGAGTAATCCGCTACCCTTTGCAAAAAGGCTGAAGCTGACTCACCATTGTCTCCAGAGAACTTCAAGCTCCACTTATATAAGGTGGGAGTGTTGTCGTACGACCACTCGTGCTCCCTAGTTGCTAGTAGGGAAGAGGTCGGAGGGGAATTTTTGTCACACAATTTTACTCAAACCACAATGTAAGTGCTCGAAATTAATTTATTGTTCACTAATTTTCTTTAGATTTATGATAGAAATTGAGTTGTATGGGTCCTTTTTTGTATATACTTAACGGACAACATTATACCAATTTTAAAACGCAATAACAACACTAACTTGGATTTTGGATTGCAAGCACTGAACAAATTAAGAAATATCACTTTCACTGACACAAAAACAAAAATAAATAAACCTAACTTAGGAGCAATATATAAAGTACCATGTAAAACAGACAATTGCGATAAAGTATATATTGGGGAAACAGGGAGTGTTCAGTCCACCGATGCATTCACGTTCCCTCGATGCTTTCCACTTCTATATTTACATCTTCCTACAAAACAAAAAGCCACAAAGTATTCATTTCCAAAATAAATAATCAAAACAGAATACTTATCTAAAAATTCACAAGTATCCTGTTCCTCACTGAACTTGTTTGCCACTGGATGTTCCACCACAATTCAGCGTCAACCTTGACGCTGTAATTAAAACCTTTAAGTCGGCAGGCTGTTCTCTTCTACTTAAACAATATAAAAAAAACAAAAATGGAATAAACACAGATAACCACAAAACCACTGCAGTACACGTACCAGCATGTTTACATATTTGCAACGTCATCAAGTGACATTACTCTAATCAGCTGGCTTCGCCTCAGGCAGAACACATGCAAATGATATAAACGTCGCTAGGGCAACACCGAAAGGCGAGAGCTCTTAACTGGATGCGGCGGCTATAAACGCCGATGAGCCGCAGCAGAAAATCATTCTTGTTTCAGATCTCATCTGATTCGGAGAATAATCCGAACGACAAGAATATCATTCGCAACCTCCAAAATACAAGAATAATTCTATATTTCAGAGAATAATCTGAAAGTCCTATTATTTCCAATATTCCGTCCCACACCTAAGCAGAATATTAATTCTGCCGCAGAGAATAATCTGCAATCTCCTGCCCACACCTAAGCAGAAGAATAATTCTGCCGCAGAGAATAATCTGCAATCTCCTGCCCACACCTAAGCAGAAGAATAATTCTACCGCAGAGAATAATCTGCTACATCTCCTGCTCATATTTACGCAGAAGAATAATTCTGCCGCAGAGAATAATCTGCTACACCTCCAGCTTACATTTACGCAGAAGAATAATTCTGCTGCAGAGAATAATCTGTAATCTTCTTCTTGTTTATAGTAGCATTTTGCTGCCCGTGTGCTCAAAAATATCACTCTTAAATTTATATAGGAATACTGTTCTCATAGACGATTAAGACTTCTTCTTCTTTGTTCTAGAACTCATTTCTCATAGACGATTAATTCTTCTTCTTCCTTTTTCTAGAATAAGACGAATTAAAGGAGACGGACTACGGAATCGTCACTTGCTATTGAATTTTACTTGAATTTTTAATTTGTGTTGTTTTATTTGAATTTCTTGTTAAATCGACTGAGTTGTCATTTATAAACCGGCATTTGGCTCTGCCAATCTCTTCGAAGTAAATGCCTGCAGTAGCATTTAGCTGCTTTACCTCTATTCCTGAGCCGTAGATTATGGGGATGAAAATTAGAATGAATGCTATATGCATCATTTTGGAAACCTGTAAGATGACACCATGTTAATATGTGTGAATGATATTTGAAGATGATGAAGTTTTTACTCCGAGAACAGTTTTAGGTCATTGTTATGGACTCTTTTGTTTTTATTATTGATTTTAATAGTAGAATTTTCGGGGGAATTAATCTCCATTATCTCATACGGACCTGACAATAGCGGTGAGAACTTATTATCTCTGACCCTGCTCTTAAGTAGGACTTTATCGCCTACCATAAAAGATTTTTGGACGGAATTTTTGTCATATTGTAGTTTGCATTTTTCTTTATTGGCCATGGCGATGTCTTTAGCTATTTTGAAACTATGCTGTAGACGCGCTTTTAGCTCGTTTGCATAAAATATATATATACTTATTATAGAATTTCGGCAGTTATTACGTGTTATCGATTATAACAGTTTCCAAATGAAACTTGTTGATTTTTAATCTTGTTTCATTAAGTTTACTATAACGAACTTTTATTTTTAACAGAAATAAGGCACTGCTTCTCGGTAGGTACACCGCTGCCACCAATTTGTTGTGTCGTGCGTGCGTGCCGTGCTCCTGAAGGAGAGCACACCGCCTTTATAATTAAACAAACTCCTTTCTTCTCACTTGATTATTTATTTATTTTTTTCGCAAAATTTCGACTAAGTTTTAATTTCTTATCATTTGTTTTGAGACAAACTTTCAATTTCTTATCACTGGATGAAATTATTTTTGGTACAAATTATATTTTAATTTTTATTCTTCGACCCGAATCACTTGACAAAATTATGTTGGACACTATCTTTACTACCAATTTCAATTTCTTTATCTCCGTACAACTCACGGCGGATTTTTTAAAACGACTCCCCGAGGTTTGGGCAAATTGCACCCAGGTACCCGTGATAGCTTCAAAAGCTCTTTTTTCATTTTTATTGTTTTCTCACGACGTTGAAAAAACGTACGTGAGAAAATGCAAAAGTTTTTTTGATGCGAGCTATATGCATCAATGCAAAACCGTAATCCGATATGCACTTGTGTACGTAGGTAAGTATGCAGTGCATATCGTGAGAATGCCTGATAACAAAATGCAATTTATGCTAAATTGCATTTTGTTATGACATGGAAATGCATTTTTAAATGCATCTTAAATTTTAAACGAATTTAAATGAAATGATTTTTGTTTTTCAGGGTCACTTGTAATGCATCAATATATTGCATAGGGCAATATATTGTTGTATTGACCTTATATGGTTGTGATTTAGGGCATTGGTACCTGAGTCACAACACTCTGCCAAACATCCTAGCCACATCTTCAATGTGGTGGAATGGCCCCGACTGGATACACCAAGATGAGGATCTCTGGCCGCAACAATTACAAGATATACATACTCAACTAGAGCATAAAAAACCGAAGGTTCTCACTATTACTATCGATGAACAAATGGTTTTACTACACAAATACTCTTCATTCCCAAAAACTATAAGAATAACTGCATATTGTATCAGATTTATAAACAGCATGCGTAAAATACAGTCCACTACTCAAATCTTTCAGCTTCTGAGTTAAAAAGAGCAGAACATTGCATAATTAAACTTCTCCAAAAGATCTCCTTTCCCGCTGAAACCTCCCAGTTACACAAAAATTTACCCCTTCCTAAAAAGAGTCGAATTTTGTGTCTCAACCCTATACTCGACTCTGATAACATCCTACGAGTTGGAGGTCGTCTCACAGAATCTCAGCTAAGTTACGACCAACAACATCCCATAATTCTCCCCAATAACCATCACATAACCAACATTCTTATAGACCATATACACCATAACACATTACATGGAGGCACGCAAGTCATATTGAGTACTATAAGAAATCGGTATTGGTTAATAAATGCTCGCAATACAATTAGACATCGTATTCATAAATGTGTTGACTGTTTTCGATTCAATGCCTAGCTCTCAGTTAATGAGTTCACTGCCCGCAGCAAGGGTCACTATATCTCTACCCTTTCAACATGCTGGGGTAGATTACGCAGGTCCGCTTGATATGAAAACATCAACACTAAGAGGAGCGAAATTAACGAAAGCCTATATTTGTCTGTTTGTTTGCTTGGTCACTAAGGCCATACATATAGAACTTGTCTCTGATATGACTACACCAGCCTTTCTGGCCGCTCTTAAAAGATTTGTTGCACGAAGAGGCCTCTGCTCACACATCTACTCAGATCAAGGAACAAATTTCGTAGGAGCGAATCGAGTTTTACAATCAAATTAACGAAAGTCCATCAGAACAATTGAGGTCGAATTGGCCAGCCAATTTGCTAATCAAGGTATAACTTGGCATTTCAACCCTCCTGCAGCACCACACTTTGGTGGATTATGGGAATCAGGTGTAAAATCCACCAAACGCCATCTATACAAAACCATCAAAAACGCAAAACTCACCTATGAAGAGTTGTACACAATGTTGGTTCAAATTGAGGCTTGTTTGAATGCCAGACCTCTCTCTCCTCTGTCCAATGATCGAACAGATTACAATATGCTCACTCCTGGACACTTCCTGACAGGTCGTCATAATCTCACCGTATTAGAACCTCCAAATCTTAATCCTCAACAACATCCTCTCAAGAGATGGCAGCACATCCAATCTCTCTCCCACAATTTTTGGAAACAATGGTCAAGAGATTACTTACACACATTGCACCAACGACATAAATGGCAGACAGAAAAGGAAAACTTACAAATAGGAACTCTCGTTCTAATAAAAGACGATCAGGCTCCCATCGGAAAATGGCCATTGGGTAGAATCATTGATATTCACACTGGTCATAATAATCTAGTTAGAGCAGTTACAATTAAAACCCCAAAAAATATTCTCACCCGTCCAATCTCAAAAATTTGTCATCTCCCCTTCACCAAATCATCCTAATAAATATCAAAAAATCCCCACCAAAGTCTAAGTACTCTCTGGCAGTACAAAAATATCAAAACACCCGTTACATTTGAATATAAACGAGTCCAAAACCCGCCAAAATTTACTTCAGTTTTTATCAGTGACAAGTGCGGTGTTTTCAAATTCGTTTTTTTTCCATTTACCTTTTTCATTTTTTTTAATCATGTCTCCTATGGATGAACTCCTGGAAATTTTCAACTCTGAGTCTTTACACTCAGTGGATGTAGACATCACACCTACACCTCCAGAGCTCTTGGCACCTTTCAAACTAATAAGGCCCATCAGCCCATTCCCGCCAACACCAAAAAAGGCACGCAAACTCCGATCAGCGATCGTACGACCACCACCCGTACATTCCTCGCCTATTAAGAGGAAGGCAAGGCCATTTGAGGCAAGTTTGGCATCGCCTAAAATTAAGAAACTATTTTTGCAGGAACCAGGAAACAGTGGCAGCCTCAATTTCAAACCGAAACCTAGAGAATACCGGCCAGAAGTTCGAACACAAACTCGACCAAGGCTTCCTACAGCAATACGCTCTAAGCCATTAAGCATGCCAGAATTGGACAATAAAACAGGTGTCAACAGATCTAGAACGAATCCCAAGCCAAGGGAATGCTGCCCAATACCTCAAGTCCCAACAACATCACGATCTGCAAAAACGAAACCTGTAGCAACTGCAAGATTACCAAGTCCACCAGGAGATCTTGATGAAGCAACGCCTACCGCAGATAGGTTAATCAATCCTGTTGCATCAACTAGTAGCAACACATCACCTCCAAAAGGAATGCGCATATGAATACTCCAGTTATTCTCGAGAAGGAATTCCAAGAATCTCTATCAAAAGAGCAATCTACCAAAATCAGCGAACGACCACTAAAGAACAACTTTACAGCCACAGCTCAAATCATGGATATCTCTCGAACCCAAGCTCAAAGGCAATCTGTTATTAATGTGGAGACGACTGAAAAACGTAATCTAGGAATTCCGAACGACCTAGCAGGGAAAATAGTCTCTACTCCAATCATACTTAAACTATTAGAAACTACAGAAGTACCTTGGGACAGAGTTAGGAGCAGAACAAGCTTTTTTAAGTGGAGTTTCCCTGGAGATGTCACTCTGAAAATGAAGAAGAAAGGAGAAAAAATACACATCTTTCACCAGAAAAAATGTAAGTTTTTACTGAAAACATTAAATTTGCCTTTTGTGTTTACATAAACAAGTATCGAATATGAAGGAGGTTAGCATTACTGTCCTTCCTATACTGCTTGCTACAATTTTCTTCTTTGAGGCGGGAGGATGTTCAGTCCACCGATGCATTCACGTTCCCTCGATGCTTTCCACTTCTATATTTACACCTTTCTACAAAACAAAAAGCCACAAAGTATTCATTTCCAAAATAAATAATCAAAACAGAATACTTATCTTAAAATTCACAAGTATCCTGTTCCTCACTGAACTTGTTTGCCACTGGATGTTCCACCACAATTCAGCGTCAACCTTGACGCTGTAATTAAAACCTTTAAGTCGGCAGGCTGTTCTCTTCTACTTAAACAATATAAAAATAACAAAAATGGAATAAACACAGATAACCACAAAACCACTGCAGTACACGTACCAGCATGTTTACATATTTGCAATGTCATCAAGTGACATTACTCTAATCAGCTGGCTTCGCCTTCGTCTCAGGCAGAACACATGCAAATGATATAAACGTCGCTAGGGCAACACCGAAAGGCGAGAGCTCATAACTGGATGCGGCGGCTATAAAAGCCGATGAGCCGCAGCAGAAAATCATTCTTGTTTCAGACGCATCTGATTCGGAGAATAATCCGAACGACAAGAATATCATTCCCAACCTCCCAAATAGAAGAATAATTCTATATTTCAGAGAATAATCTGAAAGTCCTATTATTTCCAATATTCCGTCCCACACCTAAGCAGAAGATTAATTCTGCCGCAGAGAATAATCTGCAATCTCCTGCCCACACCTAAGCAGAAGAATAATTCTGCCGCAGAGAATAATCTGCAATATCCTGCCCACACCTAAGCAGAAGAATAATTCTGCCGCAGAGAATAATCTGCTACATCTCCTGCTCATATTTACGCAGAAGAATAATCTGCTGCTCGCATTTACGCAGAAGAATAATTCTGCTGCAGAGAATAATCTGTAATCTTCTTGTTTATAGTAGCATTTTGCTGCCCGTGTGCTTAAAAATAGCACTCTTAAATTTATATAGGAATACTGTTCTCATAGACGATTAAGACTTCTTCTTTGTTCTAGAACTCATTTCTCACAGACGATAAATTCTTCTTCTTCCCTTTTCTAGAATAAGACGAATTAAAGGAGACGGACTACGGAATCGTCACTTGCTATTGAATTTTACTTGAATTTTTAATTTGTTTTGTTTTATTTGAATTTCTTGTTGAATTATATATTGAATTTTATAGTAGTTTGTAGTAAATGAATTGTGATATAATTATAAGCAAAGAAGTATTAATAAAATTTTATATTTGAATTGTTAAATCGACTGAGTTGTCATTTATAAACCGGCATTTCCTCCCAGGTCTGAGACTAGCTCTCACAGGGAGAGACATCAAAACGCGAATGAGGGAGCACACCAATGACTACAAAAGAACAATTAAATTTACAAAAAATGACACAGATATGGAGAAGAATGATCGCAACTATAATACAGCTTGCCTATCCCATGCTATGAAAAAGGGCCATGAATTTGACTATGAGAATCCGAAGATCCTTCACACAGATCACAATTGGAGGAGAAGAAAAAACATCGAAGCACTCTACATACACCTCAATAAACCCCAATCAATCAATTTCAAAATAGACACACAATACATCAACACACAATACAAACATGCACTTGACACATTAAAAACTTATGGTCGCGGCAGATGATCCCCTACTAATCGCTTGAATTAGTAGTACGACGCGTTAGGTCTTAAGATGTCCATCGTTTTGTGTTCTAAATCAATTTCGTTATTTCTTTATTTATTTAATTGTTATTTATTTATCTAATTGTTCCTTTAACGTTTCTCGTGTTGTTCTAATTATGTTGATTACAAAGTGCTTCATGTTCTCTTAGTTTAAGTTTCAAAAATACTGACATAAGGAAATAAAATCCTAATTTTTATATAAAAAATTTTACAAGGTAATGATTATGAGAGAGGTTTTTTATAAAGTGGGCTGTAATGGATATATTGTATATTTTAGCCACTGAAGATGGTCTAAACAAAAGACCGAAATATTGGCCAATGAATTATAAGCTACAAAAATTATGGTGTAGTTTTCATCGTCTATTCTACGAATTCCAGGGTCACTAACTCCATATCATTTTCTTTAGATTTAGATTCACAATATGTAAAAATTTGTTTATATTGTAAAATTTTCCCGATTCACATTTTCACACAATTTTATTTAATTTCTAATTTCCGACTCCACATTCAGGCGAAATTTCCCGACGGTTTTTAGGAAAGAATTTTTCTCGCAGGTGATAAAAAGTTAACTTCACTCGGCGGTTTTAAAAATCGACGTCCCCGAGGTTTGGGCTTGCTGGCCCCAGGTACCCATGATCACTTTTTTAAAAGCTTTTTTCTTTTTGCTTTCTCACGACGATGAAAATATCGTACGTGAGAATATGCGAATTATTTTATGTGCATTCAATTTGCACGACGAAAAATGATATCCGATTACACGGCATGTAGGTAGGTATACCGTGTGAGTGGAGTGCATTACTGATAACGAAATGCAATTTATGCTAAATTGCATTTTGTTGCAGTATGGAAATGCAACTTTAAATGCATTTGAAATTTTAAATGACATTTTAAAATGAAATAATTTTTCATTTTCAGGGTCAATTAATGGTACATCAATATATCGTATTGGACGATATATTGATGTATTGCCCTTATGGTTGTGATTCGGGGCATTGGGCACCTGAGTCACAACAGGAGGGTGGTTTGAAAGGGATAGATTTTCTTTAGGAAAACAGGGTTTAAACATTTCACGATTACTTGAAGACGTAGAATTGCCTTGATCGTTTAGTAAATTATTAATCAACGGACCTTGGGGATGGCTGCGATTGTTGTCAGCATCGCTTTGTCTGTCGATGCCAAGATGTAGATTATCCACCCGATTTTCGATAGTTAGGACAGGCATGGAAAGGTTTTTCTACTGAGGCACGGAAAATCCTTCCTTCCAAGATAGGTACTGGGCTCTCTCTACTTTGCCGATTAGCATCTCTACTCTTCTTTGCAGCATCTCCCTATCATCCTTCAAATGTTCTTCAGCATTTAGTTCAATCCGACGTATCCCCTTCTTTAAAAAAAAAATTCTAGACGCACGGCAAGGACTTCATTGTATGGCGAACCAACCTCCGCGCAATCTTCTTCAAATCCTTGAAGCAATTTTTACACTCTTCTAAGTCTGCGATTGGGTCTATGATTTTATGGGCATTGCGTTAGGATCATTTAAGGTTTCCTCTTTCTTATTCCACCAGCTTCGCCTACCCTCGACAGTATATAGTTCTGAAACGACCTTACGGCAACGCATCTCATAATTTATGTCCATGTCAGCACAGAAACTCGCAATCTGATCAAAAGACATGAAGCCTAAATTTTTTTTTTATAAGTGTGTATTTAACTATTTACCGGCTCATCAACGAAGGACACGCCATAAAACTGATAAAGCTAAGAGAATCTAGAAAAATCTCCGCCACTCTGCATCAAAATAACCACTACTCTCCGTGGTCCAATGATATCGATAAAATAGATCTAGGATTTGCGTTAATATGAAAATAATTTACGCCTTTAGGTAATATCAAAAGAATGCCCTCCCCTAGATTAAACGAAATCAACTACAGATACTAATAATCAACCCGACAAGCCTCCTTCGACACGGGGACACTAATGTCTTATAAATTTTTGACACTTCCTATATATGTATAGAACTTACTTATTCCCAATTAAATGTCTTATGTTTGTGTTATTGATCATTGTTACTTCGATTTTAAAAACATATATGCATTTATTCATCACTGGCACATTTGGTTTCGCTTTCGATTAAGACACTAATCAATATACGTGTTCAAAACCAAAGTGACGTGGAAGTGAGTTTCGCTCACTGTAGCCTAAAATATATAAGATTTAGGATTTAAACTTCAAATTTATAGGGAATATGTATCTATAGTAACCATAGTTTCTGTAATCGCAGTAGGAACTTCACTTCACTTATCGCTACACCGAGGTAATCTCTACAGAAATTCTAGCTACTTAGACGCCTCCAGCTGTTAACGCGGCTTACCTTCGTACTTTATATTATATACACTTCTCTCGTATTAATGATACCGAGGAAGAAATTAACACAAAATAGTTTACAATTACTACTTGTCGCGGTTATGGTATTAAGAAAATTAACCTCTTCACTGATGAAATTTAGGACAACTTTAACCTAACACTTTCCTGTGTGCTGTGTGCCGTGCTCGTAGAGAGCACACAGTTTTTATCGTAAAGAAATAAATTCTTTTTATTTAATCTCTATTTATTCAAACTTTTACCTATTTTTTTCAATACAAAATCTTTTATTCCATCTAAATTTCACTTTAATCAATCTTTTAGTTATATTTTTAATATAAAAATCTTTTATTCAATCTATATTCCACTTTTTCTTAAAATCTTTTATTCAATCTGTATTCCACTTTTTCTTCTAAATTTCACTATTAGTCAAGCAATTATTTTTATTCCGATCATCACTTGGCGAATTTAAAAAAACGACTCCCTGAGGTTTAGGTAAATTGCACCCAGGTACCCATGATCGCTTCAAAAGCTCTTTTTTCTTTTTATTGTTTTCTCACGACGCGACGTTGAAAGAACGTACGTGAGAATATGTAAAAAAGTTTTGATGCAAGCTATATGCATCAATGCAAAACTGTAATCTGATATGCACTTGTGCGCCCGTCTTGAAATATTAATTTTAAGAGGGAGAGAATAATTGTAATAATTGTATGTATGTATGTACATACAATTGGATTTGAAGAATTACATGATATACGTATGTACAGTGCACATATGAAAAGTGAAAAGAAGAAGACACTGTATGTAGGTAAGTGTGCATATCGTGTGGAATGTGTGTCTGATAATAAAATGCAATTTATGCTTAATTGCTTTTTATTATAATATGGGAATGAGTTTTTTAAATGAAGTTTTGAATTGTGAATTGAAATGATTAAAATTATTTTTGCTTTCAGGGTCAAGTTATGATACATCAATATATTGCATAGGACAATATATTGATGTTTTGACCTTATGGTTGTGATTCGGGGCATTGGGCACCTGAGTCACAACACTAGTGTGGTAATGGCGCTCTTATATAGCAAGTAATTACTATGATCTTACTGAACATTGACGCACGCACATAAAACAATGAAGTATTCCACAGTGGTTGGGGATATGTATGATGTTCCATAGAAACAAGACTAAACTATTAGTAATAATTGTGGGCACAATCTAATTCGCAATAAATATTTCCGCATCTACTTTTGTTGTCCTACACCGTAAAATTGCGAAACGGCCTAATTTTTTGTATAATAATTTCTTTTACGGATAGATAATAATAACGCCTGGAAGAACTGAAAGCTTAGCTACCGAAACTCCAAAGTTATTCACTTATAGTACATTGTGATGAAATAAATTAGCCATGATTTTGTTTAAAATGTTGCAAATTTTAGAATGGAATTCCTTATGGTATGTTGACATTTATTTTAAAATGAAAACTTCATTTCTATTTACGTTTAAAATTTTTTTTTTGTGTAGGGATACCTTTCTCTCTACACAAAAAACATTTTTTTTTCCTCTCCATAATTATTAATTATAAAAAGTGAAAAGTGAAATGGGCTCCAAAATAATTAAATAATTTGGTCTCAATCCAACCTAATAAAAAATAGCGTTAAAAAAATGGGTACCTTCTGTTTACCTTGTACTTTTGCTTACGATTACTTTAGTAATTTCCATCACTATTTGTTTCACTGTCGCACTAATCTGCAAGCATTTTAACATCCCTAACACCAATTTTGTAATTTAAGCACTTTACATTAATAGTTTTACCCATCAGAATGAAGCGATATATTCGTTCTATTCTAATCCAGGTATTAAATTCTGCAGTCTATTTAAATGTCGTCTCTGACTCTGGCTAACTTTCAACTTCCACCTGTTAAACAATTGTTTTGCTACGAATTTGTATTACACCTTATGGTACAAATTATATGACCACCAGGGATTTTGTTCAGCGAACCTGAAAGAAACGGAGCAAATTAATTCCAGAAATTAATAACAGATACATAAAAAAAATTACCTCCACTTGGAGTTTCCACAAGATCCCACGAAGATCTACAATAAAATAAAAAGAAAATGAATTAATAACAAAATATATTAATAATTCGAAATAGCTAGTGTTTTTCTAAACATTTATCAACATACAACATAAACACAGTCAAGAGCATGACTTTAGGTATGTATGCCGTGTACACCAACAATTCCATGTAGTTGAGGAATTGTGTAAAAACATATGTAACTTCATGTTTTATGAATTCAAGTCACCATAAAACATTCGATTACACATTTAACTACATAATTATTACGATTATGATAAATAGTTGTGGACAAACAAGATGAAAAATGCCACGAAAGCACTCACCTGACATTTGCCACAAATTTACAAAAATCGTAAACTGCAAGCTAAATCGATACTATAAACACATAATACGCTTATCTGATGTAAAGTTATCCGTGATGATGATGCTGTTACCTGAAAAACACTTTAAAAAATGCAAAATAAAACTTTGTTGGCACCCGCGCGCGATTGTGCCAAACAGCTCAAACTTTATGTCACCGCGACGTTTGACATATCGAAACCGGGTAAGATCGAACCGCGATCTCGATGGCGACGTTCGTTTCGCGATATTTTGCGCGGAAAACGCGATAATCGCGTTTTTTTACAAATGTATTTCCCACAATGTGTGCGAAAGAGACTCACAGTGGGAAAAAGACAAAAACACTACAAATGTCAGAAAAATCTATTACGTCGAGAGGGATACGTACCGAATTAAATTTTATAGCAAATTTCTCAGCAATCATAAAAATTCATTAAAAGCATCGAATTTCTAATTAATCACTACGAGAAAGATGTCAAATTGTAGAGTAGGAAATTGACATTAAGTTTTCGTTATTTTAAGTGAAAATTTTCAATATTTCACTTTATGGACAGCGAAAATGGAACGAATTTTTCTATAAAAAGTAGGTCATTCAGTCTCTCAGTCTTCTATTTTTCAACAGATGTCAAAGGGTTAACAGTGCTTTCGATACAGTGTATTCTATTTGCAATGTGATATCAGTGATCAGTGATATCATTAGATTTTTTTTTTTTAATAAAGTTAGAGTTCATTTGACATAAAGTTAATTTCGGTAATCATATAAAACATACAATTTTTTCTTCGCTTGTAATATTTATTTTCTTTTCTAGTTCAATTTCGATTTTAGTTTCTTTTGGTCAATTTTTTTTTTTTTACAAATTTCAACGAATTCGTCGTAAACAAGTTGCGGTAAACTCAAGGTATTTTGTTTTCTAGATACGTAATTGGTAAAGGGTAACTATTGTCACAGTGTAAAACGCATGCATTTTCATGTCATTTACACTAATAATAATTTCACACAACCAAACTTATCTAGTGTAAAAATATTTTGAGAATGAAAATAATTAATTTTTATTGAGAATTGATAATTATTCTACTTTTATGGTTACGTGATCAATTAGCCAAAATGTGACTTTTTGCCCACACGGGTCAATCTCACACTGCTTGATAATTGGTTACCCTTCGATACCTGCTTAATAAAACACATTTTGTTTTCAGCCATAAAGTATAAGAGAAAATTATAATAAGCGAAAAGGTCAAATTTAAGTTGTACCTAATAGAATTAGTAATAAGGAATTTGAGCAATTAACATATAAGATTTTGAGCAATTAACACATATGATTTTGAGCAATTAACATATAGAATTTTTTGTTTGAAATCTTTTTTTTTTGTTCGAAAAAATTCAATACATATGTAAATTTAATAAGTGAATTGCAATAGGGATAAGTTTCTAGCTTCATTTAGTTTGTAAACAAATTTTAATTCAGAAGTATTCATCGAAAAATAAACTTAGATAAATGAACAATCGAACGATATCTTTCATTTACCACTACTCTAACGCCACCCAAGTGTCATTTGTGCTAATGGAGTGCCCTCTTTCTTTTTCGCAGTTTGATTCGTTAACAGAAGACAGTCGGCGCTGCACAGTGTGACTTATTGGAAGTTACTCTGTAAGTCAACGTACACGCATCAACTTCAAATTGAGCTACATCATCCAGGAGATATTTGCTCTAGCGTAACTTATGGGAAGTTACATTAGGGTGAAATGTATAGTGTATAACAAGCTTGTGATTACTTTTTATTATCAGGTGACAGTTTCTGTTCCATAAGAGGAACGGAGATTTGGAGAGTGTTCAGAAAGTTAACACACATTAGATAACTTTCTTTTGACGTATTTCTACTGTCAGTTGAGTGACAGTACTTTACAAATAGCACACATTACATTTAAGAGATTTATTTATGTCAATTCCCGCGACAACTAAAATATTTCACATCAGTGTCAATTTACTGATAACATTGCACTCTTGATAAGAAGATAAGACTTAGGCTGCTGTCAGGGTGCGTGCGAGAAGCGGAGCCGAGCTGAAAGATGGCCAGTGCGAGAGCTCACGCGAGAAAACTATGCATATACATTTTCATACAAATTCGCGTGATCATGTCAGAGTAGAGGCAAAGCGGAGCTGAAAGCAAAGCTGATTTCAAAGCGCAAAGCGAGAAAGCTGGCTGTGCAGTGTTTTCTCGCGTGAGCGAAGATGGTTTTTTCTTGAAGTTAGTATAGAAATGGCCATACAGGCAAAAATACATTATTTACCGTGTAGGTGATGAAATTCCACATGTTCCCTTCTTTTAATTTTTAATGGATGCGCAGAAAATAAAGTTTTTTTTTGCAAAAAAATAATTGCGAATATTTTACGAACGAAAATATTCCTCGTCGGAAGACTCCATAGTTTTATTTTCCGAATGTCACAACTAAATGTAGTGAAAACTAATTCTGAAACCAAAAAGTACATGTAAAAACATAAGCGCGTCTCGCATTCACTCAGACATCTTCTCGCATTGCTTGTCGCATGAACAAGATCTGCTTTGAGCTCCGCTCCGCTTCTCGCGCGCACCCTGACAGCAGCCTTACTCGATATTGAACTGTCATACCGTTCAAGGTAATTAGACTGAGACTCGGTACAATATGTTTTTTTATAGAAATTTACAGCCACAAAAAAAAAATTCTGTTTTGTTTTTATGATATCTTGCTAATCATGAGGCGGACCGAACGAAATAATCTTGAATGACAATCGGCTGCTTTAATATTCTGATTTTTTAGCTACAGCTGCAACGTGAAGGAGAGAAAAGAAAATATCACAGAGGTAATTCTGTGTCTGCAGTACATTACCAACGAAAACTTATACTCTCGTTATTGAAATGTTTATTTCGAAATTTGTTTTTCGTTTTTATCTTCGTTTTTTTTACGGGAATAACAGATCCCGGTTGAGACCCAAAATGTAGAACCCAGCGCCTAGGGGTGGTCTTGGCTTACACTATTCATTCTGAAAGTTCTAATTAGAGAACAAAACGAGAAGACCAAGTAAACACAGTACGTCGATTCCAATTCTAATATAATTAATTAGCTCATTTCAAAATCCCTTTACATCCGTTTTTTCTTATTCTAGGAGATCCTACAGTAATCCTTCACTTACATTGATAGCTAAATAAAAATAACTTCTAATCCTAAAAGGTTAGTAATTTATGAAGAAAACGTGGGTTTTTATTATTATTATTTTCAAATTTCAAATTTAGTTAAGATTTTAATTTTTAAAATATATTTCCATGTGGATCAACCATTGCCGTTTATCGAAGAAAATCCTCAGAATATACGCAGGCGATTTCCTCGGATTTGCTGTTTTCTTTTCCCTTTTTTGGCTGATACGTCCGCTTCCCACTCGATGGCTGTTAGTTTTCTCGATTCTTTTTCCGACCTTTTCTTCTGGAACTTCTCTTTTATATTTTAAAGAACACTTTCTTTCCTTCTCGCGTCTGACTTCTTACGCTGCTCTTGCCAGAAGAGCAGAACTGGCTCGCTGTAAAAAAAAACCTCCCTATTTCACTCTCTGTCGTTTCGCATTTTTCTAGACCAAGAATTATCATGTTCCCTGTATGTATTCTCATGCTGCTATGCTGTTTTCCATTTGGTAGTCAGTTAAAGGGTCGTTCGATATCCGGGACGTGGCAACGCTTGTTATTTAGTTAAAGTGTAGTTAAATGAAGGTTATTTATTTATTTATTTATATCGTTTATTTATTTATTTATTTATGTCGACAATTTATTTATCTATTTTATCCCAAATGAAGCTTTGTTCCCATAATAAGCATGGAAAATGTTTTGATGGAAGCAATTGTGTAGGTGTTCACGACAGCAGTGTTGGAAGGCGAGTGAAAGATTTGGCTGGAATTATTGTTATATTAGCTACATGTTTAACCTTAACTGCTTCCTTTGATACTAATCCTGTGCCTGTAATCGCCGTCGATTGAGTTTGTAAATTGACTTGCGATACGATGGAAGAAGTGAGAATTGTTGCTTGAGAGCCAGGTTAAATCAAAGCACGTACATAGATAATCTTGTTGGGACCTTCAATTCCTACTTCCGCTATTGCTGGCAGAACTGTATACTTCTTATTTATAAAATGAATATAGATTTTAGTAATAGGGCCTGTATTGGTAACCCTAGTTACTTTATTTCCATTATGAGATTCTTCTTGGCGTGTTGTACAAAAGATGCTATCCGTAGACAGATTTACCCACATCCGCTTTCCGCTGAATGAGCAGAGTCAAACTGACATCTCAAGCGGCAAAATTATCTTGGGACTAGTTTGGGTAGCGGCTCAGCGATTTACCGCTATCGATCAGCCAGCTTGGGGAGATACTTGCCACCCACATCCCTTAATCCTCGTAAACTATGCCAACGATACAAAAAACAGAAAAACAAAAAACTGGTCCCCCTTATCTTTAACTTAACTTTGGACAGACAGACGATCAGACTAAATACCGAAATAAAAAACTGTGTCGACTTCTTGAATCTGTGGCTCCCACAGCGAATTTCGGATCCTTGAATGCAATGTCAATGAAACTATTAAACAGAAAACAAAAATGGAAATTTATGAAACAGAAGGAAAATTTCCCTCTGGGAGCCACGGTATCAAGGAGAAGACTGTCAAAAATTTTTTCTTCTAAATGATTTCTGTATTTACTGTATGTTTACCACAGAATTAAATTGTTTAATGCTATATTAAACTATACCTAAGCATAAAACATAATGAAACTGCTATAAGTTACATGAAGGAGTATTTTCGTTGTTTTAATTTACATTCATTTCATGCAAAGAAAAAAAATTATTTGAATATATGTATGTAGGTATATCAGTGTATAAATATTATTAATTTTAAAATATTGACCTCCTGCGGCAATTATATTTAGATACTATACTTGAAATCAAAGTTTAAAAAATAAGTATAGATATTTATTGTGTCACATTATTGTGGAGCACTTGATTGGAAAATACAGTAAACTTACTCCAGCATACACCGAAGATTTCTCACCAATCTGTTGTGTGTATATAAGAAAACTACTGTCTCATTAGAAAAGAAAATTAAACTGAGTTTATAGTATTTAACTTCCATTATTAATTTAAACTATATAATTTACATAAACCAAAAGTGACTTTACTATAGGACAGTCTACATTTTTCCAAAACCTAACGAAATCAAATTAACAAATCAAGGTAAAATTTCAATGAATTATATATATTTTTTAACTTCTGTTAAAATCAGATTTTGTTTTATTTCACTCAGATCTTTAATTTTAGCGGAAATAAATTTTCATTAAATTTAGTTTTTAGCTTTCTTTGTTTAGAAGTTATGAACTCACAAAATTTCAGATAATATTATACTTAATTGAAAAATGATGATGTTTTTCTATTTCATTTAAATGGTAATATTTTCTTTGCTTCTATAATCGATTACATAATACATAGACTCGAAATCAGACACGATTTCATTAATTTTATAATAGTTTTTCGTTCTCAGAGAAATTTTTTCTCTGAATATAGTTGTGTTAGCTAGTTATTTAATTTTCGGCCCAAATTCTGGGTCGACCTCTTTACGAAATTCCGTATGCGGTTTAATATATCATTGTGCTCAAATTTGACTGCGCCTTGATCGAAAATAAACAATTACTAATAACGCCAAGTTTAAATTGGGAGTGCTAAGCAATTTGCATATAAAAAGCACGCAAATGCAAATGAAATAAAAGTTTTTAATGACATAATATCTCTTTATTTGTTTGGTTGTTGATTATTCAAAACGTTGACAAAGACTACACGGAAAGAAAAATTTTCTAAATTCCAAGAAAATAGAATACCAAAACAAGTGAATAAAGAACGATTCTCGTCCAAGTGATTATTTTCTCAAACTAATTCAATGTCACTTAGAATAAGAAATTATCAATTTACTAAAAATTAGAAATTTTCTCTTTTTACTAGAAAACACGAGTTCTTCAGTTTAGAAATTAAAAGTTACTAATAAGAAAGATTTTCTTGATAAACTGTTTTAATTCGAGAAGAGAATTCTTAATAAAAGAAATTTTTTGTGTTAAAAATTTCTTGAATTGAGAAAGATGTAATGCATATTTTAGAAAATATTTTCCACATTCTAGAAACTAGATGGGCGACTTGGAACATTCAATAATGCACTTTGCAAATATTCATCCATTAAAAATGTGAAGTCGATAGCTTTAAAAACAAGTAACCAACGTTTTAGAAAGACACTAGGGAAATACATGAATTAAGGTATAAATAAAGAAAGCAATAGTAATTTTATTTAACATAAATGCATCCTTTTTTAATAGTTCAAAATTCAATGTTATATACATATATATTTTTTTTTAATTTTAATTATAGAAAGACTAGTATAGAGAAGAAAATTATTACGCTTTGTGCTGAACAGTTTGAACCACCAAGATTATTAGAAAATCAAATTTATTGTACTTTGTTTTTCTACATTAAAGAAAATCATTCATTTTCAACTTAATAATAACAATAATAACTGTCGCCTAATCTTATGCTAAGGTGGATTCAGTTTTTCGGGAGAGGATGAAGGTTTTGTACCTGTACAATCAGCTACTGCCAATTGAAATTCATTGTTTATTTTTTTATGAATTAATGGGATAAATATTTTCACAAATGAATCCCATCCTTTAAGTAAACCATGTGGATTTGAAAAGTTTTCCTCGTAGTCAATGTCGACCTGATAAGATAGAAAGTTATTATAAAAAAATTATATCAGTTGAATTAAAAAAAAACTATGGTAGTATAAGCTGTGTTGTTTTGATTCTATGCGATACACTGCACTGGAGATTGTGAAATCAAATTTTTTAAAAGTACTTATCAAAAGTGAAAAGTTTTCAAAATATCAAAAAAATAATTAAATTTGCATTAGTTAAATCCTTGCAAGTCATCAAAATAAAACATGGAAATTTTTGGATTAAAGGTTTACGTTTGTAGAATTGCAGATATAAATTTTCGAATTTTCTTATATTTAAAAAATCATGCTACCTCTATCACTTTTAATATAATTTTAATTGTAACCTCCAGTGCAATACAGTGTACTACATTTTATCAAAATAGCCCTGATACAAGTATTTGTGATTTAATCAGCATGGTAACAAATTTGTGAAATATATATATATCAAATACATTATCAAATACATGTCCACCAAGTTTTCTAAAATATTGCTTAATAGTATTTATTATAGAACAATTGTGTCAAGTTCAACATGAATCTTACCAATCTATCGCCAAATAACTTTGTGTATGCTGGCCAGGCTTCAAAGATTGATGTGAGTGTTAACTCCGGTAGTTTAAATGAATGCACTCTTAACTTTGATGTTTGCTTCCACTTTATTTCAACAGCTTCCCACGGTTTTTCATAGAATTTAAGCCACTCTTTTGCAGCCTCATAATGCTTATCAGCAATCACTAACACGTTGCTTGGTTCAGATGATTTTAGGTGGCTTATACGGGGTTTCTTTTTTGCTTTCTCCAATGGAAACAAGCCGACCCTTCTGAGATTTGATGCCGTATTTTTGTATTTATGATAAAGCCTTCCCTGTCGTGCTTCGTTTGGTATTTGAAAATAAAAGTCCTGAAAATATTAAACATGATGACTTCTGAATGTGTTAATAATACCACTTATATGTACCTTTCTTTCATTTGGAAATCTTGCAACAATTTGATCAATTATT
This sequence comes from Dioctria linearis, assembly GCA_963930735.1. NCBI lineage: Eukaryota > Metazoa > Arthropoda > Insecta > Diptera > Asilidae > Dioctria > Dioctria linearis. Next base: position 247,348,764 of record OZ005740.1, on the reverse strand, counting down.
TTGAAGTAATCTGAATCTTTCATAAAGCAATTGTTAGATGTACACAGCTTAACTATGTCGTCAACTAGTTTTTCTCTCCCAAAAGATGTAAGGCTTTCATGGTTATCTGTATATATTTTTATTATTGCTTGACCATCACGGGATGACAAATATTCATGGATATCCTATAAATGTTTACAATCTTGGTTCATCATTTTGAAAACTTCATTTGAATTATACATACAAAACCCATAAATGGCAGTGAAGTTAATGCTGAGTTTGGCCCAAAAGACTCCACTGGTAATGAAGATGTACTTGCAATTGGAGTACAAAGAATAACTTTTTTTAAATAAGCCACACGATGTAAAATTGAAAATATCACAGTAGTAATTATGAGATTTAATAATATAAATTTTTTAAAGTACAATAAAAGTATTACTACATTTTCTTTCTGCCATTTTAATAAGCGATATCTAGCTTTTGAAAATAATTTCAAATTATAGGGGAAGATCTTTTCCAAATCTTGTGGAACTAGATATTTTAAGGTTTCGTAGTCAACTGAAAAAGCTAGAAGGTTTAAGTTATCTTATTTTAGGAATTGTGTTTTCTTGAATTTGCGATTCATAACATAAATCTGGGCTTTGAAAAATGTTTTGCTCTTCAGTCATTTTCTTTTTTCTTTCCTCGTAAAAAAAAATAAAAAAACAGATTTAAAAAAAAATTTCAACTGCGCTTGTGCTTGCAATCAAGGTATAATCATAAATATTAACTACACTTTATTCTGAGAATGACATTCAATATATAATAAAGACATAACTGTTCTATGATACCGTAAAGTATACGTCATTGTAATAGATATGACTCCGAACAGCTTCCAGGCACAATAAAATTTATTGATTGCAGATAACACGAAACATTAGAAATATTTTGTAAAGAAATTAAAATTTCAGGGATACGGATAGTACTTAATAAATGCAAATTAATCAAAGCACCTACCAACAAAAATCTATATTTATGATTTAAATTAATGCAACCACCACTGATTTATTTTCATTGAGAAATTTATTTTAATCTCAGTAAAAACCTTTTATTTTCTTTTTCTATTTAAATAATCACTTCACTAAATTTCAGAGCATGTAAAATTTTAGGATTCAAATCACCTCACATAAAGATTAATTATCTTTAGAACTCACGTTTTGTAATTCACTATAAGCACAGTCCATGTAAACTTCACTATCTGAAGATCAGAAACAGACAACACTTCCGATACCGATTGGAATCTGAAATAACAGTAAAATCACACCAAAGTTCTTCTACCATCTCTAGTTGGTTTAGAATTGTCACAGGACCAATCAGATTACTAGTTTTAAAAAATACTTTCTGTATTTTAGAATTATGCACTCGACTTCTTCGAATGTGTACAATGGTATTACTACTATTAAGAATCAATTCCTTTATTTGAGAAACACGCACTAGAGTTTTTTCGCAAGAGCAAAATTTTTACCAGAATTAAGAAATGATTTCTAGAGTTTAGAAAAATACACTCGAACTTCTTGATTTTCTTCTTTTCGTGTTCAAAATGCAAGAGAATTTGTTATTCTTTTAAGAAATGCATCACTTGTTTTTAAGCTTAAACTTCTGGAAACTAGAAAAGTATCATCAATATAGGAAATTGCAAAAAGTTATTATTCTAAAAATCTATTTAATACTTAACTTAAGAAAATTAAGACTAATTTAAGAATATTAAGAGAGCTATCGATAATGACGCGCATTTTTTCTAATAATCACATAGAGTAGAGGTTTTTCTCAGAATAAGTTAGGGTATGTAAAATCAAGAAATATGTACTTACTAGTACCAAGAATTTATTCCCGACAACAAGAATTTATATACTTGGATTGTTCGTTTTGAGAAAATATTAAGATTTACTTTCTAAATTGGCCTGTTTCTGAAAGCAAGTAATTTATTTCTAGTAGTTTAGAAAATCTTTTTTTTTCGTGTATGCATTATTACGGTAATTTAATTGATTATATACAATTCCACCCTTATCACTCAATTTTCATATCAGAATTTGTTTGGGTATTACTCCTTTCATACTCTTTTATATCTTTTATTTTTTCTGATTTGTTTTCTTCTTGTTGCTTTATTGGTTTACGATACCATTCCTCGTCACCTGCAAACGGGCAGTTATGTAGGAAGAAATTAGTACTTGGACGTCTGATCGTCCCATCTTGTAGCCAGCCTATTACAGTTATTTCTCCTCCCTTGACTTCTTAGCATGTTCAAATGGTTTCATGCGCATCTCCCCAAAATTTGAGGGAATTTGTTGACCTCTAGTCAAAGTTAATTCCTTACATCTTTTACCATCTTCAGCAGTCATATGTACTTTCATTAAATCACATCTTCCAACTGAATGCACAATCTTCATATACATCCAACCATTCCAACAGGTACAAAAATGCGTTTCATCCCATATAGAATAAACCAGAAACATTTTTTGTGTTTACCTTTGAAACTGTCTTAACCTGCCTATTGCTAGATTGCCAATGATCAGGTATTAAAAATGAAAATACCTTTATATCTTTTCTTCCAACCACACCTGAATAATAATTTTAAAAATCGGTGTGCATAACCCATACACACACCCACACACACATATTTTCATACAAAATCTGACAAACGAAATTTTTTTTATATGAACTTGATGTGGGAAAATTTGTTGTGAAGATTCTTTGCAAAGCATGTGGGGCTATTTTGTGGCTTTAAAAAATCATAATTTTTCAAATATAGGGGAAACAAAAATTTTTTTTATGAACTATGTGTGAGAAAATTCATTTTTCGGGGTTCTAAAACATTAGATTTCAGGGAGTAATGAAATTTCTGTGTAGGAAGAAAAAAACAAAATGGATTTTACATGCAAAGTCATTTATAGGAATTAGAGATCTTTTTATTTTACTAACTTTAGCTGATAATATTTTTGTATAAAAGCCGTGGTACTTTGGTAGATGGTTTGTAATCATTAGCTGCTCTACCTAGGCAGCGAACCAACCGGCCGTGGTTAGGGGTGTATATCGCAGTCAGCAAGGTTGATCGATAAGATTACTTGATTGGTATATGCCAGTTGATGTTGTAATTTGATTGTTGATCTTGAGGGTTGATTGTTGGTGCGGCTATCCCAGTCGTAAGATTGTTGATGGAGATGTCACCCTTGTTTTGCTGTCTTGTTATTCCTAGGTGGTTGTTTCGATTGTAAAGTTGTCGAGTCGTCCGACAATTAACTCTAATCTTGATCTCCAAAATTTCCTGTAGAAACGTTTATTCAAACAGATTATTATTGACTTTGGTTCTCTTTATTTATTTGGTATAAATTGAGAATTATATTGGTATGTCAGCAAGACCAAATATATAAGTGTACAATTGATAAATTCTTTATTAGAATAAATTTGAGACACAATCTTATAGATTTAACACAACGTCATACTCTGATGGCGAGAACAACTCTTTTTAAATAAAATGATAACTCGTAATTCTCTACTAATTAATGTGTCTCGAGCAAATAGTAATTCTAGAATGACTGGCAAAAGCAGTTCTTTTTTTTCTTTTAAAATCTAAGCCTACTATATTGCTGATGCCTTGTGAAATCTTCTCCGTGATTTTTGAATTAATTTCGGCAAACAAAGCTATCAAATGTCCGGAGCGAAAATTAAAATGCGCGGTGCAGTCACGACTTCAATTCAACGATCTAAATTTACTGTCGTCGCCACAGTACTTTGATAAAATTGTCAAAAGAATTTGAAATTGGAAAACGAAAAGCGGTGTTCAAAAATCTTTTTCCAAATTTAAACGGGAATAATGGGACCTAAATAGTAAGTAATACATATATGTACATATATAAATACATTATAATATACACACACATATATAATTAAACTTTTAACGCTTTTTTAATTTTCAGCAATTCTCTGCAAACGCTAGTAATTGTGAAGGAGGAACTCCGGTGAACCATTGGGAAGATCGTGGATGACGAGACCCTTCAATGCGAGGACACGGAGTGCATCCTAATCAATTTGGGGTAAATTATCGATTCACTCCGTGTGTCGGGGTTGGAGGAGGATCATGCTTTCGAGGAGTTAATGAACTTACAGGACGTGCTATAATATGGTTATATTAATGTTAATAAAAATGATATATTATTTTTTAATTTATGTAAAAAAATGATACAAAATATTATATTAGTAATAAATGCTTACGAGTTTTAGTTATAGTTCTATCTTTATGCATTTTCGTTCCCACCATGCACTTTTTCAACGAATCTCTACAAATCCGTTCAATAAACTTTGACAAACATCCGGCAGTTAGCGAAATGATTTCCACACAGTTTGCGCATGTAGGTAATAAAAAAAAATGTGTATTCTTTTTTTTTAAATATTATACAATATTATTATTATTATAAATAAAAAATACAAACTAAAAATTAAAGCTGTTTGTGTTCTGTTTTTATTATAAAAATTCTACGTTGTACATCATACTCATATTTTTCATAATCTTCTCCTTCTATAAAATGATAAACTCCATTTTTTCTATAGCATCCTCTGCACAAAAGTAAAAATACTTAATCCTAGGTAATGGATCGTTAATTAAATTATATTCTGTCTTAGAAAAGAATCCATATTTAAATCGATCTCGGAGACTGAACTCTAAAAGATCAGTTTCATTTTTCACACACGTATCAATTCTATTCATCTGCGTCCGAATGATGTTCGGCATTGGTATATTTACTTGATACACCTGTTACTCCAAAATTCCTGTACACACTTTTGGTCTAAGTTGATACATAAACGAATCTCAAGTAACTTGATGGCGCAGGTATTCTTATACTGCCTCTTCCCAGTATAGAGAGTTGTTCCAGGCTTTTAAAGCCAAGTACTTTAAGTTGAACGGAGACATTAGACAAATCGATGGCATATGAACATGACAATTTTTCATTGAAGGAGGAAATAAAGAAAAAGCAGCCCATGATATTGTTCCTACAAGTGCCAAATCCAGTAATTCCGAGATAGAACCGCTAGATTATGCCTCTGATTCAGCAGAACACACTTCAACTCCAGAATCCGTATCCATATCCCACTCCTCCTCATCACTCGTCCCAGGTGGAGTTTCATCCCCCATATTAGTAAAGCTAAGAAAATTAAAAAAATAAAATTTCTATCAACCCTACCGCAATAAATATTAATATTATTTGCTTTTATACCATAATTGATGCTAAACATCTTCTAACAATTATGCGCATGAACTTCTCACCACAGTTTCCCACACATCCGGTGGTCCCTTTGTGCCCACTTAAATGCCCCCGCGTAAATGCATGCCAGCCATCTGAACTTCTAACCGCAAATTTTACGGCGGCCTCTTTGTACTTCAAAGAAGCCGCGCACATTTAATTCACTTAATATTTTCCCACAGATTTTCTACTGTGCATCTAACCGCAAATTTTACACTTACTGGCGGCCCGTTTGTACTTCAAAGAAGCCGACCGGCGACCCCCTTTGTACCGCACACACGCACACATACACACACACACACACACACACACACACACACACACACACACACACACACACACACACACACACACACACACACACACACACACACACACACACACACACACACACACACACACACACACACACACACACACACACACACACACACACACACACACACACACACACACACACACACACACACACACACACACACACACACACACACACACACACACACACACACACACACACACACACACACACACACACACACACACACTGCATGCCAACCATCTGAACTTACTTCTAACCGTAAAATTTACCACCCACCCAACCACCCACTCCATGTCAATAAGTACACATGCACTTGATCCAGAACCCGCGTTGTTTACCTACTGTTGAATACTTTTGAATTGCGGTTGATCTGAGTTTTCATTCGGGGTGCTTAGACTTCCTCTTATCTTTATTTTTCTTTTGTTTGAAACATTTTCACCTGTGTTTTTTCCTCTTTTTCTCTACGTTTCTCGACAGCTTTTGGAGAAAATTCACTTTATTTTAGAGATTTTTCGGAATATTGGAATGGAGATTCTGCTTCTAAGAAACTGCTACACGAAGCAGTTATTTGATCAAATTTTTCATTGAAATCTTCAGCCTGGATTTTAGAGTCTACCGGGTGCTGACGTCTCCATAAGCGTTTTCGCAAGTCCTCTCTTTCTGAGTCGCTGTTTGTAAATTTTGAATAAAAGGATTCTTTCTTTCGCGCCATTTGAGCTTGTGAAATTTTACTTTACTAATGTTGCAATAATATCTTTAACTCCAGTTTTTGTCTGATCCCAGTGATCTTCTGGCTTATTTTCCCCCTTTTTAATGATCTTGTTTATCTTAGAATTTGGGGTCCAATGAGGTACTGCATCCTTAATCCATGTAGATGCTATAGCGCAAAACATTCTTTGGTTGTTTTCAGATGTCTTCACTATTGAAAACATCTCGACTAAAACGTACCTTAACTAATATTAAATAGTATGGAATATTTTTCTTTGCTATCCTCAATGCGATAAGTGGTTTGACTATTTTATAGCCAATACTGTGCAAGAAGTGTCGTCGAACTATTTTGTCAGTGGGATTCTTCAACTGGTGTAGTACTAAGGCGTTTATTCCGCATATATTTAGCAGGTCATAGAACAGTGTGAGTAGCAATCGTCGACTGTTGCGGGAGGCGTCATACTGGCGAATCATTTTATCCAAAATATCCACGCCACACTTAGTATGATTATAGAATGTTATAATTTCAGGTTTTTGTGTGTCACCGATTTCAGTATCGATCCTATTGTTATTGTGCAACGTGGATAATAGCAAAACACCACTGGTCTTCTTTGGAACATAGCTTACTAAGGTGCAACCTTTTTGGAAGCCAAATAAAGAACTGTTAATCTCTCGTCCTGCGGTACTCTTGAAATGTGGCGGTATTTCAGGTTTGTTACTTTTCAAGGTACCGACAATTGTAATTTTTTTTTAACAACTCCTGGCTAACTGGATAACTGGTAAACCAATTGTCCATAATGTAACCACTAATGGCAATTGAATTGTAAACAAACAAACCGTAATTTGAAAATGTTAAATTTTTTTGCCACCGCTGTTTATTTTTATAACTATTTCACTCTTATCTTATTTAAAACATTATAATTTATTAGTAAAACAATTAAACTTGCTTGAAAAATGCTTTCCTACGGCAATAATGCCGGTTGCTTCTGCAGCATAGCACAGCGCATTTCATCACGATATCAATTATATAACATCTCTTCCACAAAACAATTTTTCACTATTATTTTCGATACTCCACCAACCATATGCGTCATTTTCCAAGAAAGTCGCTAATAAAACAATTTAAAAACAGAACTTTTTAACTATGATCCGGAGCAAAAATTCGTATGCTAAAAAACGATAGATTTACGTCGAAAATATGTTGATGTTTCAATGAAACCAATTTATAACTATTCTAACCATTCCGTAACGTTTTTTTAACGTTTGGTGCTATTTGGGTTCCTGCATGAATTCTTCGGATCACGATCCTCTGTCAGTCGTACGCTTGAAGTCACGAACCATTCTAAAAAGAAAAGATATGAAAAGCACACAAATAAAAAAACACTAACCAATTTCATGCAACCTTGTTACCTTTATTTCTGAAGAAGAAATGATGTTTCACTGTTTAGGAAACATGTCTCAAACCAGCATATATTGACCTAAAAGCAATAATTCCAATTGCAAAATCTCTTAACAGTTTCCGCTTAGTATGTAGTTATTTAAATTAATCAATTGTATTGAGCAATTGATTGTTGAAAAGCAAATTATCGATATAGGCATAATTCACAGTTCATTACTCGCTGCCCATTAATAAATGTAATTATTGCTTAGTATGTAGTTCTCAAAATATATATAAATCGATATATTGTAAGAACATTTGCAGTGATAATAAAGTTTTCCTACAGTCACTAACAAGTTCATTCTACGTCCCATCCGTAGCCTATCCTATCCAAGTTATTATCGCGCGCCCCCACCAGTGCTAAGCGCAAGTAGTATACCTAATACCTATCCAAATCAGTCCGCTCATCTACCATTGAGCTATGCATGGTCCTTCGAGCCTATTAAAATACAAAAGTAAATATAAAGAACCGCCCGAGTTCTTAAAAGAAAACTAGGTAAAAAAAAAAATAGACAACAGAAGCAGTGTAATATCGTCTTACAAAACAATATTCAACTCCAAATTCACCTACCACAATGGAAAAACTCGGTTCACAGCAACACAGCAACACAGCAAACTGGTACCGCCATATGCGATCAACTAGAAATAATAAGAAAAGAGCCCATTGATAGGAGGACAGAGAATTTCATAAAAAAGAAAGAAGATACGATTAACAACCTCTGGGAGACATTCAGCCAAAAACATCAAGAGATCGTCGCATTAAATTGCCCAGAGCACGAGTACTTCACCAAAAGTACCAGCAAGTGGAGAGGGCAAAACAAAAAGCAATTGATAAGCTCAGCGCCTACGCTGCCGCTTTAAGTGGGTCATCAAATTTCACAACACCAAAGGTGACTACCGATACGTCAGAGAATGGGGCAAATACCGAAGATAATATAAAAAATTTTGATGAGAAGGTAAATTCGCTACGTTGCAAAAAGGAAAAAATTCGCATTGACTCTTTTCGTAAACAATTACAACAAATAAATGTGGATGACGAAATGAGTAATAATACCATAGAATTTTATTGCAAAACGCTAACCGAAGATTGGAGATATTTGGAATCCCTACATGATGAAACTCTGATGTATCATGAAGACACCGATGACGAGCCATACAGGAATAACGAATTTGATGAACTAAGGAGCACTTATATGAAAATAGTTATTGAATTTCAAGAGAAGAAAACAACAAATATAACCAACGCAGCTGAAAACGATGTACGCCTCCCACGTCTAAGCATTCCTATATTTGAAGGAAAATACGAAACTTGGACTGCATTTCACGACATATTCATGAGACTAATTCACTGCAACAAAAGATTGGCAAATGTCGAGAAAATGCAATATTTAAAAACAAACCTAAAAGGCGAAGCAGGCAAGCTCTTGAATCACTTGGAAATCTCTGACAACAATTATACGATGGCTTGGGAGATTGCTATAAGTCCACATTCAAACATTACTTACATTACCCAAATTAGAAGTGGAATCATCTAACGGGCTTAAGAGAATTCATGACACAATGAAGGAGTGTTTGCATGGAATAACGAATCTCGGGGTGGACACTACAAGTTGGGCTCCAATAATAATACATCTTATGCTACAAAAGTTCGTTTATGAGACGTTGAAGTTATATGAGCAATCCCATGCAAGTGCAAAAGAGATTCCATCATATGAAGTATTTTACACATTCCTCACAAGAAGATTCCAATCTTTAGAAGCCATAGGTGAGAATAAGAATCGTAGTCATCATTCCCAAAGGTAACAATTCAAGCACTCTGAGAGTCCTAGATCTCCTATTGTACGCAACTACTTAACAACAGCCGATCAGAAATGTCGTTATTGCCAAAAGATGCACATAATCTACAATTGCGCAGAATTCCTATCCCTGGATGCCCAACAACGCAATGAGGCCATAAGACGAAACAATTTATGCCGAAATTGCATCAACCATTCCACGGACGAGAAATGTAGAAGCCGCCGTCATTGCAGTATATGCCAACAGCCACACCATACACTTCTCCATCAACCATTAAATCACTCTGGCAAGCCAAGACAGTTACATTTACAAAATACACTGGCAGAGCAAGGAAATGAAGTGCTATTAGCTACAGCCCTGATTAAGGCAACCTCATCCAACGGGAAACAAGAACTGCTTCGCATATTAATCGATACAGGTTCCCAAGCATCGTTTATCACAGAAGAGGCCGTTCAAATGCTATCATTGCCCAGAACAGAAACTCATGTCAAGTTATCCGGGTTAGGAGCCACAGAAGCGCCAACAGCTTTAGGAAAGGTAGACGTTCAACTTCAGCCACGATTTTCATCAGTTTTCCAGATCAACGTCGAGGCACTCATACTACCAAAACTGACAAAGCAACTACCAAGTACTATTTCTACCGTTTCCATACCATGGAAAAATTGTTTACTTGCAGATCCAACCTTCAATCAACCTGGACCTATAGACATGATAATAGGATCTGACTCGTACACCACCATTGTGCTGAATGGAATCCGAAAATCAAATAAAAATATATTAGCACAAAACACGGAATTCGGATGGATAATCTCCGGCAAGATACCACATACGCAAGAACAAGTCAGACTAGTAGCCATGATATGCCAAACGGATGTAGATGACCAATTAAAACGTTTCTGGGAAATTGAAGAAACGCCAACCGAGTCCAGCACCAAATCAGACGATGATACATGTGAGCAACACTATCGAAAAACTCATGTTCGCAATGCAGATGGGCGATATACTGTTCAAATTCCATTTAAGGAATTATCGAAACCGCTAGGAGAATACAGAAAACAGGCATTGGCCCGGCTGATCCAAACCGAAAAGAAGTTCTACTCGAATAAATATATAGAAGAAGAATACAAAAAATTCATGGCAGAATACATATATTTAAAGCATATGAAGTTGGTCAAAAATCCAAAAGAGACATCAGAAGATGCGCACTATCTTCCCCACCAAGCAGTGCTAAAGACTGATAGCACTACCACCAAATTACGTGTTGTATTTGATGCATCTGCGAAAACCTCTACAGGTATTAGCCGGTTTGCCGGACCTCGGTTGCAGCCGGACCTATATCAGATACTTCTCCGTTGGCGAAAGCATCGATACGTTTTCTCAGCTGACATCGAGAAAATGTATCGCCAGATTAAATTAGCGGAAGCAGATCAAAATTATCATAGAATACTTTGGAGATTCAATCCGAATGAACCTGTGATGGAATATAAATTAACAACCGTGACTTATGGAACAACATCTGCTCCCTTTCTGGCAGTTCGGACCATACAACAACTAGCCAGCGACGAGAAAGATAACTACCCTCAAGCCAGTAAGAGTGTGTTTAGAGACTTTTACGTGGATGATGTGATGTCTGGAGGCAATACTTTGGAAGATACTAAACTACTTCAAACCGCACTTATAAGTCTACTAAAGGCTGGTGGTTTTAAATTAAGGAAGTGGACAAGTAACCACCAACAAATTTTAAAAACAATACCGGAGGATATACGAGAAAAAGGAATTTTGACAATCTCCGAAGACAAAACAATCAAAACTCTTGGCATTCATTGGAATCCAACATCGGACACTTTTCATTTCAAGGTGAATGCCAGCATATCAAGCGAAATATTAACCAAAAGACTGATGCTATCAAAGATAGCTCAGATCTTTGATCCACTTGGATGGATTACGCCAGTCACATTACGTGCAAAACTTATGATCCAAGAGTTATGGAAATCAGGCATATCCTGGGACGAAGTTCCTCCTCCAAAAATAATGTCTGAATGGCTAAATTACCAACAAAAATGACGAAATTGGAAGAATTAAAAATCCAACTATGGATAAATTACGATCCAAATCTTGAAAAAATAGAACTACATGAATTCAGTGATGCATCTAAACACGCCTATGCTGCAGCCATCTACTGTAAATCAATAACAACAGCCGGAAAATCCACAATTCAACTACTTACAGCAAAATCTAAGGTAGCCCCAGTTAAATCAAAATTAACAATCCCACGTTTGGAACTGTGCGGTGCGGAATTATTAAGCAGATCAATGGAACAATCCATAAAAACCTTAGAGCTAATAAACCCGACGATATACCTTTGGTCAGATTCTATGATAACCATTGCTAGAATCAAAGGAACTACCAAGAAACAAACGAATTTTGAGGCAACCAGGATTGAAAAGATTCGAGCAACAAGTAGTCCAGATCAATGGAACTATGTCAAAACAGATGATAATCCAGCAGACTGCGCATCACGAGGAGTCAATCCAGACCAAATTAAGGAACACAAGCTCTGGTGGAGCGGACCCTCGTGGCTTAAATTAAATAAAGAATGCTGGCCAAATCCAGCAATCCAAATAGTTGATAACTCCGAAGACTTACTCGAAAAGAACATCACGGTGGTAACAAGTATAGTATCGCCAAACATCCCCCTTTGCAAATTCTCGTCATTAAAGAAATGCATCAGAGTAATTGCCTACTGCAAACGCTTTATCGACAGATGCAGAAATATCAATATCATGGCGGGTAAGAATCCTTCAAGCCAGGAGCTTGAAAGGGTCCACGATATTATAATTGGTTATATTCAACGTATAGGCTTCGCAGAAGAAATTCAAAGGTTACGACAAAAGAAAGCAGTATCAGCAAAAAGCAAATTACTACCGCTAAACCCATTTATTGACGAAAAAGGCATATTACGGGTTGGTGGACGCTTGGAGTATTCAATACTTCCTTACGAAGAGCGTCATCCAGCAATTCTACCACATCAATCCCACCTCACACAACTTATCATACAAGATGCCCACCTCAAGACATTGCATGGAGGAAATCAGTCAACACAAGCCTACTTACGTCGAAGGTATTGGATAACGAATTCTCGCAGTCTTATAAAAAAGTTCATCCACAACTGCAAGATCTGTTTCCGTGCTAAGGCACAAACGAGTCAACAGATTATGGGAAATCTACCGTCACCACGAGTAATACCATCACCACCGTTCACGCACACAGGCGTGGATTATGCTGGACCTATACAACTGAAAGCCTCAAAGGTTGCAAGAACGAAGCTATACAAGGGATATATAGCATTATTCGTGTGCCTATCCACCAAAGCCGTAACGAGTGACGCATTCATAGCAGCTTTCAAGAGATTTACGGCTAGAAGAGGTCACTGCAAACACATATATAGTGACTGTGGCACTAACTTCATTGGTGCTCAGAAAATACTTGAAAAAGACGTACATCTAGCTATTCAAATGTCCACACAGGAAGTAGCAGATTTAATTGCATCCGACGGGACACAATGGCACTTCAACCCACCATCTGCACCTCATATGGGTGGACTGTGGGAGGCTGGAATAAAATCCATAAAGTACCACTTAAAACGAATAGTGGGAGATGTAGCACTTACGTTCGAAGAATTAACAACAACCTTAAACCAAATTGAAGCAAGCCTCAACTCACGACCACTCTGCCCCCTAAGTAATGATCCATCAGATTGCAACGCTCTAACCCCTGGTCACTTCGTAATGGGGAGGGCACCAATAAGTCCACCCCATGTAACAAATGAAGAAAAAACGCATAGTTGTCTCACAAGATGGAAGATGGTAAACAAGCTTAGTGATGACTTTTGGAAAATTTGGTCAAGTGAATATTTATCCAGACTTCAGCAGAGACCAAAATGGAGAAAGGAAGAAATCAACTACAATATTGGTGAATTGATACTGGTGAAAAACGAAAATTTACCTACTTCAAAATGGAGATTGGCAAGAATAACAGCAGTACATCCTGGAAAAGACGATAAAACACGGGTAGTAACATTGCGTTGTGGAAACAATACAATATTGAAACGACCAATAGCAAAACTGTGCCGATTACCGATGGAAGATAGTATGAATGAGGAACTATCAAAATTAAAAGAACATACCCAACTTAACGACATAATCACGCACTCAATTCAAATTGACAATAAACTTGTCGCAACAAGTGATAAATCACCGAAGAAAACGGAAGCAAGTAAAAGGAAGCTGTCCGATCCACCTCCTGTCGAACAAATTGAAAAGAAAAAATATATACAAGATGCTGAACAAGCAAAACAACTTGGAAAGAAGAGATATATACAGGAGATTGAACAAGCAATTCTCCAAAGAAGTCTAAAAAGCCATAAGAAAGTTCGAATCCGCCCAGTCAGCGGATACAGCAATCTAGTACCGTTAGAAAAGCAACAGTTAGCCAGGGAAAAATATGAAGCACTGAAGTCATCATTAAGAGCCGAGCATGATCAAGCTACTACTAAAAAACAGGGAAAACCGCCATCATTCTGGAATTCAACTATGACTTGCCTAAGTCTTCTCTGTGTAATATCTTTAGGGAACTGCGCATATACCATGACTCATCCACAACCAGGATTATACATCGAAGACATCGGAGACGCAAGACTTCGTCGTGGAACGCTACAAGTTGAACTGACGTTACCACTCAGTACAACAGCAGACAGTTATCGAGTCAAAAATACGATCAGGCAAATGCAAACGGTTTGCGATGCGTCGTTGAAGGTATCCGAGGAAATACATTGCGAAGAATTGTTCCATCATTTGAAGATTCAGGGGCAATACCTCCTGCAAGTGTCGTGTTCCTAGGTAATCAAACACTTCATTCTCAACAAATTCACTACATTTATTTAATTCACTGATATCACTAACTTAACTTTAACTTAATCTAACTATTAGCGCCGACCCATCGCTGTTTAATTGTAACCCGAACTGACCACACCACATTCAGTTGCGCACCTCGAAAACTTGCACACGGAAATCGGAAGTAGAACATGACCCTCAAGATAATGTAATTATGATGCGATAATATTATACAACCGATGACGAAAACTACTGGCCAATGTCACTGATAGCAAGCAGCTGTGCTGTTGTAAACAAAACGGGCAATGACCGTACTCTATGCGAAGTAGCATGTTTAGTCACTGCCGCTGTAATGTAAACAATCAGCACATTATTTAGCAATAAGCGGATACCTTACTGTGCGAAGTAATGTGTTCCGCTATTGCTTGCTACTTTACACCTGCCATGCTCTTGCTTCCGTGTACCAGCAGACTGGGCCACAACATCCCTCCCCCCTGGAAAAAACTAGTTCCCAGAGGAACTAGGTCCGGTGTGTTCATTTAGGGTATCCAATCAAAGGCTGTTGGACTTACAATTTTTTAAATTAAATTAAATTAAATTTATACCTTAATAAAATTATAGCTTGCCTGACAATTTTGTTTTTTGTCTTTACATATTTTTGTTTTTTTTTTGTTTTTACAATTACAACTCTTTCTCTTAGACTATATACACGTACTTTAAATATTTTTTTTATTAAATTTTTTTTTTGTTTATATACATTCATTATCACTTCATTTCTGTTCATCTTTTTTTTTTACAAACGCCTCTATGTAATACATGTCTTATATTCCTTGTAACGAATTTTATTTATTTATTTTTAATTATTTACATTTTTCTTTGTTGAAGTTCTTACACAATATAAATTTTTCCTTTTAAACCCATTTTCATCATATAATTTACTACGTTTCAGTTTCTTTCTTTCTCAACCTTAGTTTCTTAATTCATCCATCCTATTGTTAGTGCATTCATATCTTCCTATAACAAAATATTGATCACAGTTTTTATTTCCATACATAATATATACAAGATATTCTTTCATTAATTCTTGTGACATTTTTATCGTCTCTAATTTTATGCTTTACAATTATTATTTCTATCTTATACTACCTCTAATCTTCACAATTATTGTTTAAATTTTATACCACCTCTAATTTATTTTTCCAAACTACAGATTTCCAGAAGCTAACTATTTACCAAAATATCTACTGTCTATTTCCCTAACACTGACTTCTCCAGCTGTACGAGCAGGTTTTTAACGGCAGTGGGCTCGTGGGGTTGTATGCACTATTACCTCGATGCCATTCGGATCCTTTGTTCTCAAGGTGTTACTCCAGTTTCGTAGTTTGGGTGTTCCTGGTTGATCTCAGAACGAACGGTCACGTAGGTGTGTACGAGTGCCTACTGGTGAATGGCTATGGTTCCATCCCACAGATAGACCTTAATTGCTGTCCTATTCGCTTATGGGACTGCTCTCTTCGGAAGTTTTGGAAGGTGTCTCCAATAGGGAGATTCCGGGTAAAGTAAACTGGCGGGTTATGCTGTTGCGCTTTTTACATATAATGCTCATTGTTTACTTTAACCGTGCTGAACGTCTTCACATGCCTTTGTGCACTCTGATGATCTTTGACTTCTATTTTTGTACCATTTCAATATGCATGATGGAGTTCTCCCAATTATATGTATTGGGAGTCCACCCATACATAAAAAAGATACACTTTCTCTATTTACATTGAAAGTCTTGTAACGTTTTTTTTTAAACTGCGTAGGATACTTGTTTTTTTAGCTTACTTTTTTTTTTAACTTATTCGACTATCTGTCTTAAATTTGTGAAGGTTATATCACCCTTATTTTCAACCTCATCTTTGACAAACAGTGAGACCTTGCAGATAATTCAAATGATTTCCATTTGATTCGCTATGTTTTTCGTTACTTAAACGTCTTCTAAACTCTCAGACACTTCAGAGTTGTGTATATCTGAGGGCTGATGAGTGCGAAATGCCTTTCTCTCAGTCATTCAATGTTTAGTTTTATACTTTCTTTTGTTTTTTAAACTTCTTCAGTACTTTTCTTATTTTCAAATCAATTTTCACCGTTTGTCAATGTATGTAATTAGGAAAATTGTCGACGATGAAAGCTCCTTATTTTCATACCCACAGTATTGGTCTGATGATCAAATTGGTGGTTCCGGAACTGATAAAATCGCCAATTCTGCTTACGCATTGAGGTTGTTTTACTCTGCTGATATTCTCTACTTGCAATTAGTTTTTCAATCTAGTACTTATTTACGTATATAATTATATATTTATATATATATATATATATTTTTTTTACACTAGTACACATTTATTACATATTTTTTACATTTACACTTTCAAACCTGAATATTCTTCTAACGTATTTAATCTGCCTTATATATTTTTTTTCGAATGATTTCTAACAAATTTGTTTGCACGTATGAGATATTTTTCCCCAATTTAACTTTCTCTCTGTTTTTTTTTTTTACTTTGTCACCTTTTTTTTATATTATATTTTTTCTTCTCTTTAATAATTATATATATATATTTATATTGTTTATATTTTTTATAGAAACTTCTCTTAAATTTCTAATTCTTCTTTTTTTTCATAAATCTCAATTTTTAACATTATATATTTCTCTTTATTTTCTTTAGTCTTTTGTTTTTATCTTTCTATTTCAATCTTGCTCATAATTTTGTCAAGTAATATTTTCTCAGTTTTTTTACGTTTTTATCTATAAATTTACCTTACTGATTGGTTCCAGTTCTCAGTTTTTTTACGTTTTTATCTATAAATTTACCTTACTGATTGGTTCCAAGTCCAACGGAATAGATACAGAGTCACGTTTATACCTCCTTCCATATTCTTTCTCGCCACAGACTCATCAAACTGAGCTCATCAAATTTCTTCTGAAATTAGAGGGAATTTGTTGGAAATTTCTTTGGTTAAGTCCCCCCAATCCTGGGTCATAACCGTTACTTACCATGTACATACCGTTGCGGTTTGAAGTAAAATTTTTCCTCTCGGTTCTATTACGAATCGGTGCTACCGTATCTGTTTGATAAATATATTTTGGTAACTTTAACTTACCCCTACGTGGCATCCTCTGAGATCGCCGTTGTTGCAAATGAAAGTTGTAATTACCCTTATGGCTTCTGCATTAGCAATTCTCACGAATTCACGTCCATTCTTCCGACTATTTGCGCTGTGTACGTTATATCTGTGTTGTCTGGTCAACCGTACGCTTAATTCCTCGGTTATTGGCTCCAATATAAGTACTCTTTTATCTGCATGTCGCGAAGTTTTGTCGACATTAAGTGACGTATTTTTTAATTCAGATTGTCGGTTATAAACGCCTGATGCCATGTTTTCTGTCGTGTTGACCTTCTTCTTCTCAATCCTGGCCGGAAATGGATTTCCTTGACTGCTGTGGGTCCGACTTGTGCACAAGCTGCGAAATTTTCACAAGAATCACTTTCTCCCATGCCTTTGCTGGCGTCTTGTATCCACAGCTACATATTTATGCAGTCGATGATAGCTCTCCTACCGAGAAAATCCATTCCGAGTATACCGTCGGCTGGAA
Source organism: Dioctria linearis (assembly GCA_963930735.1). NCBI lineage: Eukaryota > Metazoa > Arthropoda > Insecta > Diptera > Asilidae > Dioctria > Dioctria linearis. The sequence continues at coordinate 247,330,715 of OZ005740.1, read as the reverse complement.
TTGAGTCCGTATCACTAATGGCGTTAAATTTGCAGGCATGCTGGCTGTTGTCTATCTGCAATTTTGCCTCGCAAGTGCCAATGGAGCTCCTAGCGGATCCGAACAGTCCTCCAATTCTAATTTTCTGATGTTTCTGTATGGGCGTATTCCTCTTCATCCTATTAACTTTAATTATGCTACATGAAGATCCAGTATCTATTAAAAGCCTAAACTTACCTTGTAATGCTATATCCGATGGAACCGTGATGATAAACTTATTCTGGGAATTTAATTTTTCACTGGCCTTTTCTGCTAAGTATTTCTTCAGGCAGTTCGCTGTATAGTGATCCCGTGTTCGGCAAAATTGACAGTAAAGCCCTTCCCCTCCTGGATGGGTTCTTCCAACAATGCCTTCTTTAATGTCTGCGACTCTGACGACATGATGTATTCGGCAGTTGGACGTTTCGTGCCCATATTGCTGGCATTCTGCACAGAAGGGTTGCTTGTGACACTCTCTCGCGAAATGTCCCTGCTGGCCGCACTTGAAGCAATGGCTGAGTCTGTGTCCATATGCGTTTCTAGGATATCCTCTGTACGATTCTGTGTAAATCTGCTTTAACGAAGAGAAAGGTTTTTTCTGAGGTGCAGGTACATCTCCGTTAAAGTAGTCGCTTTTCCCTCCTTCCTGTGAAAAACCTTTAATGTTTGGTACCCTGAGTTGAAGTCTTATCGCATCCTTTTCGTAGAATTCAGCTTCTGCTTGCACCGCCTTTAATGAATCAAACTTTTGTCCTGTTAGGCGAGTCCGAATAGCCTGATTCCATACTCCAGCTTTAAATGTGGCTATCGCATCCGCTTCCAACTCCGCCAGTAATCCTTCATCTTTACCTGGGTACTTTGCAGAAACAGCACTTTTAATCTGATCCAACAGTTCCTTCATTTTGTCCCCAAACTCTCGGATCCCTTCTCCTGGCCTTTGTCGACATGCTAGCAACTCTGTCCGTAGCTCGCTGAACGATATCCGTGGCATATAAGCGGCTTTGATTGACTTTTGTAATGCTTCCAAGTCCTTTGGCTCTTCACAGCTTATCAGATAGTAAGCATCGTCTGTCAGTCGATATTTCACACACTTCATAAAAATGCCTTGCTCTGCGGTTTCTAACCGGTCGTATAGATCTTTACAACAACTCAGAAATCGATGCACTTCCTTCGCTAACTTTGCAGATCTTTCCGCAGAGAACATTGGTACGTATTTAGACACCATGTCCATAATTTTATCATGTGCATCGGCCATATTGTATTTTATCGGGCCGCCTCCGTTGATCTTCGTCTCTATTGTCTGTTTGTTTCTATTGTCAACTAATGCTCCCCTGGTCACGAAATTTTTCTGGCAGGAATCGACTAACTGTTAAGTCCTTTCTCTAATTCCGCTGGAATCTCTTCCGTTTCTTCCAATTGCTTCTTTATCTTTTAACGCTTTACTTGACATTCATTTAATTTTTCCGTTCTGCTCTTCAATACTTTTTTCTAAGCCTCGAATTTAATTAGCTCCTCCCTTGTCAGTACATTACTCCTTCCTGATGACATTTATGATCTCTGAACCCGAAGATTATCTGATCACTGCTATTACTATCTCGACACTATGCACTTAAATATCACTTCTAACTGCCACCCAAGATTAAATACTTATGACAACCGATACATTTGACTTTATTAACATTAGACACGTCACTTCAACATAGATCAATCCCGGCACTCGTGATCTCTAATTTAAATGTTGATAACGAGAACCGTAAACGATACTACCCAATTATCAATATTATATATTTTATGTATATATAGATTTTAACGTCTTAAAATTATTAGTTTCTTATAATATAAAATCACACATGAAATTCCACAATTATACGCCACTCACTGACTCATACACTTTTTGCTTTATCTTCATATCAAATAATTTAACACTTCTATTTGTCTGCAATATATATAAAAAAAAATTGATTTGTTAATACCTAAAAACGAGGGAGGCTTAGACCACTTAAAAGCTTAACAACAACAAAATAATAATCTCACCCAACAAAACAAACTAGAATAAAGTTAAAATTTTCCTACTTTTATCCATTTTCTCCATATAGAAAAAAAACAGAGAATAGATTTACTTGGATGTGGCTCTAGATATTTTCAAGTATGGCTTACTTTAAAACTCAATTTTTAACACAACAAAAGTTATCCTTTCCTATCATTATTTACTGTATACGAAAATTTTACTGATTCATTCGCAACACAAGAACAATGGAGAGTATATAAAATCATCACAAAACAAACATGAAGATCAACGATTAGAATAATAATGTATACGATACACGAAAAATATGCGCAAAATCGTCGCTAACAAAACAAAAAACAAAACAAAAAATCCCCCGATGAAATAATTACTTATATTTTAAATTTTTCACCCAGCACACGAGAAAACTTCCAAACACCCATAACTATTAACGATTAACACAAAAACTCACACTCAGCATTACAATAGCATCTTTAGGCTGAAAGATCCTACTTAATAAACTTATTATAACACTTCTTAAATTTAACCTGAAAAGTAAATTAATTTAAACAGATATTTTTTTCAAAACAAAAATAAAAATACCAAAAGTTTTAAAATTTTTACTCATAAATAAAACAATACAAAAACTAAAAACACCACAGTAAGAAATCTTCACATTTCTTACCTTAATTTCACCAGCTGCGCCAAATTGTCGTGTCCCTAGGTAATCAAACACTTCATTCTCAACAAATTCACTACATTTATTTAATTCACTGATATCACTAACTTAACTTTAACTTAATCTAACTATTAGCGCCGACCCATCGCTGTTTAATTGTAACCCGAACTGAGCACACCACATTCAGTTGCGCACCTCGAAAACTTGCACACGGAAATCGGAAGTAGAACATGACCCTCAAGATAATGTAATTATGATGCGATAATATTCTACAACCGATGACGAAAACTACTGGCCAATGTCACTGATAGCAAGCAGCTGTGCTGTTGTAAACAAAACGGGCAATGACCGTACTCTATGCGAAGTAGCATGTTTAGTCACTGCCGCTGTAATGTAAACAATCATCACATTATTTAGCAATAAGCGTATACCTTACTGTGCGAAGTAATGTGTTCCGCTATTGCTTGCTACTTTACTACCGGTACACCTGCCATGCTCTTGCTTCCGTGTATCAGCAGACTGGGCCACAACACAAGAAATAAATGTCTTAAATGACCAAAATCATCATCGAAAAAAAAGAGGACTCCTTGGCGAAGCGTTACAATTCGTCTTCGGAGTAAACGGTCAAGTTTATACTGATATCTCCACCCTACAACAAAATCAGCAGACATTGCAGCAAGCATCATTGCGTCAATCATCCATTATGTTGACAACAATCTCCCACCTGAATGGTACGGAAACACGCATTACAGAGAAAATAAATTCATTAACAACTAAGTTAAATAGCGCATTGAAAGAAATTAATGCAAAACAAGGTTGGTTCTCAAAGATCAACACCAACGTAATAAATCTACACATTTTAACCGCATACCAACTAGCAACAAATTTATTGAATGAATTAGAAAGGCAGTATGTCAGAGTCCTCGCATTCCTATTAGGAAAGGGCAGTCTGCTTGAATTTATACCACCAAGTAAATTAAGAACCATTATTAAGGATGCATCCAGCAAACTCCCAGGCAGCCTTCATATTACAGACGTTCCAGAAGACAGAATAAACACATCCAGGAACACATCAAGCATTACTCTACTTGGATACTTCAACATAATCGAAGCAGACCAATACAGTATAATCAAGATAACACCTATACCAAAGAGATTAGAGAACAATACATATTTGATAGCTGATATACCAAACACAATACTCGTTATCAATTATAATATACAGACATATTTTGAACTTTCCGAAAATGAGCTTAAGGGCTGTATTAGCGAGGATAAACATCTGCTATTATGTATACCAACCACCATCAGCAGTATAGAGACAAATCCCAACTGTATAGTGGATGAAATCTATAATCCCCAAGAAAAACAACCCTGTCCAGTGAAGGCGCTAAAAATACCAAGTATTATATGGAAGCATCTATACATGGCTAATACATGGTTATTTGTCGCTACATCTCCTATTGTCGCAGGGGTAAAATGCAACGGAATTCGAGAAGATGTTGAATTAAAGGGAACTCGTATCATTCAAATTACAAGGGAATGCGTCATCAAAACAAAGAAGAACACTTTAATAGCTGAAGTTTTCCATAATACATCTGCACGCTCGTCGTTCAGCAAGCCAATGGATCTAAACATCACGAAAAGTAAGAGTACTGCACTTCAGGAGCCTGAGTTACTACAAATGGAGCCCGTTCTTAAATCATCAGACCAATTACTTGGAGTCATTAAAGAACAGGAACAGTATCACAAGGAACTAACCTCAACAGCATTACAAACAATCGGTCATCATACACTTTCCGCATTCTCCGCTGTCATCATCACACTAGCAGCGATCTCAGCAATTACCATAATCGAGGCGAAATACAAGTGTAAAAAACCACGGCCAGCACAACGTAATCCAGACTTCGTCTTAAAGGTGAACGCGTCCACTCCAACAACACTCCGCCATACACCTACAATACATAAGGATTCATTGGTAGAGGCGCAGAATGTTTAGGAAACATGTCTCAAACCAGCATATATTGACCTAAAAGCAATTGTTTAGTCCACCTAAATTCTAATTGAAGCGTCCAGCCTGGTTCTACCATTTTTTATTAATTCCTGAAATAAACAAAGGCACCACAAAGTATTAAGACTAATTTAAAATGTCACAGAATACTTATCTAAAATCTGACGAATTATCTATCTTCCACAAAAATGCAAACTGCACATCCACAGTAATTAATCCTTATCAGGTTACCTCTTTAATCTGAAAATAATCCAAAGGAAATCATTTAGCAAAAGGAATAATTAACAATAAATCACAAACTTACCAAATTATATGTACCTCTGTATTGTTCACAACTTTTCATGTAATTTAATGACATCTACACAGTCAGCTGTCTTCGCCTTCGCCGCAGTCAGAATACGAGCAATTGGAATAAACGTCGCTAGGGCAACACCGAGAGGCGAGAGCTAATAACTGGATGCGGCGGCTATAAAAGGCCGACGAGTTGCAATAGATGGCACCATTCTTTTATCAGAGTTCATCTGATTCAGAGTCTAATCTGAAAAATAAGAATCGTGTTCCTATCCTCCATACAGAAGTATAATTCTGTTCAGAGTTTAATCTGAAAATATACTCCTATCCTCCATACAGAAGTATAATTCTGGTCAGAGTTTAATCTGAAATCACTTTTCATATTTATTACAGAAGTATAATTCTGGTCAGAGTTTAATCTGAAATCATTTTTCATATTTATTACAGAAGTATAATTCGGTTCAGAGTCTAATCTGAAAATTTCGTCTCATTCTGTTTTGAACCACACGTTGCAGCACGCTGCTGCACCCCTCTTTTTCTGCTTATTCAGCTTCTCTGTCTGACAGGGCCGCTACCGTCAAACAGATTCATAGAAAATTCTTGTGTGCGTCATTTTTACTGCCTTAGGGCCCACACGTATTAGCAGCATTATTATTCTAGTAGTGTTAGAAGGTGACAAAACTAATTCCGATTTTCTTCTTCTTCTTTTCAGAATTAAAGAGACGGACAACGTTTTTTTGGACCATTTTTTTTCTCTTTTATTATTGAATTTCTTTTTCTGAATTGTTAAGTTGAATTTATAGTTTTAAGCTTCTTCGAATTGTTTTTATGAATTTGTGATATTAGGTTAAGTACATGAATTATTGAAATAAAATTTTATATTTGAATTTGAAAAACGACTGAGTTATCCTTTTAAAAACCGGCATCTCTCCCTTATTGTTTGAGACCAGCTCTCACATTGGTCCTTCAAAGCCGGATAACTCAGTCGAATCAAATATAAAATTGAATACATTGCTTAATACTATCACGTGATTCAAGCCTCTCCATACAAAATGCCTACAGATGATGAAGGCAGTATATCTGACGCTGGAGACGAAACCATTAGCTCAATATTAGAGTTAGTTGAGTCTCAAAAAGAGGTCAAAGATTTAATGGAAGACCTCTTTAGAAGGCATCAAAGAGATGGCAAAAAGAAAACTGTCAAATCGACAGAAAAACGCCTACAAACGTTCACCGAATATTGGAAAAAATTCCAAATGCGGCATAGGGTAATTCAAAAGAGAGCGACAAAGGAAGATCGCAAATTAGAGTATTTCACGAAAGAGACATTTAGTGATGCACAGGAGTATTATATTGAAAAAGTAGCAAGCATGGAAGAGGATATAGACAAATTAACACCAACGCCTGTCAACAATCCTCCTCAGACTCAGACATCACAAGCTAGCACAAATTCATGTAATAATGAAAGACTCCCCAGAATTAAACTTCCCACCTTCAATGGAGAATACTCTACGTGGATTTCATTCCACGATTTATTTAATTCAGTTATTCACAAAAACAATAATTTAAGAGACGTTGACAAACTATATTTTCTAAAAACTAATCTAATAGGAGAAGCTGAAAAGCTGCTCAGGCATTATGAAATATGCGACGCAAATTATAAACCAGCTTGGCAACTCCTAAAGGAGCGCTACTCAAATAAGCGAATCCTAGTCAACGTACAACTAAAAAAATTATTGACTCTCCCAACCACTAATCATGATACCGCCGAAGGTATTAAAAGACTACTAGACAACATAACAGAAGCACTATTAGCATTACAGAATTTAGATGTAGAAACAAACAATTGGGATCCAATTATTATATACTTGACTGTACAGAAATTACACCCAGATACGCATCAATTATGGGAACAGAGCTTACATAGTAGCACTGATTTACCAGAATTAAACACACTAAAAAAATTCCTAGAGTCTCGCTTCCGAACTCTGGAAATGATAGGAAATAAAAATACATTGTTGAACACGATACAGAGAAAACCGTCCTCATCTAAACCAATATATGGACTCTTGAACAATACTAAGAGTTCAACACGAATACACCCTCCTACAACCATATCATATTTCATTGTCCAACCTTTAGAACTCTGACCACGCGACAACGACACGAAGTTGTCTCGAATAAGCATTTATGCAAAAACTGCTTATCACCCAACCATTCATCCGCAAATTGCACCAGCAGTAAGAAGTGTTATCATTCATTACGAGAAAAATAATTCGGTTACAAAATCACCTATTCAGATCTCCCAAAATTCTAATACGGAAGCAAAGCAATGCTCACCCGCCAATAGAAATAATGAACTGCAAGTCCAAAATATTTTAACCTCAAATTTAAAAAGGGCTCTTCTTTCTACAGCTCTGATTAACATTATAGCACCATCCGGAATCACAATGACATTCCGAGATTAGTAGATTACAGCTTAAAGGTTCTTCAACCACCCATCAACTAATTGGACTTGGCACAACACCCACTAACACCGCTGTAAAGCAAGCAACTGTCAGAATTAACTCCTTATATACGAAATTCCAAATAGAGAGTAACATGCTCATTATCAAAAAAATTACCGAATTATTGCCAGCCCAGACAATTGCAGTGTCAAACTGGAAACACATCACCAATCTGACTTTAGCAGACCCCACCTTCTCAATCCCAGGAGAAATCGATGTTCTGCTTGGAGCAGACATCTACGCCGCCATTATTAAAAATGGAATAAAAAGAGCACCTGACAATTCTCCAACAGCCCAAAATACAGAATTAGGTTGGATTCTGGTTGGAGCAGTGCCAGAAACAACGAGCGCCATTACAACTGTGTTATCCACCCACACTACAATAAATACCGAGTGGGATAATCAGTTGAGAAAATTTTGGGAGCTCGAAGAATGCACTACCCGACCAACATTGTCACACGAAGATCAACTTTGTGAAACGTTGTACAAAAATACAACAAAACACCTATCCTCTGGAAAATACGAGGTTCATTTACCATTCAAGAACCGCAATGCACCACAGCTTGGACAATCTAGGAATATGGCTGTTAAACAATTCCTACAATTAGAGAAAAAATTATCCAACAACCCAGCAATTGGCAAATTATACAAAGATTGCATAGATGAATACACTCAGCTTGGCCACATGAAGCCTATTCCACCAACACTAGTAGAAAACAAAATATACGAAAACATTCCTTTCTACTACCTACCACACCACGCTGTGTTCAAGGAGAGTTCTAACACAAAACTTCGAATAGTTTTCAATGCTTCAGCTCGTACGTCAAATGGCAAATCATTAAATGAGCAACTGCTAGTTGGACCTACAATCCAACCAACACTTTGGACTACCTTACTAAGATGGCGTCTGTTCAAGTTCTCTTTTACAGCAGATATAGAGAAAATGTACAGAATGATCCAGATGGCACCTCAACACCAAAATTTCCAGAGAATAGTTTGGAGAAATACTCCAAATGAAGAGTTGAAAGATTATGCCTTGACTACGGTCACATTTGGAACAACACCAGCGCCATATCTTGCCATCAAAACGCTACAGCAGTTAGCACGAGATGAAGCGACCAATTATCCCCTCGCAGCTAAGAGCATAATGAAAGAGTTCTATGTCGATGACTTGGTCTCAGGAGCCCATACTCTCAGTGAAGCAATACAACTGCAACGTGAACTTATCGAGGCCTTAGCAAAGGGAACATTCAACCTACGTAAATGGACTGCCAACCATAATGATCTTCTCAACCATAATGATCTTGTCAAACATATACCATTGGATCATCGAGAATTAAAAACCAACTTGGAATTCTCTGATAACGAATCCATAAAAACGCTCGGAATACGTTGGCATCCCACAACAGACTTTTTCTCCTTTAAAGTCAATGTCCCCGAACCAAATACCACATACACCAAACGAATAATATTATCTGAAGTATCGTCTCTGTTCGATCCACTAGGCTGGTTAGCTCCATGCATAATTACAGCCAAAATCATAATTCAGAAACTCTGGCTCTCCAAATGTGACTGGGACGACCCGGTACCTAAAGAAATTTTAAAAGAGTGGAATCATTTCAAAGACCATCTGCATACTATTTAGGACATTCAGATTCCACGTTGGCTAGGCTACCAGCCTAACAAAAGCGAGATGGAGCTACATGGGTTTTGCGATGCCTCAAATAACGCCTATTCAGCAGTTCTATATTTAAAAATACATCTTAATGAGAACTCCAGAGTACAAATGGTGACAGCAAAAACTAAAGTAGCTCCCATCAAACCAGTCTCACTACCTCGACTAGAGCTATGTGGTGCTGTCCTACTTTCCCGACTTATTAAACAAGTTGTCAAAGATTTAGAACTAGAAAAAGTTAAGGTTAGTGCATGGTCAGACTCTAACATAGTTCTAGCTTGGCTGCGAAAGCATCCATCCACCTGGAAAACGTTCGTGGCCAATCGCATTTCGGAAATACATGAAAACATACCACAAGCTACTTGGAATCACGTCCCCTCCAAATCCAATCCTGCAGATGTAGCGTCAAGAGGCATTCTGCCAAACACACTAGTCACAATGTCAATGTGGTGGAACGGCCCAGACTGGCTGCATCAAGATGAGGAATATTGGCCTCAACAATCTTTGGAGGTACATACTCAACTAGAGTATAAAAAACCAAATGTTCTCACTACTACTGTCGATGAACAAATAATTATACTGAATAAATATTCTTCATTTCAAAAAACCATAAGAATAACTGCATACTGTCTCAGGTTTATAAACAGCATGCGCAAAATACAGTCCACTACTCAATATTTATCAGTGTCTGAGTTAAAAAGGGCAGAACTATGCCTAATCAAACTGCTTCAGAATATCTCCTTTCCTACCGAAATCAACCAACTGCAGAGAAAATTAACCCTTCCTAAAAAGAGTCGAATTCTGTCTCTCAATCCCACGCTCGACTCTGAAAATATCCTACGAGTTGGAGGTCGTCTCACCAAGTCTCAGCTAAGTTACGACCAACAACATCCCATAATTCTTCCCAACAACCATCACTTAACTAACATTCTCATTGATCATATACATCATTATACATTACACGGAGGCACTCAAATCATATTGAGTACTATAAGAAACCACTATTGGTTAATAAACGCCCGCAATACGATTAGACATCGCATCCATAAATGTGTTGACTGTTTTCGATTCAATGCGAAGCCCAGCTCTCAGTTAATGAGTTCTCTGCCCTCAGCGAGTGTCAATATATCTTTACCCTTCCAACACACTGGGGTAGATTATGCAGGGCCACTTGTTATGAAAACATCAACACTTAGAGGAGCAAAATTAACGAAAGCTTACATCTGTCTATTTGTTTGCTTGGCCACCAAGGCCATACACATAGAGCTCGTCTCTGACTTGTCAACACCAGCCTTCCTAGCTGCCCTCAAGCGCTTTGTTGCACGGAGAGGTCCTTGCTCACACATCTACTCGGATCAAGGAACAAATTTTGTAGGAGCAAATCGTATTTTACAATCCAATTTAAATCAATCAATGAGAGCAATTGAAGTCAATTTGGCCAAAGAATTCTCCAACCAAGGCATAACTTGGCACTTCAACCCTCCTGCAGCAACTCACTTTGGAGGCTTATGGGAATCTGGTGTAAAATCCACCAAACGTCATCTCTATAAAACAATCAAGGACGCAAAACTCACTTACGAAGAACTATATACAACTTTAGTTCAAATTGAGGCATGTTTAAACGCCAGACCTCTCTCTCCTCTGTCCAACGACCCAACAGACTACAATATTCTCACTCCTGGACACTTTCTTACTGGTCGACACAATCTCACCATAGTAGAACCTTCCCCACTTAATCCACAACAACATCCTCTCAAAAGATGGCAGCACATCCAATCCCTCTCCCACAATTTTTGGAAGCAATGGTCAAGAGACTAACTGCATACATTGCATCAACGACATAAATGGCAGACTGAAAAGGAAAACTTAAAAATCGGAACTCTCGTCTTGATAAAAGAAGATCAAATCCCAATAGGAAAATGGCCATTAGGTCGAATAATTGAAATTCATACTGGCCATAACAACTTAGTGAGAGCAGTCACGATTAAAACAGCAAAAAATATTCTCACCCTTCCTATCTCAAAAATTTGCCCTCTCCCTCTCACCAACATCTCATGACAATCATCAATTATCCCCACCAAGGTCTGCTGCAGTACCAAGTTCCAAAATACCCGTTATATTTGAATATATACGAATGCAGAACCCGCCAAAAATCACTTCAGTTTCAAAAGTGACAAGTGAAAAGTGGTTCCTAAAACTCGTTAATTTTTTCAGTTTTGGTTATCTTATATTCTCTGTATTAAGTGCAATGGAGGAATTGTTAGAAATTTTCAATTCAGAATCACTGGATTCTATGGATGTAAGCCTTGCACCTACTCCTCCGGAACTTTTGGCGGCTCCTACACCTATCAGGCCTATCAGCCCACTTCCTCCAACACCTACAAAGCGAAGGGAAATGAAATCGGCATTCGTAAGGCCACCACCTCACGACGCATTGCCTGTAAGGAAAGTATCCAGGCCATTTGAAGCTCGAACTGTTGCACCAAACATAAAAAAACTAAAACAGGAGACCAAGGCCAATGACTGTTTCAAATTCACATCTAGAACGAAGGAACATTGTCCCGGAATTCGTATTCCAACACAGCCACGACTACCTATAGCTGCTTTGCCTAGTCTGCCAGGAAATCTATGCGAAGAAATACCTGACAAACCAATGGGATCAATGATCAAAAGGTTAAAAGGTCCACATACTCCTAATAATAAGAAAATGACAGAGTACTCAAAGCAAAGGCCAGCAGGAATCAGTAAGACACTACCAAACTTGCAAAAGAACGCACTCAATGCAGCAGGGACATCTAACTTCACACGCCCACCGAGCACTCAGGCACATCATAAAAACAAGACTGCGTTCAACCTGCACATCACAATCAAACGTGCCCGGAGTTCTACATGAAACAGGACCAGGAAAATGTCCTAATAGCAAAACACCGTTCATGGATCGTCCTATTACTCCCCCAAAAGAGTACCAAGATCCTCCCGCAGCTAATCATAAATAAACGAAATCAAATCCAGAAATCCCAGGAGATTTAATTGGAAAAATCCACGCAACTCCCATCGTAATACAACTGCTACAGAACACGAACACCCCATGGGACAGCATTAGGAAAGCAAAAATATTCTTTAGATGGAGTCTTCCTGGGGACGTTACATTAAAGTTGAAGAGGAAAGGTGAAAAATTGTACATCGCTCATCAAAAAAAGGTAATTTATTAAAAAAAAAAAAAACCAAAAATTGTATTTTTTGAGGCGGGAGGATGTTTAGTCCACCTAAATTCTAATTGAAGCGTCCAGCCTGGTTCTACCATTTTTTATTAATTCCTGAAATAAACAAAGGCACCACAAAGTATTAAGACTAATTTAAAATGTCACAGAATACTTATCTAAAATCTGACGAATTATCTATCTTCCACAAAAATTCAAACTGCACATCCACAGTAATTAATCCTTATCAGGTTACCTCTTTAATCTGAAAATAATCCAAAGGAAATCATTTAGCAAAAGGAATAATTAACAATAAATCACAAACTTACCAAATTATATGTACCTCTGTATTGTTCACAACTTTTCATGTAATTTAATGACATCTACACAGTCAGCTGTCTTCGCCTTCGCCGCAGTCAGAATACGAGCAATTGGAATAAACGTCGCTAGGGCAACACCGAGAGGCGAGAGCTAATAACTGGATGCGGCGGCTATAAAAGGCCGACGAGTTGCAATAGATGGCACCATTCTTTTATCAGAGTTCATCTGAAAAATAAGAATCGTGTTCCTATCCTCCATACAGAAGTATAATTCTGTTCAGAGTTTAATCTTAAAATATATTCCTATTCTCCATACAGAAGTATAATTCTGGTCAGAGTTTAATCTGAAATCACTTTTCATATTTATTGCAGAAGTATAATTCGGTTCAGAGTCTAATCTGAAAATTTCGTCTCATTCTGTTTTGAACCACACGTTGCAGCACGCTGCTGCACCCCTCTTTTTCTGCTTATTCAGCTTCTCTGTCTGACAGGGCCGCTACCGTCAAACAGATTCATAGAAAATTCTTGTGTGCGTCATTTTTACTGCCTTAGGGCCCACACGTATTAGCAGCATTATTATTCTAGTAGTGTTAGAAGGTGACAAAACTAATTCCGATTTTCTTCTTCTTCTTTTCAGAATTAAAGAGACGGACAACGTTTTTTTGGACCATTTTTTTTCTCTTTTATTATTGAATTTCTTTTTTCTGAATTGTTAAGTTGAATTTATAGTTTTAAGCTTCTTTGAATTGTTTTTATGAATTTGTGATATTAGGTTAAGTACTTGAATTATTGAAATAAAATTTTATATTTGAATTTGAAAAACGACTGAGTTATCCTTTTAAAAACCGGCATCTCTCCCTTATTGTTTGAGACCAGCTCTCACAGCAATAATTCCAATTGCAAAATCTCTTAACAGTTTCCGCTTAGTATGTAGTTATTTAAATTAATCAATTGTATTGAGCAATTGATTGTTGAAAAGCAAATTATCGATATAGGCATAATTCACAGTTCATTACTCGCTGCCCATTAATAAATGTAATTATTGCTTAGTATGTAGTTCTCAAAATATATATAAATCGATATATTGTAAGAACATTTTCAGTGATAATAAAGTTTTCCTACAGTCACTAACAAGTTCATTCTACGTCCCATCCGTAGCCTATCCTATCCAAGTTATTATCTCGCGCCCCCACCAGTGGTAAGCGCAAGTAATATACATAATACCTATCCAAATCAGTCCGCTCATCTACCATTGAGCTATTCATTCACACTTTTACATATATAAAATATTTCTCTTTCATTGCCACATTTATAAGGAATATTCACCGTAAATTGAGAAAGAATAAGACCTTAATTCAATACAAATTATTTTTAATAATAACATTCAAATTATTTTTTTATTCGGTAAACAATAGATATTGTACAGCTGCTTGGTTTTGGTTACCTGTCTCTTTTAATCACAAAAATAGACTTAGTTAAACATTTCTTGTGTTCTTAACTGACTTTACCTAGTTTTATTTTTATATTTAAACCGCATTGCTTGAGCCAATTTTTCTGAGAGTTTCACTTTGCTCACGGCATCTGTAAATTAAATACTTATTTGTAGTAGTTTCGTTGTATAACAATTGAGTCTATAAAATTAAAATTGCGCCTATTCCACTTTTAATAAATTTGACAGAAATGTCGGGGATTATATAAATTGTGTATGACTTCACATTGTGTGATAGAAATGGTAACTCCTAAGCCATTTTATTCCTTTACAAAACAACTTTGAAGTCTACTATCAAAAGCAAAATGCTTCTACTCCAACTTCGAGTGAACCTCAAAATGCGCCTATCCGCTGATGTAAGCAAATGCATTTATTCCTTAACAAAATCCCAATCTCAGGCTCAAAACGCGTCTATTCCAGGTGATAATAACAAAATGCGTTTATTCTTTAACAAAATCCCAATGGTAGGATCAAAACGCGTTTATTATTGTAGTTAATAATAAAAGATTCGTAGTTACCAAAAACAGTAATAACTGGTTGCAAAATTAATCCGAGGGAAATATATTTATTTCGAAGTCGTTCAAGTGATGGCCCAACATCATTTTCTGAATTAACTCGATGAATACAGGCATCTTCTGCATCTTTGATACTATGCTTCCAGATAGCAGTAGAATTTTCTCCTTCCTTGTGAGTTTTTATTGTTTTGCGATTAGTAGGTATAAGAACTGCATTCAATAGCCTTAAATAGAGACCATTTTTCTCCTCTGTAAGTAAATATTCAAGAACTTTGATTTTTAGTATCATTATATTACCTTCAGTTATTTCAGAATTAAGAAGTAGTAGAGATTCTTTGCTGCTTTTGTCTTTAATATCGGTTTGATATATCGGTAATATTGATTTGCAGAAATTTTTCCAGCGAGCAAATAAATGCAATAATTTCCAGGATAAAGGAAAGTGAAATCTTAACCAATCTTAAAAATTATGGTTATTTTAATAAAAAATATACTGAAATTCTAAGAGTTATACCAATGTATATCCGATAGAGTGTTTCAGAAGTGGCCAATTATCTTCTATCTTAGTCCTCTTACTTGCGTCAGTTTCGGTTATAAATTTCCGTCTAAAGTCGAACGACGATTTTCATTTATCAATGACACCAGTCCACGGCTGCTTATTAACTTTTAACCACAGTTGTAAATCCTCTTGTTGCTGAAGATCTATAAATGGGAAAAATGATAATGCGCAGTTATATACAAATTCGTAACTTACCTTCAATTGCAACTTCTGAAGTAGCTTCGCAGTCCTCTGCTTTTTCCTTTCTAACGCGGGGATTATATCATGAAGAAAGCAAACCTGCTTCACGCAAGTTTCGAGTAATGTTATTGTGTTTGTCTGTAAGGCAACCCCTGGGTCCAGAAAGGGTCTTGCCTAATTTAGAACACCTTGGGGTATAGTAAGTTTCCTTGAAAATATCATGCTTTTAAAAGTTTTTGTATACTACAATATGTTATATTTGATTTTCTTTCGGGAAGAGATCAATTATGGATAAACTTAATTCTTGTAATTGATCAGATTTTAGAGGTATTTTCTTTTGGATGAAGTATTCGGAAATTGCTTCACACAGAAGAAGTCTCCATTTTTTTGGTAAGACTACGTCGGTATTTAATTTATTAAAATGCAGGACTTGAATGCCCTTTAAGGAGCCTTTTAATATGTCTTGTAATTCCTACGTAGATAAAATCAGTATAAATCCTATGTATTATTTTAAAATTCATACACAACTTTGGCTGTTTTCTAAATGGCAGCTCGTAGGAGTATCCGAATTATCGTCAAAACAACTCAGATGGCCTTGCAGCCGTGGGCCTAAAAACGTTGTTAGTCTCTAGACGTGGGCTTAGTAATAGTGCTATGTTTAAGCGAACAATGTATTAATAAATAAATAACACTATTTCAGACAAAATATTATGTCAGAAAACTTACGTTCGATTTTTGCCACTTTTTCAGAGAGTGTCGAAGTAAAGCTCTTGTGGATAATTTATCATTAGAATAGAAGTATTTTTAGGTCATCATCGTTTCGCAATTTCAACACCTCAAAAGTAATATTGTATTCTGAAAGTAATAAACTTTAGATCAAGTAATAAATTGTAATGGTTACGGGTTACGGGTTTTATTGTAGACTACAAAATTATTTGAATAACTAGTGTAGCAGTTTAACCATTGAGGCTTCATTACACACATTGTGAACGTGAAGAGAAATTTTCTTGGGGTCATGGCATTACGACCCGAACATCTATAGATACAGGGTATTTCCGTTTAGGTGGTCAAAATATACTCACCTAGACAAACAAAATTGTATGGCAGGCGGGGGGGGGGGCATAGCAACCGCTACAGAGTGATGAAGAAAAAAAAACCAGTTTTGCAAAAAACACCGTGTATTTTAAACAGTACAGGGCGTACGGTCACAGTTAAGAGCTCAACGACAGCTCAACCAGCCCCGTACCGCAAAGGAGTTATGGCTGTCGACACTAAAAATTTCTGATTTTCTTCCTTTTGTTTCCTTTGACCTCTATTTTGTTTTGTGTAAAGGTCGTTAACATAATTTTTTTATATAAAAACTGTAAATTGTAGACCCTCCCCTTCAATTTGACCTATTATATCCTATTTGCTATCTGGAGCCGTTAACGAATTATTAGCTTTTAATTCGTTCCCTTAGTGACTGAAACCACGTAATTTAAAAAAAATATATCAGCTAATTTCGGTATGACCTGAATAGGTTGTGAGCTAATAACTCCTTAACGGCTGGAGATAACACATAAGGTCAAATTAAAGAGGAGAGTCTCCAGTTTGTCGTTTTTGTAAAAAAAAGTTATGTTAACTACCTATTTATAAAAAAAGATGTAAAATTAAAAAAAAAAGGTAAGAAAATCTGAAATTTTTAGTTTAGACAATCAACAACCATAACTCCTGAGAGAGGAGTATGGGGCTGGTTGAGCAGTATTTGGAAAGGCCATGAAGTTTTGCATACAATGAGCTCTTAACTGTGACCATACGCCCTGTACTTTTTAAAATGTAGTTTATTTTGTGAAAATCTAGCTTTTTTCCTTAATTACCCTGTAACTCCGAAACGATTAATATGCCTCCTCCCCCCTCCAAACAGTATTTTGTTTGCATAGGTGAGTATTATCACCTTCTGCTCTACGGAAACACCCTGTATACGTCTAACTCTTTGATTTTAACTAAGCCTCTCTCATAAATCATCCATCTATTTCTCTTTGTCACTTTCATATTTCAGTGAAAAAAGCTGTGTTTTTCGTGTATAGATCCAGATCAGGGTCAGCAGAAACAAAAATGAAAAAGATAAATCAGAATGTGTCAAATTTTGAATCTACATAGAACCTTAGATTATATATCAAATCACGATACCCTATATTATGTCAAATTTGTCAATATGTCTGAGGAGCACTTATACTTGTTGTCATGAGGGGGGCAGATGACAGGAAGGATTTGCCTTCTTTTGTGTCAATTCGACAGACATTTCTGCCTAATTTCTGATTTTACGAAAACAAGTCCAGATTCTTTTAATGATTTTGTATATTAAGAAGTGATTAAAAGTGATGTGTACTTTGCAATAGTGAAAAATTTATGCTTGGAACAGAATATATATATTAATAATAAATTGAGACCACAAAATTATTATTTTTAATTTTTTCACCACCATAATTAAATTTTCTTTGAAACTCATGATGTTCCGCATAAAAAATTTTAAAACCACCAAAATAGTAATGAGCTGTCAAATGTCAACGTAGGGAATTGCGGTAAAGTTGAAAGTCGACTAACCTCTGCATCATGGCTACGTGGTATTGCCTTATATCTTACTCCTGCGTGATGTTTGCCTGCGTGTTAGCTACGTTGATTCTGTTCCAAGCGTTATACATTTAATCGAGACTCTGTAGTCTTGATTTATAGTGATGAAGTGCGGTGCCGAAACAACCGGCATTGTGCTCGTGGGAAATCATTGTTCAGGAAAATTTAATTGTTTCAATAATAAATTATAGTGTTTTAAATGTGAGCGAAAGTGTTATTAAAATAAATAGTCATGTCAAAAAAATTTAACATTTTTCAATGCGGGTTTGTTTGTTTAAAATCAAGCTGTCATTTTTTGTTTACTTCCCCTAAATTATGTCAGCAATACAAAGGCAACGCCAAGAAATATTAAGTTTCAACCACTAAATTATGTGGTTCCTCTGAAAATTTGGTAGTTTTACTACTTAAAACGAACACATCGACGCCGTTCTACTACATGAAAAGAAAGGCACAGATGTTTGCCCTTCTCTGCTTGCCACAACCACCCAACTGACTCTGAGGGCCGATAATTTTCAGAGTCCCTGTGTTGACCTGAAAAGAAAAGAGTAGCGGACCTAGACGAACTTCACACTAAGAGGGCTCCGGGAGGGCGAGAGGAGGAAAAATTCGGAGCTTCAGCAAAACATCGTTTCTCTTATATATGTTTTGTAATTACTTTTCATGTCAAATCGTCCTACAAATTGATCGGTCATAGCATTACAGGTTAACTGTTAGGAATAAACAAAAATATACCATGTGCGCAGAATTCAAAGCTTTAGTTTTATTGCGCAGATTAATTCCTAACTCAAAAGTTCCAAATGAGTTTACTTGCCTACAGGATAATCTAACTTCGAAGTAAGAGTCTGCTTCTAATGAAAATCACTACGATCAACACAAATTGATTACTCTAATAGATAGAGTCCAGGTATGTATGCATATATATTTATATATGTCTAAAATAAGAACGAACTAAAATTAAATTTTCTCATATGTCTTAATTAACACAATTTTATCATTAATTTACGTTACGTTCAATAAATCAATATAATTATTAAATCCAGGTATGTATGTATACGACTCTTTGTAGACTAAGTATGTATGTATATTTATATTTGGGTGCGTATTGCATATGTGAATTACTGTACACCTACCTGTTCTATATTATACATAGATACATGTAGAAGAAAACTTTTCCTCCTTAAAACTTTTGATTATTGTTCTAAGCTACGTTTGTGCTTGGACGAATAGCAAGAGTGGGGTACTCACCAAAATCTCCTTTTACTTCTTGTTGACAATCTCGAAGAGGCCTCCTAGAGTTGTTTTTCTGCAAGAATGTAAGGTAGTTACGGTAAAAAGGAAGGAGGACCTGCGTCCCCATTCATCCAAGTCTTGCCTTAAAGTTAACAAACTACTCTAAGCTCTTCTTGAACATAAACTTCGTTGTGTGTATTTTGTGAAGAGAACTGTAGCCCGCCTCACACGGCGGGCATCAATTTGTATGGCTTATTGCTGTAATACGGGTCCTATGGATGGATTAGTGAACCTGATCTTCACCCTGTTGTATCTTTTTGTCGTTCCAGCCTTTCAATAAATGTAGACAGAATCTTAAACACTCGGATGGTTGTCAGTTGCCCTTGAAAGTGGCTCATGCTCGTTTTTTTTCTTATTTTCTTTCGTCTGACTTGGCACTGCACGATTCACTTGACAAACAAGACAGATGACCCTCCTTTTCTTCTTTTTCCTTTCGGGTGCGTTCATCGCGTATGGCCTTCTATCCATATAGGACATAGTCCGCACACACCTCATGGTGCTACGGGTCGCTTAGACGTGTACCTAACTCAGTGTAACATATTTCTACATGCAATACACTACGACCATAACAGCCTGAAAAATGATCTCCTACGAGCACAATGCCGGTTGTTTCTACAACTCAACTATAAAATCAAGATTTCGGAGTCTTGATTATGTATAGTAAATCTTTTCCACAAATTAATATTACACTAATTTTTCTCTCTCATGTATAAGCAAGTTTTAATCATTTCTTTTACACAAAATTACAAAAAAAAGTTGGAATTGCATCTGAAATGAACAAATGTAGAACTGATAGAAAATAAGTGCAAAGCCCTCTTGTCATTTCCTACAGTCTCCACAAAAATAAATGCTTATCACACATACACGAACCACAATTCATAGCCTATCTTAAAATATAATCTAAGAACCATATGCATTAATGTTTGACACAAAAAACTATTTCAACGTAACGTTATTGAAAATTTACATTTTCCGAAATTTTTTTTCATTAATAATAAATATATAAGTATTTTTTTTTCTTATTTTTATAATAGAATTATTTATTTAGGGTTATGTACTACAAGAATATATATATCTTTTATTTAGTACGAAAAGAAGGCGGAAATTAAAATTAAATCGGTTAGCGACTAATAATATAAATTTAAATTTAAAAGATAAGCAAATTAAAATTAAAAGTTAAATTTGAAAAATTGTAAAATAAATAAAATGAGCAAATAATATTTAAAACATAAAATAATAATTAAAATAAATAAATAAATAAAATAAACGAAATAAAAATTACAAATATATAACAACTAAAAACTATAAGACACAAAGTCAAGACCATCTAAAACAAAACCAAATGCCTATTCCAAAATGGTGCTACAGCGCGCTATCTGCTCCTTAAACCCACGAGTCGAGCTCGTACGCTGAACACCGGATAGTAAGTTATTCCAAACTCGAACAGCACGAACAAAGTAAGAGTTTTCCATTACTGAATAATGAAAGTTTGGTAATAAATCGAAACGCCTTGTGGAGCCTAAAAATTCTAATTTATTGAATAAATATCTACATTTTTTAGAATATATGAGGTTATGTAGAAATGCCAGAAGCCTACGTAAACGGTATTGTTTTAAGGAGCAACCAAGTAGATGGTTACGGTGCTGCGAAACATGTTATGGAACATATGTGAGTGATTTATTTTTGGACGTGAAGTCCCAGCTGTCAGCATGAGCTGACAGACCACTCGGTGGACGGCGTTGACTGCAGGGCGGCACGCTAGCACCTCGGCTATTGCGGGAGAGTTATAGGCTGGGTTAACCAAAAACCTGCCGCTGCCACCTGCCATAATCAAAAATATTCGTGCCTACAAACAAGATAGCCGTAACACACACTCCAGCCCTGAAGGGGCCTTGACTTCCTTACCTGTGTGAAAGCACAGATGGACTGCCTTCTACTGCTTGCCCCATCCTCCCAACGACACTGAGGGCAGTTTGTTTTCAGTGTCCCTTTTAAACATGAAAAGAGCAGAACTAGTCGACCTCCATATTGAGAGAAGCGTCAGGCAGAGAGATGGGTCAGGAGATTAACAGAACATCAATTCCCCTTTTTTCTTTTTGTTTAAAATTGTAATCGACATTCTATCCATTCGAAAATTTCATGCGTAACAAAGATCTATATATACCCCTAAAGAGAACTTCCTTAATTCGATATGCGTCCTTATTCTAACGCTAGTAATGTAAACATGGAAATGTACTGCGATATACATATAGTTATTTTTCTTATTAAATTGAAAGTAAGCAATGTTCGAAGTTGTGTTTTTAATATCACTAATAATTCCTGCTAATCATTACTTATATTCCCACCTTTTCAGTGGATTAGTTATATAAAATTCTTTGAATTCTCAGATTACCTCTTATAACTATTTACGCTTGCCCAAGTGAAATAGTAGTATGCCTGCCCCAAAAAATAATTACAGGAATAGTTCTTTCTTTTCTTTTCTTTTTTATGCCAATTGTACTCCTTCGACAGTTAGATTATCGTTTTCTTATGACCAAATGTCCCTATTCTCGCAAGTACTACATACTAAAAATCCTACGAAATTTTTTTTTCTTTCTAATCAGGTGTACTCATCAGGTGTACATAAGTGACTAAAATAATCTGTATATTCTCACAATTAGGTACATGATAAATTAACTGAGGGTGTCCTTTCCTCTTTTTTCTTATTTTACGTATTGTTATGCTACCAACAATAGGAATGTGGCGATTTCTGAGAAATATTTTCAAATATTGTTTGTTTTTCTTTTCTCCTTTATAACAATTCGACACGCCTACCCTAATTTTACCACTTATTTTTTCTTAGTCTCGCCAATTACTAAAAATTATTTTGTGTGGACGGAATAGGGAGTTTATATTCAACAGTACTCACCAGTATGAACTTTTTCTTGCATTTTGTTCCAAAATATTTCTCTGATTTGCTGTCCCGAAGAGGCCTCCTAGAATTGCTGCTGAAAGATGTTAACCATTGTCACAAAAATGATACCATTTATTTAAACTCCTAATACGTACAGGTCCCTATTTAACTCTAGCCCTTTAAATCTTATCTTTTTCATATGATAACTATATTTCTTTCCGCATGATCTGCTCGTTTGACGTCACATAAAAATGTTGCCCGCCTCTTTGGCGGGCGTCCGTGAGGTTATTGTGGGAGACCGCTTGGCAATCCAATCTGGACAAAATCTTGAGTGTGGATGCTAGGCAGAATCCCGCTCGTGCACTCTGGCGTGCTTTGAAAGGTTGCGTATCACTTATTCAATGTGAAATTATAACTTTATATATGACGAGAGTATTCTTGGACTAATTTTGCTTGTCCTTTGCAGAATTTTGCCTCGCGCCAGAAAGAATTTATCTTTTTTTTTTTTTTTTGGTGCTGGAAACTTCTTTTAACCTTGCACTACCACTATCTTGACCACGGTGAACAGTTATTGCACGCTGCTGTGAAATCTCGCCATTTGCTAGCAATCGAGACACACGTACCAATTCATTGACACTCTCGTCATTTTACAATGAAAACATCGTATGACGTCTACCTTCCCTATAATTTCCTCTCGTTGAACTTGTCTCTTGCCTACTGACCGCTAGATGACAGCATCATCACGAGGTGAAGTTGGCGCCCACCTCATGCTGCCACGGGTCGCTTAGACGTGCATCTAGCTCAGTGTAGCATATTGCTATATACAAGATGCTACGACCATAACATATTCTAGTTTTATGCAAATCAAAAAAACTTACGTGCGAAAACCTCGCAGAGCTCCTTTTCCAAATTTCACACCAGTAAAAGTTCTTTTACTACAGCATTACTATCTATCACTGGAATGTTAATATTCAGAAAATTATCACTATCAGCTTTCGTACTAGACATTTTAAAACAATACTGCCCTAGACACACAGCACTCTTAATGAAGAGATAACTAACGACTCATTAGTCTATAATGATTCATTATAATCTGCAGACACGCAGCCATTTCTTTAATTAAGTTATTCTGTCAAACTGGTTTTGTTGATCACATTAAAGAAGCAATGTGGATCGAATTAAAGCGATAAACATTGTTTTCATTTATTTTATTTTCAATTTAACAATTTGCAAATGAGAAAAACATTATATTTAAAAAAATATTGATAATATAATTTGTGATTTGCATTTCTTTGCATTCTAATAAGAACAATTTTATCCCAATTTAAAGTTTTCTTTTCAAATAATCAACTTAGTACTCACCGCAATTCCGCAATTGTGATCTCGGTATGCCGAAATTCTGCTGCAATGATAGTAGAAGTTCTTCGGAACATTTTACAGGAGTAATTATCTAATAAATTAGCTCTGCTACGTGCGGAATAGGCCAGAAGACTGTGTACACTATATCCTACAGCTACCGCTGACTTATGGAGGCGGCGACGGAAGCCCCCTTACTTAGTTAAATTCAATTATTAAAATTTTCCCTTTCCTTTTGTTCTTGTCTGCGGGTTCTTACAAATTATTGAAGAGTGTTCAAGCGGGTTCAATGAGGTTAAGTCTGTATTTTGTCTCAGCTGAATACTTGTGTCGGAGGCGCGCTGTTCGCAATATGCCCCCGCCCCCGAAATATGAGCTACAAGGAATGTGTGTTGAAAATTGGAAAAACTTCTTACATATTCCGCATTTTCTTACCTACTTAGCTTCGCTCCAATACTTCTGGAACATTTCTGACCAGGGCTGGAGGGCTGGTATATGTAGTACTGCGTTTACTACTGGATTTCTTTATGCATTTCCTTGGAATTCTTGCCTTAGCAATAACGCCGCAAGCAGATTCCTTCTGGGTTCACTCGTCGTAACAGGACGACCGAATTTAGCTCCCTTAGGAGGTTATTTCTAAAAAAAAAAATTACCTGGTAGTTCCCTTCTTCCGGAATTTTACTTACTCACTTTCTTAAACTTTTTTCTTTTTGTCATTTCCGTCTTTTAATATTACCGTTTCACTATACGCGTGGTCAGCGCACTCGTTAGTTATAGAACACTTGTGACTAGAAAAGACGCGATCTGGGAAGCCGACTCGCCCGTTATTTCACTAGCACGCAAACAAGGGATTCGTAGTTTGTACTTTTCCTTTTGCTAACTCCTCGTCTGTCAACGTGATGTAGGTGGTGTAGCGAAGAGCTTCTCAGTCTACAGATCCACCTACATCCACTCTTACCTGGATATAGATGGACCCTGCATCCGATACCCCCTTGCTACAAAAATCATATCCAGGATATGCGGGGGTGGCTGCACAGCAATTGCCGCCAGCGATCAGTCGGCTAGGGGAGTTCTTGCCACCCACATCCCTTCAATGCTTGTTAAGCTGTGCACAAATACGAAGATAGACCAGACAGACGGACGCACAGTAAAGAAAAGAGCTGGTATATGTGACTGCAGACGGACGGACAGACAAAAAAAAGATCTATATGGGCTTCCTCCTTCTGGTGGTACCTGAAAGGCTGAAAAAAACCAAAATTTATATGATTGAATGATGTAAGAAAAGACGAGCAGAAGACCTCAGCAACGCCGAACAAGTACTAATTCACCCGGAGAGTTTTCAACGCTGGCAGATGAACGATTGAGAGAGAGTGAGAGTGCTGAGAGGGGTCTCCGATGTTGTTGAGACCCCGGCTTTGGGTAATATTGGGCCCAATCGCCCCCATTCACCCTGGCTAAGCCTCCAAAGCCGTATCAAAATGCTCAGCCCCATACGTGTGCTAACGCCGATCCATCAGGCCTTCACCCCCCCTCGCACGGAACTTACTTACTCATTTCTGTATGTGGACCCATGTGTAAAAAAAAATTTATTTAACGAAAGAAAAAAAAAACAAAGAAAGAACTCAAATTTGAAGAGAGCACAGCAATAAAGCTCAATTTATTTCCGTGGAGTATCCACCGTTCATCCTTACTCTTTATCTTTTATACACTACCAAAATCCGCAATATTCTTAGCATTAGCCTAGTCTAAGATAACCCTACTGACTGACCTTAATCTATAATCCTTAACAATATCCTAGTCTAAGGTAGCCCTACGGGCTGACATGAATCTATCTTACCTATACTAAGTAAGCTAAAAGAAATCTTGAGATACTAAATTAACAACACAAAAGAAAATGATGATGCAAAAACCTACTTACTTCACAAGAGCAAAGGTACGTTTCCCTAAGCGAAGATATCCCACGCCGGCTGGAACTGGTGATTTGATTTAGCTGGGGTGCCCCCCTTTTCTTCCAGGTGTATGACGCAACAGCAGACTCGCAGCACTATGTGGGCTAATTCGCCTCTTTTTTGTATCCTTTTGACTTCTGTTTGTGGGTGCTTTCGGACTTTCATTTAAACTTTCATTGGGTGCATTGACCTCTTTTTTTTGTCTTTTCTTACTTGCTTGTTACTTAACAAATCATTTTCATTTTTCTAAAATTCCTTCTCTCGGTTATTCACTTTTTACTTGATTAACATTTTTCTGATTATCACTTAACATACTATTTAGTTATTACATGTCGTCCTTTCTCATAATTTTCGGGATGAATGGCAGAACATTTACATTAGCAACTCAGCAGGTGCGCGGATAATTTAAAAACAAATACAACAAGATTCACTGAGTCCTTTCATTTCACGCGCAAAAAAAAACTCTAATTTCTTTTTTCAGGCACAAATTCGTAGTATACTTTAGATTATAACGAGTGAGCAGGATCAATGTTACTGTACTAACAATAATAAATTCAATGTCAGATAATTCGCGCGCATCTATAGCCCCTGTTCAGCGCAGGTAATTTAATAATACAAAAAAAAAACTAATCATTCGTAACATAACTTCCACTAATAATACTTCCTTACAGTTAGGGGAATTGTATAGAGAGTGATTAAAAAAATTCTCTGCCAATGTAGGTAGGTAACCAAAACTAATTATTATTAACACAATTTCCACTGATAATGAACT
Source organism: Dioctria linearis (assembly GCA_963930735.1). Classification (NCBI taxonomy): domain Eukaryota; kingdom Metazoa; phylum Arthropoda; class Insecta; order Diptera; family Asilidae; genus Dioctria; species Dioctria linearis. Next base: position 247,304,399 of record OZ005740.1, on the reverse strand, counting down.
TTTCTTTCAGTTCGAAGCATTATGTAGAGAACGAAAAATATCCACTGCCAGGGCAGGTAAATATGTAAAAAAAAACTAATTATCATTGACACAATTTCCACTGGTAATAATCCTTTCTTCCAGTTTGAAGAAATGTGTGAGGAGCAAATAAGACGAAATTTTGCTGCCGACGCAGGCAAGTATACGAAACACTAACTTTCTTTCCACTAGTAAAACTTTATTGCAGCTCAGGGAATGATGTGGAGAATAAATCCATAAAGTTTCCTGTCAATGCATGTAATTATAAAAACTAATTATTATTGACGCTATTTCCACTGATAATAATCCTTTCTTTCAGATCGAAGAATTATGTAAAGAACGAATTAAATCCACTGCCAGTGCAGGTAAATATAACAAACTAATTATTATTAACACAATTTCCTCTCTTCCAGTTTGAAGAAATGTGTGAGGAACAAATAGGACGAAATTTTGCTGCCGACGCAGATAAGTATCCGAAACACTATAATTTCCACTAATACAACTTTCTTTCAGTTCAGGGAATTATGTGGAGATCACTTAATAAAGTTCACTGCCAATTCAGGTAAATATGTATATAGAAAAAACTAATTATTAAGGAAACAATTTCCACTGGTAATAATCCCTTCTTCCAGTTTGGAGCAATGCGTGAAGAACAAATACGACGAAATTTTGCTGCCGACGCAGGTAAGTATCCGAAACACTATAATTTCCACTAATACAACTTTTTTCCAGTTCAGGGAATTATGTGGAGATCACTTAATACAGTTCACTGCTAATGCAGGTAAATATATGAAAATAAAAAAAAAAACGAATTATTACTGACACGCTTTCCACAAAAAAAGATATTTCTTTCTCGGAAAATCCGGTAATTCATTGAGGCGATATGATGGGCAAAGCAAACGTAACCCAAGAGTGACTCAAGACTTGAAAAGCCAAAGGAAAGATCTCCGCACGACAACTTGCCACCGTACTCCACCAAGGTTCGTAATCAACTCCTCGAGTTCACGCCGTCTGCCTACATCACAGCCGCTACTCACCCAACCGACAGACGAGCCGTTCTTCGTCAGTCGGAATTTGAAATTTTTTGCTGACGACCGCACTGCTGGCTATATGAGCGGTTGTATGTGTATTCTTTTCAGGCAGAAATCGTTGCCACAGAATATCTGCAGTGTAGCAAAATTTTTTGGCCGGCTTGCTGTAATGCATTGCGTGATGGTATCGCACGATGCTTTACTGCTAGGCGAACTACCGTTTCGGAATGCGTGATTTGGACGAAAAATTGTAGTTTGTGCGAGTTCTGTGCAAATTGAAATTTTTGGTTTGAACAAAAAATATTATTGTTTTCCTTTTCTTATCATTTTTAGGTTTTGAAAGAAAGATTTTAATCCGTGCGCGTTTTGCACGAATTAATGTTTTTTTTTTCGTTTAGGCTAATAATTAAAGAAAAACTTTCTTGCTTTTCTTTTTTTCAGATTTAAGTTTTTTTTTTTTAATGGAGAAGTAGCAGAGGGCTACTTCTCGAACTTAGATAGCCTTTTTCCCCCTTTTTCAGGTACCTAGGGATAATGATATTGCTTATGCCGGTAAGTATATTTATGGGAAGGTAGCATAGGGCTGCTTTCCGAAATTGTAACTTTTGCCCATTTTCAGGTGTCTAAGGAAAGAAAAACAGTGTGGTATTATATAGCCAAGTAGTAGGTGATAATTGGCACGATCGCCATGTATTAAATAAAACGTTTATATGGCCCAAGATTTTGTTAAAGCGGGAGTAGCAAGTACTGCAAAACTCCGGTTTTGTTTTATTGTGGGAGTAGCTATAATAGCACGACTCCACCGAATAAATTAAAACACAAAAATCAATTGGTGATCACTGATCGCTGACTTTAATTATAATCTGTTTCATGGTTTTACTACATGCTATTATATCTTAAAATTAACTTACGTTTACCTTACCTATAGTTCCGGGGTCAACATATCGGCACAAAAATACAAGCCGTGTAAATTGTGCGAGTAATTTCATAAACTATGTGCTTGCTTGCATTGTGGCGGTGCTTGGTTGCCCCAATATTCGTTCTCAATGGTGTAATTATATTTATGTGGGGCAATGCGTGATTGCCTCATAAGCAATATGTTTTGTTTATTATTTATTGAAACCGCTTATGGGTTCACCACAACAGGTAGCGTGCGGGGAAAACGCTACAGAGGTTTCCGTAGGTGTGACTAGTTGGCACTTCACCGATTCGACCAGTCATGTCAATGACATTTCGGTACAGGGTGGCTAATACCTTAGTTCTTACAAATTGGTGAAGGTTTAGAATTTGAATTTATATTTTAGATTTTCTTTTCTTGGGGTTTGTTGTTGCTCCAAAGTTTGTTTTGAGTTGTAATTATCCCCCTTATGTCCACGTCTATGAGCCGCTCGTTACAATAATAAATAATAATATGTTCAGTTCATTTTAATTATGCACTCTACTTTGCTACAATAATTCACGTAAAGTACTTGCCTAAATTTACAGATGCTCCAGGAACCGGAATGCGCTTACGAGTTCACGTAAATAACAAATATAATTATTGTAGTTTGTAAATTTTCGATACCCTTTAAATGGGTTAAATCACGTAAGATAATGGTTGAAATGTCCAGGCGCTCCGTTGACCGGATGACACTCACGATATCACACAAATTATATGTATGATAATTGTATGCTGTAAATATTCTCTACTTTTTAATATTTAACTCATGAAAAATAATGATCGAAATGTCCAGGCGCTCCGTGGAGCGGATGCCGCTCACGATATTAAATAAGTTCGGATGCAAAAATTATTATCTTTTTCACCATGCTGTGCGAATAAAGGTATATTCTGAATAAATTTTTTTTTGTTCTTTCTATTACCCTCCTATTTCTCGATTTAATCTGATTTCCGTTCTAGTTTTCCTTAATGGTCCACGAAGACCTCCTTCCCAAAAACTTTCCACACTTTTTTTTCCTCTCCTTTTTCTGACATTCCAACACTTAAAGGCCTCCTCACCGGCCGTGACATTTTTTGCGGCATCTACTTCGGCCTGATTTCTCCTGTTCCCCCACATCGTGTACGTATTTTCACTCACTACTCTGACGAGTAGATGTCAGGGTGGTTTCATAGAGGTGGCCTGTGTTATGGAAGTATGTTGAAAATGATTTGCTTGGACGTGAAGTCCAGACTGTCAGCATGAGCTGACAGATCACTGGTGGACAGCGTTGACTGCAGGGCGGCACGCTAGCTCGCCTCGGCTATTGACGGAAAGTGTGGGGTGTTAATTGGATGACACTCCTTTTGTTCCAGTTATGTACCGTGTGGGGAATCTCTCCTTTTGCGCAGTCCGGGAATCCGCTTTTTCCAATTCTCGCTTTTCAGCCACCCTTCGTTATACTTTCTATCGTTACCTTTATCCGCGGTTTTCCCTGATATTTTTGGATTTTCTTATTTAAAAAAACTAGGTGTTTACCTTTCTCAACAAAACTATTGAAAGCTCTCCGCAGTGTGACAGCTTGCCCTCCGCAAAAACCAAAAAAAGTATCCAGAACTTTCCTTCCTTCCACTTTTTCTTCTCCTTCTCACGCGCCATCTCTCGACAATTAGATGTTATCACGAGGTGCAAGTGATCTGGTTACTCGACAGATGTCAGTAACATTTGTATAATATTCCAGCGTGCTGAATCATGTGGGCTCGAGTGCGTCTCCGCTAGTCAGATGTCAGTGCAGCTTCTGGATGATGCACAGCAGAATACTGTTTCGGGTGCTGCGACCATAACACCTGCCATGTTTACATGTACTGCCGCCTTGCCTACATACGACCATAACACTTTTATTTAAGGTGCTCCAGAAGCAAGACAAAAACTGGAGTTTTGTGCTCCGCATTTTAACGTTGAGGGATGTCACTTCTTTTATATTATCTGTAGCCGAAGCTGGTTTATTTCACACCGAAAGTAAATTATACAGTCTTTACCACAAGGCTTAACACTACCGTCGGTAATAGTTATACTATTATTAACCTTCTAGGAAAACGTTGGAAAATCCGGAAATCTAAGCTAATATCAAGCTAGCAGGTAGGGTGCACTGGAATCATTCATTAACACTGAAAAACACACCCATCGCATATGAAAATAAATTATTAAAAATTAATTCGAAAATTATTACACTCATAATCAACATGTATCATGGCCGTCAACTTTTCTATATATAAATATGGCGTACAAAACGATAAAAATTCTTTTAATTTTACCGATTAACAGATTATATATAGCAATCTCAGATTTATTTAAACCTTGAACAAATGGGTTTAAACTATAAGTAAGTAAATTTAAACCTTGATCAAATGTTTTTAAACCCTTAACCAATAAATTTAAACTGTAAACAAATGATTTTAACCCTTAACAAATAAAATTAAACCTTGACCATATCATTTTTAAACCCTTAACAAATATATATAACCCCTTAACGAATGAGTTTCAACTGTTAACAAAAAGACTTAAACCTTTATCAAATATATTTAAACTCTTAACAAATTTATGTATAGCATTCTCAGATTTATTTAAACCATTAACAAATGAGTTTAAACTTTAAGCAAATAAATTTAAACCCTGAACAAATGATTTTAAACCCGTAACAAACAAAATTACACCTTGAACAAATGATTTAAACACTTAACAAATAAATTTAAACCTTGAACAAATGATTTTAAACCCTCAACAAATAAATTTAAACCTTCAACAAATGATTTAAAACCCTTAACAAATAAAATTAAACCTTGAACAAATCATTTTAAACACCTAACAAATATATTTAAACCCCTAACGAATGAGTTTCAACTGTTAACAAAAAGACTTGAACCTTTAGCAAATATATTTAAACTCTTAACAAATTTATATTTGAAATATTTTATTTCACTTTAAGTAAGCTTTTCTTAAAATTTTGGGTACATATTTAATCTGCAATATTTATTATTATTATACATATCTTATATATTTATATCTGCAATACTTTTCGCATTTCAGTGCAACGGTTGACCATCCACTGCCTTTGGAATAAGCACAACCATATCCGTTATATAGCTGGAACAGACATTAGGTTTGATTTGTTGCAGACTATCTTCGATCACTGAGAAAAGATTATGTTCTCTACTAAACCTAAAACTGAACGCGCATGTGCCTTCATTTTAGAAAACGATTTTTCGATAGGGTTTAACATAGGCGAGTGATGAGTTAGTCTTGCATTGAAGGTGCGATTTCTTCTTTTCTGGTTATTATTAGTTGAAAAAACGTAAAACTGGTTTTATTGCTTATTTTACAATTACGAGCGAGAACAGATTAATGCATTTTGAGAAATTTTTTGCATTCAGTATTCAATGCCCATTTGGTGCAGTTGCACAGCGATAGAGTGAAGTAAGTACAGTAAAGATTTCTTACCAGCGAGCCAAATAATAGATTATCATTGTAAAGTTTTTAGATTTTCGACATCTATAATAACATGAGTAGCAGTGAAGATTTTAGCGGAGGCAGCTCTGATGAATGGCGGCCATCTACCCAAGAAGAAAAGCCTGTACATTATGGAGCTTCAAGGGAATCTAGAGGTATGAGAGGTGTAAGTCATAAAGAAAAAAACTCGGAAAATGTGCATACTGTGTCCTGGATAATAAGCTATTTAGACTTTTAAGTTGATTAAAATTATAAGATTATACATGTCTTAAGACGAAAGTATAAAAATTGTGCTAACAAATTTTCAGCCAACGCATGTTGAAGCGCGTGATGTTTCCCACGAACAGCACAATGACCAACAACAAGAACAACAGCGTCGGCGGGGCTCAAGAGGGAAATATTGTCCACGAATTTGGATGCAAAGGAGCTTTTCATAACGTATTATGAAGAGGGTATGACAGTGGCTGAATCTGCCCGCAGGACTAAAATCAACATAAATATTGCTAAAGGCATCATTCGAGCTTATAAAAAAGATGGGAAAGTGCCCAAAGACCGTTGTGGTGGAAAAAAACCACGAAAGTTAACAGAGGAAGTATTGGTGCATATAGAGCAATATGTTAAGAGTACTCGGTGAATGACAACTCGAGGTATCCAACAAAATTTATTCCACGCTCAAACCAGCTTCCATTGAAAATGAGCACATGAATTCACCGCGAACAATACAGTTGAGGCAAACATACGCGCGGGATTTCACAGAGTGGCTCCGAAGCCCACAGAGATAAAGTGATATTTATTGATGAGTGTGGTTTTAATCTTCATCTTAGAAGATCTCAAGCCCGCTCAAGAAAGGGCACCCGTGCCCGGGTTATAGTTCCAGCAGTACGTGGTAGAAACGTCACACTTATTGCTGCGATAAGTAACCAAGGAATATAGCATTACAAGATCATTGCAAATTCCACTTGCAATTCCGATAGGTTTTCCCTATTTCTGCTGAACTTGCTGAAAAACTGAAAACAAATCCATCGCTTAGTGACACGTTTTTAATTTTGGATAATGCGAGAATACACAAAACACAACAAGTGCGCGATGTGTTATCTCAAACGAAATTAAAACTAAAATATTTGCCTCCTTACTCGCCTATGTTAAACTCTATCGAAAAATCGTTTTCTAAAATGAAGGCACATCCGCGTTCAGTTTTAGGTGACACGAACAGAGAACATAATCTTCTCTCAGTGATCGAAGATAGCCTGCAACAAATCACACCTAATGACTGTTCCAACTATATAATGGGTATGGTTTTGCTTATTCCAAAGGCAGTGGATGGTCAACCGTTGCACTGAAAAGACAAAAGTATTGCAGATATAAATATATAAGATATGTATGCATATATATTATATATACACCCAAAATTTGAAAAAAAAATTGTATTAATTGCTTACTTAAAGTGAAATAAAATATTTTAAATATAAATTTGTAAAGAGTTTAAATATAATTGCTAAAGGTTTAAATTTATTTGCTAAGAGTTCAAACTCATTCGTTAACGGTTTAAATTTATTTGTTAAAGGTTTAAAATCATTTGTTCAAGGTTTAAATTTATTTGTTAAGAGTTTAAAATGATTTGTTAATGGTTTGAATTTATCTGCTTAAAGTTTAAACTCATTTGTTAATGGTTTAAATAAATGTGAGAATGCTATATATTTAACATATTTTATTTCAACTTAAGTATGCATTTCATACAATTTTGTTCAAATTTTGGGTGCATAAATAATCTGCAATACTTCTGACTTTTCAGTGCAACGGTTGGCCATCCACTGCCTCAGGAATAAGTAAAACCAAATCTATTATATAGTTCGAACAGTCATCTAGTGTGATTTGTTGCAGGCTATTATCGATCACTGAGAGAAGATTTTGTTCTCTACTCATGTCACCTAAAACTGAAAGAAAACGATTTTTCGATAGGGTTTGACATAGGCGAGTAGAGTAAAAGTAGAGGCAAAAATTTATTAATTAATTTATTAATTTATTTAATCCTTGTCTTAGAAGATCTCAAGCCCGCACAAAAAGGGGCACCCGTACTTGAGCTGTTATTCCAGTAGAACGTGGCAGAAACGACGTCCTTATTGCTGCGATAAGTAACCAAGGAATTGACCGATAGGCGTTCTCTATTTCTGCACGAACTTGTTGAAAAATTGGAAACAAATCCATCGCTTAGTGTTGTGACTCAGGTACCAATGCCCTAAATCACAACCATAAGGTCAATACATCAATATATTGTCCTATACAATATATTGATATACCTCTTAAATGACCTTGAAAATGAAAAATTATTTCATTTTAAAATTTCAATCAAAATTTAAAATGCATTTAGAAATGCATTCCCACAGTATAACAAAATGCAATTTAACATAAATTGCATTTTGTTATCAGGCACACATTTCACTCACACGATATGCACACTTACCTACATACAGTGTCTTCTTACTTTTTTTTCCGCATGTACACTCTAAATACGTACAATACCTATTTTCTTCAATCTAATTGTATGTGCATACATACATACAATTATCAAAATTATTCGCGCCCTCTTAAAATTAATATTTCAAGACGGGCGCACAAGTGCATATCGGATTACAGTTTTGCATAGATGCATATAGCTTGCATCAAAACTTTTGTGCATTTTCTCAAGTACGATTTTTCAACGTCGTGAGAAAACAAGAAAGAGAAAAAATAGCTTTTGAAGCGATCACGGGTACCTGGGTGCAATTTGCCCAAACCGCGGGGAGTTCGTTCTTAAAACCCGTCGAGTGAAAAACGTTTAAAAATCCATACCAAAAAATTACTAACCGAGAGTTTAGGTAAACATAATAAAATTTTGTGTATTAAGTGATTCGAAAAAAACTATTTTATATAAGTGCCAAGGAAATTGAGATTATAAAAATATAAAGAAAAGAATAATCAAAATAATAACAGAACAAATAGAAAAAAATAATAAAGTGATTGAGTTTTAATTTTCCCTTTGCCCAATATCGGCGACTGCTCTCTCCTTTGGAGCACGGAGCACAGCCCTGATACAACATTTTGGTGGCAGCGGTGTTCCTACCCCATATCGAATCAGTGCTAACATTTTTTTTAATTTGAATTATGTAATTTAAACAAACAAAATTTGAACAAAAAAAATAATTAAAAGAAATTTATGAAAATCTATATAACAACTGGTGGCAGCAGTTATTTAAAAACAAAAATTCAGTGCCTTTACAAAAAAGAAATAATTAAATAGTAATTCATCAAATAAATAAATAAACATAAAGTAAACTGCAAGGTATAAAAATAATAAAAACCAGTAAAAGGAAACTTTAAGAAAAAAGTTATAATACTTATATGTATTTAAAAAAATATATATATAAAAAACCCGGGTATCCAACAAAAGGGACTTAGAGCAAATTAAATAAGTTTAAGCGCCAGAGCGCTCAACGAGGGAATTTAGCGAGGCTTCATCCCTGCCTCAACAAAGACGTTTTACAACCCAGAAGGAAGACTTCAAGAAGACGTTGACCGGGATGCCAGGCACATGACACCAATAACAACAACAATTATCAACAGGATCATCAAAAAACAGGTAAAAACTTGAAGAAATCATCAGCCCGGACGCCCAACGCAACCAACATTCATCAACAACAAATTAGAAAACTCACGGATTAATACGCAAGGTAGAAATATAAAATATTATTCTTTTTATTTATTAATCATGTACTGCCCGTAGTTAGAACGTACACGCAAATTTGAATTTACTGAAGACTGTGTGGTGTAACTCGGTTTTGTCACCCACAAAGGACTGGGAGTGCTTCTGACTTCGCCAGGAAGTTGCACCAGCCCCGTCGATATCAAGCCTTAGAAATCGGCTATGCACAGCTTTATTGATAATCTTCTAATTTATTCTTTAATAGAAGTTATTAGGATTTTGCACAATTAATTTAGAACTTTTATTGGTAGTCTTTCAATTTATTCTTCGATAGGAATGAATAAGATTAGCACAATTAATATAGAACTTTTATTGATAATATACTTTGAATTTATTCCTTAATAGGAACGATTAAGATTAACACAATTAATATAGAACTTTTATTGATAATATACTTTGAGTTTATTCACTATTAATATAGAACTTTTATTGGTAATATACTTTGAGTTTATTCACAATTAATATAGAACTTTTATTGATAATGTTTCAATCTATTCTTTAATAGAAGTTAACAAGATTTACTCAACTAATACAAAACTTTTACTGATAATATACTTTGAATTTATTCCTTAATAGGAATGATTAAGATTACACAGTTAACATAGAACTTTTATTGATAATATACTTTGAGTTTATTCACAATTAATATAGAACTTTTATTGATAATGTTTCAATCTATTCTTTAATAGAAGTTAACAAGATTTACTCAACTAATACAAAACTTTTACTGATAATATACTTTGAATTCATTCCTTAATAGGAATGATTAAGATTACACAGTTAACATAGAACTTTTATTGATAATATACTTTGAGTTTATTCACAATTAATATAGAACTTTTATTGGTGATATACTTTGAATTTATTCTTTGAATTTATTCCTTAATAGGAATGATTAAGATCACACAATTAACGTAGAATTTGAATGTATTCCTTAATAGGAATGATTAAGATCACACAATTAACGTAGAACTTTTATTGATAATGTGTCAATTTATTCTTTAATAGAAGTGATCGAGATTTACTCGATTAATACAGAACTTTTACTGATAATATACTTTGAATTTATTCCTTAATAGGAATGATTAAGATCACACAATTAACGTAGAACTTTTATTGATAATGTGTCAATTTATTCTTTAATAGAAGTGATCGAGATTTACTCGATTAATACAGAACTTTTACTGATAATATACTTTGTTAATCTAAATGGTTAAGATTTGCGCGGAACTAACCCGAAAGCTTTTTTCTAGAATAAAGTCGCCCGCCGGTTCTTGATAGACTGCCTCGATGATCTTTTTCAGCCGCCCCTACATGCTTTTCGCTGCCAACGTTGTTTTCCACGCTTTTTTGCTGATCGAGCGATTTCGCGATAAAAATGTGTGGAGAAAAATAATCGCGCGTTGTTTTTTTGATGTTGAGAAATGTCGGGAGGAAATATCCTCTACTAAGAAATATTGTATTTCTTATCGTTGGTGGGCAAAAGGCCCCACTTCAGCATTTTTGCATGTGAGCAAACAAAGTATACAAATTGTACACTTTGTATGACGGGAAATGAAATGAAATATTTTGTTATCGGGAGTACATATTTGCACGGGTATGCAATGTACTCAGGTTGGTTAGGCGTTATGAGTGCGAACTCATAACACCATCCCCCATAGAAAAAGAAAATTCCTACGTCTGATCAGGAGTAGGGATTTTCGATGAGCACTTGCCACACAAATCAAGATGAGGAGAAAAGAGAGAAAGAGAAAAAGGATAAATTTCTATATATATAGTAGTCCGATTTTTTTTTATGTAGATTTTTTCGTTCTCTTTCGCTTAATTTCTTATAGTCTAATTTCCATCGGTTTAGCAATAACTGATGAGATTGAAATTTCCAAAATATATCACCCATTTATTATTTACAAAACTTACTTATTACTTACATACTTATTAAATTGTGTTATGTTTAATTATTCCTTATTATATGCTCCCGTGACAAACAAGGCGTTCAACTGGTAACTCTCCCACTTGAGACGTTCTTATAATTTTTTTGTTGTCGACCAGTGGATAAAAAGGGGGTTTACATAATTCCTTTACATAGTGGGCTGGGCCCATCCTCTTTAGAGGTTACATTTATACTTAATTCTTGTGCTGTTACACTAGTTGCGTTGCTGGATTCAGAGAATTTCCCTCTTTGTTTCATGAAATAGAAGTACGCAAAAACGAAAATCAAAACAACGACGATAATAGTGGTGTATGAAATAGAATAGTGGTGGATGTCGTGAGCATTCAGACCCTGATCTTCGATTTGCCTTATTTCCTTTATAGAGGAACTTAACCGTTGCAGTTCGTTGTCGGAGGAAAATTTCAAGAGGTGCGTTCTGGTGGTGTTAGCAATTGGGAGTTTAATAATGTTAGGAAATCTCAAAGATGTAGATAGGTTCAAGATGGGGACGTAGTAATTGTGTATTTCCGTGTTTTTAGACGAATGGGGTTGGATAGTTAGTGTATCGCCTCGCAGGTAACACTTGTCCGACAGTTCCAGTATTCCAGTACCCAGTAGGGTTTGGGGGGAAATTTTGTTAACACAGACTTCGTCTAGTGTAGTGTTCTTGGTTAGAACAAAAAGCCATTTGTTCGCTTGTGAAAGCTGGATCCAAAAGTTACCTGGGGTGGCCTTCCGTATGTGGCAAGAGTCGGGCAATTTAGTGACGTGCTTTAGAAGCTCAATTTCACAGATGTTGTTTTCCGGATGCACGCTAAATATTGGGTGCATTAGTCGGCAAAGGTAATGAAAAGCATCTCGGGTGAGGCAATTCTGAAAGTCGAAGTTATTGAGGGTATAGTAGTGTTCTCGATTATAATCAACTACTAGATAGTGGACGGATGGCTGGATGTAGACGAATTCGTTTTCATAGGTGGTTGGCATTGGGGTTACTTTATATAGTTGGTATGCCATACGATAGGGTAAGGGTATTTTGAATTCGAAAATTATTTTATTTTCACTTCTAGCTGTGCTTGTCTGGCTCAACGCGTATATGCCGAACAGGTCCTGTAGGCCGGGGGAGATTGGGAGCCTCAGGTTATCGGGGAGCTTCTGTTGTATTACTAATAGAGCGTTTCTTAATTGGTTAGGAGTCAGTATAGCGGGGTGCGGCTTGCCATGTTTCACGTCTATCATCAAATCGAGGATAGAATTTATGGTAGACTCGTATCTCATTAACGAGAGTGTTACGGCATTAATAATTGACTCTATTTGGAGCGTCATGTTGAACTGAGATTCCGAGACGAGCGTTGTGTTCATTAGTACTTCCAGATTCTTAATCCTCCCATCCAAAGACAAAAAATGCGCCCTAATTTCGTGCTGACTCCTGTTGAAAATATTAACCGTCGTGTCTATTATCGACGTATGGTTCCTCAACAGGCCGAGGAGGCGCCTTTGATCAGTTTTCACACTGTCAATCAGGTGATCGTACTTAATGGCGTCATCCTCGTCTAGAGTTCCGAAGAGCATTTTACTCAGGGAACCCACTGCGTTAAAGGGGCTGCGTCTTTGTCGAACACTAAGGGGAGACAACAAGCTTTCCTTATCCTTAATGTTATCGAAGATATTCAAAATCTGTTTTAAAGAAGCTTGGCAGAGGAGGGGGTTGTCTGCGTAAGAGGTTAACCGTTGACAAAGACTTTTGATTACGCGTACGTTACCCTCTATTAGGTTGAACTCATAATTCAGACCTCTCAGGTCAAAGTAAACGATGATATGCCACTCTTGGCTAAAAAGGCCCACATTACCTGTTTCCTCGAAGTAAATCCCTGAGTTACCTTCCAAATAAGTGACGTTTAGCCCAGTCGCGGTGCTCCATAGATTTAGTAGTTGTATAGATAATAGGAGTTTGCCCTTGTTTGACATCCTGAAAAGGGAGAGAGCTTGACTTACTCGACGTACAATTTCAAATCATTATTATGTACAATCTTAATTTTACTTCCTATCTTAATGGTGGTATTCTCGGGAGAATTCAATTCTACAACGTCGTACGGTCCGAGCCAGAGCGGCGAGAGTTTGGACCTTTTTGCATGACTCCTAAGAAAAACCTTATCTCCGAGATTAAAAGAACGCTCCACTGAACTTTTGTCGTAATAACCCTTCGATTTTTGTTTAGATTTCAGAATGGTCCGACGCGCCATTTCAAATCCATGCTGAAGACGAGCCTTTAGCTCATTAGAATAGTTATCGTAATTGTAGCAGGTTTCCGGTTCGAGCTTTAGAGAAGTAGGGATTCTCGCCGGGAATCCATAAACAAGCTCGTGCGGTGTGAAGCCAGTACTAGAATGAGGGGTTGAGTTGTAGACAAAGACAGCATACGGCATCCAGGTATCCCAAGAGAGAGGGTCTTTATTAACATAATGGCGGAGGTATTCAGCCAGTGTCCTATGACTACGCTCCAACGCGCCGTTAGTCTGGGGATGGTATGGGGTAGATTGTAACTTATGAATTTTAAGCAGTTTGCAGACTTCCGTAAACAGTCGGCTAAGGAAATTAGTACCCTGGTCAGTTAGGATACAATGGGGAATTCCGTGGCGGCATATGATTTTAGTAGTGAGCTCCCTAGCGACGGTATCCGCTTCGGCATCTGGCAGGGGAATACCTTCCGAGAATTTGCTAAGATCGTCCTGGAAAGTTAAAATGAACCTATTACCATTGTAACTGGTGGGTAGTGGGCCCACGATGTCGAGAAATACCTTTTCAAAAGGTCTCCTACTCGTAGAGGTTATCTTCATTGGGATCTTTTTGTTCCGATTTACTTTATTGGCCTGACAGGAGGGACATTTCTTTATGAAGCTTATGATGTCCTTATTCATATTCTGCCAATGATAGGCCATCTTTATTCGTTTTAAGGTTCTGTGCATACCAGTATGCCCTCCTAGGGGAGAGGTGTGATAATCGCGTATTATCTGCTGGGTATCTTCCTTGTCACTCAACTCGATCACTTCGTTGAGGAAAATATTGACAGGGAGTTTTGATGTTGAAAAGACAAATGCACACATAGATTTTAGTTCCAATAAGCTGGCGTGGTCTATGGCACTAAAGGAGAGCAGCACCATTGCGAGTTCAGATGATTTAGCGTACTCAAGGTATTCCATTAGGACAGTAAGAGCGGTCCTCTTTTCGGAGGGACCCGACAATGGAAAGGGGAGCTTGACTATTAGAATTTTGTTTTTTCCAGTTTCACATATTTTTAGTCTTGCAGGAATGGTGTTTAGTTCTAGACCGGTATACAACTCGAGGCTTTTCTTCGTTTTGTCGTCGTATGGGGTTAGTATAAAAAATTTTGGAATGGGGGTTTTGAACCTTATTAAAGAACCTTTCTTCTCGTGGACGAGCGAGTAATCGGCTGTGCCTTTCTTCATGTATTCGGCGTAGGCCTCATAAATGTCGGTTGTAGAGGGAATAAAGGTAGCGATGGTGTCAGAGTTGGGTAACTCAGTGCGAGTTTCACCCTGACGGGCATGTTGTCGTGTTACTGCGTTAACAGTACTATCGACAGGAGGTATGCGACTTAGAGCGTCCGCATTGGAGTTCAGTCTTCCCGACTTATAAATTATACAATAGTCGTATTCTTCTAATCGAATACGCCATCTCATCAGTCTTGAAGTAGGGTTTTTTAGATTCATGAGCCAGGTAAGTGGCTGATGATCAGTTATAATGGTAAAACGTCGACCATATAAGTAGGGTCGGAATTGTTCAACAGCGAACACAATAGCGAGGAGCTCCTTCTCAATAGTAGAATATTTTATTTCAGTCGAATTAAGGGTTCGACTAACGTAGGAGACAGGTCTATCCTTGCCTACTTCGCCTTGTGAAAGTACAGCGCCAATAGCGAAGTTACTAGCATCGGTAGTGACCAAAAATGGTTCATCGAAGCAAGGATATTTCAGGATAGGAGCAGTGATAAGTTTAGATTTCAATGTTCTAAAGGCTTCATCGCAAAAGGCGTCCCATGTAAAGGGCACATCCTTTTTAGTGAGGTAAGTAAGGGGTTTTGCGACTTTCGCGAAGTTGTCAATGAATCTACGATAATATCCCACGAATCCTAGGAATGATTTGATATCCTTGACCCGTTTTGGGGTGGGGTAGGTCCTTACGACTTTAATCTTTTCTGGGTCGGGATGAATGCCCTTTTCGTCTATCACATGTCCTAAATAAGTGATTTGCCTTCCGAGAAAATTGCATTTGTCAGGTTGCAACTTCAGTCGATGGTGTCTCAAACGGTCAAAAACTTTAACGAGCTTGGCATTATGGTCCCTAAGACTGCACCCATGAACCACAATGTCGTCCATATACACGAAACATTCTATGCCTTGTAGTCCCGATAGGACGTTGTTCATTAACCTCTGAAATGTAGAGGGGGCATTCTTCAGTCCAAAAGGCATCCTATTGAAGTGAAAGTGTCCGTACGAAGTACTGAAGGCAGTCTTCTCTTTGTCGACTTCGTCCATCTGGATTTGATGGAACCCGTTCGCTAAGTCCAGAGAGGAAAAATATTGAGACCTACCCAGTTGGTCTAGTATATCTGTAATGTTGGGCAAGGGAAAGGAATCACCGACAGTTATGTCATTTAGCCGCCGGAAGTCTACAACCACTCGCCAGCGCTTGTTTCCTGCTGAATCGGGTTTCTTGGGAACAAGCAGCAAGGGGGAATTCCACGGGCTTGAGCTTGGGCTTATGATCTCCCGTTCCACCATTTGGGTTACCTGGTTGCCGATTTCCGTCCGTTGAGACTCCGGTAGTCGGTAGGGTTTGACGTTTACAGGGGCTTTATCGGGAAAAGTTTGAATCTTATGACGGACTGAATTAGTTACTGTAAGAAAGTCACCCTCCAAGTGAAATATATCGTTATAATCTCGACAGATTTGCAATATGCTGTCTGCCTCTTCCGAGTTACAGTGCTCTAGGTTGAGTCTCTTCTTTAACTGGTTAAGACGTTTCTCGACTTTGTTTTCCATATAAAGACTTTGGACTATAGAATAGTCATCTAAAGGTTCGGCTTCCAGTTTTAGAGTGTTTAGGTTTACGGAAACGTCTTCGTCTCTTACGTTTAGTAGTATTAGATTAGCCTTGCCATATCGGGGGCTAGAAATAGAGTTACCTAAGTACACACCAGGTATAGGTTCGTGTCTGGTTACCAAAAAGTCTTTTGTTTGCACTGTAGGTACTCGTACAATGGTTCTTGATCTAGGAGGCAGTTTTACAAAATCCAGCTCTAATTCTTCCGTGACAACACTTGTCTTGCTAGTTACACCAGGTTTAGATTCTTTGTTTTTGGCATTAGGGTTAAGATTATCTACTTCATCTTTGTTAGTAAAATCTTTTGTTGGTCCAGAGTGTTTCGAATGAGGAGTGCAGGCACCTATACAGGTCGTTAAGTCCCCATCTTGCGGAACGTCTGTCGCTTTCAGACTGGGTTTACCTACTCTTGGAATTGTGTACATTTTATCACTACAGCCGGAACCCTCTATCAGTCCAGGGTGATCCGAATGAGGAGTGCAGGCACCTATACAGGTCGTTAAGTCCTCATCTGACGAGACCCCAACCGGTTCTGACAGAAGATTCCCCCCAAAATTGTCTTCTTTGCATCTGATTATTCCCTTTTCATAGTCAATGCCACACGCGTGTTCGCGCAGAAAGTCATGTCCAAGAATTCCGTCATATTTTAGGTTTACATTACCATCAATTACATGAAATGGGTGTTCAATTAAGACGCCAAAATCGAGGACGCCAAAGGCTAGTCCCAAGGTAGACATTTTGTCACTTGAAATAGTTGTGACATTAGTTTTTTGTGAAGGATATATTAAACAGTCACCTTTAGCTAGGCTGGCTTTGTAGAGGCTTATTTCGGCTCCCGTATCTATCAGAAACGTACTGAGCCCATTTTTAGATAAGGAAAACGGTATTGTAAGGGTGAGGGCGTTTTGACTTATATTTAATTTAGCGTCTGCGATTGATTTTCGTGTATCTCGGCTTGAGTACTTATTTGATTTAGGCGTGCTGGTGTGCCGAGTTTCTTCAGCCGCCAAGATGAGTTTTCCGGGCGATGAGATTGTACACTAGTAGAGGCCCCTTTCAGCTCATCCGAAAAATGAACTAGCGTATTGCGCCGATTAGTCTGTTCTCGTGGAGCTGGTACTCTACTGACTGTATGTAATTGGTCTTGCCTTCTGGGCGATTGATCGGCTTTCCTCGCGTTGTTATACTCGCGGGATCTACATTCCTCGATGTGGTGACCCGGCCTCTTACAATATGCACAATGGGTCCTATAGTCTTCCTTCTTGACATTGTTAGGAAAGGGTGGCCGTGTCCCTTTATTGACGAAACATTGTTCGAGGGTATGTCCGCTACGCCTACAGTGGGTACAGTAGAGATTAGCGCTTGGTCGAAGATGGGGAAGATGAACGTGTTGTCCTTCAGTCTTTATTACTGGGGACTTATGGTTGTGGACAAAATTTGTATTGAGTGTGGAGGGAGAGTTCTTTTCAATGCGGGATGCTTGTTCCGTCGCATAGTTTATTGCTTCACGCAACCCGGTCTTTTGAGCTGCTTTGGTGAGGATACGGAGCTGATCGTTACGTATTCCGTCCTCGAAAGCTTGTAAGGCGAGTTTTTTGTTCTCACCAAGAAGTAGGTTCTGGAGAGTAACATCAGTGACTGAAGTAGCTGTGGCGCTATTTAAGAGGGCAAGCTGTTTGTTAACTCTCTGGGCGTACTCTTTTACGTCTTCCTTATATTGTTGGCGAGTTTTCATTAGCTCGTTTTGCAGAGTGGTACGAGATAAGACTTCAAGAAATTGGTCTTGAAGCTCCCTCTTTAACTCGCACCAACGGTGATGGGTCCCGTACTGGATGGCATCATAAGCGCGTCCAGTGAGTTTTGTCTTTATTATACTTAAAAAGACGGCCTTTTCCCCTTCGTTTCGTGAATCTACTTGGAATAGGTCACAACAAGAGAGGAAACGTTGGAGGTCGCGAGGATTTCCGTCGAATTCGGGGATAATAAGTTTCGCGTCGGAGAATGATAAATGCACACTATTAGGTGTCGAGACAGAACCACTTCCTCCAAGAGGGGGAGGAGGGGGAGGAGGAGTAGGCGGGTTATCTGGCATCCTGAGTCCCTTTTGGACAGTACGACCACTGCGTAGGGTAAATATTTTGAATTTGAAAACGATGTATCACTGGTGAGGATTAATTAGTAGTATACATGTAGTAAAGTAGGATGCTATTCTAAGGTAGGTACCTCGTCCCAGTACAGACCTCGTTTCTATTCCTTATTATCTACGCTAGTCATACAACTGTGTAGAAGGATACAGACAGTTTAAAAATTCGTTCCTAGCTAGGTAAATTCGTGTTGGTATTCCGTACAAGCAAAAAGAAAAAACAAAAAGAACGCAGGTAATTAGGCGCAGATGTTAGAGGTCATAAGTCACTTAAACGCCCATGTTGCATAAAATTAAAACAATAACATACTAACATCTCGAATCAACCAAGAAAGCAAACGAACAGAGATCATGTATTCAGCAGTTGTAAGCCGATTAGAATGGAACGCTTCAATAAAACAATCAGTCATCACCAAATTAGCAACTATCGCCCATCATACACTTTGCAGTAATCCACCAACTCAAAACTGTTATGGCGTGGAGATGCATAAGGGCCGCAGGAAAAAAAACGCTTTAAGTTGTTCAGTTTCCTTTGTAGTTAGATTAGGTTTAGCTCTAGAATGGTCCACTCACGATTCCACCATTATGAGAGTATTATCATGAAATAAATTGAATTGAATTGAGTTGAATTGAAATGCCCAAAAATATTTTATCAGTCGTTAGTGAGTAGGCAATGGATGTACCGACAAAAAAAGTTAAAAAGAAAATTGGATATAAAATGTACATCCTGCCTTCGATAAAATAAAATAATTAGTGGTTTTCCGTTTCCATTAATAGAGTTTCATAAATATGCCGAGGGAAATTCTCACTTTCACAGTAATATATACAACATATGTATAAAAAAAAGCACTTTATATATATCTATTTGGAACTAAATCTTTTACAGAGTATAAGTACATCCGACTTACTTGGAGTTTACCAGCCGCTGATTACCGGTTCCATCCATCGAGTTCTGCTCCATTACAGCTTGAACCTGCGTCCGTCCAATGGTCCAATATTGTGCCTTGCCTGGAGGTCCTTTCCTTCCAGGTCTTTCATAAACTATTGGTAGGATTTAAATATCCCACACCGCTGCCACCAGATTTTTATGTGGTGTAACTCGGTTTTGTCACCCACAAAGGACTGGGAGTGCTTCTGACTTCGCCAGGAAGTTGCACCAGCCCCGTCGATATCAAGCCTTAGAAATCGGCTATGCACAGCTTTATTGATAATCTTCTAATTTATTCTTTAATAGAAGTTATTAGGATTTTGCACAATTAATTTAGAACTTTTATTGGTAGTCTTTCAATTTATTCTTCGATAGGAATGAATAAGATTAGCACAATTAATATAGAACTTTTATTGATAATATACTTTGAATTTATTCCTTAATAGGAACGATTAAGATTAACACAATTAATATAGAACTTTTATTGATAATATACTTTGAGTTTATTCACTATTAATATAGAACTTTTATTGGTAATATACTTTGAGTTTATTCACAATTAATATAGAACTTTTATTGATAATGTTTCAATCTATTCTTTAATAGAAGTTAACAAGATTTACTCAACTAATACAAAACTTTTACTGATAATATACTTTGAATTTATTCCTTAATAGGAATGATTAAGATTACACAGTTAACATAGAACTTTTATTGATAATATACTTTGAGTTTATTCACAATTAATATAGAACTTTTATTGATAATGTTTCAATCTATTCTTTAATAGAAGTTAACAAGATTTACTCAACTAATACAAAACTTTTACTGATAATATACTTTGAATTCATTCCTTAATAGGAATGATTAAGATTACACAGTTAACATAGAACTTTTATTGATAATATACTTTGAGTTTATTCACAATTAATATAGAACTTTTATTGGTGATATACTTTGAATTTATTCTTTGAATTTATTCCTTAATAGGAATGATTAAGATCACACAATTAACGTAGAATTTGAATGTATTCCTTAATAGGAATGATTAAGATCACACAATTAACGTAGAACTTTTATTGATAATGTGTCAATTTATTCTTTAATAGAAGTGATCGAGATTTACTCGATTAATACAGAACTTTTACTGATAATATACTTTGAATTTATTCCTTAATAGGAATGATTAAGATCACACAAT
Source organism: Dioctria linearis (assembly GCA_963930735.1). Taxonomy (NCBI): domain Eukaryota; kingdom Metazoa; phylum Arthropoda; class Insecta; order Diptera; family Asilidae; genus Dioctria; species Dioctria linearis. The sequence continues at coordinate 247,283,867 of OZ005740.1, read as the reverse complement.
TAACGTAGAACTTTTATTGATAATGTGTCAATTTATTCTTTAATAGAAGTGATCGAGATTTACTCGATTAATACAGAACTTTTACTGATAATATACTTTGTTAATCTAAATGGTTAAGATTTGCGCGGAACTAACCCGAAAGCTTTTTTCTAGAATAAAGTCGCCCGCCGGTTCTTGATAGACTGCCTCGATGATCTTTTTCAGCCGCCCCTACATGCTTTTCGCTGCCAACGTTGTTTTCCACGCTTTTTTGCTGATCGAGCGATTTCGCGATAAAAATGTGTGGAGAAAAATAATCGCGCGTTGTTTTTTTGATGTTGAGAAATGTCGGGAGGAAATATCCTCTACTAAGAAATATTGTATTTCTTATCGTTGGTGGGCAAAAGGCCCCACTTCAGCATTTTTGCATGTGAGCAAACAAAGTATACAAATTGTACACTTTGTATGACGGGAAATGAAATGAAATATTTTGTTATCGGGAGTACATATTTGCACGGGTATGCAATGTACTCAGGTTGGTTAGGCGTTATGAGTGCGAACTCATAACAACTGCAATGAATGCACTGATAATTATGGATTAAGATCAGTGGTCTATCTTCTTATAACTACAAAAACACTGTCCACTTCTTTTAACGTTCCTTAAACTGACACTTGTTTCTTGGATTTTCTCACTACTTGTATTCAGATCAGATTAAATATAAGGAATTAGGTCAGAGATGCACACACACTAGAAAACACACTTAATAACACAGATTTGTAATGCACGATTTCCACAAATAGATATGTTGAGACAAAACTCTGTACATAAGTTTGGGTCTGAGATTTTTGTATTACACTAAAACACTTATTAGCACCAAGTTATAATATAAGATCGTCAAAAAATATATGTGTAAAATAGATATGCACATGAAATGTATTATATATATATGTGTATATAAGTCAAAATATAGTCAAATAGATATATGAATAAGTATTAAAATGAAGTAAGATTCTTTATTTCAGTCAAAACCCGAAATAAAGTGTTTGTTAGTAAATGATTATTTCAGTCAATCCCCGAAATAATGCTCTTTAAATCAGTCAATACCCGACTTAAAGTGTTATCTTGACTTCAGTCAATACCCGAAGTAAGATTCTTTATTTTAGTCAAAACCCGAAATAAAATGTTTGTTAGTATGTGATTATTCCAGTCAATCCCCGAAATAATGATTTGTTAATAAAAGTTCTATATCAGTCGATACCCGATATAAAATGTTAGTCCCTACCTAGTCAACCTATCCCAAGCGATGCCAGTGCAAAAAGAGATCGAGATCAGTCAGCTTGTGGTTTTTATAGCCCTTGCTTGCACACGACACCAATGATGGAGTAACAAAGGCGCATGCTCACAAGAATTGGCAGTCCATCTGTGCACTTACGGTACTAGTGATAAAACTTACCTAGCAACGAACAAAATGCATAGCAACAAGAAACAAACGCAGCAGATGCTGCTGTGATAGGTAAAATTTCGGTGCAGCAGCCCATGAAGAAAATAAAGTGCCGTTCGATGTTTTGTAATGATGATAATGATAGAATTGCAACTTGATCGGTTTGATCTGATCATATTTGTGCAATAAGTTGCATATTAAACCACAATACATTTTGTTAAAACTGTGCCAAATTTGAGCAACTTGCAATTAGATTATATATTAAATGAAATTATTTTCTTTTCAGGACTTAATTTTTTAGCACGCTTTTTTGTTGTTTTTCAGAATGTTCCTTTTTCAGGAATTATTTTAGCATGAATCGGAGCTGGCTCGATCAATCATATCATTGACAAAAGTAGTGAATAACTATAAGATCAGTTCTTCCTAGAAGCGACCTCTGCGGCAAGACTTCGTGAGCTTGTTGCTCAGAGGACTTCGAATAAAATCAATAATCCGTCCCCTGCGATAAGACTTCGTGAGTCTATCGGCCAGGAGTCAGATATTGGTTGGAGGGAGCGATCTTGAATTTTTCCTTCTCATATATTGGGTACACATATATGCAACATTTCGGAATTATTTTTTTTTTGTCTCTATCGATTAGCTGCCCAGCAATTGAAATATATGCAGCTGAGTGATTTTTTCCCCTTTTTTTCAATAATTGTTAAAAAAAAAAAAAAAAATTTACCGTATTAACGATTGCAACAAATAATTACGAATTATATTGTGTTTTACTTGCATTTAATTCCCAAATTTGATTTTTAACAAATATCTAAATGCAAACAACGTAATCCTTGATCCGTTTGTTGAGAGTGTTAACCATTTTTTCTTGAGTTTTTTTTTAAATCGAAACAAATTTAATCTCAATTTTCTTTCATCCCTTTAATAAGACTGCTGCGTAGCAGAGAAGCATAGAAGGAGACTTCCTTTCATATACAGATGCGATTACCCACACAATCGAGACACTCCAATAGAAACCGCCCATCTATACCAAGCCTTATAGACTTCCTGAAGCAAGCCGAACTGAAATAAATGGGCAAATACTAGAAATGCTTGAGTTAGACATCATCAGACCTTCACATAGTCCCTGAAATTTCTCCACTTCTCCTGGTTACTAAAAAACCAGATGAGAATGGAAGCAAAAAGTGGCGAGTAGTGGTAGACTTTCGTGGTATTAACGACATTACTATTGGCGATGCGTACCCACTGTCTAATATGACTGATATATTAGACCAGTTGGGGAAGTCGAAATATTTTACCACACTCGACTTAGCCAGTGGATTCCACCAGATAAAAATGGACTTGAAGGACAGGGAGAAAACACCCTATTGTAGAAAACTTGCCAGGGTCTACATGTAGAAAACTTGTTTCTTTATTATTCAAATCTGGCAATGAAAAGAAACGTTAAAGTCTTCTGCTATACTGTCTTAGTGCTTCTTAAAGCGCTGTAAAACAGTCTGCTTGGCAGGTAGGAGCGATGAAGCTCTCTGTTAGCCAAGCGGCTATTCCAAGTGGGAGCTATAGAGCTCTCTGTTAGGATAGCCAGATAAATAAAAAGAAGGTAGAACTAGAGAGCCCAGTTACCTTTAGGTGCAGCCATGTTGGAGCTAGGGAGCTCGCAGTTAGGATCTAGAATAGATACGCACTCGTGGAGTTGACTAAAAACTCTGAATTATTTCATATAATTACACTGAATTTATACATTATGAAAAGTGCTGACATTACTTATTTCTATAATTTCAGCCAATCACATACCTTCACCCATTGTTATTTTCAATCATTGATCATAATTGCTGTGCATGCAAATAATGCACAATGCATCGTTTTCGCAGTTGAGCAATTCAGATCATACGTTTATGGCAGACAGTTTACAATTATAACTGACATAAACCATTAGTATGGCTCATGAATCTGAAAGACCACTCCTCAAGACTGATGAGATGGAGAATACGTCTTGAGGAATATGACTACAAAATAGTCCATAAATCAGGTAAGCTCAACACAAATGCAGACGCTCTCAGTAGAGCTATCCCAGAATATTCCAAACATTTTGCAGAACCTTCAACCTGCGTGAATGTTGTACCTAGGAATCAAGCCAGAGCTCAGGCCAATTCGGATACTCCCAATGCAAGCATTACTCCAAACTCAACTCCATCGTCATCAAACAATTCCTCAGTCATAATAATGGAGACTAATTTTCCTCTTTTACTGACTAAAAATGCGAATCCTAAATTCTTCATCTTGCCAATGCAAGATACAGAGCTTGAAAAAGTGTTGGATTTGAAATTAAAACTTTCAGATAAATCTCCACTTTTAAAAACTGAACTGAACTTCTTCACAAAAAATGACTCCAAAATAATCATTTCAAAAACTCTTTTATCTTGTCGATCGCAAAGAGATAGGTCAGACCTCGAAAAGATTTTAACAGAAATCTGCTCATACACAGAAGCAAATCAGTTAAAGCAAATAAATATCTCCTTCCCTATATTAGATCCACAGAATCTAATGATTATTAGAAAGGCTTTTATCCAGATCTTCGCTACTAAACAAATAAACATACAGCTCCATCAAGATTCTATTAAATATTTATCCGACATTAATGACATCGAACAAGTTTAAAAGATTTTCACTCATTACCAACGGGAGGCCATCAAGGCATTTCCCGTACTATTAAAAGAATCAAAAAGCAGTTCTACTGGCCTGGCATGTCAGATGACGTGGTCAAATACGTAAGGAAATGTAAACTTTTCAAGTGAACAAAGTATCTAGAAATCCAAAAATTCCTATGAAAATCTCGAGCATTAGCTCCAAACCTTTCGAAAGAGTGTACCTAGACGTAGTAGGACCTCTCCCAATTTCTCATTCTGGAAACAAATACATCCTTACATTCCAAGACGACCTTTCAAAATTTTCTGAGGCTATTCCCATAGTCAACACCGAGTCTAAGACATTAGCGGAAGCCTTCACGACAACAATAGTTTGTCGACATGGTATTCCAGAAAGTATCCTCACAGATCAGGGTTCTAACCTCATAAGTGGCATGTTCGCCGAGGTATTTAAATTGCTGAGAATTAAAAGGCTCAAAACTACTCCATGTCACCCTCAAACGAACGGTGCATTGGAGAGAAGCCACAGAACCTTAGCAGAATATCTCCGATCTTATGTACCAAAAGATCCACAAGACTGGGATACATGGATTCCTTATGCCATGTTTGTATACAATACTACCCCTCATTCGAGTACTAATTATACTCCTCGCGAACTCCTATACGGATTCCCAGCCGAAATTCCAAACAATTTGAAATCTTCTCCAACTGTTTGCTATAATTACGACAATTATGCAAACGAGTTAAAAGCGCGTCTACAGCATAGCTTCAAAATAGCTAAGGACATAGTCATGGCAAACAAAGAAAGATCAAAATTGCAATACGATAAAAGCTCCGTCCAAAAATCTTTTATGGTAGGCGATAAAGTCCTACTTAAAAGCAGAGTACGAGATAACAAGTTCTCACCACTATGGTCAGGTCCATATGGATCATGGAGATAAATTCCCCTGAAAATTCCACTATTAAAATGAGTAATAAAAACAAAAGAGTCCATAACAATGACCTAAAACTGTTCTCAGAGTAAAAACTTCATCATCTTCAAACATCATTCAGAGATATTAACATAGTGTCATCTTCCAGGTTTCCAAAATGAGCATTCATTCTAATTTTCATCCCCTTAATCTACGGCTCAGGAATAGAGGTAAAGCAGCTAAATGCTACTGCAGGCATTTATTTTGAGGAAATTGGCAAAGCCAATTTCTACACCAACGAGTGGAAATTAGTGACATTCTACGACCTGGAAAATTTTAAAACAGAATTCAACAACATCCAGTTCATAGCCCAACAAATTACTTCGACCTGCCGGAAACTGGACAAACACTCAGCCTTGAGCCACACTTGTAACGGTACGTTGTTACAAATCAGTCTTATACACATCTGTGTGTGTGTGTCTACGTATGCGGGGGGGTCGTGCGTGTCACCGGTCTGTACCTACCCGCCCCCCCCCCCACCCATTTTCCGGTGTAGAAAACATAGATAATATTAACATCCCGTCAGATGTGAGGTGTACATGAACTAAAGGCTCATTCTTTCGAGACGATATTTCATTATGTCCCGTTATCCATAAATGCAGACAGATTTTATTATTTTTCTCTAATAATGCCAACAACGAAACAGATATAATATTACAAATTTACTTTCAATACTTTCCTTTAAATCCTTTCTATTTATGTGGTTATGCTAATCTCGTCATATTATACCAGGAGATTCCTGGCTTGTTTAAACCTAGATTTTCTGGGTGTCCACAGAACCGATGCGCAGCAGAGATTCCAGCTTTTCCATCACAAGATTTGAACACCTTTTTGATGGTACGGATAAAGAAATATTGTACTCTTTTTCTCGATATAAGAATTTTTCGCTTGACTTTTATGCAACAAGGAATAAGAACAATTTAGCACACTCCGATTTTATCTCCGCCGTCAATCTATCCTTCCTTTCAGCCCGTGTCACCCACGACTTGTCCCAATCTTCTTCTTCTTTCTCGTTCTCCGTCTTCCGCGCATTTTCGTCGCTGCTCATGTGCTATGGGTCAGCGTATGCGTGTACTTAGCTCAGTGTAGCATATTGCCACATGCAGTACGCTACGACCATAACAAACTTCTCTAAAGTTATAAATTAAGAACGCACTTTTTTATGATATATGACTTATGAATACTCGGTTTTAGCAAAACTTTTTAAATTATATTTTTCCTCTAAACTTCCTTTAATATTCTATATTGAAAACTTCGAAGAGTAATCCAGACGGAATGAAGAAAACGACTCCTCGAGGATTGGGCTTGATGATCGCAAGTACCAGGAAAATTCTAAGAAGAAGACACTGTATGTAGGTAAGTATGCATATCGTTCGTGTGAGTGGAATATGTGCCTGATAACAAAATGCAATTTATGATGAATTGCACTTTGTTATAACATGGGAATGCATTTTTAAATGCATTTTAAATTTAGATTGAAATTTTAAATGAAATTAATTTTGATTTTCAGGGTCATTTCTGTGATACATCAATATATTTAATAGGGCAATATATTGATGTATTGATCTTATGGTTGTGATTTGGGGCATAGGGCTCCTGAAACGCGACAGAGCTCCTTAGCCTAAAATATAAATTTCACATAATTATTCTGGTTGTCTTAAACTTGGGTTATCATGTATGGGTATTGATGTAGTCAACGAGAATTTGGTCAGAATGCTCGTGTTCGTAATTTAAGTTTTTATCGTATTCGCTTATATAATTTTGCCCGTCGGCTTGGATGGTAAATTTGTTGAAATTTATTATTTTGGTGAGTTTGATATAAATGAGGTTTCTTAGCTCTAAATTGCTGCATTGGAGGTCGTTTCTGATAATTTACTGCTCGTGAGAGACTTCCATTGATTCTGGATTTGAAACACGTTCATGAAAAGGTGGATGGTGGTTGATAAATGGCTGTCTTAGGGGCCGTTAAATATACTGGGTTAGTTTAGAGGAATTAGGTGCAACAGGTCTTTCAGGATTGTGTACTCATTCTGGATAGAAATTTATTCTGGGTGCTGGAATTCGGTTAACATTTGGTGTTAAAGATTTATTTCTTCTGGTTAGAACAGGAGGAGGTGATGGTGTTATATTCTTCGAAAAGTTCCGTGACTATCGTGAACTCGATCATCAACATTTTGTAATTTAAGACATAAATGAAGAGCTTATGGTATGTCCACTGGCTGTCTCATGCTAAGTAATCTGGATAGATATCCCTTGTGTCCCCTAATAAATGTATCTAATGCTTTATCATGGTACTATTGGATTGGGTCATTATATTGAGTGATTCATGGCTCATTTCTATGGAAAAAAGTTTATTCAAAATTAATGAAAGATGGTGATACACTGTTTGATAAAATTCATGAATTGTGTTATTTTCTTGAGCTAACGTAATCATCTGGTATTCTAAGGTACCCAAATTTCTTTTGTTTGCGTAATGAAGTGTGCGACATTTCGAAATTTTCTCCCAATTCAAAGGAGTATTGTAAGATTCGAGTGCAATATCTGCACAACCCGTAATTGTATTGCGAATGAAACTGAGGATGCCATAATATTTTGGTGTTTGTTTTAAGATGTTCATAAATTCTCAAAATACTCGTATGATCTACACTTTTCTTCCAACAACTGAATTCCCCTGGTTGGCCAGCGAATTCCCTTAAACTTTTCCCAACATCACGAATCTTGTCCATGGCAGACAAGTTCGTGTCTTTCCCGACTTCGAAAGTTTGATCGATATCATTATTTATGTATGTATATACCTGGATTGATAATTGAGTTTAAAATTTGCCTACCTTGTCTTCTTAAAATATTAGATATAAGGACTGTTAGATCAGCTACAGTAATTCTGTACAGGAGGATTCTGTATGAGAGGATTAGCTGGAGGATTTTGAGCATCTTCAGTTCCAGGGACTAATCTAGCTGCTCTGATTATATTATTATTTTGTGCCATTCTGTATTTTCTTTTAATTTGCTTTTGCACGAAAAGAGAAACAAATATCTTTTGTAGGAATTTTGTACCTTAAAGATTTTCGTTTTAAATATTTATATTTTTAAAGATGTGTTAAATATTTGTGAAATTGTGAAAAATTTATATTTAATTAGGTATGCTTCAAAAACTAAAAGAGAATCTATATCACTTGAATTGATCAACATTAAGATTGAATAAGGAGAGATTAACTTTCAAAAAATACTAAATTAATTTATATTTAAATTCTTAGTTTTCCTGACTTTTCACTTGATCACTTTTCTTTCTTCAATAATTTTTCTTCGATATTTATAATAATAATTCACTTCTTATTTACTATAATTTTTTGATTCAATGGAATGCAAAAACAAATAACTTATATTGCAACTAACAGATAAAGAACGTATATCTGGATGAGTTTTGAGATTTTTGAATTTTTGGGTAACGTATAGATGCTCCGGTGCTTTTTGTTCTTATACGTGTAGGACCACTTGTAGTATTTCTTCTTCAATCGGTCAGGCGGCTGTCGGTGAGTATTTATATCCTTAGTTATGGTTATCGAAAAATTTGTCGTCGACTCCGTTTTTTCCTAAGCTTGTTTACTTGGTGACTGCGGGGCCTCGTTTCCTGGTCTTTTCATTAAAGACGATTTCAAAGTATTTTATCGCTTCTACTTGACTCAGTAGCAAACGTGGAATATTTTTTGATGTGGTGATTTTATTAAACGCACTCGCTTGCACTAATCAAGATTATGATCACAGAGTGGCAATAGCTAGCTCTGGCACAAATTAGTTATTTATTCGTGATTATAATATTAGTTTTCACTTTTCATGTTTATAATCACAGAGTGGCAGTGGTTTGCACACAAATCATTTAGTTGGCAGGCAGTGATCACAGAAGAACTTAATTTTGTACAACAAAATATACTTTTTCCGCTTATGATCAAAACGCGGCGATGGCTAGCACACCGTTTTTAATTGATTAATTAATTATGATCGCGGCAAATACTAATTCACAATTTGCTTGAGCGGTCCCTGCTTGGGCCCCAGTTAATAAAATTTATTAATTGAAATTAAAAAAAAATCTGTTTTAGGTAGGCAAGCTACCTGCACCTTTATTTACCGAATATAGAATTAAAACAAAAAATTCTCTAAACGTAAAATATCTTTAATTTAAAATTACCAGATGCATGTCAGCGAAATATAGTTTCCAGATTGACGAAGAAGTTATTGTCGCATCACGTTACGGCGAATGTTGCATATGGTGTTAACTTATACACTACTTGTAAGTTTTTGGATAAGAAAGGGCGGAGACTGGAACACGTGATTGAAGCTCTAACTAAATTTTATAACCGGATCCCAACGTTGTAGGGTCTAGTGCCTCAAGTGTGCGCAGTTTTCATAGAAACATGTATAATTTGAAAATAAAACGACGAATACCTTTGGAGCTACTTTTATCAAAACTTTATTTATTAAACTATAACGGAATAAAGAAAACAAAAAAACGTAACTGCAGTTTTTTTTCAAATAAAGTGAAAATAGATAACATAATATTTCTGCGTACTCTTGTCATAACCAGTCCTCAAGAGTGCGCATGAGGTACCCCAAGAATTCGCGCAAATAATGAAGTTTGCGCACGGTACTTTTATTGACACAAATCACACAAATAGTGTCTATCCCTATGTAAGAAGTACACTTGTCGTACCACCATTCAGTGCATGATCGGCACTGGATCCAATCTTCTGTGATAGGCTCTTTATAATGCTCCTTGCAGCCAGGACATTGAAAATATTTGTTCTTCTTCCGTGGCTGCGTCATTGGTATTTTCTGAGCTTTCTTTGGTTTTTCTTTCTTTCTTTCGCACTTGTAGCATTTTCTAATTCTCTTTTATATGCCGTGCTAGTAATAATCTCAGACCTTTTCCGCCTTGTGGAAATATGCACAATTACGGATTTTGGAAGAGGCGAAATGACTTCGAAAGATGTAGAGGAGTTTTCATTACCAGTTGACCAATTTCCGAATTCATAAGATGATTGTGTATCATGTAGTTGCGGATCGTCACTTAACATATTAGTATCATGCGTTTCAGCTGCGCTAGGAGATGCTGTCTACAACAGAACTGTTTTCCTGTAAAGGCCTTTCGGTTACTACACTTGCTAAAAAATATGCTCGGTAAAAGTATCCTTGTTTAATGGATATATGCCCCCAATTTTGAAACCTTCAATAGAATTCGAAACTGTAGTAGTCTTTGAATAAGCAGGGCTTAATCCGGAAGAAACTTGATAAACCGTTATAGGTCTGCCAGGATGGTTTCTCATCCACCGTTCACACTCGCTTTCATAATATATTTTAAGTGGTCCAAAGAAGCCTCGGTCCAGCGGCTGCATTTTATGCGTGCTATGAGGTGATAATGCAAGAACATGAATGAAGTTTTTACGACAAAAATTGACTAGAATGAGGCAAATAGTGGTCAAAAATAAGAAGCAATGCTCGTAATTATGAAGGCTTCGCACGATATTTAAAATGTTCAAGCTCTGAATTCATCGGCCCGGATTCGGTGTTGTACCCTGCTGGCCGTGCTTTCCGTGGTGGAGAAGAGCCAGTCAGGAGGAGTTGGGGTTGCTCACTGAAACACAATTCCAATTTTTGTTGTCTTTTCTTTTATTTTACTTTTATTTAATACTCCGGAACAATTATGTATTATATAATCCTCTTTCGAAGAAGTTTTGACAAAAAAAAAGTTAATATAAAAACCAAGACTTCTAAGTACAACCAAAATATAATTTCTTAAGTTTTAGGCAAATTACTTGCTTTTCAAAATCCAACTCAACATTTCATATCGCACTCATTGCCGGGGCTCTACTCCCCAACTTGCGACTCAGCATAATTTCGTGTCGTTAGGACGATGGAACGGATGTAACTTGACACGTTGATAAGAACACACGAGTGATTTTTTTTTGTTCTTAAACGAATTTTTGTTTACGTAGTCAAGTTGATGAAAGACATATGAATTTCAAGTGTTATAGAAAATTGCCCGTTCTTAAGAGATTTTGTGATTTTTGTTAATGTGAAAAATTCGAAGGTTCGAGGAATAATTTCGAGGACACTTGAAATTGAAAATTGGAGAATTAAAATTGGGAATAGAATGGTCATCACAATTAGGTGTGACATGAAATGGGTGGAATAGTCACCACGATTAGGTGTGACTTGAAATGTGTGATTATTGTGGTCACTATGTACAATCATATTATGCATGATCATGCCATGTACGATCACTACATTGTACAGTCATATCATGTATGACTATATTATTGAATGACCAAGCCATGCATGACCTTTTCAATACTATTGTATTATGTGTGCTCCATCCAATAATTCTGGCTTCATACGCTTTCTTGGGAAAATGAAAGTGGGGGGAATATAGTTGCTTGAGGAACTCATGGCACACACCACGATTACATTGGTTTCTCTTTCGATGCTGCTAATTTTATTTACACATTGCTTTCTTATAACACTTAGACCTTTGGAGCCTTATTGGGAACTGTAGAAAATCCGGATTCATCCATGTTGTATATTTGACATGGCTCAAAACGATATTTTTGCAAAAGCTGTAAGAGCTGTTCATAAAACCTATTTACTTGGGGTTTGTTAAAGTTCATGGCTCTTGCGATACTGGTACAGGTCGGTTGACGAAGTAAAATCTCTAGATGACGACGTAAACAGCCTCTCTGCCATTTTGGTTTCTTTGTTGAATTGGTATATTATTTTATTTCTTTCAGCGTACTCAAACACAAGCGGTCGCAGTTTTTTCAAAGTGATTCCATAAACGATATTGTCCATTGTTTTAATATACCTGTCTTAAATGTAATGTGTGCTATTTGTAAAGTACTGTCACTTAACTGACAGTAGAAATACGTCAAGAGAAAGTTATCTAATGTGTGTTAACTTTCTGAACACTCTCCAAATCTCCGTTCCTCTTATGGAACAGAAAATGTCACCTGAAAATAAAAAGTAATCACAAGTTTGTTATACACTATATATTCCACCCTAATGTAACTTCCCATAAGTTACGCTAGAGCTAATATCTCCTGGATGATGTAGCTCAATTTTAAGTTGATGCGTGTACGTTGGCTTACAGCGTAACTTCCAATAAGTCACACTGTGCAGCGCCGACTGTCTTCTGTTAACGAATCAAACTCTGAAAAAAAAGACGACACTCAAGTAGCACAAATGACACTTAGGTGGCGTTAGTGTAGCGGTAAATGAAAGATATCATTCGATTGTTCATTTATCTACGTTTATTTCTCGATGAATACTTACTCGAAAAATAGAAGACTAAGAGAACGAATTTTCACTTAAAATAACAAACAATGACCTCAAACTTAATTTTAATAGATAGCAAATTTCCTACTCTACAATTTGACATCTTTCTCGTAGAGATTAATTAGAAATTCGATGAATTTTTATGATTGCTGAGAAATTTGCTATAAAATTTAAATTTGGTACGTTTCCCTCTCGACGTAATAGATTTTTCTGACATTTGTAGTATTTCTTGTCCTTTTACCACTGTGAGTCTCTTTCGCACTCATTGTGGAAAATACATTTCTAAAAAATTGCGAATATCGCGTTTTCCGCGCAAAATATTGCGATACGAACGTCGCCATCAAGATCGCGGTACGATTTTACCTGGTTTCGATATGCCAAACATCGCGGTGACATAAAGTTTGAGCTGTTTGGCACAATCGCGCGCGGGTGCCAACAAAGTTTTATTTTGTATTTTTTAAAGTGTTTTTAAAAAGTTTTTTAGTTTTTCAGGTAACAGCGTCATCATCACGGATAACTTTACATCAGGTAAGCGTATTATGTATTTATTGCATTGATTTAGCTTGTAGTTTACGATTTTTGTAAATTTGTGGCAAATGTCAGGTGAGTGCTTTCGTGTCATTTTCACCTTGTTTGTCCACAACTATTTATCATAATCGTATTAAATATGTAGTTAAATGTGTAATCGAATGTTTTATGGTGACTTGAATACATAAAACATGAAGTTACATATATGTTCTTACACAATTCCTCAACTACATGGAACTGTTGTTGTACACGGCATACATACCTACAGTCATGCTCTTGACTGTGTGTTTATGTTGTATGTTGATAAATGTTTAGAAAAACACTAGCTATTTCGAACTATTAATATATTTTGTTATTAATTCATCTTCTTTTTATTTCATTGTAGATCTTCGTGGGATTTCTTCCATTTGTGGAAACTCCAAGTGGAGGTAATTTTTTTATGTATTGTAGCGAAGAGCGCGCCCATTGTCAGCCCTACCTACAACCATCTTGCAATGAATGTAGATAGGCGCTGCAATTGACACCTCTTGCTGCAAAATTCATCTCGGGATTAGTGTAGGTGGCCGCACAGCGTATTGCCGCTAGCGGTCAGCCGGCTTGGGGTGGTTCTTGCCACCCACATCCCTCGATGCTTGAAAATCTGTGCGAAATGAGTAATAAAAAAAACTGAATCATCTTTGTCAGACTTCAGACGGACGGACAGACAAATAAAAACCTTCCCACGTCTCATGATGCTTCGCCTCCATTGGTAGCACCTGTAAGTAAATACATGAAAGTGATGTAATTTAAATAGTGCCAGCGATGCGAGGTGCTGAAATAAAACAAAATGAAATAGCAACGCCGTACAAATGCTCAACCACCCGGAGAGAGTCCAACGCCGAGAGGAAGAGAGAGAGAGATAACGTGGACTCCTGATGTATGCGGAGTCCTGAGTGGACTCTGATTGGGCCCATCGCCCCCATCCACCCTGGCTAAGTCGTCGCAGTCAGTGTAGGATTCTTAGCCCCATTTAGTGTGTGTATGAACGAGCAGCACCCGCTTAACGACCCGCCATCCCCTCACCTATGTTATTCACTCACTCATGTGGTCCCGCCAACGGTTTGGAAGACATTATATGGCGAAATTTATTACTGTAAGCTATAGAAAAGAGGGGAAAAAATATGGTGGTGACCGCGAGAGAAAGAAAACAATATCTGTTCGTACTTTAGATGCTAAATCCTATATTTACTGATTCTTAATACCATGTGAGACCTTCAGCCATTTAAATCCTTCACATACCTCTGTACATGAAATTTTATCCATTACTAATAGTAAACTTAACCTAGACCTAGTCCCTACTAACTGCTCGTAAAACTACTCGTAAGATCTAAAGGTACAGTGTAGTACAGGAAAACAAAAAAAAATATTATATATATCATATGTAGGCGAATAACCACAAGAGGAAACAAAGAAAAACTTGTTTAAAAAATATTAAAGAAACTTTAACTGAACCTGGAGCGTCCACACGGAAGGGTAGAAGCTGGAAGTGAAACGTCCCTCGCTGGTATGCTGGTAGGGTGCACCCTTTTCAGGAACTCGAACTACTGCTGTCACTGGTGGGCTCATTGGCCTCTTTTTTCACATTCTTTTTCGCTTTGTTATTTAATTTATATGTTGTTATTTATCTTTGTTATTTAATTTATATATTATTATTTATCTTTTTTTTCTTATATTAATTTTTTTATTTATTTATTTTATACATATATATACACTTTTACGGGGTTCACCTGTAACTGGCCCTTTCGCTTAAGGAATGAACGGTTTGGTAGATCTCACAGGTGGTCGACCTTACTATTTTGTCGACTTAGCAAAAAAAACAATAAACGTTGCAACAAATTTTTTCTCTTTCCTTCGGCAGGATGAGCTGCTTTGCAAAAAAAAAAACGTAGATATTTCTAATTGTTCACTTCAAGTAGAATGTTTAATGAACACTATTTTTTGATTAAATCTAATGATAATTCCTTTTTGCATTCGTATGTAAACTGCTTGTGCAGTGAGAACTACTTCACTATGAAGAAATGCGCAGGTGATTTTTAATTCATATTATCACCAACAACAGTAATTTACAAAAAAAAAATTCTTTTTCTCAGAAGGGTCCTGATAAATCGTCGCGCAGGTAAATAGTTAATGAAAATTCATTTTAAATAGATCTTAAACTCACACAAATTTTCCTTCTTAGGATGTTCCTGCTAGCTCGTCGCACAGGTAATTAATTAATGAAAATTCTTTTTAAATCGAACTTAAACTCACACAAATTTTCTTTCTTAGAATGTTCCTGCTAACTCGTCGAGCAGGTGAGTAATTAATGAAAACTATTTTTAAATAGAAATTTAAATCTACACAACTTTTACTTTTTGAATGTTCCTGCTGAATCATCGCGCAGGTAATTAATTCATACAAATTATTTTTAAATCGCACTTAAAATTCACACAAATTTTCTTCGTGGCATATTCCTGCTGAATCGACGGGCAGGTAAATAATTCATACAAATTCTTTTAAATCGAACTTAAAATGCACACTAATTTTCTTCTTAAAATGTTTCTGCTGAATCGTCGCGCAGGTAATTAATTAATGAAAATTCTTTTTAAATGGATGTTAACTCACACAAATTTTCCTTCTTAGGATGTTCCTGCTAACTCGTCGCGCAGGTGAGTAATTAATGAAAACTATTTTTAAATAGAAATTTAAATCTACACAACTTTTACTTTTTGAATGTTCCTGTTGAATCCTCGCGCAGGTAATTAATTAATAGAAATTTCTTTTTAAATGGATCTTAAACTCACACAAATTTTCCTTCTTTCCGCAGATTCCTGGCTAATACGGGCACAGGTGAGTCCCTAATATAACTAATAGTCATAATCCATTATAGAAACGAATCCAAAATTTTACAGGAATAATCCCTTTCCTTTTCGCATATTTTAAACCAATACGCGCACAGGTGAGTCACTAATATAACTAATAATCATAATCCATGGTAAAAACGAATTGGAAACTTTACAGCAATAATTCCTTTTTTTGCGCAGATTTCAAATTAATACGCGCACAGATGAGTCACTAATATAATTACCAATGATAATCAATTCTAAAAACGAAGTTAAAATTTTATAGGAATAATCCCTTTCTTTGCACAGAGTTCAAATTAATAAGCGCACAGGTGAGTCACTAGTATAATTACTGATCATAATTAATTATAAAAACGAAGTTAGAATTTTACAGGAATGATCCTTTTCCTTTTTACATATTTTAAACCAATACGCGCACAGGTGAGTCACTAATATAACTAATAATCATAATCCATTGTAAAAACGAATTCAAAATTTTACAGGGATAATTCCTTTTTTTTTTGCGCAGAGTTCAAACTAATACGCGCACAGGTGAGTCACTAATAATATTACTAATCATAATCAATTATAAAACGAACTTAAAATTTTACAGGAATAACCCCTTTCCTTGCACATATTTTAAATCAATACGCGCACAGGTGAGTCACTAATATAACTAATAATAATAATCCATTATGAAAACGAATTCAAAATTTTACAGGGATAATTCCTTTTTTTGCGCAGAGTTCAAACTAATACGCGCACAGGTGAGTCACTAATAATATTACTAATCATAATCAATTATAAAACGAACTTAAAATTTTACAGGAATAATCCCTTTCTTTGCACATATTTTAAAACAATACGCGCACAGGTGAGTCACTAATATAACAAAAAATCGTAATCCATTGTAAAAACGAATTCCAAATTTTTACAGGAATAATCCCTTTCTTTGCGCAGGATTCAAATTAATACACGCACAGGTGAGTCACTACTATAACTAATAATCATAATCCATTCAAAGTTTTACAGGGATAATTCCTTTCTTAGCACAGAGTTCAAATTAATAAGCGCACAGGTGAGTCACTACTATAACTAATAATCATAATCAATTATATAAAAAAAAATCAAAATTACACAGGCGTACCACCGACGTTCCCTCAATACTTTAATGCCGCGGCTATCACGTTGCTTGACCAAATATGACTGCCTTGTCTGCCTACATTACAACCGTTCCCCCGTTCAACCAACCCACTGACGAACAATCTTCTTGTTTTTCGGCCGAACGAAAAATCACGAGGTTTAATGCCGGCGACTGCACTGCTGACTATATGCGCGGTTGTGTGTGTATCCCTCCTAGGTAGAACGAATCTTTTCGTTTTTGAGCAAAATTTTCTTGGAATTTTTGTATTTTACGGGCCTGCTGCAATACATTGCATGATGGTATCATGCGATGTATTACAGCTAGGCGAATTACCGTTTTCGTCGTCTCGATGTAGATGACTAGTGGTAATATTCAACCCAAAAATTGTATTTTGTGCTCATTTTGCGCATTTTAGAATTTTTCGACTGAAATTATTCTGCAGCTGTTGTTACTTCTTTTAGATCTGGACTTGTATGCGGGTGTGTATAAATATGGCTTTATCTTTCCAGGAATTTTTTTGTTTTTTCTAATATGAAGAAGTAGCACAGGGCTACTTCTTCAAAATATATAAATTTTTATCTTTTTCAGGAATTTTCTAATATGAAGAAGTAGCATACGGCTACTTCTTGAAAATAAATAAATTTTATCTTTTCAGGAATTTTCTAATATGAAGAAGTAGCATAGAGCTACTTCTTGAAAATAAATAAATTTTAACTTTTCAGGAATTTTTTCATATGGAGAAGTAGCATAGGGCTACTTCTCGGAAATAGCTAAATATTATTTTTTTCCCCCCGGAAACTCTGGGAAATCATGGGGTTTCTCTACAAACGTAGAGAAGCCAAACAAAAGTAGCGTAAGGGGGTATACGCTACAGTATCTGTTATTAATTTCTGGAATTAATTTGCTCCTTGTCTTTCAGGTTCACTGAACAACCTGACTAGTTCCTGTTTCACCACTACTGTAAACATAGGTTGAAATCTACCTAGACATAGGGCATTATCATCCCTTTTCAATCACTTCCTAAGTGTTCAGTGCGGTTCAAACTAGTGTTTTTATTTTATTTCGTTCAGTGTTTTTTATTATGGAAGAATTGTTAGAAATTTTGAACTCCGAGTCTCCAGACTCAGTAGATGTAAGCCTCGCAACTACACTTCTAGAGCTATTAGCACCTCCTAAGCTAATCAGTTCACTGCCACCAACTCCGAAAAAAGGTCGAAAAATACGATCAGCAATTTTCTTTTCACGCCTTTTGAACCTAGGCCGGTCACTTCTGACATAAAAAGGGTTCAAAGACCACACAAGGTAAGCGACAGCCTCAAGTTCAAGCCGATGCCCAGAGAACACCTTGCAGAAGTTCGTGTCCAAACGCAGCCTAGGCTGCCTGAAGTATCACGCTCTACGCCGTTGAGCATGCCAGAGTTATATTCAACAATTGACAATAAACCCAGTACTAATCCAAAGCCAAGGGAGTGCTGCTCAAGAGCTCATGGCACAACAACGTCACGATCTACAAAAAAGAAACCCGCAACAACAGCGGCACTACCAAGCCTGCCAAAAGAATTGGACTCAATCATATCCATAAAAGAAACAGGACCAGTTGGCACAAATAACCCGCCTGTGCCCACACAGAGCACTACAGTACCAAAACCTGTGATCAGTGCAACACGTAACACCAACCAACCACTTCAGGCGACATTTATTTAGCCACCAATTCAATTTATGGATTCCCCAGCTACTCTTCCAGCACAATTTTTAAACTCGCCGATTACTACCACAAAATAGTTCCAAGATTCCTCATCTAACAATGGAAAGCCAGCTTGTCATAATCTAGGAATTCCAAATGACCTAATTGGGAAAATTATTGCCACGCTGATTGTCATAAAATTACTCGAAGCTGCACATACACTCTGGGATAGAATTAGGAATGCAACAACATCTTTCATCATCCAAACGTAAGTTTACTTTTAAAACAAATTAAATCTTATAATTTTTTGTTGGTGCGGCAGGATGTTTGGGCTACACACACTGATGGTGGTCCGTTGTTGTAAAACTCCATCAAAAAATTTTCCTATCCTACCAGCGACGAAATATTTCCTCCTAAAAAAAAAGGCAAAAGGGACACGAAGAAATCAAGTCTAAAATAAATAAAGAAAAAAGCACTTATCTAATTCAGGAACTTCCTTCCTTTGGTTCAGCATTGTCCAAACACCTAACCAAATAGATTTAACACATAAAACATATAAAGTTATTATTATTTATCACAATATTTTACAAAACTTTCATCAATTTACCTCAAATGATAGGTTCTTTAAGTATATTTATACTTGACATGTCAAATTGTCATGACGCAGTCAGCTGCTCTCGCCTCAAATAAAATGCAAGCAAATGCAACAACCGTCACTAGGGCAACACCGTGAGGCGAGAGTTCATAACTGGATACGGCAGCTATATAAAGCCGACGAGTTGCACCAGAAAATCATTCTTGGCTCAGAGTTCATTTGATTCGGAAACTAGTCCGAGAATACAAGAATAATATTCCCAACCTCCATTATAGAAGATTATTTCTATATTTCAGAGATTAATCAGAAAATTCTTATCATTTCCCACACCTACACGGAAACAAAAATCAATTTAATGTGGATTATAAAAAATTTTAATATTTTTTCTGGACTTGATTAAACTTGAGTATTTTTCGATGGACGGTGGCAGAGAAAAAATGTTATTTGATGCTTTTATAAACATCAGCCACCGTCCCGTCGTTTGAAACCGCGGCGCGCAATGCATTAACGCGGCGCGCATTTGTTATCATTGGGTCGAGGAATTGCAATAATAACAGCTTATTATCATTTACATCAAATCTTTTTTTAAGTTGTGAAGATGGTAATATATAAAATTTTAGACAGTTTTTCTTAACTTCATCTAATTTATCAGCTTCATTTAAATCTGAACAATTTTCAAACACTTAAAATTTGATGCCAAAGTACATCATTTTTAATGGTAAATGAAAATTTGTGTTTTCAAAATCCACAGAAAAATCGAAGACGGTTTGGTTTTTAAAATTTTTAAAATTTCAATGAAAACGTCTTTAATTTTTTCATATATGAGGTGAACTCTAGTTTTTTCGGATTGAAAATATTTATTTAAAGTATTTAAAATTCCCAAAATATATGATAGGAAATATAAATAAAGCTTGTTATAAGGGTTACTTAAAAAGTCAAGCATAGTGTCAGCCGTTTGTGTATTTATCTTGCTCGAAACAATATAATCTGAAGTAATTGTGCAGTGGCGGCCATTGCTCAATTGTTCGGTTAACTACATCCTCGAAACAAAGCCATCGTGTTGGACAATACTTTAAATCTTATGCTGTTTCAAACCAAAATATTCTTGAAAATCACGAAATTCAACATGGCGCTTAGAGCTATGAGCAAACTGGAAACAAATATTTCTCAAATTTCTTTCAATTATTGCAGGTAAAACTTTGCTCGCTGCAGCTGAACAAAGGTGTAGGGAATGACAGCTGCAGCCAATAGTAAAAATATTGCTATTTATTGATTTTAATTTAGTTTTGACACCATTAAGCTCACCACTCATAACTGATGCATTATCAGATGCGAACCCGATGATTAGATTAGATTAGATTTGTGAAGGGGTGTATAGGCGTTAGCCTCGCAATCACTGCGACCTGAAAGATCTATTGTGAGTCCCCGTTGAATTTGCTCCATTTATAGGTTTAGACTGTTAATAAAGTCTAGAACCATTCTGGGCTTAAGGTTCCGTACGTAACTTGGTGGAGGAAAAGTATGTTCAAGGTGGAGTAATCTCCGCCTGGCCAATGCTTCGCAGTGGCAGAGCAAGTGCTCGGAGGTTTCGTGAGCATCCTGACAGAAGCGGCAGGATGAAGGAACCCGATGATGTTGGAATGAGGAATATCAAGCTCACTAAGGCGAATAACAATCGCATGAATAATTTCTTCTGTCGTTGATTTGTTTAGCTTAATTAGGCCTATAAGTTTTTCCATTATTTTAAAATTATCCCAATCAAAATATCTTGGAATAATTACTAAGCACTTCTTCGTTCCAACATCAGTTGTCTCATCCATTATGATAGAAAAATTATTTAATCTGAGTTTTTTGCCAAGTTGAAACTTAGCATATGGGCCCAAAATATGGTTAATAAGAGATGTGGCCTTAGTTGTTCCACACTGTATATTACAGGCAATAGATAATTTACCAGATATTGCTTTAATAAGTGCTGGTAATGTATCCATTTGCGTGAATGGCAAGTTGTACTGCACACAGTACATAACGCACACTAATTCAGATTTTACCTTGAAATTAATATCCAAAAAGCAATTTCCATTGTAGCAGTCATCCAGAGTTTGCAATTTTTTTGCGGTGAGTACTTTACGTTTGTTCTGCTCCCTTTCTTCATGCCTTTTAAGCAATGTAATGTTGTTTACTAAGCTTTTATTACAAAGCTTGCAGTAAGCTAGTCCTTCACAAATTTTTTGCTCATTTGAATGATTCCGACTGTTCAGTCCACATACATATTTATAAATCCCTCGTCGAAATTCCGCCATCAAATGTTATCCCTCGATGAAATTAGATTGTCCTAAAAATATATAAAAAAGGAAACACAAAGCATCATGTTCCCAATCAATATAACACAATATACTTATCTAATTATTCCACCAAATCCCATCCCAATCCTGCCTACAGCCGTCCAATATAAGTTTGAGCTGAAATTAAATAGAAAGTACATTAATAATATATAGAATAAATAAAAATAGCTCAAACTTACATAAAATTCCACTTCCCTCCAAATGTTTACATTTTTGTAATGTCATCTAATGACATTACGTCAAACAGCTGGTGTCGCCACAATCAAATTTGGACCATCGAACCAAGCGTTGCCAGGGCAACATATTATGAAGCTGGGACATAGCTGTTCACGGCGGCTATAAAAAGGCGGCGAGCCGCAGCAAAATCACCATTCGGTTTTCAGAGTCTAATCTGAAAGCATCCTCCACCAGAGTCTAATCTGTTTCCTATCCTTTGAACAAAAGTATAATTTTGTTTATTCCTTCATATAGAAGTTTAATTCTATTATTGTAGAAGTATAATTCTACTTATATCCAACCATCCAATTTTGCACCATATTATAATTTCAGAGTTTAATCTGAAAATATCCTCCATCAGAGTCTAATCTGAATCCCATCCTAGGAGCAAAAGTATAATTTTGCTCTATCCTTCATATAGAAGTCTAATTCTATTAAAATCCGCTCTCCCAAAATCTAACATTTGTTCCCCAATCGTGTGACGGAAGTTTAATTCTGCTTACACGCTCCAGGACGTTGCGATTGAAGTATAGTTCTGCGCATACGTTTTGACATTCGCTGTAACAGAAGTTTAATTCTGCTTACACACCCCAGCACGTTGTAGCAGAAGTATAATTCTGCCTACGCGTTTTAATACTCACTGTAACAGAAGTATAATTCTGCTTACACGCTTCAGCACGTTGCAGTCGAAGTCTAATTCTGCTACATCGTTGCTCTTGCCCGCAGAGAATTTTACTCTATATTTGATTTGTGGAAGTTTAACTCCAATAAATTAAAAGTTATTCTCTTCTCGTTCATTTCAGAAATAAGGAGAACGTTTCGGGGAAAAAATCAATTTGGAGCATTGTTGCTGGATATCGTTTTTTTTAAATATTGAAATTATTTTGGATTTTTAATTGTCGTCACTGTTGGATTTTAATTGAATTTTAGTTGAATTTTTTAATAGTATTAGTAGTTTTATTAGATTGTAAGTGGTTATTTGAATTGAAGTTATTGAATTTGTGATATTAGATTTAGTATATGAATTATTTTGAATAAAAATTAAATATTTGAACTGAATCAAAGCTGAGTTATCCATTTTAAAACCGGCACCCTCCCTTACGCTCAAGACTAGATCTCACATTGGTCCTTCAAAGCCGGATAACTCAGTCAGTCAAATATAAAATTAGAATTCTTCTCCATTAAAAATGTCGAAAGACGGCCAATCCATTTCATCTGACGTTGGTGACGAAACCATTGACTCTGTGTCAGAGTCGGTACAGTCCCAAAAAGAAGTAAAAGATTTAATGGAAGACTTATTTAGAAGGCATCAAAGAGATGGAAAAAAGAAAACTGTCAAATCGACAGAAAAACGCCTTCAAACGTTCACCGAGTATTGGAAAGAATTCCAAACTCGACATAGGTCTATACAAAGGAAAGCAACAAATCAAGACCTCCAACTAGAATATTTCACCAAAGAAACATTTAGCGAGGTTCAGGAATACTACATTGATAAGGCAGCAAGCATGGAAGAAGATATCGACAAATTAACACCAACGCCATCTGTCAGTATTCCTCCTCAAACAGCTTCTGCTAGCACAATGTCATGCAACAATGAAAGGCTTCCTAGAATCAAGCTACCCACATTTAATGGAGAGTATTCTACGTGGATTTCATTCCACGATTTATTCAATTCAGTTATTCACAATAACAATAATTTAAGAGACGTTGACAAGCTATACTTTCTGAAAACTAATCTAATTGGAGAAGCTGAAAAGCTGCTCAGACATTATGAAGTATGCGACGCAAACTATAAACCAGCTTGGCAGCTCTTAAAGGAACGCTACTCAAATAAGCGAGTCCTAGTCAACGTACAACTAAAAAAATTATTGTCTCTCCCAACCACAAATCATGATACCGCCGAAAGTATCAAAAAACTATTAGATAATATTACTGAGGCACTATTAGCATTACAAAACTTAGGAGTAGAAACAAATAACTGGGATCCAATAATTATATATTTGACTGTACAAAAGTTACACTCAGAGACACACCAGTTATGGGAGCAGAGCCTCCACGACAGCACAGAATTACCCAAATTAAAAACATTAACAAAATTCTTAGAGTCTCGGTTCCGAACTCTAGAAATGATAGGAAACAAGGGTACGTCATCAAATATGACACAGAGAAAACCATTCTGACCCAAACCCACATATGGACTCTTGAACAAAACTAAAAATGCAGCGCCAACACACCCACCTACAAAAATAACCTCTTGCAGCTATTGCAAAGGTAGCCATATTATTTTTCATTGCCCAACATTTAGAAATTTGACCACCCGACAAAGGCACGGAGTTGTCACAAATAAGAACTTATGCAAAAATTGTTTATCACCAAACCATATAACTACTAGCTGCACTAGCAACAAAAAGTGTTATCATTGTAACAAAAATCATAACACTCTGCTCCACTACGAGCAAAATTATTCAAAGCCACTAAATCAGTCCACCCAAAATTCCAACATGGAAGCCAAACAAACCACACCCGCCTGTAGAAATGATGAACAACAAGTTCAGAATTTTCTAACGTCAAATCTGAAAAGAGCTCTTCTCTCTACGGCTCTGATAAACATTACTGCATCATCCGGAATCACAATGGCATTCCGAGCACTAATCGACTCTGGGTCTCAAGTGTCCATCATGAACGAGAAAACCTTTAAACGATTCCAACTTAAAGGATCTCCTACCACCCACGAATTAATTGGACTTGGCACGACACCCACTAATACAGCCTTAAAACAGGCCACAGTCACAATTACTTCGCTACATTCAAATTTTAATATAACAAGCAACATGCTTGTAATTAAAAAGATCACCGAACTACTGCCAGCCCAAACTATCGAAGTTTCAAAATGGAAACACATCGACAATCTCCCGCTAGCAGATCCTAAATTCGCTATTCCAGGAGAAATAGACATTCTTCTTGGAGCAGATATTTACGCCGCCATTCTCACAAATGGCATAAAAAGAGGACCTTGCAATACACCTACTGCCCAAAATACAAAGCTTGGCTGGATCTTAATAGGAGCAGTACCAGAAACAAAAAGCATGACAACGACAATGCTATCCACCCACACCATTATAAATACTGATTTAGATAATCAGTTAACAAAATTTTGGGAACTAGAGGAATGCTCCACTAGACCCAAATTTTCACCAGAAGATCAATTATGCGAAGATCTCTATAATGAAACAACAAAACGATTACCCTCTGGAAAATATGTAGTAAATCTACCTTTCAAAAACTGTAATACACCACAGCTCGGGCAATCTAGAAATATGGCTGTCAAACAATTCTTGCAGCTAGAGAAAAGACTATCTAGCAATCCAGAATTATATAAACTATACAGAGTTTGTATCGATGAGTACACTCATCTTGGACACATGAAGCCTATTCCACCGACACAATTATTATTAGAAAACAAATCATGTGATAACACTTCATTCTATTACTTACCGCATCATGCAGTGTTTAAAGAGAGCACTACCACTAAGCTTCGAATTGTATTCAATGCATCAGCGCGCACCTCAAATGGTAGATCATTGAATGAACAATTACTGATTGGACCTACAAACCAACCAACACTTTGGACCACCTTATTGAGATGGCGACTGTACAGATTTGCATTTACTGCAGATATTGAGAAGATGTACAGGATGATTCAGATGACACCTAAACACCAACAGTACCAGAGAATAATCTGGAGAAATACACCAAAGGAAGAAATAAAAGATTACGTCCTAACTACAGTCACCTTTGGCACAGCACCAGCACCATATCTCGCCATTAAAACTTTGCAGCAGTTAGCAAAGGATGAAGCTAGCAGTTATCCACTCGCAGCAAAAAGCATCATGAGAGATTTTTATGTGGATGACTTGGTTTCGGGAGCACACAGCTTAAGCGAAGCACAACAACTACAACAAGAACTTATTGAAGCTCTAGCCTCAGCAACATTCAACCTAAGGAAATGGACAGCCAACCATCATGACTTACTAAAAAATATTCCATTAGAACATCGAGAGTTAAAAACGAATTTGGAATTTTCAGAACACGAATCGATAAAAACTCTCGGCATTCGCTGGCACCCAACAACAGATTTCTTCTCTTTCAAAGTCAACACTCCCGAACCAAAAACCACATACACCAAACGAATAATACTGTCTGAAGTGTCGTCTCTGTTCGACCCACTAGGCTGGTTAGCGCCATGCATTATTACAGCCAAAATTTTAATTCAGAAACTCTGGCTCTCTAAATGCGACTGGGATGACTCTGTATCCACAGAAGTTTAAAAGAATGGAATCATTTCAAAGATCAACTACCTACCATTCAGGATATTCAGATTCCACGCTGGCTAGGCTACCAGCCTAACATACGCGAGATGGAACTACATGGTTTTTGCGATGCCTCCAATCATGCTTACTCCGCAGTTTTATATCTCAAAATACATCTTAATGAGAACTCCAGAGTACAAATCATGACAGCAAAAACCAAAGTAGCTCCCATCAAACCAGTCTCACTACCTCGACTAGAGCTATGTGGTGCTGTCCTGCTCTCCCGACTTATTAAACAAGTTGTCACTGATTTAGAGCTTGAAAAAATTAAAATTACAGCATGGACAGACTCTAATATAGTTCTAGCTTGGTTACAAAAACACCCCTCCACCTGGAAAACGTTCGTGGCTAACCGTGTCTCCGAAATACATGAAAACAGTCCACTAGCCATGTGGAAACACGTTCCTTCAAAATGCAATCCAGCTGATATAGCATCTAGAGGAATTCCACCAAATACCTTAGCCACAGCATCAATATGGTGGAATGGTCCAGACTGGTTATATCAAGATGAGCAATTCTGGCCTCAACAAACGCCGAAGCGCACACTCAATTAGAGTATAAAAGGAAATCAAAGGTTATCACTACTACAATCGATGAACAAATTCCTTTGCTGCACAAATATTCATCATATCAAAAAACGATAAGAATAACCGCCTACTGTCTCCGATTCATAAATAGTGTACGCAAACTACATCCGACTACTCAATTCCTATCAGTACACGAACTAAAAATTGCGGAACGATGCCTAATTAAATTGCTCCAAAATATTACATTCCCCAACGAAATCTGCCACTTACTAAAAAATCTTTCCCTTCCTAAAAAGAGTCGACTTCTATCCCTCAATCCCCAGCTCGACTCTGCCAACATTCTCCGAGTTGGAGGTCGTCTTACAAAATCTCAGTTAAATTACGACCAACAACATCCTATAATACTCCCTAATAACCATCATATAACCAATATCCTTATAGATCACATCCACCATTACACGTTACATGGAGGCACCCAAATAATATTAAGCACTATAAGAAATCACTATTGGTTACTAAACGCCCGCAATACTATTAGACATCGCATCCACAAATGTGTTGATTGCTTTCGGTTCAATGCAAGGCCTAATACTCAGTTGATGAGTTCTCTACCCTCAGCTAGAGTCAACATATCTTTACCCTTCCAACACACTGGGGTAGACTATGCAGGCCCGCTTGATATGAAAACATCAACACTAAGAGGAACGAAGATAACAAAAGCATACATCTGCTTATTCGTCTGTTTAGCCACTCAGGCTATACATATAGAGCTCGTTTCTGATTTGTCCACACCAGCCTTCCTAGCCGCCCTCAAACGATTTGTTGCACGAAGAGGCCTCTGCTCACACGTTTATTCTGACCGAGGTACTAATTTCGTTGGAGCCAATCGACTTTTACAGTCAAATCTAGAAAAATCAATCAAAACAATCGAAGTCGATCTAGCTAACGAAATTGCTAACCAAGGTATAACTTGGCACTTTAACCCTCCTGCAGCACCTCACTTTGGAGGCCTATGGGAAGCTGGTGTAAAATCCACTAAGCGCCATCTCTACAAAACCATTAAAGACACAAAACTCACATACGAAGAACTCTACACAGTCTTAGTCCAAATTGAGGCATGTTTAAATGCCCGACCTCTTTCCCCTCTGTCCAATGACGCAACTGACTATAATATCCTCACTCCCGGACACTTCCTAACAGGTCGTCATCTCCTCACTACATGTGAACCTCCCCCACTCAATCCTCTCCAACATCCTCTCAAGAGATGGCAACACATTCAATTTCTCTCCTACACCTTTTGGAAACAGTGGTCGAGAGATTATCTCCATACTTTACATCAACGACTATAAATGGCAGACTGAAAGGGAAAATATAAAAATTGGAACTCTCGTTTTAATAAAAGAAGACCAAATCCCCATAGGAAAATGGCCATTAGGACGAATCATTGAAATTCATACTGGTCATAATGATTTAGTGCGAGCAGTTACCATTAAAACACCGAAAACAACTCTCACCCGTCCTATTGCAAAGGTGTGCCCTCTCCCTTCAACAGATATCTCTCACCAGTAATTCAAAATCCCCACCAATATCTAACACTCTGTGGCAGTACAAAAATTCAAAAACTACCGTTTTATTTGAATATAAATAAATCCACAATCCGCCAAAAATCACTTCAAATCTGAAAGTTGACAAGTGAAAATCAAGTGCGGTTTAGTTTCAGTTTTTTCGTTTTTATTATTTTATTTTTTTTTTTGAGTTTTTAATTTTTTTTTGCCATGGAAGAACTGTTGGAGATTTTTAATTCAGAGTCTTTGGATTCTGTGGGTGCTGGTCTACCTCCCACACCACCAGAACTTTTGGCTTCATTTAAGCCAATTAAGCCTGTGAGTCCTCTGCCACCAACACCAAAGAAGGCTCCCAAAATAAAGTCAGCCATTGTACGGCCACCACCACACAAGGTTTTACCTGTGACCAAGCTCTTCAGGCCGTTTGAAGCAAGGCCAGCTTCATCTGAAGTAAAAAGGCTTAAAAGAGAACCCAAAGCGAACGACTGCCTAAAATTTAGACCCAGGCCAAAAAACTATTGTCCAGAAATTCGAGTTCCAACTCAGCCCCGACGTCCTGAACAGAAATCGGCAAAAAATACGCCACTAAATATGGCAGACTTGCATATGACAATACGCAACAAACCAATGGACTCCATCTCCATAACAAAAATGAAGCCAAGTTTAAGGAAACGCTGCCCAGGTGTTCGGGTTAACACTCAGCCACAGCTGCTTACAGCATCTCGTACTAAGCCACTTAGTATGCCAGATTTAAGCACAACAATGGAACCAATTAATACAGAAAGTTCCACTAATAACGCAGCACGCTTAGAAACTACCATCAAAGCAACGGCACTAATAAAAAGCAACAACGTGATAACTCAGGACACAATCAAGGATCCACCAATATCGTTTATGGACTTGCCAGTCACTCCTCCAATGGAATTTCAAGACCCCCCATCAACAAACATAGAACCATCGAAACCATTAAAACCAGGGATACCAGCAGATATTAAAAATATTATAAAGGCCAGCCCTGACATTCTAAAAATAATGGAAACCTGCACCATACCATGGGATAGAATACGAAGGGCAAAAACCTTCTTCCGCTGTCCTATCCCTGGCGGCGCATTCTTAAAAGTAAAAAGGAAGAGAGACACACTTTACGTCATCAAGCAGAACACAGTAAGTTGATCCAAAACAAATCATTTATTCAAAATATTCTCTTTCTATTTTTTTATTTTTTTTTTGTGAGAGTGGAGGATGTTCAGTCCACATACATATTTATAAATCCCTCGTCGAAATTCCGCCATCAAATGTTATCCCTCGATGAAATTAGATTGTCCTAAAAATATATAAAAAAGGAAACACAAAGCATCATGTTCCCAATCAATATACCACAATATACTTATCTAATTATTCCACCAAATCCCATCCCAATCCTGCCTACAGCCGTCCAATATAAGTTTGAGCTGAAATTAAATAGAAAGTACATTAATAATATATAGAATAAATAAAAATAGCTCAAACTTACATAAAATTCCACTTCCCTCCAAATGTTTACATTTTTGTAATGTCGTCTAATGACATTACGTCAAACAGCTGGTGTCGCCACAATCAAATTTGGACCATCGAACCAAGCGTTGCCAGGGCAACATATTATGAAGCTGGGACATAGCTGTTCACGGCGGCTATAAAAAGGCGGCGAGCCGCAGCAAAATCACCATTCGGTTTTCAGAGTCTAATCTGAAAGCATCCTCCACCAGAGTCTAATCTGTTTCCTATCCTTTGAACAAAAGTATAATTTTGTTTATTCCTTCATATAGAAGTTTAATTCTATTATTGTAGAAGTATAATTCTACTTATATCCAACATCCAATTTTGCACCATATTATAATTTCAGAGTTTAATCTGAAAATATCCTCCATCAGAGTCTAATCTGAATCCCATCCTAGGAGCAAAAGTATAATTTTGCTCTATCCTTCATATAGAAGTCTAATTCTATGAAAATCCGCTCTCCCAAAATCTAACATTTGTTCCCCAATCGTGTGACGGAAGTTTAATTCTGCTTACACGCTCCAGGACGTTGCGATTGAAGTATAGTTCTGCGCATACGTTTTGACATTCGCTGTAACAGAAGTTTAATTCTGCTTACACACCCCAGCACGTTGTAGCAGAAGTTTAATTCTGCCTACGCGTTTTAATACTCACTGTAACAGAAGTATAATTCTGCTTACACGCTTCAGCACGTTGCAGTCGAAGTCTAATTCTGCTACATCGTTGCTCTTGCCCGCAGAGAATTTTACTCTATATTTGATTTGTGGAAGTTTAACTCCAATAAATTAAAAGTTATTCTCTTCTCGTTCATTTCAGAAATAAGGAGAACGTTTCGGGGAAAAAATCAATTTGGAGCATTGTTGCTGGATATCGTTTTTTTTAAATATTGAAATTATTTTGGATTTTTAATTGTCGTCACTGTTGGATTTTAATTGAATTTTAGTTGAATTTTTTAATAGTATTAGTAGTTTTATTAGATTGTAAGTGGTTATTTGAATTGAAGTTATTGAATTTGTGATATAAGATTTAGTATATGAATTATTTTGAATAAAAATTAAATATTTGAACTGAATCAAAGCTGAGTTATCCATTTTAAAACCGGCACCCTCCCTTACGCTCGAGACTAGATCTCACACCGACCATTCAATTCGGTATTTCTGACTGTACCTTTTCTTTTTATTATTCCCCAACTCCAAGTTGTCTGTCTCCTCGTCCTCATCCTCATCAAGAATTTTTAAATTACTAGAAATACAGATATTTAAATTGAATTTACGGAATTTATTCATTTAGCTAATCATTCTTCATTTTCAATCATGTCATTCTTTTCCTCGCCTTTGTCACAGTCATCATTGGCTTTTTTGTTCACCACCTCAAAATATTCTTTTCTAACAATTAAAAAATAACAAAACCACGCACTAGAAAAATACGAAGATACGACTTATCACAATCACAAACAACAATTATCATCACAATTCACAAGTATCGCCGCAGCATTCGCATTTCTCAAAATCGAAATGACGTTGACGAAATGATGCAAAAAAGTTGTTGTAGTTGTTCTTCTTATGGCAATTCTTAGTTATGAACTGCTAAACTTCTTAGATGGAAGGAGTAAGTAGAGTGATTCCCCCGGCGTACACGCAGCTAGCATGCATCACTGTGATGCAACTTTTCGTCGATGAAAGACTCTTGGGGAAAGGAAAAATTCGGAAAAGTTGCATCACAGTAATTCATGTTAACGGCGTGTACGTTGGGGGATTTCATTTCAGAAATTCAGACTTCAGATCAGAGCCTTGCCAAAGAGTAGTAACAGTCTGCTCAAGAGTACTAGGTTTTTATAGCTGCAAAAAAGTAGTAAATCTACTACAATTGTAGTAGGGGGCAACCCTGTTCCCCAGCCCTCATATTATGCCTTTAAGTTCCGATACAAATATGCGAGAATGTATGGAAGAGAAATATTCATTCTGACTTACTCATAGTTCCCCAGCGCTCATGCCTTTGCGTTGCTTACAGTGTTACCACCGAGCACGGTATACAGACAAACAACTTATGACGTCATGCGAATCGCATCCCTATAAGAGAAAAATTAAGCTTCAATTTGTTTGTAAATTTATTCAACTGGATCCATTTAAAATGTTCAATAAAGTTCAATTTTACTTTCTTAACTTAAAGGTAAATTTAATATGTCAGCTTAAATCTCATTTAGGGAATATCAGGTCGGTATTAAAACAATCTGCCTCAAAGTTTTATCGTTAAAAAAATGTAATATAATAATGGGTAATCTAGTACTAACAAGAAATTATACTCGCAATAAAAGCCTAACAAATATTTTAAAAATAATACAAAGTGTGTAATTTATGAGTAGGTAGAGAGTCAATGTACCACTAGATCGGAACCTCGTAAGTAATCAAAACCCAATTGAAAGACGATATATGATATATTTGCTATCCATCGATACTAATGTATACGCATCTACTGACCCTGATATTAGAAAGGAACTTGATTTGACGAGCTTTAAATGAAAAATCCTCTTCTGCACGAGTAAACTTGGATATTATCGCTTACCAGCACACTTATGTATCTTGTTCCATCGCGGAACAAACATTAAAAAATTAAAATTAAACTTACATACTAAAAACACAAACTCACACACTTTTTCCCTCGTTGATAACATTCCCACGATGCATACGATTTTTAAAAAAACAACAAACACAGCTGAAAGAAATAAAGGCAAAAAAAAGTGGGCATTAGTAAAATCACTAACAAAATATCAAAAGTCTCAGATTGTTTCAATCTGAGACTTTAATTGAAACTACAACTTACGCTACATTAAATCGTCCCACGATGTTTTAGCCATCCTAAGGGACCAAATAATCTGCAAAATAAATGGGAAAACAAATCATTAATGAAATAAATAACATAAACATTCAAAAGTAAACACTTTTGAATTTTGAATTGAATTAGGGTTAAGTAACTGAATTGCCTAGCTTTAAGAATTATTTTGTGATAGAATAAATTAGTGAATTTTTTGTTATTTGAAAAAACGCCTGTCTTGTCATTTCTAAAATCGGCACCTGCCCCTTTTTTATGCTAAGCCCATATTGGGACTTAACATTGGTCCTTCAAAGCCGGATAAGACAGGAAGGTTTTCAAGATGACAGAGACCACTAGTTTGACATTGTCACTAATAGCTCTTAACGATCAAATAAAAAAAGCCGCTGCTGGTAGATGATTTGAAGCTGTCTTGGAGGACTGATTGGAACATCCATGGGTAATGTTTTTATTGGGGATGTCGTGGTGAATGACTCTGCAATGTCAACCTGTTTCTTTGTCTCGGCACAAATTTGGATATTGCTCGTAGAGTTGGTCGATTTACGTGTGGCGATTGGAGTTATTTGGTGTAAATCTCCGGGCAAACTTGGCATGATATTATTTGATGATGACCTTTTCTGTTTGAGATCGTTAGAAGTTTTGCCTTTGTTGTTTGAGTTTGTTGACTTCTTGCCATCCCTTTTGTTTTGTGGCTGTGGTGAAACATGGGTTCCTGGCCAGCGTTTTGCTTCAAATTTTGCTGCCTTTATTAGACCAATTGGTTCCATGAAGATGGACATGCTCAAATCTGGCATACTCAGTGATGTAGTGTGAGTTGTTGCAGGCTTTAGTTCAGGACGGCGTGGCCGAGTTGGAATTCGAATTCCTGGACAATAATTCCTTGGCCTTGGTTTGAATTTCAGGCATTCGCTTGTTTTGAGCTCTTTTTTAAGCTCTTTTATTTTAGATGAAGCTGGCCTTGCTTCAAATGGCCTGAAGAGCTTGGTCACAGGCAAAACCTCGTGAGGTGGTGGCCGTACAATGGCTGACTTTATTTTGGGAGTCTTCTTTGGTGATGGTGGCAGAGGACTCACAGGCCTAATTGGCTTAAAGGAAGCCAAAAGTTCTGGTGGTGTGGGAGGTAGACCAGCATCCACAGAGTCTAAAGACTCGGAATTAAAAATCTCCAAGAGTTCTTCCATGGCAAAAAAAATTAAAAACTCAAAAAAAATAATAAAATAATAAAAACGAAAAAACTGAAACTAAACCGCACTTGATCTTCACTTGTCAACTTTCAAATTTGAAGTGATTTTTGGCGGATTGTGGATTTATTTATATTCAAATAAAACGGTAGTTTTTGAATTTTTGTACTGCCACAGAGTGTTAGATATTGGTGGGGATTTTGAATTACTGGTGAGAGATATCTGTTGAAGGGAGAGGGCAGACCTTTGCAATAGGACGGGTGAGAGTTGTTTTCGGTGTTTTAATGGTAACTGCTCGCACTAAATCATTATTACCAGTATGAATTTCAATGATTCGTCCTAATGGCCATTTTCCTATGGGGATTTGGTCTTCTTT
Organism: Dioctria linearis; assembly: GCA_963930735.1. Taxonomy (NCBI): domain Eukaryota; kingdom Metazoa; phylum Arthropoda; class Insecta; order Diptera; family Asilidae; genus Dioctria; species Dioctria linearis. Next base: position 247,249,756 of record OZ005740.1, on the reverse strand, counting down.
TATTAAAACGAGAGTTCCAATTTTTATATTTTCCCTTTCAGTCTGCCATTTATGTCGTTGATGTGAAGTATGGAGATAATCTCTCGACCACTGTTTCCAAAAGGTGTAGGAGAGGGATTGAATGTGTTGCCATCTCTTGAGAGGATGTTGGAGAAGATTGAGTGGGGGAGGTTCACATGTAGTGAGGAGATGACGACCTGTTAGGAAGTTTCCGGGAGTGAGGATATTATAGTCAGTTGCGTCATTGGACAGAGGGGAAAGAGGTCGGGCATTTAAACATGCCTCAATTTGAACTAAGACTGTGTAGAGTTCTTCGTATGTGAGTTTTGTGTCTTTAATGGTTTTGTAGAGATGGCGCTTGGTGGATTTTACACCAGCTTCCCATAGGCCTCCAAATGTGAGGTGCTGCAGGAGGGTTAAAGTGCCAAGTTATACCTTGGTTAGCAATTAGCTAGATCGACTTCGATTGTTTTGATTGATTTTTCTAGATTTGACTTTAAAAGTCGATTGGCTCCAACGAAATTAGTACCTCGGTCAGAATAAACGTGTGAGCAGAGGCCTCTTCGTGCAACAAATCGTTTGAGGGCGGCTAGGAAGGCTGGTGTGGACAAATCAGAAACGAGTTCTATATGTATAGCCTTAGTGGCTAAACAGACGAATAAGCAGATGTATGCTTTTGTTATCTTCGTTCCTCTTAGTGTTGATGTTTTCATATCAAGCGGGCCTGCATAGTCTACCACAGTGTGTTGGAAGGGTAAGGATATGTTGACTCTAGCTGAGGGTAGAGAACTCATCAACTGAGTATTAGGCCTTGCATTGAACCGAAAGCAATCAACACATTTGTGGATGCGATGTCTAATAGTATTGCGGGCGTTTAGTAACCAATAGTGATTCCTTATAGTGCTTAATATTATTTGGGTGCCTCCATGTAACGTGTAATGGTGGATGTGATCTATAAGGATATTGGTTATATGATGGTTATTAGGGAGTATTATAGGATGTTGTTGGTCGTAATTTAACTGAGATTTTGTAAGACGACCTCCAACTCGGAGAATGTTGGCAGAGTCGAGCTGGGGATTGAGGGATAGAAGTCGACTCTTTTTAGGAAGGGAAAGATTTTTTAGTAAGTGGCAGATTTCGTTGGGGAATGTAATATTTTGGAGCAATTTAATTAGGCATCGTTCCGCAATTTTTAGTTCGTGTACTGATAGGAATTGAGTAGTCGGATGTAGTTTGCGTACACTATTTATGAATTGGAGACAGTAGGCGGTTATTCTTATCGTTTTTTGATATGATGAATATTTGTGAAGCAAAGGAATTTGTTCATCGATTGTAGTAGTGAGAACCTTTGATTTCCTTTTATACTCTAATTGAGTGTGCGCTTCTGGCGTTTGTTGAGGCCAGAATTGCTCATCTTGATATAACCAGTCTGGACTATTCCACCATATTGATGCTGTAGCTAAGGTATTTGGTGGAATTCCTCTAGATGCTATATCAGCTGGATTGCATTTTGAAGGAACGTGTTTCCATATGGCTAGTGGACTGTTTTCATGTATTTCCGAGACACGGTTAGCCACGAACGTTTTCCAGGTGGAGGGGTGTTTTTGTAACCAAGCTAGAACTATATTAGAGTCTGTCCATGCTGTAATTTTAATTTTTTCAAGCTCTAAATCAGTGACAACTTGTTTAATAAGTCGGGAGAGCAGGACAGCACCACATAGCTCTAGTCGAGGTAGTGAGACTGGTTTGATGGGAGCTACTTTGGTTTTTGCTGTCATGATTTGTACTCTGGAGTTCTCATTAAGATGTATTTTGAGATATAAAACTGCTGAGTAAGCATGATTGGAGGCATCGCAAAAACCATGTAGTTCCATCTCGCGTATGTTAGGCTGATAGCCTAGCCAGCGTGGAATCTGAATATCCTGAATGGTAGGTAGTTGATCTTTGAAATGATTCCATTCTTTTAAAACTTCTATGGATACAGAGTCATCCCAGTCGCATTTAGAGAGCCAGAGTTTCTGAATTAAAATTTTGGCTGTAATAATGCATGGTGCTAACCAGCCTAGTGGGTCGAACAGAGACGACACTTCAGACAGTATTATTCGTTTGGTGTATGTGGTTTTTGGTTCGGGAGTGTTGACTTTGGTAGAGAAGAAATCTGTTGTTGGGTGCCAGCGAATGCCGAGAGTTTTTATCGATTCGTGTTCTGAAAATTCCAAATTCGTTTTTAACTCTCGATGTTCTAATGGAATATTTTTTAGTAAGTCATGATGGTTGGCTGTCCATTTCCTTAGGTTGAATGTTGCTGAGGCTAGAGCTTCAATAAGTTCTTGTTGTAGTTGTTGTGCTTCGCTTAAGCTGTGTGCTCCCGAAACCAAGTCATCCACATAAAAATCTCTCATGATGCTTTTTGCTGCGAGTGGATAACTGCTAGCTTCATCCTTTGCTAACTGCTGCAAAGTTTTGATGGCGAGATATGGTGCTGGTGCTGTGCCAAAGGTGACTGTAGTTAGGACGTAATCTTTTATTTCTTCCTTTGGTGTATTTCTCCAGATTATTCTCTGGTACTGTTGGTGTTTAGGTGTCATCTGAATCATCCTGTACATCTTCTCAATATCTGCAGTAAATGCAAATCTGTACAGTCGCCATCTCAATAAGGTGGTCCAAAGTATTGGTTGGATTGTAGGTCCAACCAGTAATTGTTCATTCAATGATCTACCATTTGAGGTGCGCGCTGATGCATTGAATACAATTCGAAGCTTAGTGGTAGTGCTCTCTTTAAACACTGCATGATGCGGTAAGTAATAGAATGAAGTGTTATCACATGGTTTGTTTTCTAATAATAGTTGTGTCGGTGGAATAGGCTTCATGTGTCCAAGATGAGTGTACTCATCGATACAAGATCTGTATAATTTATACAATTCTGGATTGTTAGATAGTCTTTTCTCTAGCTGCAAGAATTGTTTGACAGCCATATTTCTAGATTGCCCGAGCTGTGGTGTATTACAGTTTTTGAAAGGTAGATTTACTACATATTTTCCAGAGGGTAATCGTTTTGTTGTTTCATTATAGAGATCCTCGCATAATTGATCTTCTGGTGAAAATTTGGGTCTAGTGGAGCATTCCTCTAGTTCCCAAAATTTTGTTAACTGATTATCTAAATCAGTATTTATAATGGTGTGGGTGGATAGCATTGTCGTTGTCATGCCTTTTGTTTCTGGTACTGCTCCTATTAAGATCCAGCCAAGTTTTGTATTTTGGGCAGTAGGTGTATTGCAAGGTCCTCTTTTTATGCCATTTGTGAGAATGGCGGCGTAAATATCTGCTCCAAGAAGAATGTCTATTTCTCCTGGAATAGCGAATTTAGGATCTGCTAGCGGGAGATTGTCGATGTGTTTCCATTTTGAAACTTCGATAGTTTGGGCTGGCAGTAGTTCGGTGATCTTTTTAATTACAAGCATGTTGCTTGTTATATTAAAATTTGAATGTAGCGAATTAATTGTGACTGTGGCCTGTTTTAAGGCTGTATTAGTGGGTGTCGTGCCAAGTCCAATTAATTCGTGGGTGGTAGGAGATCCTTTAAGTTGCAATCGTTTAAAGGTTTTCTCGTTCATGATGGACACTTCAGACCCAGAGTCGATTAGTGCTCGGAATGCCATTGTGATTCCGGATGATGCAGTAATGTTTATCAGAGCCGTAGAGAGAAGAGCTCTTTTCAGATTTGACGTTAGAAAATTCTGAACTTGTTGTTCATCATTTCTACAGGCGGGTGTGGTTTGTTTGGCATCCATGTTGGAATTTTGGGTGGACTGATTTAGTGGTTTTGAATAATTTTGCTCGTAGTGGAGCAGAGTGTTATGATTTTTGTTACAATGATAACACTTTTTGTTGCTAGTGCAGCTAGTAGTTATATGGTTTGGTGATAAGCAATTTTTGCATAAGTGCTTATTTGTGACTACTTCGTGCCTTTGTCGGGTGGTCAAATTTCTAAATGTTGGGCAATGAAAAATTATATGGCTACCTTTGCAATAGCTGCAAGAGGTTTTTTTTGTAGGTGGGTGTGTTGGCGCTGCATTTTTAGTTTTGTTCAAGAGTCCATATGTGGGTTTGGGTCAGAATGGTTTTCTCTGTGTCATATTTGATGACGTACCCTTGTTTCCTATCATTTCTAGAGTTCGGAACCGAGACTCTAAGAATTTTGTTAATGTTTTTAATTTGGGTAATTCTGTGCTGTCGTGGAGGCTCTGCTCCCATAACTGGTGTGTCTCTGAGTGTAACTTTTGTACAGTCAAATATATAATTATTGGATCCCAGTTATTTGTTTCTACTCCTAAGTTTTGTAATGCTAATAGTGCCTCAGTAATATTATCTAATAGTTTTTTGATACTTTCGGCGGTATCATGATTTGTGGTTGGGAGAGACAATAATTTTTTTAGTTGTACGTTGACTAGCACTCGCTTATTTGAGTAGCGTTCCTTTAAGAGTTTGCGTCGCATACTTCATAATGTCTGAGCAGCTTTTCAGCTTCTCCAATTAGATTAGTTTTCAGAAAGTATAGCTTGTCAACGTCTCTTAAATTATTGTTATTGTGAATAACTGAATTGAATAAATCGTGGAATGAAATCCACGTAGAATACTCTCCATTAAATGTGGGTAGCTTGATTCTAGGAAGCCTTTCATTGTTGCATGACATTGTGCTAGCAGAAGCTGTTTGAGGAGGAATACTGACAGATGGCGTTGGTGTTAATTTGTCGATATCTTCTTCCATGCTTGCTGCCTTTTCAATGTAGTATTCCTGAACCTCGCTAAATGTTTCCTTGGTGAAATTTTCTAGTTGGAGGTCTTGATTTGTTGCTTTCCTTTGTATAGACCTATGTCGAGTTTGGAATTCTTTCCAATACTCGGTGAACGTTTGGAGGCGTTTTTCTGTCGATTTGACAGTTTTCTTTTTTCCATCTCTTTGATGCCTTCTAAATAAGTCTTCCATTAAATCTTTTACTTCTTTTTGGGACTGTACCAACTCTGACACAGAGTCAATGGTTTCGTCACCAACGTCAGATGAAATGGATTCGCCATCTTTCGACATTTTTAATGGAGAAGAATTCTAATTTTATATTTGACTGACTGAGTTATCCGGCTTTGAAGGACCAATGTGAGATCTAGTCTCGAGCGTAAGGGAGGGTGCCGCTTTTAAAATGGATAACTCAGCTTTGATTCAGTTCAAATATGTAATTTGTATTCAAAATAATTCATATACTTAACCTAATATCACAAATTCAATTGAAATAATAACTTACAATCTAATAAAACTACTAATACTATTAAAAAATTCAACTAAAATACAATTAAAATCCAACAGAAACAATGACGACAATTTAAAATCCAAAATAAAAATTCAATATATAATCGTGCTGCTTTGCCCACACTCTCTGTCCTTAGTTCTGTTTCTAGAAAGAAGAAGAAGAAAGTTTTTATTTCTTCGGAATCAAATAGGGACAATTTTAGAAGGAATTTCTGAGAAAGAGAGCGACGATGTAGCAGAATTAGACTTCGACTGCAACGTGCTGAAGCGTGTAAGCAGAATTATACTTCTGTTACTGTGAGTATTGAGACGCGTAAGCAGAATTATACTCCTGCTACAACGTGCTGGGGCATGTAAACAGAATTAAACTTCTGTTACAGCGAATGTTAAAACGTCTGCGCAGAACTATACTTCAATCGCAACGTCCTGGAGCGTGTGAGCAGAATTAAACGTCTGTTACACGATTGGAGATCAAGTGTCAGATTTTTGGGAGTGTGGATTTTAATAGAATTAGACTTCTATATGAAGGATAGAGCAAAATTATACTTTTGCTCCTAGGATGGGATTCAGATTAGACTCTGATGGAGGATATTTTCAGATTAGACTCTGAAATTATAATATGGTGCAAAATTGGATGTTGGATATAAATAGAATTATACTTCTACAATAATAGAATTAAACTTCTATATGAAGGAATAAACAAAATTATGCTTTTGTTCAAAGGATAGGAAACAGATTAGACTCTGGTGGAGGATGCTTTCAGATTAGACTCTGAAAACCGAATGGTGATTTTGCTGCGGCTCGCCGCCTTTTTATAGCCGCCGTGAACAGCTATGTCCCAGCTTCATAATACGTTGCCCTGGCATCGCTTGGTTCGATGGTCCAAATTTGATTATGGCGACACCAGCTGTTTGACGTAATGTCATTAGATGACATTACAAAAATGTAAACATTTGGAGGGAAGTGGAAGTTTAGGCAAGTTTGAGCTATTTTTATTTATTCTATATATTATTAATGTACTTTCTATTTAATTTCAGCTCAAAACTTATATTGGACAGCTGTAGGCAGGATTGGGATGGGATTTGGTGGAATAATTAGATAAGTATATTGTGTTATATTGATTGGGAACATGATGCTTTGTGTTTCCTTTTTTTATATATTTTTAGGACAATCTAATTTCATCCAGGGATAACATTTGATGGCGGAATTTCGACGAGGGATTTATAAATATGTATGTGGACTGAACAGTTAGAGTTGCGACAATAAAAACAGCACTACAAGAATATTGTCGCCCTATACACAAACTGTCCAAATTACCTCTGGCAGAAGACCACAATACATCAACAAACCAATAACTCCACAAGACGGACCCACACGCTGCAGCTCAGAGTAAAAGACATGGCAGGCCTTATGTCTAGACATAATTTGCTCCACCGTCATAAATACGAAGAATAATGACAGGCCAATCTAGACAAATTATAAATTATTACCAAAACACCATAACAAACAACGTAAAGAAGCACGGCCAAACGAAAGCGTGTGTTCCTCAACATACAAAATCTTTAATTGCAGCAAATCGTCGGCAATGCAGCTCAAATAAAACCTACTTCACTCACAATTTAATCCGCCAAAATATTGACAATCTCATCGCCGAGAAGGAAGGAAATCCATAAGCCTTTTATTTTTGTATTAGAATTCTTTATTTTTATAATTTTGTTATTATTTATTTACTTTTTATGTGCAGTTTTTTTTATTATTTTCGGTGAATTTATTATTTGCACATCCTGTGAGTTTGATCGTATCATTTATTTATATATTTTAATTTTATTATTTGCACATCCTGCGAGTTTGATAGTATCATTTATTTATTATTATTTTTTCACCTTTCTTCCTACAACAAGTAGAACAATGAATGCATTACCGAGTTTAGATGATTGTCTACTAATTGACGACATTCCATTAAAGAAAAAATTGTAACGAAGAGCTTGTCAGCCGACAGATCTACCTACGTTCACTTGTACCTGAATGTAGATACATACTGCATCCGACACCTCTTTGCTACAAAATCATATCCAGGATATGGCTGCACAGCGAGTATGCCGCTAGCGATCAGCCGGCTTGGGGTGGTTCTTGCCACCCACATCCCTTCAATGCTTGTTAAGTTGTGCAAAATCGTCAACATAACTGATCAGACAGACGGACGGACAGAAAAAAAAGATCTAATACAGGCTTCCTTCTCATGGTGGAACCTGAAAGCCTAAAAAGAAGAAAATTGATTTTATTTATATGGTGCAAAAAGAAGGAGAATAGAAGACCTCAGCAACGCCGAACAAGTGTTAATTCATCCGGAGAGCTTACAACGCCGGAAAATGAGCGATTGAGAGAGAGTGAGAGAGCTGAGAGGGGCTCCGATGTTGTTGAGACACCGACTTTGGGTAATAACGGGCCCGATCGCCCCCATCCTAAGCCAAGCCTCCAAAGCCATATCAAAATGCTCAGCCCCATTAGAGCGTGGTTTACATCTACTGCCGTGTGTGTGTGAAAACGACCTCCCTTCTGTCCGCGACCATCCCCTTTATGGAACTACTCACTCCATCGCGTTGAATCCGTTACCAACCTGTAAACAAAAGAAGAAAGCAACTTGGAGAAGGGCGGCCAAAGGTGACCAAACTAAATCACCCAAAAGAGAAGGAAGGCGTATCAAGGAACTCAAAATTTCATCAAGTCCAAATAAAAATAATTTATTTATTGCGGTTGTCTATGCATATTTATCGCTTATGAGGGAGGAAACCCGATCACACAAAGATTCACACGGTATATATATAAAAACTAAAGGAAACAATGTCTCCGGTTAATCTCAATCTAGATTAAAATCCTTACAACTAGCGCTTTCCTATTATGTGACTTATCGAACCCTGTGATCGACGCCTAACCTTACATGTACACTAAATGACTTTAACCCTGTAAAATTAAGAACAAAAGAACACAAAGCAAATAATAATACTTAGAGAAAATTTGAACTCCTTGTGGTCCGCTATGGACTTACATAACACCTGATTTACTCATATTCGGGGTTTCCTCCTTTACCAAAAGGGTTGGACACTGGTTTTCCTGGTTTTTCAACTATCTGCTAGCTGCTTCAGGACTACGTTGAAGTCTAAGTTCACCTCCTCGCTTCCCTGCTCCTTCGGATATGTAAGAGCGAAATGTTTTGCCGTAACTTCTGCCAGAGGGATACTTCCCCAAATTTTCTCTCAGGTTCGCCACTACTATGGTGTATAAGACTCACCGTCGCACAGGTAAATATTTCAAATAAGGCAAATTATATGTGCACAGCATTAATACTAAAATTTTCTTTCAGTTCACCAGTAGAAGGATCTTTAGGAAAATCACTGTCGCACAGGTAAATATTCCATTTAATACAAATTATGAGTGCACAGCATTAATAAACCAAAATTTTCTTTTCAGTTCACCAATCGAAAGATCTACATGAAAATCACTGTCGCAGGTAAATATTCTAATTAATACAAATTACGACTGCACAGAATGAATCAATCAAATTTTTCTTTTCAGTTCACTAATAGGGAGATAAATTTTTCTTTCTGTTCATAAAATTTCCTTTCAAAGAAAATCTGAAATTTTCCACTGCGGATTAGTCGCGAGCCGAAGAGCAATGCGCGGACGCTAGAAGCTCCCGCGGAAAAATAAAAAAACCACGAACGAGAAAATCCCCAAGAACGGAAAGCAAAAAAAACTCTAAAGACTGATTTTAAATAAAGAGGAATCACGACTCAATTTTTCTGCGACCGTTCTCGTTCAAAGCCAAAAGACAACTCCCCGACTACCAGCAGTCTCCCTACATTCCATCGTTCTTCACTCAGCCACCGGCGAGTGCCTTTTTCTTCTCAGATTTTTTTTTGTTCTTTTTTCAAGCCTGCTGCAACACATTGCATGATGGCATCACGCGATCTGTTACAGCTAGGCGAATTGCCGTTTTCGTCGCTTTGATGTGGTTGACTAACGGTAAGTTTTAAACGAAAAATTGTATTTTGTGCTCATTTTGCACATTTTAGAATTTTTCGACTGAAAATATTCTGCTGTTGTTGTTGTTTCTTTAAGACCTGGACTTGTATGCAGGTATGTATAGATATGTTTTTTTCCAGGAATTCTTGTACTATGGAGAATTAGCGTAGGGCTACTTCTTGAAAATATATAAATTTTATCTTTTTTCAGGAATTTTGTAATATGGAGAAGTAGCATAGAGTTACTTCTCGAAAAATATCTAAATTTTTAACTTTCCAGGAATTTATAATGTGGAGAAGTAGCATAGGGCTACTTCTAGAAGATATTTAAAATTTTTTCTTTCCTTTTTTAGGAATTTGTAATGTGGAGAAGTAGCATAGGGCTACTTCTAGAAAATGACTTTTATCCAAATCCAAACAAAAGTAGCGTATAGGGGTATACGCTACAACGTGGGGACGACCCACCGAGAATAGTCTCATTCCGGGAAAAACGAGGAAGGGGGGCAAAGAGAGAAAGAGAAGAAAAAAAAACACCGGAAGGTTGAGTCGGGAGGTGAACTATGAATCACAGTTTTGCAGCCGCGCCCAAGGTGGGAACGACCCACAAGAGTCTCAAGCCGGGCATACACTAGACCCTGTGTTGTTGAGATCTAAGATCCAAATTCGTCTTGAACGAGGGAGGACTGATCTACCGATAGACGTCGTCTACCAACTCGCCTCGCCCAATGAACTGACCAGGAAGACGTGCGGCGATTGAGTTGTTAGGTACGGGAATATTCGGCTCGAGACTACGACTTCGTCGGTGAAATGCCGCTACTTATTGTTCTGCTGAATCCAGTCGCAACACCCCGGAAATCCCCCAATCCCAAGAGAGGAAATCGCTTCGTAACAGATAGAATTCATCTATCAACTCACTCAGGACGACGGAAATCCCGCGGGATGCGGCAAGCGGGTTCAAGCTCTACGAAAATTGAAGAAAGGACAGGAAAGTAAAATCCTTCAGATGAAGGCTAACCCAGAAGGGGTTAGTAAGAAAGACTGAGACCATCTAAACTTGATAGTTTAGAGATAATATACTATGGAAAAAAAACTACCCTCCGCTGAAACTTCATCCACACAGACCTCCGCTCGGAAACGCGCACTCGGGAGAAGAATGAAGAAAAGACAGGAAAGTAAAATCCTTCAGCTGAAGGCTGACCCAGGAGGGGTTAGTAACACAATAAAAGAGGTTTATCACCCACCACTGAGGAAGTAGTAGGAGGGTTTGCGATAACCTGTAGTTCACAAGTGAAGCTTGCCGGATGCCTTCTTAGGGCTACCGAGATCTAACACAACTTTGGTCAAGGCTTTGTACCCTGAGAAGAGGAAAAAAAAATCTAAAGAGGAGAATTTACTGAAGGCACCTTGAAAGAATGCGAAAAGGAATAGAATTACTGCGTGCCTGATAAAGAAAATATATCTTAGCCTATAATAGCCATTCACAAGATAAAGCCGATCTAGTCCGACTGACAATCCGACTAGGAAAATGGCTTCTATGGTAGTACCGATAACATTCAAAACCTAAAAACGCGACAGTGATTCCATAGCTCGTAAAGAAAACAAGGTTGGTTCTACTTATCTTGATCATTGGATTACTAGCAGTGTCGAAGAAGGAAAAGAAAAAGAAAAAAAATTCATATGTACAATGTCAAGACAAAAGAAAAATGAGATCTCGCTCACTACACGCACTACTTGGGTTGCATCGAAGTGGCTCACCTGGAACTGGACAATTAACACGATAACAATATAAATAAATTTCGAAAATAAACGTAAAAAAAAACGATGGTGATATTGGTAACAAGATACGTGTACGTTAGAATAATCAATAACACTACAGCGTATTACTCTACAAATAGTTAAGATTGAGGCAATGAATAAAACTTACGAAACAAATATATATAGCGTCAAGAATGAAATGAAGCGTCGATATTTTCCCTTCATGAAGGGCGTCGGCATGACGGCACGACGAAAGGTGAGACACACTTGTTCCAACACACGCAAGAACATAAAAAGAACATCAATAATCTTCAGCCACTGCTGAAAAAAAAATAAAAAAAAATGAAAGCTACCACATATTCAGCCATTGCTGAAAGCTTAAAAACAAAATTCTCTCTCTCTCTCTCTCCTCTCGATCATTCTCCAAGGCGTTCGCTCAGAATCAGGCTAGTCGCTAAGCCTTCGGTCACTCTATACTACGATGAGCTCTAACAAGAAACGTGTACATGTGGGAGGGGAAGGTTGGTGCAATGTCAGAGATCGGAACTTGAAGTTGCCGTCTCACAATGCATCATCGTGACAAGCACTCCCTTAGTCAAGGACAAAAATCAATTGAATTAAGTGAATTTTGAATTGAATTAGGGTTAAGTAACTGAATTGCCTAGCTTTAAGAATTATTTTGCGATAGAATAAATTAGTGAATTTTTGTTATTTGAAAAAACGCCTGTCTTGTCATTTCTAAAATCGGCACCTGCCCCTTTTTTATGCTAAGCCCATATTGGGACTTAACATATCTAGTGAAGGAGAGTTATTTGTTTCATTTCTTATAAAAGAGTAATCTTCCTGTTGAGCTTATGTTTACTGGGCCATCAAACTCAAGTTTCCATTAATAAATTCATGATAGACCACTAACAGCAGTACAGAGAAATAATATAAATGATTTCTAGCACTATAATTCCACGGAAGGCTACAAAAAATTATCCAGAAAATAATATATCCACCTTTTCCCATTCAAATATTCCTCGTCCTGGTGTACCTAAAGTAAGTGCTTCATATGACCTATATTCACTTCCATTAATTAAATAAAATTTATGCTTAATTTTTTTTCCCTCGGTCAAATCTTTTCATTACTAAACAAAATCATGAATCATTCAAGTGAGACAATGTAAACTTACAATTTCGAGGTTTGTACTATCAATCAAATATATTTCGAGCTGAATTCCGTCCCGCGAAAATACATAAATACCTGGTTTTAATTACAAAGAAAAAATGTCCTAAATAAAAATTACTTCATTTAAAACACCAAATTTTGGGCGGGTTAAATTCAATTCAATTCAATTTAAATTCAATTTTATTTAATTAAATTGTACAAAACCACTACCTATAGTTAATGAGAAGTGCGTAGGCATATATTTATATGCATACATATGTCTATAAATTACTATTAACTCCCATAAAGGCTTAAAGTACCTGTACCTTAAGTAACCTGTACCAACTTGGTTGTATGTATATACGCCAGAACACCTAATTGTCACTACAGGATTCTGTTTCTACTACACGATCTTGGCTTAACTTATACCTGAATATCCTATGACAGAAATGTGCAACAACGTTGCACCGTGCGTCGTTGACCTATTTGCCAATTTACTTTTAACCTTTTAATGCCAATCCACCGCGTATTCGACCCAGAGTCCACGAACTCTACTTAACCGTTCCAAAATTTTGTTTTCGTTACCATTTCCTTTTTACTTTTCTTTCCTACAACGTTTTTCTGTTATATTCCCTTTTTCCTTGTTTTTTTTTAAAAGACTCTTTTCTTTTGACACGGCTTTTTTTTTATGTCTTCTTGATCTTAGTTCTCACTTCACTGACTCAACCCGCAGGCAAACAGTATTGCCCCACATTTCGTTAACCAATTACGGACGACTTTCGTTATATAAGTTTTATCGAACTGGTTAACGTCCGTTCACATTGGTTTACTATATAGCTTGTTTCCCAATTCGGAAACTTTATGAAGCGAAGCCAAAACTAGTTTATCCATAAAAGGTCGGTCAGCTTCATTCTGTTTCCAAGATCATTATTGTTAGTTTCGGTTATTGTCATTCTATATATTTATATGACTATTTATGTTTAGTGGACGCTGGATCGAACTTTGAAATTGCCCATATTTGCGAATTAAATATTTTTCCGATGCTGATTGGGGCTGCACCGATTGACATTACGTAAAATTAATATTGGGGACTTGGAAGTTGAAACGCGATTGTGGATGGTTTACAAAATGATACCTGCGTCAACAAGAGAAGGTGTACAAATTTACATTTCTAGTTATGCGAAATCTAATGAGTATATAAAGATGGAAAATACTCAATAATTAACCCGCATGCCTTATTTATTACGAGGTGCCTCGGTTGAGCATTTGAGGGTGTATGCGTCTTGGACTGCTGCGTTTCCTTATGTATGTATTGTGTTATGTTTGCTGTAGTTGAGGTCCAGTGGATTCGTCAGACTCGTGTAGAATGCGCTTTTCAATCGTAAGCGTCTGACCCCATTTGTTTTTTTTCCTCTTGGTTCGCCTGTGTTTTGTGGACGTGTGAGCCCGTTATGGGTGGCGTGCAAGTGAAGATGCTGCTTGCTACCGAATCCAGTTGGTTCCATACTTATTCTGGAAGGGAAAAAAAAATCTCGGCAGAATCAGGGTGTTCAGTATTTTGAGTGAAAACAACACATAACAATTAGTAGGTATATATGCGCATTTTTCAAACAACACAGATTTTTTAAATCGAATTTAAAAAGCCAAAATCCTTTAGTTTAAAATATCAGCTCACACTCTGTACTCAAAATGTTTTTTTATACCTTTTCACGATCATAATTGGTCCTAAAATTTTTAATATATAGTATATCATTGTACCAATCAAGGTATAGCCAAACACCAATTAAATTGAATGAATTCTTCACCTGGCTGAGTACTGGATTCCATTTAATTCTAACAGTGCTCTCTGATCGCTGCGCTATATGCAAAAACTAAGAAGATTATAATCGGTCGCATTTAATATTAAGTATTATAAATTTTCTCACTGGCGGGAACGGTGAAAATTTTAATAAGTTTTCTAATGCCGAGCCTTTGTACAGCTGTAGAAGTTCTAAGTTTTTTAAAAACCCCATGGTGTCCATTCGACAAAAGTGGTGTGAACTTAAGAGTCACAATGCTAACTTTTTGCTCAAGGCCGGGGAATCGAACAAGAAAAGGAAGTGCGACTTGTGATCTCTTGTATTATGGTACTGAGAATATACACTCCATGTAGTGCAGCTTTCGGAATTATTCTTAAAGTTGCACAGTTAATTAAATCTTACAAGCAGATTTTAGCTTGAAGTAAAAAGAGGAAGCCCTGGAATCGAGTCCCGTTCACAGAAGTAAGGTAGTGAATTTCAAAATTTATGTTGTGTATCGAAAAATAAGTGTTTGTCTCTACCTCGCTTCGCTTAAGTTTTCTAATTCTAATTTTAAATGTCACCCTTATAATTTATCGTATAATAATAAATATCTAGCTAAGATTATTGTGTTAAGTGCAGCGTAACAGATTCCACCGAAGAACGCCAGAAAATGCCTAAAAATATGGAATTTTCTGCTGTGAATGAGTTTCTCAATCTGTTTCTGGTAGATATAATGTTTAAAGAGGCTCCGAAAGAGAAGCTGGCATTTTGAGTACATAATGTGATATGTCATTTTAAAATCTTAGAAAACCATTGTTCTGCCCACCTATAATCTATCAGCAATAGGCAGTTCACCTCCAGAGTCTCTTGCAGTAACAATGCAACATACATTTTTCCCACGAAGAAGGACTTCCTAAAAAGACAAAACCAAACAAACAAAGAACCAATTCCATTTTCAATTTTGCACAATACTTCTCTAATTAGAAAGTTCCGCCACCTCCAAACCTCTTACAGACATTCTGGACATATTTTATCTAAGAAATAAACAGAAAACATCTTATATAATTTATAAATAAACCAAATATCTCAAACTCACCAAAATCCCACTTCCCTCCGACTATTTACATTTTGTAATGTCATCGATAAATGTAAAATACTAATAGCTCACTTTATAAAATTTCAATAAACGAAAAATATAAGATATATTATAAATATAATAATGTTGTTGCAATAAACTTTGTATTCACCTGATCTATGTTTGGCAGTTGATTGACTTGATTTTAATAACTTTAATTGAGGTTGGGATTGGGATATTCTTTATTCTGGTCGATACCCAGAATAAAGTGAGGTGAGTAGTTCTTACTGCAGTCGAAACCCACAGAATCTTTATTGCAGTCGTTACCCACAACAAAGTGTTTTGTTAGTAATTTTCTTATTACAGTTGTTACCCGTAATAAGAATCTTTATTGTAGTCGTTACCCACAATAAAGTGTTTAATGTTAGTAATTTTCTTATTACAGTCGTTACCCGTAATAAGAATCCTTATTGTAGTCGTTACCCACAATAAAGTGTATAGTATTAGTAAGATTTCTTATTACAGTCGTTACCCGTAATAAGAATCTTTATTGTAGTCGCTACCCATTTAGTGTTAGTAAAATTCCTTATTACAGTCGTTACCCGTAATAAGAATCTTTATTGTAGTCGCTACCCACACTAAAGTGTATAGTATTAGTAAAATTTCTTATTACAGTCGTTACCCGTAATAAGAATCCTTATTGTAGTCGCTACCCACAATAAAGTGTATAGTATTAGTAAAATTTCTTATTACAGTCATTACCCGTAATAAGAATCTTTATTGTAGTCGCTACCCACAATAAAGTGTATAGTATTAGTAAAATTTCTTATTACAGTCGTTACCCGTAATAACAATCTTTATTTAGTCGCTATCCAAATAAATCTCGTAATCTAGTCGCAACCCAGAATAATAAAAATTTATTTCAATTGTCAACCAAATGAAGTGTTAGACTGTTAATAAAAATTCACAACACTAGGAAATACCACTAAGAAAAATTTATCAAGTCACTCACTCCACTGCCAAACTGAAAAAGAGATCGAGTCAAGTTAAATTGCTGTTGATATAGCCATGGTTTGCACACGACACCAAAGAACGGTATTCAAAGGCGCATGGCAACAATAATTGGCATGGTAACAATAACCTAGCATAGCAACAATAACCCAGCATAACAACTGCAACTCATAATGTGTTTATGCAGTGTTACCATTTTAGTCATTGCTGCTATTAGGCTGTTTTTTGCTAAATATCTTTAAGAATAATTTATATTAATCTCAATCACTATGGTATAAAATGACTTTCGCTTTGTTGAATATACTTACTTGCAACGAAAAGAAAGTAATTTTTTAAGTATATGCTACTAGAATCAAATAAAAATGCTAATCATATTTACTTTCTCGAACTTGATTCATGGCAATAGGGAAATGTGATTGATCCATGGAATTGTGTTAGATTCGATGTCTCTAGTGCAATGTAGATGGCACTATTTCGTTCGACTATGTACTTTCCTTCCATTTTATCTTAAAATGTGTTTCGTTTCTCAAAGTTGGCTCACTGTATGAAAATATTCGCGTGACGTGCGACAGCTGACATGTTCAAGGTTTGTGTATTTTGCTGCGTGGGACGACAATAATTATCAGGTAGTATAATTTTATAAAATTTTAATCAAGGACTCGATTCTTTGTGTTTTTTTCTTTTTTGTTTCTTGCAGAGGTGCTGACTCCGCAACGAAAATCTCCAGCAGTTTTCCTGAACACTAACGTTGAAATACATCCAGTCCCTTTGGTTCCTAGGAAATGTCATAAACCCAGATACAGAAGGTTATTATCGGATTACTTTGCTTATAACCTTTTTAGATGCACTTTTAATGATAGCTTTGATCAACTCATTGCTGGCATCGGAATTTAAAATATCGCTGTTAGTGCCATAGAGGCTTAATGCGGTGTAATGAGTATATTTCCCAATCAGTTGTCGATTGTTACTATGATACTATTGATACTATGGCATGTTAAAGTAGCTAAAAACATATGTTCGAAGCATGGCTCGACCGGACAGGTGCTCATTAAATTATTGCTGATTTCTTCTATTTTCAGGTATGAAGCCGATTCCTGAACATACTGCCCCCCGTTGAAAGGCTAAAAATGCCTTTCAAATGCGACTTGATGATTTATATTTCTCATTATAATATACTGTATGTATAGAATCAACTCTAAAAGAAGTACAAAAAAAAAACAAAACGAAAGAAACATTATTTTATGTCTTTCATTTTCAACGCAGTTTTATTTATATAGCCTCAATGTCCAACGTAGACTGATGAAGGTTAGGTTTTGAGAAAGGAAAAACAATGTTTTTTTTTGTTTATCTTAAACCTTTTATTTTAACACGTAGTTTTTACACCTTTAGCACCTTGATGTGACCATCTTTCAGCAAGCGTACATTATAACGCGTCCCATCTTGAGTTCTGACTCGCTGCTTGCGTTTTTTCGACCTGCGGAGGGCATCCCAAGAAATGGTAAAAGTCTCGCTGGTCCCTGTAATGTGATCAGACACTGTTAACTGGAGATCGTTTGCCTGTGTTGCAGCGGGCACCAACACTCTATCTTCCAAATGTTAATCTTGGGTAACTGCAGTTCCTGCTATCGCTCCTGCATTGAATGATAATTCTGGTACTACTACATCTGGTTACCCTGGCGCAGAAGGTGGTAAGTAAATCGCTCTTGCTGCACTGGATGATGATTCTGGCACTAACTATTTTCTGATTGCCCTAGCGAAGTAGATGGTAAAGCAAGCGCTGTTCCTGCACTGGATGATTCTACTACTTCTTGTTGCCTTGGCGACGATGGTGGAGAATCAATTACCTCAATTATCTCCGAATCTTCTAATTGTAGGTACTTTATTCGTCTTCCAAGCTTGGCCATTTGAGATGCCATCCGTAGCTCGTTTAACTGCTTCTCCATTTTCCAGATTTCTCTTACCTCTAGCTCAATGTCTCTGCCTGGAGTTGGAGGTGAATTTTTGTAACTAACAGAAGGTTCCATGTTGCCACTTTAAACTCAAATTTTTGACTGCAGCTTGTATCGCACAATCTTCATTATCCAAAGAGAACTAATGGACCTCTTGTCTCCTAATATTTACATCTGGCATAAATTCTGCTTATCAGATTAACAGTTAAACAATCGGACTACAGGCAGACAAGTTATATCGTGGCAGATTTGCTTTTGTTTTTAACGATTTATTATAAAAATTTATTTTGAGCATTTGGCAAAGCCTTTGGTATTGTTCCCCCCCCCCTTTTTTTTTTTTTTGGTATGTGCATGGATGTATAACTTATTGAACGTAATTGGCTTGTGATGGGAATAAGTGAAGAGTTTATTAAAATTTGCTCACGGTTATGATAATCGAACTAAAATTTATGCGCTTGCATGCAAATGATGCAAGTGAAATTGATGTTTTTAA
The DNA here is from genome assembly GCA_963930735.1 of Dioctria linearis. Lineage (NCBI taxonomy): Eukaryota > Metazoa > Arthropoda > Insecta > Diptera > Asilidae > Dioctria > Dioctria linearis. The sequence goes on along the minus strand of OZ005740.1, from coordinate 247,231,218 downwards.
TGATATGGTTGATGATATATGTTGCAAGTATATAACTACCTTAATGAAGCTACGTTAAGTAGCAAGAAAACGTTGGACAATCAAAAGGAGTAAAGGAAAACATATTTGGAAACGTCCCTTAAGCCAGAGGGAGTATGGAAAATTTCGTAACAGGTCTTTTTAAAACTCCATTCTGAAGTTTTAATACTTACGACTCTTACTAGTTTGTCTGCTTCTGGATGTAAATTGATAATACGTCCCAGTATCCAATGACATGCTGGCATATTGGGTTCTTTTATGACAACTAGATCTCCTATTTTAGGATTGGAGACTGGAGTTTGCCATTTAGGCCTGTTTTGCAAGGAATGCAATGGATAGTCATTGCACCATTTATTTCAAAACTGTTGGTGTAATGATTGTACATGATTCCATCTCGTTATCGATGAAATTTTTTTTCTCATTTATAGGTTCTGGAGGAGTGATCAATGCACTACCTATCAAAAAATGTCCAGGTGTTAACGTGGTAAGATCATCTGGGTCGTCTGAGACGGGACATAATGGCCTGGAGTTTAAGCAGGCTTCAATCTGTGCTAAGACGGTTGCCAATTCTTCGAAAGCTAACGATGAATTTCCTAATATTCGCCAAAGATGGTGCTTGATTGACTTAACTCCTGCTTCCCAGAGACCTCCAAAATGTGGTGCTGAAGGCGGGTTAAAATGCCACCGTATTCCGTCTTGTACTACCTTTGATGCTATTTCTTGATTTGCTTGTTGTATGGCAATCTTAATGTCCTTTTGTAAAACTCTATTAGCTACAACGAAGTTTGTTCCGCAATCGGAGTATATATCCGTATGTTACGTACCTTTGTGGGGGAAGGCGGGTATTGTATCCAAATCCCACTTTTACCGTTGTATTGGGATGAGATCACCACCTTGCTTTCGTATAAGTTCCAACAAACACAATTTCCTTTTTTTTTATTGTAAAGCAGGTTTATTCTAATCCAATTATTTTTCTTTCACAATTTTTTTCTTTAGACTACGCACTATACTCTATTCTCTTCGTGGAACTATTTGTTTTTATTTACTTTTTTATTTACCGCACCATAACCGAGAACGCGAACCTAGCTTTTCTTATAACCAAAAAAACTCTTTCGCCCAAAAAAAATCAGCTTACTTTCGTTTTAAACACTCAACCGTCGTTTTTCAAATTATCAAGTCAACTCTATTTTCTCACTATACGAACCGCCGTTTACTACTTTTAAAATTCAACTCGGCTCTTGATCACTTTCATTGCGATCAAGTGCCTTCGTTCAGGGTAGAAAATGCAAAGTTGCATTTTTACCCTGAGAAAATTTTCATTTATTCTGGACTTGATTAGACAAGTCCAGAATATTTTTCGTTGGACGGAGGCTTGGAATTTGATGCTTTTTTAAACATCAGCCACCGTTACGACGATTGAAATTGCGCGCGCGTATACATACAATGTATTTTCGTGGCGCGCGGTTCTGAGCGTGAAAGCCTTTGCTTTTTTTTGATATGTATGTACGTTCGTACATACATATTGTAATTTTTTACTACAAATCGTACTCAGGGTACGATTTGTCGTTTCTTTTATTTTTTAAATTAAATATTTCTACTGATTTCCACTGATTGAATAGATAAGCTATCCATGTTTTAGGCATGGTTAGCTTATGTGAATATTTATAATTTGGAATATTTTTACTTATTGCTTTTTTCAGATTTTCTTTTTTAGGCCTATTTTATATATATAAAAATCCTTCCGCCTGAGAAAAAGAGAATTATTCTTTGAAGAGGAATAATTCTCAGGGGAAGTTGTTGTGGGTGTTATTTTGGCGTTCTTATCTGAGGTATTTGATTATTTTTGCTCAGCTGTGACTTTTTTGTTTTTATAATTGTGAGGGCTTGCTTGCGACATTTTTGTTCATGGATCACTTGTGTTTTAGTTCTCGCGAGTGACTGTGGTCATTTACATACTTCCACTTGTTTATTGGTCACCCATCTTCAAGAACTCCGTTTCGTTTTATATCGAGAAGAATTGAGAGGCACCAGTGTTAAAATGTTGCTTTCAATTAAGGTGTGCAACGTACCCTGGCGATGCCCGGTGGGCCTTAGTACTGTGGCCAGCACTATTTTTGTGGTCCACGTGATCCCCGGGTGGCTTGGTGCTGCTAAGGCGGGGCGAGCGCCCCTTTACCATGTGGGTGGAGGATGCTGTTGCTGGCCGCACCTATTGGGTGGATTTGCCCTTGTATCCCCACCAAGGACAGGCCTGGGTTGTGCGAGGTGAGTACTTTTATTACCTTTATTTTTGTGCGTAGGTCGCTTATGTTCACCTTTTCTTTTCTTCTTTCCAGGTGGAACTCTTAACATAATTGGCAGGCATGGACTTTGCGCCTGTTGCCACCCTGTTTTTGAGACAGCACATCCTCCGCACACTGATGGCCACCCCCGCCTCCATCGGGGTTGAAGAGGAGTCCGACGAGGACTGGGAGAATTAAGAGCATCCCGTTTTCTTTTTTATGTGCTTATTCCTTTTCTGTCTTTATTCTCTCTTCCTTTTGCCCATTGTAAAAAAAAAAAAAAAAAAAAATAATTATTCAAAAAAAAAAAAAAAAAAAAAATTAACTTTCACTTCTCCTCATTTTTACATATTTTCCTTTCCCTTTTAGGTTTTCTGGCGGCTCTAGTTTTGGCTGGTTATCGGTTTTTCTCCTTTTGTCTCTCTTTTATTTGTTTTTTATGGGTCTCTTTCTGATTTAGTTCACACAATTCTTTTGATTGGGCAAGCGCTTTCATAACTTCATCATCATTCTCATCAGGCAAAACCTGGGGCGGACAGTGATGAGAAAAAATATTGCACTAGGAATCTACGGTGACGAGTTAGCTGATTCAATAAATAAATTATGATAATGAATATTCATAATCTACCGTGTCATTTTGACCCTACTGCTGACCCTATTCTTGACTTTGGAACTACTACCCTGAGAAAATTTTGAGTTGCCTGAATATGAAATTATTTACACGATAATGAATGAAATTTTTCTGGCCTAGTTAATTAACCATTTTTTTTTTTTTTTTGGTTATGCTTGGCTAGGTTGACTTGGTCGGGCGGTTTCGGTCGAGTTTACAAAAATGTTTTTTTTTATTTTTACCCTAGTTTAGTACTATTGTATTCTTTATCCTAGTGTTAGTGTCGTTTTTATTTTATTTTATTGGCTAGGTTAGATTTAGTTACCCTAATTTTAGTTATTATTTATTATTTTATTGTCTAAATTTAAGTTTAAAAAAAAAAAATTTTTTGTGTTACCGTAAGTAGCCCGGTAATCCTTTTGTTGTTGTTTCTTCTACTGTTCAAGTAGTTACAATGTTTTATGTTTGATTTATTTCTACTGTTATATATATTGGTTGCGCCAATTTTTATATTTATTTTGTATGACTTATAATTTTATTTCTATTCTATTCCTCTTTGCCCTTTTTTTTGTTTATGTTAATTAATCCTCTTATGTAATTTTAATACACGTTTTTTTTTTGCTTTGACCCTTCAGGTCTTTATTTACTCTTAGTTCTACTACAATTTAATTTGTTATTTATTTATTATTAGTTTTAGTATAATTTTGTTTCATGTTTTTTTTTTTATTTATTTGTTGATTTATGTTTAACTAACTCTTTTTAAAGCTATTAGTTTACCGACTATTTAATAATTGAATCTAATGCCCTTTTTATGTACCTAATTTTAAACTATTTTTTCTTTTCTGATTACCTCTACTATTTAGTAGGTACTGTATGCTATTTTATTTTTGCATATTTTATATTTATGTAGCATTAACTCTAAGAATTTTTTTTTCTTTAGTATTACTAATCTAATTATTTTTAATTCTATATACTTCTTGTATATAGTGTACCAGGGCTACTCGTTTTGTTTCAATTTTACATAGATTTGGTGATCTATGTTGACAGTGTCCGTGTTCCAATTTTTAAGCGATTTGAACCGATTTGGTTTTAGCGAGGCTTCTAGTTCGCCTTAAACTGGGTTGGGGGGTAGGAGCTCGTTCTTCTAAAGGGATTCCCTCTGATGAAATTTCGGTGTTACCTTGTGGTTGATTTCTCTGTTGTCTCATCTTGATGACAACAGGGTTAAGATATTTTACTGCCACCACAATCATTAGTGATCTGGACTTGTGATGTGTAGCACCGTGGAGGTGATAAATGAAAATAGCCACACATTTGGCTTGTTTAATTTGATCAGCATGTCTTTTTGTGGGATTTGTACTCTGGTCTTGCATTTGGGCACTTCACTTAGAGGGTTGTATAACAATTTAATGGCACATTCGTTGGATGTTGCCGCTTTGATTATAGGCGTGTCCAGCCGGCCTACATACGTGTTTTCTTCCAAATTACTTGTTATTTTCTTGAAACTTTTCATGTCATTGCCTTTTTATAAGAGAAATTCCTGAGTTTTTGCGCTATTGGCTATGTATGAATTATCAGGGTCTGGAATTAAGGAATAATTTGCTGTTATTTTCTTGAAACTTTTCATGTCATTGCCTTTTTATAAGAGAAATTCCTGAGTTTTTGCGCTATTGGCTATGTATGAATTATCAGGGTCTGGAATTAAGGAATAATTTGCTGACTTGGATACAGGATAGCATTGAATCTGTTGTAGCCTCATTTTTGGCAGATTAAAAATTGGGAGAGTAATTCTCACCACCATAAAGAGTGACTGAGCTCCTGCTGTCTGATATAGAACAGATAGACAATTTTGGTCATTTGGGCAATTCGAGGCCGTCTTGCGGTATATCTCCAGCAGATTTTTGGGAGACATTAGGAGTGGATGAATATGATTGGTTTTACTAGCCATTATTATATCCAAGAGGGCTTGTTGTCTATATTCAACTTCGATGATTTGGAGCAACAAGCTTGATATTATCTCTTGTCTTAGTTGCCTCCTAGTTAAATCATCGGCCACTTGGTGGAGATCGTTTATCTGGTGGGCTATTTTTTGTTGTCTGTCTATTAACATAGCCAGCGGTTTTTGAATCTTTTCCAAGGTAGTGTTTACAACACTGATTTGTTGTTTCTCTAGCTCGGCTAGCGCTTGTGTATTTGATTCAAGTTCTTCTAACCTGCTGTAAATTTCTTTCTCGTTATTGCTGTCCATAGTGCCAAACAAATAGTGAATGGCACTGCCTATTCCATCAAATAGCGATCTGGCTTTGCGTTTTCCTGGTACTAGTTCCTTTATAGTTTCCGTGCGCTTTCGTATGCTGTCTATAATAGCGTGTATGTGTAGTTGCTGCACGTTACAGAGGTCTTCTGGGTTTGTTATATTTATGCAGAGTTTATGCACCAAGTGCTCTGCATATTCTGCTAGCTTTATCTGGGCATTTAATTCATCCAGGTCTATCTCGGTGAGGACATTCCAGGTGTCATGATATACCATGAGATTTCCCAGGTCCTCGAAAAATATACCCGAGCCATTTAGCGGGGTCATTACATAAGGTTTGTCAGCGATTGCTCCAGTTGTGCACTGGATGAGGAGGGCAACTATGATGAATTTTAGCGCTATTTTTGTGGACAATTCGGTAGAAGAAAACAATCCTTTAAGTTTATTTGTACTTGCATTGTGCCGTTTTAAACTGGGCAGTGGAGTGACTCCACCGCAAATGTTTATTGGGGGGGGGGGGGGGTATTGAAATGAGGTTTAATGGACACTGTAGTAGGAATTTCAAGTCAACCTGGTTCCTTTTTGTTAAACATGCTTTTACTCGAAATATGGTTTTAAGCGATTATTATGTACCGTTACGATACGTTTACCAATTTTGATGGTGGTATTCACATCACTTGGTATTGCGATTACCTGATAAGGTCCTACCCAGATTTGAGAAAGCTTATGTTTTCTGCTTTCCTTCTTGATGAGGACCTTGTCTCCTACATGGAAAGTTAGCGGCCGTACTGTCCTATCGTAGTACCCCTTTGAGCGCTGTTTACTGGCCAATAAGTTCTTTCGTGCCGTGGCATATGATTTTTGGAGCTTATACTTCAATATGTGATAGTAGCTCTCATGATTGTACACGGATTCGGGATCCCGTTTTAAATTTGATGGGACATCCGCTGTGAAGCCGTATAGGCAGTCCATTGGAGCCTCGTGTACACTGTTGTTGTACACGAATGCAGCGGTTCGTAGGTATTGGTCCCATGTTTTGGGATTTTCATCTACGATTGTTCGCAGGTATTCTATCAAGGGTCTATGTGCACGCTCTAGTGCTCCATTAGACTGTCGGTGGTATGCTGAAGTCTGTAGCTTCTTTACCTTTAGAAGCTTACATACTCTTTTGAATAATTCACTCAGGAAGTTTGTTCCCTGATCGGTGAGTATTCTTTTGGGTATGCGATAGCGCGTAACGATCTCATCAAAGAAAACCTGCGCTACTGTGAGTGCTTCTGCATTAGGTATTACATACCAGTCGACAAATTTTGTTAAATTATCTTGGAAGGTCAAGATATATTTGTTACCTGATGTGGTCTCTTCTAATGGACCTACAATATCGAGGTAAACTTTGTCGAACGGTTGTTCTGCGATGTCCGTGATAACCATTGGCACTTTGGGCATTTTTTAATGTATTTCTTGATGTCGCTAAGCATGTGTCTCCACCAATACTTGCGTCTAATACTTTTGTAAGTTTTGATGACACCTTGATGGCCCCCGAATGGAGAATCGTGGTAATCTTTTAAGATTGTTTGGATCTCCGTGGGGTTCGTAATAACTTCGGTACTTACTTTTTGCTCAAGCGATGCTGGGTTTAGTGTTTCCGCCTCCGTGAGTTGAACTTCGTTTTGGTCCGCTTTTGTGTGCTCTTTTGTCTCCACACTGGAGCTATTTATTGTATCTTGAGCCTTTTGCTTCTGAGCTCGAGTCACGACGAAACAATGAGCGGATTTCTTCTTTCTTTTATTATTTGTGGAATTGTCTTCCTCCACATCTGAGTCCAACGTGTGGTGGACTAGGGCTTTTACCGTTAAACTGTCTTCCTTTAATGCTTGAGGGATGCGACTTAGTGCATCTGCATTAGTGTTGTACTTCCCTGGTTTATATTCGATGTTGTAATCGAATTCGGATAATTTGTGGTGAAATCTCACCAAACGGGAAGTAGGGCCTTTCACATTGAAGACACCTTTGAGAGGTTTAAGGTCAGTATAGACCGTGAATTTCCGGCCTTGATGATAGCACCTGAAATTCTTGGTAGCCCAGACAATAGCCAATAACTCTTTCTCTATAGTAGAGTAATTTCTTTCGGCTTTATTTAATGTGCGGCTTGCATAGGCAATGGGCTGGTCCTTTCCGACTTCTCCTTGAGAAAGAACAGCTCCAAGAGCGTCGTTACTTGCGTCTGTAGTAAGATTAAAAGATTTCGAAAAATCGGGGTAAATTAAAAGTGGTGGAGAAATTAAAGCGTTTTTTATGCATTGAAATGCTTCTTGGCACATCTCTGTCCAAGTGAATTTTACATCCTTTCGGAGTAAATTTGTGATTGGACGTACAATTTTGGAGAAGTCTGGAATGAATTTCCTGTAGTAATTGGCGAGTCGTAAAAATGACTGAACTTGCCTTACTGTTCTTGGAACAGGAAATGTTTGGACGCAGGTCGTCTTACTTGGGTCTGGTAGGGATCCTTCGCTAGAACATTTATGTCCGAGGTAAACAACTTCGCTTCGTAGAAACTGGCACTTCTCTGGCTGCAGCTTCAAGTTGTTCTCTCTCAACTTATTGAAGACTTTCCTCAACTTTTCGTTGTGGTCATTTAAATTTTTACCATAGATGACAATGTCATCTAGGTAGACAAAACATTCATGGCCTTGTAGGCCTGTTAAGACAAAATTCATTAGGCGTTGAAATGTGGCGGGGGCTCCTTTGAGCCCGAATGGCATACGCTTGAACTCGTAGTGCCCATAACTTGTGCTGAAAGCAGTTTTGTGTCGATCTTTTTTGTCGGCAAGAACTTGGTGATAGCAGTTGGCCAAATCGAGTGTGGTGAAATACCTTCGTGACCTAGTTGGTCGAGAATATCCTCGATTCGGGGTAGCGGGAATGCGTCTCCAATTGTCTTTTCGTTTAATTTTCAAAAGTCGACAACGACGCGCCACCTGTTTTACCGTCAGGTCCCGCTTTCTTGGGGACAACTAGTAGAGGTGAATTCCAAGGGCTTTTACTAGACTGGACTATCTCGCTGTCTAGCATTTCTTTTAGCTGCTCGTTAATTACTTTCCGCTGTGTTTCAGGTAAGCGGTACATTTTTTGATTGATTGGTGCTTGATCTTGCACCAATGGAATATTATGCGTTATCGCATTTGTATAGGTGAGTCTGTCACCTTTGAGGAAGAAGATATCGTTATACTCTTCGCAGAGTTCTGATATCGAAATTTTTTCTTCCGTGGTCAAATTAGGGTCTAGGCCAATGATACTCAACCTTTTTTTTTCTTCGGGCCACATACATATATTTGTAAAGCTACGCGGGCCGCAACACTATATTGGTATGACAAAAAATATCATGAAACCCACCACCCCCGTTTTTTTGGAAAACCATTCGAGATTTTGAAAATAATAAACCAAAACAGAATAATAATAGTACATATCATTTATCATCATACGGTTCGTTAAAAATTACAATAGTGAAAAAAATAAAACTCAAAAGTAACATGTATCCAAGCTTTTATTTTGAAATTAGTGTGATTTTTGACATTGGGATAAATTTTCAACAATTTTAGACAAATCGGGTTTATAATTGCTGCATGCTACCCTCAATACGTCATCAAGGTGAGAATTAGTAAGTCGATTCCTGTATACGTTTTTTGCATATTTCCTTTTGGAATATGATGACTCACAAACATATGTTGATGCAAACAATGTTAGGAGCAGGCAGGCACAATTTTTGACAGTCTTGTATTTTTCAGGAACTAATTCCCAAAAGTGGATGTATTCCTTCCCCTCTCTTTTTTCTTCACAAATAGCTTTCAGATTAGTATCGTTCTTAAATTCAATAAATTCATCAAAAAGCACTGCATAATCATATCCCATTGCAGCTAAATGTGTTAAAGTTGCTGTTTCTAGGTGCCAGGGATTTTCTATAACTAACAAAAAATTCTTGATCCTACGTAAGTCCTGAAATCTGCTCTTAAATTCCTTAGCTAATGCAGCTAAATAATTTAAGAATATCTTATAGTTTTCTTCAGAAACATGTATACCATCTTGCTTAGCTTTTATAACAGTTGCAAAGTTATGCAATACTTGGTTTTCTATTTCTTCGTGGTAGATGTTCAATTTCTCTTCAAAAGCAAACACTTTATTCGCCATCTGCGAAATGATTTTATTTTCGCCCTGTAGGCCACGATTGAGTTCATTAAGTTTTTCTGTGATATCACACAGAAAAGCTAAAAGACACCACCATCCGTCATTATTAAGTTCGCTGTAAATTTTATTATTTTGTTGTAAAAACAAAATAATTTCATGCCTCAAAGAATAGAACCGTTCCAGAACTTTACCTCGGCTTAGCCATCTCACCGAGGTATGTAAAAAAAATGTCACTATAGTTACTGTTCAATTCTTCCAAAAGACTTTTAAATTTCCTGTGGTTCAGTTCTTGGGCTCTAATATAATTAACTATTCTTATTGCCGTCTTCATCACGGCGTCTATTTCGGCAATGAAGATACGTGCTGATAAGTTTTCTTGGTGTATGATAAAGTGGAAAGATAAGAGATTTGTTAAATTATATTTCTCTTTCAATAAAGCAACAAATCCTTTTTCGGATCCGATCATTGAAGGGCATCCATTCGTGCATACACAAACCAATTTTTTAATATCAATATCATTGTTTTCCAGAAATGTACTGATAGTATTGAGATAGTCCGTGCCTCTGGTTTGATTTTTCAAAGGAAGAAATTTCAAAAAATCTTCACGAACTGAATTGTGTCCTGTACAGTATCAAACAAAAACGGAACATTGTGATGTTGCTGAAATATCGGTGCTGGAATCAAAAGCCAAACTAAAATATTTGCATTTTCTCAAATCTTCTATGATGCGATTAAATATGTGTTTTGCAATATCTTCAATGCGTCTAGCGTAGGTAGAATCAGAGAGCTGCATACTTTTGATCTGAGATATTATTTGATTTTTATTGCTAAATTTATCAAATAATACGTTGGAAGCACTGAGGAAACATTCTTTCACAACCTCTGCGTCGGTAAATGGTTTCATATATTTACCAAGTATGTAACAAATTTCATACGGCGCTCTTGTCACTGCGGCGTCATGTGATACCGCCATTGATATAATATTATGTTGATGTTGTAAGGAATTCTTGAAGAATGTTGACTTTTCACGTCTTATTAAAGAGCCACGCTGGAAGGTATCACTAAATGTTTTGTGCTTCGTGGTATAATGACGAAGAATGTTATATTTTCTCAATATAACACTCTCACGACATATCAAGCATGTGGTCGAACCATGTTTATTTGACAACGAAATATTCTTCTTCCCATTTGTCTTGAAACACTCTTTTTTCGTCGGACATTTTTCGATTGGATTTCGAAGACACTCCCGCCATTATGGGTAATTAAATTATAAAGTATAACGAAACAATTTTACTTGAAATAAAGCCGCAACAGTGTGACTGTGACGCATTCAAGTTTGGAGCTGTCAAAAATGTATGTGTTGCCACAAGCAAAATTATTTGCGCGCATATTTGTCTGTTAAATGTTTAGTTTTTGGGAATAAATCTAGCGTGTGCAGTAGCAACACTTTTTTATTTTAATTATTTTAATAATTTATTTTAATAATAATTATTTTATTTTAATTATTTTAATTATTTTAATTATTTTAATTATTTTAATAATTTATTTTAATAATTATTTTAATTATTTTAATGTTGACACGACAACGACAATCCTCTTCGGGTTTCCATGTCTGTCCTTCAAAGTCGAAATTAATCACAAGGTATACGAAATATAGAATGCCAGATTTTGTAAATCATGTTCCTGATAATAAATGTGTTGAGGGCCGCACAAAAAAGCTTAGCGGGCCGCAGGTTGAGTTACACTGGTCTAGACTGAGTTCTTGCTCTAGCCTAGAAATGCGCGGGTATTGCTTTATGTCGTCCGGAATCTCATAATCCGGGTATAGATATCGTACATGTTGTAAAATTGATGATTTTTCAGCTGAGCCTTCGGTTGACCTTTTCTTCCTGTTTAACTTGCTACCTGTAGGTATATGAGGCTTATTTGATTCCTTTTGAGGCTTTATTGCATTATTTTTAGCATGTTACAGGGTATTTGCTTCCTGCTTTATTGACGGCTGAGTTTGGTACACCTGTGTGGTCTTTGCCTTAGGTTGTGTGATATACTCATGCGCGTCAATGCTACTGCTTTTTGACCATGTAGAATTTTGTGTATTGTGTGACGGTGGAGTAATATGCACCTTTAAAATAGGCTTTAGTGACTCGCTACCGTTCCTTATATGGCCGTTGTTTGTTTAATAGTGATTTATGCCTCGGGATTTTGGACGGAAGAGTTATATGCACCTTTTTGGCAGGCTTTAGACACTCAATTCCGTCTCTTGTGGTGTTTGGTATTGCCTCTTTATTTGGTATGGGAAGGTGCGCTTGGTTGTAGTCTTTTGTGTGTGTTAATGGGACTATGGTGTAGTCGTTTATTGGAAATAGCTGTAACTTTAAGCTATGTATGACTACTTGATGACTGTTAGCGTTGAGAATACTAACCAGCACTAATTCTTCTCCAGACGACAGTAAACTGTTTCCCAAGAAGACTCCATCGCTTATCTCTTGTGATAAACAGAGCATTTCTTCTTGAGTTTGTAACGGGACTGGGGCAACAATTTAAGAGCGCGCTGGTATGCAGATTGGTTCCTTAAAGGTAACCAATTGCTGCCTGATTTCGTCGGTCTCCTGTTCGTCCAGACAGTTTTTTTCACATTCCTTGGGCTCTTTTGGAGCTTGGCAGCCAACTTTTCTCGTTTGAGAAGCCTTGAAGACACTGCAGGTGGATAGTTCAGCCTGTTTAGACTCTACCTCTTTTGCAAGTGTTCTTACTTCGACTGCTTTTTCAGAATGTAGCTTGTCCGTTTCAAACTCTAATGGCAAAGCAAATTCGTCTGGATTAGTTTCCGTGCGAGGAAACCTTAGTGCCTTATTAGGACCCTCAACGTTACAGTTTTTTGCTAGGAAATCATTTCTTAGAAGTCCATCATCGGAAAGACCAGGCAAGTTCTTTACGACTTGAAACTTGCAGGGAATTTTGTTTTTGAAAACGAAGTTTCCCTGGCAATTTCCCAGCGTCTTTCCGGTACCAAATGGGGTCTGAAATGTACATGCCTCATTGTGATTAATTTCTTCGAGATCTTTTAATGACCTTTTCTTTATTATACTAACCTCAGCGCCTGTGTCTACTACTAGTTTAGTTTGACCGTTCAGGCTTATGCTAGAGGAAGTTTTACTGTAGCGACACTGGAATCGGGCTGCTGAGGAGACCCTATTTTATTAGGTGGGAGTTTTATAGTCGACCCGGGGAGTTTTGGGTCGAGTTCCGGGTCTCCCATTTACGTTTTTGTTAGCAGTTATTTACTGCATGTCCAGAACGACCACAAAATTCGCACTTTTTACGCACGTTATAGACTCTTGAGTTGTTATTGGGGTTTTGCGGCTCTCTAGGACGTTGGTTTGGTGGTCCACTATTGTTGTGTGGTCTCTGCGAACTATTGTTGTTTATTCTGCAGTCACGCACGTCATTGTTATACATTTTACAGTGTACACAATAAGGCGTATTTTTCCTTTTAAGGCAATCCGCATATGTGTGGCCTCTTAGATTACAAAAACTACAACTGATTTTATTTAAATAGGTATTTTTATTATTTACATTATAAATTCTATTTGGCGATGTTGGTTCCTGTTTAATAAATGCTGTGCCGGCCTGAGTGAACTGTGACGTTGGTATGTGACTGCTTGGGTTAATGGGCATATTGTTTTGCCGGGATCCTGGGAGTAGGGTATGATGCCAGGATTATATACGCTTTGAGTTACTAGAGTACTATTTTGAGTTAAATGTGCGTTATTTAGTACACTGGTACAGACAGAATTTGGCAATGTATTCTGCATCATATTTGTTTGGAATTGTCCTGGAGGTTGCAGGAATAGAGCACTTTGCTGGAGACGCTCCATGTCAAGTGCTCTTTGTACGAGGTCATCCACCGTGCCGTCTGTCATGGTCAGAAGGTACATATACGGGTTATTGACTCCTGTTTTTAGTGCGTTTTTCGCGAAGTCTTCCAGCTGCGTTCTAACACTGATGCTGCTGTGGCCCCGTATTTGGATTCGGCTGCTTCATTGCAGAGTGCCAGCATTTGTTTTACTCGTGCCGTGAAGGCTGAGGTTTTCCAAAGTGTACTGCCTGGTAGTGATTAATTTATTTACCAGTTCCTGGTAAGTTTCCTAGGCAGGTATGTGCGATTTAGCCGTTTTTCTACCTCTTTGAAGGTAGTAGGCATATTTGAGGCGAAAAGCTGGTAAGCTTCACCTCGATGTCTGGCGGGGAAGATTTGTAGGAAACTTGTTCACTCTTCCACCGAAATGCACTGAATCACTTGTCTGCAGCATCCTAGGAAAGTTTGGAGCTCAAGACTCAATTTTGGATGCTGTTCTCCCGAGAATAGGGGAACAAGCTGGGCAGTTAGCTTTGCGATTTTTGCGTAATCTGCCATGTTTAAATTGGGGATTCTGAAACTAGAGTTTGACACTTTTGGGGAGCTGGTTTCTTCTATGCTTGTTTCCAGAAGGGCGTCGCCAAGCTAATTCAATAGGATTTCACTCACGGTGGAATCACTGACACTGTCTTCAATGGCACCTTCTCTTAATTCTACACTATTATTTGTAATTTCTGTTTCGAGAGAGTGCGAGAGTTCCCCAAACTGCTTCAAGCTTTCTTTAAATCTTTCCGTACTTTCTTTGAATTGCGCGATTTGCTCGTGCCGCCGTTCACGGGACTTTATGAGCTGTTTATCGATATAATCGCACTGTATAACAGAAAGTTCGGAGGAGTCTCGCACTTTCCCCTCTAGATATTTTAAATAATTTTCTGAATTTAAATTAGAAGGTCTTACTTGTTGGCGACCTGTGAGGATTGTCCCACTCCTGAGTGTTAGCCCTTTTACTGTTGATATTGTTGGGGGTGTTTGCACTCCACCCTCTATTGCGGATGTTGCTCCCTCGTTGCCTCCTTCGTACCGGGGCGGATCTTACTGTGCGTCGCCCGGTGTGGAAGATTGTTGTGGAGTTGGTGGAATTGGTGGGATTTCCTTCGGCGTCTCCTGGTGGGAGCTTTCTTCGCTCATGGACCGTATGTAAAATTTGCAGCTAGGGGGGCTTCTGCCGTCTTAATTTCCTTGGTTCAAATTGAGAGGGGAGCTTATTGCCTTCTTCGAGGTCCCTCTCAATTCAGGATCGCTGGTTTTTTCGGTTGAAGTTCTTTTGCTGCCGGGGGGGCCCGTGGCCTACTTAAATTCCCCTGGATAAAAGCTGAAAGGGGGGCGCGTTGCCTACTTCGAAGTCCCTTTCAGCTCCGGATCGCAGATTGGAGTGTATCTGATCTTCCTTCAAGTTTCACGTTGGAATTTTCGGCTATGGACGTCTTTTGTTCCTGGGCTGGGATGAAGCCCGCTATTGTCCCACGTTGGCACTTTGTGCTTTGATGAGGGGGTGGCTGCGTGTTTTTCATACAGAGGCAGTTAAAGGTGTACGACCCCGAGCGTTGGGAGCCGACAAGATCGAAATACTCCTGAAGCCAAACTCAACTTCAGGCGGACGGTAGGGTGTCTTGCCCAGTATTCGATCTCGTCCTAAACTCCTTTTTGATTCGTAGGATAGAGGGTTTTCGAGCGCATATACTTCGTTTGTTTAAAGTAGGCTTCCTCTATCCTACCGGCTGCGCCAATTTTGTTACGTACCTTTGTGGGGATGGCGGGTATTGTATCCAAATCCCCCTTTCACCGTTGTATTGGGATGAGATCACCACCTTGCTTTCGTATAAGTTCCAACAAACACAATTTCCTTTTTTTTTTATTGTAAAGCAGGTTTATTCTAATCCAATAATTTTTCTTTCACAATTTTTTCTTTAGACTACGCACTATACTCTTTTCTCTTCGTGAAACTATTTATTTATTTATTTATTTATTTTAACTATTTATTTACTTTTTTATTTACCGCACCATAACCGAGAACGCCGAACCTAGCTTTTCTTAGAACCAAAAAAACTCTTTCGCCCAAAAAAAATCAGCTTACTTTCGTTTTTAAACACTCAACCGTTGTTTTTCAAATTATCAAGTCAACTCTATTTTCTCACTATACCAACCGCCGTTTACTACTTTTAAAATTCAACTCCAATTGTAGTTAAAATTCGAATCTCGTTTTCCAAGTTATCAATTCAACTCTATTTTCTCACTATACGAACCGCGGTTTACTACTTTTAAAATTCAACTCGGCTCTTGATCGCTTTCGTCGCGATCAACAGCCTTCGTTCAGGGTAGAAAATGTATAGTTGCATTTTTACCCTGAGAAAATTTTCATTTATTCTGGACTTGATTAGACAAGTCCAGAATATTTTTCGTTGGACGGAGGCTTGGAATTTGATGCTTTTATAAACATCAGCCACCGTTACGACGATTGAAACTGCGCGCGCGTATACATACAATGTATTTTCGTGGCTCGCGGCTCTGAGCGTGAAAGCCTTTTTTTTTTATATGTATGTACGTTCGTACATACACATTGTAATTTTTAACGACAAATCGTACTGAAGACACGATTTGTCTTTCTTTTATTTTTTAAATTAAATATTTCTACTGGCAAAATTTGCCATGGGAATAATTTTGTTTAAACTTTATGGAATGTGAAGAAAATTGCTGACGCAATTTTCTTCACTGATTGAATAGATAAGCTAACCATGTTTTAGGCATGGTTAGCTTTTGTGAAAATTTATAATTTGGAATATTTTTATTTACTGCTTTTTTCAGATTTTCTTTTTTAGGCCTATTTTATATATATAACACGTACATACATAGTCCTCGTCGACTAGAAAATCGTCGAAATGCCGCTATAAAGGCTGCTGTGGTGAGATCAGATACAGGTTCTATGTGGATGGCCTTGGTGGCCATGCAGATGAAAATACAAATATAGCCCTTATAGAACCGATTTCCTCTATGCTTGGACATTTTTAAGTTAATGGGACCAGCATAATCCACCCCGGTTTGTTGAAACGGTCTTGATATGTTAACTCTTGAGGCAGGTAGATTCCCCATGATTTGCTTCCCATTTGTGGCGGATTGTTTGAAGCAAATTATGCATTTATGTAATACAGCTTTGACTGTTTTTCGTCCTTGTGGAATCCAGAACTCATTTCGCAATGTTGATAGGACCAATTTTAGACCTCCATGCAAGGTTTTAATATGGAAGTGGTTAATTATTAATGTTGTTAAGTTGTGTTCTCTCGGCAATATGATCGGGTGTTTTTGATCGAGGGGAATATCGGCATTTTGCAGACGACCACCCACACGCAATAATCCATGATTATCCAGAAATGGGTTGAGAGACAAAACTTTGCTTTTGGAGGATAATAGGGTGCCTGCTTGTAAGTGTTTAATTTCACTTTCAAATGCATCGTTTTGAGCTAGCTTGATTAGCAATTGTTTTGCCTGATTCATCTCAACAGGTTGGAGTATGGAACTATTGCGGTGAGTTGTGGGACCTATTTTGCGGCAGTTTTTGATAAACCTGAAACAGTACGCAATGACTCGTTGCAATTTAACAAACGTTGAGAATTTACTAAAAAGTGCATGAGTGTTTGACTGAGTAGTAGATAAACAGCTAACTCGCTTCTTTTGTTCAGATTCTACGTTGCTTTCCGAAACAGGTAATGATTGAGGCCACCTTTCTTCAGGATCCATCAACCACTGAGGTCCATGCCACCACAATTGGTGGGAGTTTAATGAAGCAGGTTCAATTCCCCTGGAGTTGCAGTCGGCAGGATTCTCATTAGAACGCACGTGATGCCATGACTGTATATCAGTTAAATTTTGGATTTCTGCAATCCTATTTGTAACAAAAGTTTTGTACTTGTTCGGATGATTGCGGATCCACGATAGAACAATAGAGGAATCTGTCCAAGCGAATGTGGGGATCTTAGTAAGATTTAAACCGGTTTTAATTCGATCAATGAGTCGAACTAAAAGTACTGCGCCACATAACTCGAGTCGAGGAAGCGTGATAGGTTTAACAGGTGCTATTTCGGATTTTGCAATAGGTAAATTAACATGCACGTTTCCTTCTTGATCTATAGCCCTGATATATACTGCCGCCGAATACGCGTGACTGGACGCGTCGGAAAATCCGTGTATCTGGCACATTGATAAATCACCAGTGGTGAATATCCACCATGGTATATGGATTGAGCTAATGTAAAAAGCTTTTCTTTAAATTGTCGCCAGTGCATGTCGATATGTGAAGGTATCGGCTCGTCCCATGAGCATCCCGAAAGCCATAAGGTTTGCATCAGAATTTTGGCTGTAACTATGATCGGAGATATCCAACCTAGTGGGTCAAAAAGTGTAGCAATTTCTGACAACACAGAACGCTTTGTAGAAACGCGATCTGCGAATTGTTTATATTGCAAGGTGAAATGGTCAGTTCCTGGGTGCCAATGTATTCCCAGGGTTTTTACAGATTCATCACTTGCTAACCGTAATGGAAGTTGTACTTCCCTATGTTCCTCCGGAATGCTTGATAGGAGATCCGATGAATTGCTTACCCATTTCCTTAGGTTAAAGCCTGCTGACGACAAATTGTTAAACATCTACGTTTGTATTTCCAAGGCTTCATCGATGGAATCTGCTCCAGTGAGCAGTATAATTTTGGCAGCTATAGGATATTTTGCAGCTTCATCAGTTGCTAATTGGTGAATCGTCTTGACGGCTAAATATGGAGCTGGCGTTGTGCCAAATGTAACCGTGGTTAACTTATAGTCTCTGATGCTTTCGCTGGGATTATTTCTCCAGACTATTCGTTGAAAATTTTGATCTGGGGGTTGAATGTTGATCATTCGGTACATTTGCTCTATGTCAGCTGACATAGCGTATTTATATATTCGCCATCGAAGTAATGTTGAGAAAAGCTCAGATTGCAGTACTGGGCCTGTATGCAACTGTTCGTTTAAACTTTTCCCATTAGTGGATTTAGCCGAGGCATCAAAGACGACTCGAATCTTGGTCGTAGTGCTATCCTTGATGACGGCGTGGTGACGAAGATAATAACATTTATCACGACTGGCGTCTTTATGAGCCAATATCATGTGCCCTGATGACTTATATTCGTTAATGCAAGCCTTGTATTTCTGACTAAGCTCAGGATTTTGTTGCAATTTATGCTCTAGACAATAAAATCTTCGTAGAGCCATGCCACGAGAGTCACATAAGCTGGGACTTTCATTAATAAAGGGCAAGCGGACTTCGTAACGGCCCGTTGCGTTTCGTGGTGAGTTTTTTGATAAAACTCTTCACAATCGCGGTCTGCCTTAGACAGTTGTCTTCCTGGGGCAACTTCTTCGGCTTCCCAGAACCGCCGCAGAAGTTTATCGAGAGAAGACTCTTCCTCGTAATGAGCATTGACTGTTAAGGTTGACGCTGTGGAAATTGTGTGAGTGTCTTTTATATTGCCGAAAAGGATCCAACCTAAGGTGCTGTTTTATGCTAAAGGTATACCTGGAGGGCCTTTCGCAACCCTTCTAAAAGGATTTCTCCATAACCGTCTGCTCCTAAGAGCAGGTCGACTTTTCCTGGCTTGAAAAACAATGGATCTGCGAGTTGCAGGCCATGTACGTGGCTCCATTCCTTGCTTGGAATGGTGGACGGAGGCAGTATGTCCGTGATGGTGTTCACGATAAGAGCATTTATCGTGGTTATCTTACTCGAAGTTGAATAAGAGTGAATGTTTACTGATGCTTGTTTGCTAACACTCATAGATTCTGACTTTCCTAAGCCAGTGCTTTGCATCGATGTGTTCCTAGTGGCCAATTGCAGCTTGCGTGCAGCAGCCTTTGTTATGAACGTGACTTGAGAGCCTGAGCCAATCAAAGCTCGTAAAGTGAACGTGGTGCCCTTTTTTGATGGAACTTTAAGCAATGCTGTGGCAAGCAAGGCTTGTGTAGTTCGCATTGTTTGATTAGCGTGAAGCGTTCTAATTGATCCGTTGGATGTGGAAGGCGAGTTACAAGGTTGTACTTGTACGTGTGGGTTGTCTGATTGTTTAGGCGAACCCTGTGGATTTGTGATATCCCTATGCAGTAAGGAATGATGTTTCCTTCTACATCGCTGGCATATAAATTGCTAGCGCAATATTTTGTATTGTGGCTTTTTGAAAGGCAGTTAATGCACAATCGATTTGACGTAACAACTATGAGTTTTGAATCGACGTCCAATTTGATAAATTTGGGGCATTCAAATAATCGATGTTGCTCTTTACACATTATGCATCTGTCGCCAGATGATGTAAAGTGAGTTGATTCTCTTGGTATTTGAGCTGATTTATTGGCTGGATTTGGTTTTGCGTCTGAGATTGCTTCGAGAGTTCTAAATCCTGTCTCTAGAAACGTCTTCAAAGATTCAAGGGCAGGCAGTCCATCTACACGCTTTACCTCTTGTTCTCATAAGCGATGAGTTTCTGCTGGCAAGCACCGCACTAGCATATAAATTAAGATTGTATCCCAGTGTTTAGTGGGGACTTCTAATGCTTCGAGTTCGTATATACATTCGGGAGATTTGTCCAGCACTGTTTTTATAGCCCTGGCTGACTCTTATGTTGCTTTAGGCAAATTGAATAAAATTTTTAGCTGAGCATTAATTAACACTCGCTTGTTGTCATACCTGTTAAGCAATATCTTCCATGCGCTGTCATAACTTGAGTTGGTCATAGGAAGTTGACGCAATAAGTGCTCTGCTTCTCCAGAAACACTTGATTTCAAGTAATGAAATTTCTGCACTGATGATAGCGCAGAATATGTATGAACCGAGGAATGGAATAGATCGCGAAACGACCTCCATGACTCATATGACCCAGAGAATTTTGGTATTGTTATGCTGGGCAATCTCAGAAACGAAGAAGATTCATTCTCCGTGTTTGGCTTTGAATCTACTTTTGTTTCGAATGCGTCTAGTGCATCTCTGAGAATACCTCGAAACGTGTAGTATTTATCTTCCACGCTTTTAAACTGATCTTTTGCAAAATAATCGTATTTTTGCAATTCGCTATCTTCTAAAGCCTGAGTAGCTTGGAGAATCGTATAATGCGTGTTCTTATAGTCGGACCAAATTTCGTTTAGGGCGATTAACCGCTCAGAAATAAGTCCTCTGGTTCGTTTTTCTACATCAGTATTTTTGTAGTTATTGAACGATTTTTGGAATATTTGTGCAGAGGTGACTTGGTTAGCGAAAAGTTTTTGAAGTGCAGACATGATTGAAAAAACTAAGAATATATATCACTAGACTTTAAATTTTGCTGCGAACGACCATGAAATGTACTGCCCGTAGGCAGAGCGTACATGCAAAAATGAATAATGTGGTGAGAATTGATGCCACTGGTATAAAGTTAGTGGTTTTAAATGAATGTCTACAAATTATCCACTTCACTGTTAAACTAAAGCTTTAATACTCGATAAATGTAAAATACTAATAGCTCACTTTATAAAATTTCAATAAACGGAAAACATAAGATATATAATAAATATAATAATGTTGTTGCAATAAACTTTGTACTCATCAGATCTATGTTTGGCAGTTGATTGACTTGATTTTAATAACTTTAATTGAGGTTGGGATTGGGATGTTCTTTATTCTGGTCGATACCCAGAATAAAGTGAGGTGAGTAGTTCTTACTGCAGTCGAAACCCACAGAATCTTTATTGCAGTCGTTACCCACAATAAAGTGTTTTGTTAGTAATTTTCTTATTACAGTCGTTACCCGTAATAAGAATCTTTATTATAGTCGTTACCCACAATAAAGTGTTTGGTTCGTAATTTTCTTATTACAGTCGTTACCCGTAATAAGAATCTTTATTGTAGTCGTTACCCACAATAAAGTGTATAGTATTAGTAAGATTTCTTATTACAGTCGTTACCCGTAATAAGAATCTTTATTGTAGTCGCTACCCACACTAAAGTGTATAGTATTAGTAAAATTTCTTATTACAGTCGTTACCCGTAATAAGAATCTTTATTGTAGTCGCTACCCACAATAAAGTGTATAGTATTAGTAAAATTTCTTATTACAGTCATTACCCGTAATAAGAATCTTTATTGTAGTCGCTACCCACAATAAAGTGTATAGTATTAGTAAAATTTCTTATTACAGTCGTTACCCGTAATAACAATCTTTATTTAGTCGCTATCCAAATAAATCTCGTAATCTAGTCGCAACCCAGAATAATAAAAATTTATTTCAATTGTCAACCAAATGAAGTGTTAGACTGTTAATAAAAATTCACAACACTAGGAAATACCACTAAGAAAAATTTATCAAGTCACTCACTCCACAGCCAAACTGAAAAAGAGATCGAGTCAAGTTGAATTGCTGTTTATATAGCCATGGTTTGCACACGACACCAAAGAACGGTATTCAAAGGCGCATGGCAACAATAATTGGCATGGTAACAATGACCTAGCGTAGCAACAATAACCCAGGATAGCAACTGCAACTCATTATGTGTTTATGCAGTGTTACCATTTTAGTCATTGCTGCTATTGGGCTGTTTTTTGCAATATCTTTAAGAATAATTTATATAAATCTCAATCAATATGGTATAAAATGACATTCGCTTTGTTAAATATACTTACTTGCAACGAAAACAAGGTAATTTGTATAGTATATGCTACTAGAATCAAATAAAAATGCTAATCATATTTACTTCCTCGAACTTGATTCATGGTAATAGGGAAATTTGATTGATCCATGGAATTGTGTTAGATTCGATGTCTCTAGTGCAATGTAGATCGCACTATTTCGTTCCACTATGTACTTAAGTTGGCTCACTGTATGAAAATATTCGCGTGAAGTGCGACAGCTGACATGTTCAAGCTTTGTGTATTTTGCTGCGTGGGACGACAAGAATTATTAGGTAGTATAATTTTATAAAATTTTAATCAAGGACTCGATTCTTTGTGGTTTTTTCTTTTTTGTTTCTTGCAGAGGTGCTGACTCCGCAACGAAAATCTCCAGCAGTTTTCCTGAACACTAACGTTGAAATACATCCTGTCCCTTTGGTTCCTAGGAAATGTCATAAAGCAGATACAGAAGGTTATTATCGGATTACTTTGCTTATAACCTTTTTGGATGGACTCTTAATGATAGCTTTGAGCAACTCGTTGCAGGCATCAGAATTTAAAATATCGCTGTTAGTGCCATAGAGGTTTATTGCGATGTAATGAGTATATTTCCCAATCAGTTGTCGATTGTTAATTACTCGCAACATTGCCGGTGTCGACAGCAACAAATGAGAGATACTATGGCATGTTAAAGTAGCTAAAAACATATATTCGAAGCATGGCTGGACCGGACAGGTGCTCATTAAATTATTGCTAATTTCTTCTATTTTCAGGTATGAAGCAGATTCCTAAACAATATATTTAACGTCAAATCATAACCGCTGAGATATAAGGAATACTGTATACGTATTTATGGAAATACTTGACCCTGTAATACCTAGCCAAAGCTTCCTTATATATTTGGTAACGACATTCGGCATCCGTTAAGGTTCGTGATGCGCATGCAATTGGTCTGGCTTTGCCCTTGCTGTTCACATGACTTAATATACCACCACGACCTTTATTGCTAGCGTATACTGCCAACTGTAACATTTCTGTCCTCCTTCCACATGAGTATAAGGAGATCCAGCAGCCCGCATACCTTATCACAAGAATCATCACCAGGACAGTGTGGGGACGACCCACGGAGAAAAGAGTCTCAAGCCGGGCTCCAACTCTAGGCATAGGCCAGGGGGAAAATGGGAGAAAAAATAGGGTGTTAACGAGAGCGCCCAACGTAGGGACAACTCACCAGAGTGACTCGGTGAATAGGGGTAACAATTCGCGCTATGTGTTCCACGGAATCCGGTCACGGCACCCCAGAAGTACCCGTCCCAAGCAAGGAGATCGCTTCAAGAGGATAGAATTCATCTATCTACTTACTCAGGACGAGGAAAGCTCCAAGAAAGCTAGCGGGTTCGCGCTTTACAAAGCGTGAAGAGGGGGAAGAGGGTGAAATTGGGTTGAAACCTAGTAATGCGTAATTGCAGAAAGGTGTGAAGGGAGAAAAGAAAATAAGAGAAAAGCAAAGAGACGAGAAAAGAAGACAAACAAAAAAAAAAGGACAGTGAATGGACCAGGAAAGGGAAAAGGTAGCTAACTATCAGTTCTATCATTATTCGGACATACACTCGCTTTGTCGTGACATCAAAAAAAAAAGTTATTGAAGAAGAGACAGGAAAGAATAAAATCTTCATATCGAGGCTAATCCAGACGGGATTAGTGTGGAAACATCTACAAAATTGAGGTAGAGATGGGTTCGACTAGGATCATTGTCCATTTACAAAACTTTCGATCGGCCACCACAGAATTGGAAATATGAAGAAGAGACAGGAAATAATAAAATCCTCATCTCGAGGCTAATCCAGGCGGGATTAATGTGGAAACATCTACACAATTGAGGTAGAGATGGGTTCGACTAGAATCATTGTCCATTTACAAAATTTTCGCTCGGCCACCACAGAATTGGAAATATGTAGAAGAGACAGGAACGAATAAAATCCTCATATCGAGGCTAATCCAGAGGGTTAAGCAAGCGGGATTCCTACTGTAGTTTCCTACGCGTAGGGTACCGTATGGGTCGAGGTTGACAGGCGCGAATTGCTGCGAGGACAGATTGATTCACTCGGTCCGAAGCGTTAGATTGTGGCGAGTAAGCAGGGGAGAAAATATGTCTCACACCATATTTGTCTAACAACCGTGCGAGCACCTAGGAATTCAGGTGGTCTAGTGTTTCCCGAGATCCCACTGTTATGCAGTTGGAGTAGAACTATCACAGATTTTAACGTTTTACTACTACTCCGTGTCAACTAATTTCCACTATACATCAGAATTATTTTTTTTTATATAAAAGCTTTAAAAATTTACAAAACATCCCTATATAATAGCGAAACGTTCAAAGATACACATACATACCTACGGTATATACATATTTTCGCAACTTCTTTCTAATTTTTTTTATATGACTTCTTTATAGTTAAGTACATATACATATATTGATACATATAATGAGTGATGAGTGCTCGCTAATAAAAGGTAATTTTGCTCCCCTTAGTTATGGCTATGTGCTATCAATGTATAATGGTACATATATATATATATATTTTTTTAATAAACTACATAAAATCTTTACAAAAGTGGGATCCCTAGTGTGGCACGTCATTTTGAGTGGTGTCCCCTTCTCTGTCTTTAAGTTTTCTTGTTGTATTTCATCTTGTCCATCTTCTGTCTATCTGTCCAAATGGTACCGCAGTAGGTGGTTGATCGATGCGCAAAGAACCTACCCAAGCCCTGAGCTTGAGCCGGCAAAAGTCTGTACCACGCTCGTCTAAGGGTCAACTCCCATTGTCCCTATATAACAACATAAGGGACATACGGTAGCCATGACCAGTCATCTGCTTCGCTGAGTTAGATTGTCGAGAAGCGGGCACGCTCAGAGCTGAACATGACTGGCCAACCGGTTACAAATATGGCGCCCAAACAAGCATAATTTTCTGCAGCTTACAAACGAATGTTTTTTTTATGCTGTTTATTTTTACGAGATATCAACTGAATATGGTTGCGCTATAATCACAGCGTCAATCTATTAGGTTTGTTCGTTTATAGATTAACTCTTGCTTTTTTAACACTTTTGCATTCTTAAGTGCTCGTGTCAATGCTTTCGCTAAGTGGTTAGGATATTCCTCACTGCAGGTTTCGCCCTTATGTTCGATTGGTATTAGCGACTCTTAGTGATTTTGTAAAAAGCCTTTGTGTTAATAGATATATTACTATTGTATTCCAGTTTTCTGTGTCGATTCCCAAGTTCGAAATGGCTTGTAAGACTTCTGTTGCTGTATCGTGTAGTTTCTTCAAACCTTCTGCCGACTCTTTGCTGAACTCAGGTTGACTGAATAAAGTACGAAGTTGTGCTGTCACTAATGCTCTTTTATTATTATGTATTAGTTCTGAGAACAAATCTCTAAATGATTGCCATTTTAGATAGTCTCCGGCAAGCTTGATATGGTAGCTTATAGTTCTTCATTTCATCTACTTCACTTCGACTTTCAGAAACTAATATCTATTTCTGTGGCTATGGCAGGATTCGTACCTGTTCTGCAGATATTTTGTTGAGCTGCTCTTGTATTTTGATGAGCACTGCCTGGTATTTATCTTCTGTTGTGGCAAATACGTCTTTATCAAAGTAATCATCTTTAAATTTAGCTCCGGACATAATTTCTCCATGGTTACCTACAATGTGGTCCCAGTAACCATTTAAAAGCTTGGTTTTTGAACAAAAAATGCTTCAGAAGTCTGAGACGCCAATTCTAGCTCGATTCAATCGATCGCTCAATTGCGCTTCTATTCTCGCAGTGTCTTTCGATCTTTCGATTGCATTCTTAATAGTATTTTCAAAGGCTTGCCTTGCGTCTTCATATATTTTGCTTGACCTTTGAGAAGAAATTTTCGTCAAAGTATTTGTCCTGGGAAATCTGATTTTTCAGTAGCTCTAATTCAGTGTTGCGCTGCTCAAATATGTCCCATGTATTATTTACTACTTGTAGGCGTGCTGCGCAATACTACTTAGTTTTCCTGGTACTTGGATCCTTTGTAAGGTTAGTGGAGATCTTCTGAATTTTATTGGCATCATCGTTTTGCTTGCTGATTAATTGATCCATTTTCAATCAGCTTACTGCGTACTCTTGTTATAAACCGGTGTAGAAGAAAAAGTTAAGTGTGATTGAGTACACTGGTTCCTCAATGCAAATGGCGTAAACAGAGCCTCAGGACACGTTGTTCCAGAGGATGACGTTTCTTGTATACCTGAAGATCTTATGTTCTCCAGATTTTTTGAATTGTAGATAGTATCCTTATTAAGATTCTCGTTGCTGTTTGTACTAGACCCTTGTGCAGCCTCACACAAGAATAAATTATGGCTTGGCCCAATCTAGTACACTTTCCGATGGCTCGAAGGACCAAATGTTCGAAGTAAAAGATTCACGTTGTATATCGTTTTTACTCAAGAACTGTACTTTTTATTTCAATCAATCTATATATATATTATATACATATTATAATTGTTTGCTTAAGCACTAAAGTTAATTACAGAAAATTATGTCGACACATATTGTAAATAAAGTATGCATCATAAGTTCACTCACCTGAAGTGTGCGATCATTATATTGCTGACATTGAGCATTATGAAATTGTGTCAATTGAATGAAAGGTGAATGAAATTATGATGCAGCAATATCTTTATGATTTATAATTAATTTGGAATGATTAATATGAATTCTTTTCTTATGAGTGTAGTATGTATATGTACATCATATGTATTCTGCACATGTGTTAAGAAAAACCAAGGAAATAGTTTCGGTTTTTGAAAAATTATTTGCGATTCCAAATGACATTTACAAACGTACAAGAAAGCCAAAAGTTTTTAGGAAGACTGTTTTAATATCAGTAGCTCTATAAGTTCTGGTTATTTCACAGTTTACATACAGAGCCATTCGTAATTCCATAGATAGCTACTAAGGCATATTATTCCATACAAGCGAGCATTATTCGAATTTTGATATATTGCTCTATTTACTTGATAATTCTGTGGTCAAATTTGTTTTGTTGCCTTTATATTGTTATAAAAGCGCAGTTCGAACTACTAAATTTAAACGCGATGAAATTATGTCGGGAATTAGATGAAATTGGTTCATATAGAAGAATTTCAATGCCATGTGATTGTAGCGACAAAGTTGATAAGATTGCTGCAATCCATTGGAAAATTATCCAACCAATGCATGAGATAAAAAATGTTTTCCAAGGACCGCTATATATTTTCATAATTGATGGAATGCAGGTTGTGCTTTTATACATGTACCAACAATATATAGATATAGGGGACTCGAAAATATTTGATGTAAGTATCAATCTTATATCACTTATTTTGGTCGTACAGTTCACAAAGGAAGCCTCTAATACTCCAATAGACTTCCTAACTACTTTTGATATTAAATATGACAACAGGCTCCAGAGGAGTATAAGTATTCTGCGAAAAATTATAGAAGAAATAAATGTGATTCACACCAAATTTATTTCGCAGGTTTAAATGTTCAAGCTACAAGTGTCTCTCAACCAATTGAATTAAGTATGTTTAAGATGTTTGAATGAATTGATCCTGGCAATTGTTGATACTATTATAAATATTTATACAATTGCTAATCAATTGAATTTCATCAAAAATATGCCGGAATGATACATATTTAAATTCCTGCAAAATTTTTATGCTGTGGATATGAGGTTGAGCTTGTTGGGGGTGTTGGTACTGCATTATGTTACTTACGCGTTGCCTCCTATGAACCGAGGCGGAATTTTCGGTGCGTCGCCCGGTAAGGAAGTTTGATGTGGAGTTGTCCTATTCCCGCTCATCTACCACCGTATGTGTGATTTGCTGCTTGGGGGACGTCTTAATTCCTTTGGGTATTTGCCTGAGACTTTGTTTCCTGGTGATGTTTTTCTGTTGGTGCTGGGGGACCACTCTGCCATCTTAAAATCCCTTGCATAAAGCACAAGGGGGGCTTAGAGCCAACTTCGATATCGCCTTGAGGTTCGAGTCTCTTGTTTTCCCACGTTATCTTATCATAATTCTTTCCAATAAGGGTTGACAGCGTCCGTACATATGCCACGAGCACATTTCCCAATAACTTGCAATTTTTAATCATCATCAAGCAAATTTTTTCATCAGTAACAAGTACTACAAGGTTTTATAAAACGTAAAACTTGCAATTTATTTTATTACCAATTTGAGTTTGTTTGTTGTGCAAATGTATGCTGAGTTTTTGGTCATGATTACTGCATGAATGTAACAGGAATGATTGGACAAATATTAAAAATTTATTCAAATTCAGCAATTTATCTATTTCCTTCCATTTTAATCTTTTGCTGAGGTTAAATTTCATAAATTATTCATCGTACGAAAGGATGGCAAGCAAGGGCATTTTCACGCAACATAATAATTTGAACTGAGCTAGTTTACAAATATTTCAATTGCAACGTCTGTATGTAATAAACGTAACACAACAAAATGTAAAATTTCGGCTATTTGTACGCATTTCCCCGATGCTTCTGCTAAGGGCCAACAAAAATTTTTTGGTGCAAGTCGATTAACTGTGTAAACCTTAACTAACGAAGATCCACATAGCTTTTCAAAAAGTTTTTCCATTTCAAATATTCTTTTCCAACGAGTCTAACATTAGCATCAATATCAGATGTCGCAATGTTTATAACTTTTATAATCTTTCCACTTTTTAATTGCAAGCAATCATTGGCATTTTTATTTACGATGTTTGTAAATTTATGGGACGTAATTTTTCGATATTGATGATTTTTACAACCAGTGACTAAAGGATTATTGCAATGTACAGAATATGGTATAACTTTTTTCCGGAAAGGTTTACAATTTCCGCGTGTAGGTTGGCAATTTTCTGTAAGGGTTTATCTGACTTTCGTACTAGTTACTTCAATCTTTGTAAACAAATTTCGAAATGCAAAGCACTAATATTGTCGACAGGCAAAAAATTTGCCGAGGTTGAATTGAGCGCAAATAATAAAATAAAATAAAATTAAAATATCTAATATGTTTTCATTTCATTGCTTGTGACATTTGTAAATATTAAATATGTTTGCACTTCATTTTTTAAATTAACTAAAGCTTGAAATTAATGCACATGTCGTGCAAAATATTATTCCTTTCTTTCATTATATCTTCGTCCCTTCTGCTAGCTTCATCCAGAGCTTTCAAGATGCTGCCAGTCTGGTCTTTTCTCTCTTGTCGGATGAGTCTTAGCTCTTCTATAATCTCTTCATGTTGTGTTTTCCTCTTCTTAGAAGACGAGTTCACCGAGTCTGGTTGGGAGTTGTTGTTCTCTTTGTTCGCGAGATCTGCTGCAAGTCAAAGTAATATAAGCAAAAAATCCACATATTTGCAAATGTAAATAAATAAACGGGGCGTTAAATAACTATACATACTTGAGCATGACGCCTGCAACTCTGAATCTTCAGGGTCCGTATCCATTGCTTCCGAAATAAGTTGCTCTTGTGACAATACTTCGTTGCGAGACCTACCAACCAGGCAATTTGGAAAGACTGATGGTCTTTCATTTAATAAATCCTTCAACTCCCTGTTTAGAATTGATTACAAACAATTAAAGAAAAAAAATCATAGTTACTTTTCATAATGACAGGACTCCCTATTTCTGCCCGTCTTATTATTGTGAGACTTTGCCTTCTTGAAGGTCCTCTCCAGACTCCTATATTTATTCTTTATTTGCAAAGCTGTGATGCTGTAGGCTTCTGTGCTAATTTTTTCCGATCTCCTTCCACATCCTGGCCTTATTTTGTAATTCTAAGCTTTTGCCCACTTTTGGCTGAAGGTCTCCAACTGTTGATAGTAACAGCTTCACGACAGCATCAACCCAAATGCACTTTTCTTCACATTGAGGAAGTTCTAAATAAAGTCAAATTTGACAACTTAAACGGAATATAAATTACGGTAGAAATTAAATTTATTTATCTGTGTTTTCTCCCTCAATTACACTGTCCAACACCGAAGTGAGTGGGGCTTCCCCGTCAAGAGGCGTCTGGCTTGATTGAACTTGCTTAACAATTCAGTAAGTAATTTAGGATCTAAACATTTAATAAGAACTTCATAAACGGATATCTGTTCTGCGGTTTTATTTACGATTCTTGTGATACTCGACTGTTGTATTTTATATAAACTGATGTTTTTTAGTTTCTCGGGTGTAGCAGTCAACGATTAATAAAAAACTAATTAATCATGTGTAGTCCTAACGTTTCGGCAAATATCGTTGCCGTCCTCAGAAGCACAGTCATAAATCTACACAAGTACCTATGTACATTAACTTTGCTATTATAATATAAATGGTGCGTCTATTGTTTACTTACGGGCTGTTTTAGCTTACATCTGTTGAAGCATTAATGTTTTTAACACAAAGATAAATACAAATCACAAAACATAACACTAATAATAAATTAACAAGAAAAATGAGGCTTAGTGAATTGCCCTAGTCAAGTTTTAAAATTCAACTAGTGGGTAAACATCTGATCGAAAGAGATTCATAACGGCCAGTTTCCTTTTCATTTTTCTATGTATTTAAGAGTTTTTAGGATTCTCTAAGAGACTGCAGTAAATGGTGTGTATGCTGTCTGTGTCTGCTCGGCTGTTCATTGTGTTTTTTGTGCTTTGAATGTGCAAGGCCTCAAGAGTAAGGCGTTTTCTGTAGTTATGCTCAGTGCATAAAATTGTAACATTAGTATAATCTGGCTGATGATCATTGGATAAACAGTGGTTTGACAAAGCCGTTTTTCCTTTGTTCTTTGACTTTATATCCGATTTGTGGTTCATTATTCTATTTTTAAGATACTGCCCTGTTGTTTCAACATAGGACATGCTGCATGTACTGTCCCCACGGAATTTTATATACCACATTAGAAACCAATTCCTTTGGAATTTTATCTTTTAATTTGCTAAAGCAGTTTCTTACTGATTTTAAGAATTTTAGCGCTATTCTTGTATGTGGATTACTGGATTGAACTATTCTATTAAGTTTTTCTGAAAGGACCGGGATATGTAGGTTGCTGATCTGTAAATTTTGGGAGGGTTATTATTTGAGGAATTGGTTTGGCAATTAGAGTTTGATTGCCGTAGTTTATGTATGTGCTGGAACATTAGGGAATTAATTATCTTTTTTGGGAATCCATTTTGCGAAAGAATTGCATGTATACTAGGGATATTTTTGTAGTGGAACTCTGGATGACTTATGTTTAATACTCTACCTATGAAATTTCTAGCAGTGTTAAGTTTTTGGTAATATGGATGATTAGATTTAAAATGTAATAACCTACCCGATGATGTGGGTTTTTGATACCAATCAGTGATGAGCTCTTTGTTTTTTCTTATAATTTTGACGTCCAGGAGCAGGTAAGCAACCATTTTCTTCCATTTCTACTGTGAACTGTAGTTTGGGGTGAAAATTGTTTAATTCATTGAGAAAATTGTTAATGTTGTCGTGTGGTACAATTGAAAATAGAACGTCCACATATTTCTTTAATAATCTGGGTTTTCTTTCAACTTTGCTTACAGTGTTATTGAGTAGTTCCTCCAGAACAACATCTGCTAATATCGGTGAAAGTGGGCTTCCCATGGGTAAACCAGAGTGTGAGATCTAGTCTCGAACGTAAGGAAGGGAGTGCCGGTTTCTGATGGACAACTCAGTCTTAAAATTCAATATATAAAATTTTTATTAAAACTTAAATTTGCTTAACCTAAATATCACAATAATTCAAATAATTCAATCAATCTAAAACTACCCTACAAACTAATGTCAAATTCAATATTAACAATTCAAAATATAAAAATAAATCCAATAGTTCAGAACAACTCCGCAATTCGCCACCCTTGAATTATTTATTCTGAAAAAGAAGAAGAATCAAAATGTCAATCTTCTATGGATAAATTAAAATTTTCTGAAATAAATTTCAAAGGGGTGTTACGTCTAAGCACACGGAAGTAAAAAACTTCTAGAGAATTCTACACACGGAAGTACAAAACTTCTAGAGAATTCTACACACGGAAGTAAAAAACTTCTAGAGAATTCTACACACGGAAGTAAAAAACTTCTAGAGAATTCTAGCACTCAGGTTATCCCTGATCAGAATTATCTTCTGTGTAATGGGAAAGGAAATTCAGGTTATCCCTGACCAGAATTATCTTCTGTAATATGTGAAAGGAAATTCAGGTTATCCCTGACCAGAATTATCTTCTGTGTACTGTGAAAGGAAATTCAGGTTATCCCTGACCAGAATTATCTTCTGTGTAATGTGAAAGGAAATTCAGGTTATACCTGACCAGAATTATCTTCTGTAATAAGGTAGGAAACACAATTCTTGCCAAAAGAATGGTGCCATCTACTGAATTTCATCGGCTTTATATAGCCGCTGTAACCAGTTACGAATTCTTGCCTCTTGGTGTTGCCCTAGCAACGATTGATGCGATGTCTGAATGTACCACAGACAGCTGGCTGACATAATGTCATTTGTTGTCATCACAAATGTAAATATTAAGAGGTAAGTATGCTTTGCTGCATTTTTATATTGATTTATTTATTTTGATTGTTTATTAGTCTTCTTTATATTTTTAGAGACTATATTTATAAAATCCGACATCTCACAGCTGCAACATTCGGCTGTTACTAGAATTTGTGGGGTTTTTGTGGTTTATCACAAGATATTTTAATGCCGTGGGTGAACCCGTGAACCATACTGTCAGCAGCAAATCGTTGATTGGATCAACAGGAAGCTTTAGATAAGTATTATGTAATTTAATCATTTGAATCTAGATACTTTGTGTTCCCTTTTTGTATATTTTAGGTAGATTGAGCTGAGAGTACATCGAGGGATTATTATTATATTTGCTGCATAAAAACTGACAGTAGAAGCTTCATCATGGGATGTCCACATATTTGTGTGAGGACTGAACATCCTCCCGCCTCGAAAAAGAAAAAATATATATTTTTTGTTTTATGAATAAACTTACGTTTTGTTGATGGAAGATATGTAATTTATCCCTTTTCTTTTTCATTTTCATGGTTACATTTCCAGGCAGAGACCATTTGCAGAACGTCTTTGCTTCCCTGATGACGTTCCAAGGATTATTTGTTGTTTCCAGCAGTTTGACAATAATTGGCGAGGCAATAATTCTCCCAATTAGATCTTTTGGAATCCCTGGCTCTGATCTCTCTGGTGTTTGCTTACTACTGGGTGCCGGATGATCTTGGAATTCCTTTGGAGGAGTAATCGGGACATTCATATATTGTTCCTCTATATTCCTCGGTGATGGTTTCCTGATAGGTATTTCAGCTGAATTCTGGAAAGCATTCGAACTGGTTACCGCGGGTGTTATCTCGTCAAGGTTTTCTGGCAGACTCGGTAGTGCTTTATTTGCTGCTGCATTTTGTTGACTACTGACCTGTGTCTTTGAGCATGCTGGACCTTTGTCGGTTGCGGTATGACGTGGCTGTGTTGTACCTTGATTCCCTGAGCGTTTCTTTGGCCTGGGTTGGTTTTTTTGGATGTCATCAGCTCTGGGGGTCTTTGTTGGCCTTTTGACTGGTAGTGTCTGAGAGCTAGGAGTGTGAACATCAGAGGATGATCTTGATTCAGTATACTTTGCTTTGTGCAAATTTCCTGCTAGATTAGGCAATACATCCCGTGGTGCTGTTGTTCTTGTAGGAAGGGGCCTTGGTCTTGTTGCCTTCCGAGCTTCAGGTCGATTCTGAGTCAACTCAGGTCCGAATTTCAGAACCTTGTTGGGCATTGGCATTCCCCGTAGTGCCTTTACTGGAGAGGATGCTTCCTTTGCCTCAAATGGCCTTGCCTTTGGTTTGATAGGTGAGGAATGCACGGGTGATGGTCGTATGATGACTGATTTCATCTTCCATTCCTGTTTAGGTGTTGGAGGTAGAGGGCTGATAGGCCTGATTGGCATGAAGGGAGCCAATAATTCAGGTGGAGTTGGAGATAGACCAGCATCCACAGAATCCAAGGATTCCGAGTTAAAAATTTCCAATAACTCATCCATGGTAGAAGAAAAGTACAAAAAATAAAAAAAATGAAAAAATAAAAAAATGTAAACGAACTCAAAAAGAAAAAACCACTGCGCGCACTTGTCAACTTTCAAACTAGAAGTGACTTTTGGCGGATTTTGGAATCGTTTATATTTGAATCTAACGGGTATTTTGGAATTTGGTACTGCCAGAGAGTAGAAGATTTTGGTGGGGATATTTGATTGTCAGGAGTTTTTTATGAGCGGGAGAGGACAGATTTTAGAAATTGGGCGAGTGAGAATATTTTTTGCAGTTTTGATGGTTGCTGCTCTGACCAAATTATTGTGGCCAGTATGAATTTCAATAATTCGTCCTAATGGCCATTTTCCAAGTGGGATTTGGTCTTCTTTTATTAAAACGAGAGTTCCGATTTTTAAGTTCTCCTTTTCTGTTTGCCATTTCTGTCGTTGGTGTAATGTTTGCAAGTAGTCTCGTGACCATTGTTTCCAAAAATTATGAGAGAGGGATTGGATATACTGCCATCTCTTGAGAGGATGTTGTTGAGGGTTAAGTGGGGAAGGTTCTACTATGGTGAGATTATGACGACCAGTGAGGAAATGTCCGGGAGTGAGGATATTATAATCGGTGGGATCATTGGATAAAGGAGAAAGGGGTCTTGCGTTTAAACATGCCTCTATTTGAACTAAAATTGTATATAGTTCCTCGTATGTGAGTTTTGCATCCTTGATTGTTTTATAGAGATGGCGTTTAGTAGATTTTACACCAGATTCCCATAGACCTCCAAAGTGAGGTGCTGCAGGAGGGTTGAAGTGCCAAGTTATGCCTTGGTTGGCAAACTCGCTGGCTAATTTGCTTTCAATTGTTCTGATAGATTTCTCTAAGTCTGATTGTAGTATTCGATTTGCTCCTACGAAATTCGCTCCTTGGTCTGAGTAGATGTGTGAGCAAAGGCCTCTCCGTGCAACAAATCGCTTAAGAGCGGCTAGAAAGGCTGGTGTAGATAAGTCAGAGACAAGCTCTATGTGTATGGCCTTAGTGGCTAGGCAAACGAATAGACATATATATGCTTTAGTAGTTTTCGCTCCTCTTAGTGTAGACGTCTTCATATCAAGCGGGCCTGCATAATATACCCCAGTATGTTGAAAAGGCAAAGATGTGTTGACTCTAGGAGCGGGTAGAGAACTCATTAATTGAGTACTAGGTCGTGCATTGAATCGAAAACAGTCGACACATTTGTGGATGCGATGTCTAATTGTATTGCGGGCGTTTAATAACCAATAATGATTTCTTATAGTACTTAATATTAGTTGGGTGCCTCCGTGTAGAGTATATTGATGTATATGGTCTATAAAAATATTGGTTATGTGATGATTATTGGGAAGAATTATAGGGTGCTGTTGGTCGTAATTCAACTGAGAATTTGTGAGACGACCTGCAACTCGTAACATATTTTCAGAGTCCAGTTTGGGATTCAGGGAGAGAATTCGACTCTTTTTAGGAAGGGGCAAATTCTTCTGTAAGCGAGTCATTTCGGTGGAAAAGGTGATATTTTGGAGAAGTCTAATTAAGCATTTTTCTGCCTTTTTTAGCTCCGAGACTGTTAAATATTGAGTAGTGGACTGTATTTTGCGCATGCTGTTTATAAATCTGAGACAGTATGCTGTGATTCTTACGGTTTTTTTGAAATGATGAATATTTGTGTAATAAGATTATTTGTTCACCGATGATTGTAGTGAACACCTTTGGTTTTTTGGACTCTAGTTGAGTATGTTTATCTTGTGATTGTTTAGGCCATAGATCCTCATTTTGATGTAACCAGCCTGGGCCATTCCACCACATTGAAGTAGTGACCAAGCTGTCTGGCAAAATTCCCCTTGATGCTACATCCGCTGGATTGCTCTTGGAGGGAACGTGCTTCCAAGAGACTTGTCGCATATTTTCGTGTATTTCGGTTATACGATTGGCCACGAAAGTTTTCCAGGTTGAGGGATGTTTATGAAGCCATGACAAGACTATATTGGAATCTGTCCAAGCTATTAGTTTGACTCTTTCTAATTCCAAATCCATGGTTACTTGTTTTATGAGTCGAGAGAGCAGAACAGCCCCACATAGCTCTAAGCGTGGGATTGAGACTGGTTTGATTGGAGCGACCTTAGTTTTTGCTGTTATCAATTGTACTTTGGAGCCCTCGTTTGTCTGTATTTTTAAATATAGAACATCTGAGTAAGCATTATTGGATGCGTCACAAAAGCCATGGAGCTCCATATCTGTTGAATTAGGCATATAACCTAGCCAACGTGGAATCTGGATGTCTTGAATTGTATGTAATTGATTTTTAAAATAATTCCATTCTCTTGATATTTCTGTGGATACAATGTCATCCCAATCGCATTTTGAGAGCCAAAGTTTCTGAATTAAGATTTTTGCCGTGATTATGGATGGAGCCAGCCATCCTAATGGATCGAAGAGAGATGAGACTTCGGATAATATTATTCTCTTTGTATATGTGGTTTTTGGCTCAGGAATGTTAACTTTGAATGAAAAGCAGTCTGTGGTTGGATACCAATGGATGCCAAGAGTTTTTATGGACTCGTGTTCTGAAAATTCTAGATTCGCTTTCAACTCTCGATGATTTAATGGTATATTAGTTAAGAGATCATAATGGTTGGCAGTCCATTTGCGCAGGTTGAATGTCCCTTTTGCTAAAACTTCAATGAGTTCATGTTGTAGTTGTTGTGCCTCATTCAAAGTATGTGCTCCTGAGAACAAATCATCAACGTAGAAGTCTCTCATAATGCTCTTAGCTGCTTGCGGATAATTACTTGCTTCGTCCTTTGCTACTTGCTGTAGAGTTCTGATGGCGAGATATGGTGCTGGTGTAGTTCCAAATGTGACCGTAGTCAGAATATAATCTTTTAATTTTTCATTTGGACTGTCTCTCCAGATTATTCTCTGATAATTCTGGTGTTGTGACGTCATTTGAATCATTCTGTACATTTTTTCTATGTCTGCTGTAAATGCAAACTTGTACAGGCGCCATCTCAGTAGGGTGGTCCATAGCGTTGGCTGGATTGTAGGTCCAACTAGTAACTGCTCGTTTAATGATTTTGCATTTGATGTACGAGCTGAGGCATTAAAAACAACCCGGAGTTTTGTTGTGGTACTCTCTTTGAGCACCGCATGATGTGGGAGATAATAGAAAGTGGTGACATCATGTGAAATACTTTCTGTTGGTGTGAATGCGATAGGTCTCATGTGACCGAGGTGAATGTATTCATTTATGCACTCCTTGTATAGTTTGTGCATTGTTGGATTATTCGATAATCTTTTTTCTAGTTGGACAAATTGTTTGACAGCCATGTTTCTGGACTGTCCAAGTTCGGGTGAGTCTCTGGTCTTGAAAGAGAAAGTTTACTTCATATTTGCCAGAGGGTAATCGCTTAGTTGTCTCTTGATAGAGTTGTTCGCAGAGTTGACCTTCTGGTGATAATTTTGATTGAGTGCTACATTCCTCGAGCTCCCAAAATTTTCGTAATTGATCGTCCAACGTAGTGTTTATGGTGGTGTGGGAGGATAGCACGGTGGTGATAGTGCTTTTCGCTTCTGGTACTGCTCCAACCAGAATCCAGCCCAATTCTGTGTTTTGGGCTGTGGGTGTATTGCTAGGTCCTCTTTTAATGCCATTTCTAATAATGGCGGCGTAAACTTCTGCTCCAAGAAGAATATCAACCTCTCCCGGACCCGAGAAGGTGGGATCCGCTAATGGGAGATTGTTAATGTGTCTCCAATTTGACACGTTAATCGTATTAGTAGGTAGCAAGTCTGTGATTTTTTTTTATCACGAGCATATTGCTTGTAATTTTGAACTTGGTATGTAATGACTGAATGATGACAGTTGTTTGCTTTACAGATGTATTGGTGGGTGTTGTACCAAGTCCAATTAGTTGATGGGTAGTTGGGAGTCCTTTAAGCTGTAGTCGCTTAAAGGCTCTTTCAGTTAAAATGGAAACTTGAGATCCAGAATCGATCAGTGCTCTAAACACTATTGTGATTCCAGATGGTGATATGACATTTATTAAGGCTGTAGAGAGTAGCGCTCTCTTCATATTAGATGTTAGGAAGTTTTGAACTTGTTGCTCATTATTCCTATCGGCGGGTGAGTATTGCTTTGTTTCCATATTGGAATTTTGGGTGAGCTGATTGGGTGATTTACTCTCGTAATGGAGCAGTGTATTGTGATTTCTGTTACAATGATAACATCTTTTTTTGCTTGTACAATTTGATGTTGTATGGTTAGGTGATAAGCAATTCTTACATAAATGCTTATTTGTGACAGCTTCGTGTCGCTGTTGAGTGGTCAGCGTTCGGAATGTTGGACAGTGAAAAATTATGTGGTCCTTTTTGCAGTGGCTGCAATTTGTTTTATTAGGTGGGGGCGCTGGATTCTTAGATTTGTTTAAGAGTCCATACGTTGTTCTAGGTGAGAAAGGTTTTCTCTGTGTCGTATTTGACGACATATTTTTGATTCCTATCATTTCTAGAGTTCTGAAGCGAGACTCTAGGAATTTTGTGAGTGTTTTTAATTCTGGTAAGTCAGTGCTATTATGTAAGCTCTGTTCCCATAGTTGATGAGTGTCTGGGTGCAATTTCTGCACTGTTAAATATATAATTATTGGATCCCAATTATCAGTTACTATTTCTAAATTTTGTAGTGCTAATAAAGCCTCGGTTATGTTATCTAATAGCCTTTTAATATTGTCGGCACTGTCATGGTTTATGGTTGGGAGAGACAATAATTTTTTTAACTGTACATTGACGAGAATTCGTTTGTTTGAGTAACGTTCCTTTAGGAGTTTCCAAGCTGGTTTGTAATTTGCGTCGCATATTTCGTAATGCCTGAGCAATTTTTCAGCTTCTCCTATTAAATTCGTTTTTAGAAAATATAATTTGTCAACGTCTCTTAAATTATTGTTTTTATGAATAACCGAATTAAATAAATCGTGGAATGAAATCCACGTAGAGTACTCTCCATTGAAGGTGGGAAGTTTAATTCTGGGGAGTCTTTCATTATTACATGAATTTGTGCTAGCATGTGATGTCTGAGTCTGAGGAGGATTGTTGACAGGCGTTGGTGTAAGTTTGTCTATATCCTCTTCCATGCTTGCTGCTTTTTCAGTATAATACTCCTGTACATCACTAAATGTCTCTTTCGTGAAATATTCTAATTTGCGATCTTCGTTTGTCGCTCTCTTTTGAATTACCCTATGCCGTGTTTGGAATTCTTTCCAATATTCGGTGAATGTTTGTAGGCGTTTTTGTGTCGATTTGACAGTTTTCTTTTTACCGTCTCTTTGATGCCTTCTAAAGAGGTCTTCCATTAGATCGTTGACCTCTTTCTGAGACTCAACCAACTCTAATACTGAGCTAATGGTTTCGTCAGATATACTGCCTTCATAATCTGTAGGCATTTTGTATAGAGAGGCTTGAATCACGTGACAGTATTAAGCAATGTATTCAATTTTATATTTGATTCGACTGAGTTATCCGGCTTTGAAGGACCAATGTGAGATCTAGTCTCGAACGTAAGGAAGGGAGTGCCGGTTTCTGATGGACAACTCATTCTTAAAATTCAAATATAAAATTTTTATTAAAACTTAAATTTGCTTAACCTAAATATCACAATAATTCAAATAATTCAATCAATCTAAAACTACCCTACAAACTAATGTCAAATTCAATATTAACAATTCAAAATATAAAAATAAATCCAATAGTTCAGAACAACTCCGCAATTCGCCACCCTTGAATTATTTATTCTGAAAAAGAAGAAGAATCAAAATGTCAATCTTCTATGGATAAATTAAAATTTTCTGAAATAAATTTCAAAGGGGTGTTACGTCTAAGCACACGGAAGTAAAAAACTTCTAGAGAATTCTACACACGGAAGTAAAAAACTTCTAGAGAATTCTACACACGGAAGTAAAAAACTTCTAGAGAATTCTACACACGGAAGTAAAAAACTTCTAGAGAATTCTAGCACTCAGGTTATCCCTGATCAGAATTATTTTCTGTGTAATGGGAAAGGAAATTCAGGTTATCCCTGACCAGAATTATCTTCTGTAATATGTGAAAGGAAATTCAGGTTATCCCTGACCAGAATTATCTTCTGTGCACTGTGAAAGGAAATTCAGGTTATCCCTGACCAGAATTATCTTCTGTGTAATGTGAAAGGAAATTCAGGTTATCCCTGACCAGAATTATCTTCTGTAATAAGGTAGGAAACACAATTCTTTTTACTCAGATTAGCTCTGATGCAGATCAACTCTGCCAAAAGAATGGTGCCATCTACTGAATTTCATCGGCTTTATATAGCCGCTGTAACCAGTTACGAATTCTTGCCTCTTGGTGTTGCCCTAGCAACGATTGATGCGATGTCTGAATGTACCACAGACAGCTGGCTGACGTAATGTCATTTGTTGTCATCACAAATGTAAATATTAAGAGGTAAGTATGCTTTGCTGCATTTTTATATTGATTTATTTATTTTGATTGTTTATTAGTCTTCTTTATATTTTTAGAGACTATATTTATAAAATCCGACATCTCACAGCTGCAACATTCGGCTGTTACTAGAAATTGTGGGGTTTTTGTGGTTTATCACAAGATATTTTAATGCCGTGGGTGAACCCGTGAACCATACTGTCAGCAGCAAATCGTTGATTGGATCAACAGGAAGCTTTAGATAAGTATTATGTAATTTAATCATTTGAATC
Organism: Dioctria linearis; assembly: GCA_963930735.1. NCBI lineage: Eukaryota > Metazoa > Arthropoda > Insecta > Diptera > Asilidae > Dioctria > Dioctria linearis. The sequence goes on along the minus strand of OZ005740.1, from coordinate 247,190,430 downwards.
TAGATACTTTGTGTTCCCTTTTTGTATATTTTAGGTAGATTGAGCTGAGAGTACATCGAGGGATTATTATTATATTTGCTGCATAAAAACTGACAGTAGAAGATTCATCATGGGATGTCCACATATTTGTGTGAGGACTGAACACAGAGATTTGTTTATAAATATCTTTATTGAACACGAAATAATTGGCTTCTATAATGCAAAATTCCAACATTTCAAGGAACTTTTTCTTTGTTAAATTAGTAAATGGCTCAACGGTATTCCATTTTTCTTTTATTATTTCCAAACACAGTCTCGTTGGAATGTTGGTAAACAAAGATACAACGTCGAACGATATCATAGATTCGTTAGGCTCAATTTGAGTCTTAGAAATAATTTCTTTGAAAACTATGGAATTTACAACATTGTACTCTGACTGTGATGTTAAATTCTTTAAAATGTGTGCAAGATATTTCGATAACTGGTATGCTGGGCTATTAATTGAAGACACAATTGGTCTAATGGGACAGTTTTGTTTATGGATCTTTGGAAGTCCATATAATCTTGGAGGGACCGACTTGTAAGTAGTCATTTTGAATTTAGTTCTGTCGTCAATGGTTAAGGTTTTGTGCAATTGTTTTATGTATTCATTATTTTTTGTCTGGAGTCGTTGTGTCGGGTCAGTTCTCATTGGTCGGTATGTGCATTTTTCTAAAAGCATAGAGTTAATTTTTTCCAGGTATTCGGATATATCGTCAAAGAACAAAGGGAAAACGGCTTTGTCAAACCACTGTTTATCCAATGATCATCAGCCAGATTATACTAATGTTAAAATTTTATGCACTGAGCATAACTACAGAAAATGCCTTACTCTTGAGGCCTTGCACATTCAAAGCACAAAAAGTACAATGAACAGACGAACAGACACAGACAGCATACACACCATTTACTGCAGTCTCTTAGAGAATCCCATAAACTCTTAAATACATAGAAAAATGAAAAGGAAACTGGCCGTTATGAATCTCTTTCGATCAGATGTTTACCCACTAGTTGAATTTTAAAACTTGACTAGGGCAATTCACTAAGCCTCATTTTTCTTGTTAATTTATTATTAGTGTTATGTTTTGTGATTTGTATTTATCTTTGTGTTAAAAACATTAATGCTTCAACAGATGTAAGCTAAAACAGCCCGTAAGTAAACAATAGACGCAGCATTTATATTGTAATAGCAAAGTTAATATACATATGTACTTGTATAGATTTATGACTGTGCTTCTGAGGACGGCAACGATATTTGCCGAACCGTTAGGCCAATAAAAGGACTACACATGATTAATTAGTTTTTTATTAATCGTTGACTGCTACACCCGAGAAACTAAAAAGATCCGTTTTATTTACCTTGTTTCACTTACTATGTTTCCATGCAGAGTTCAATCCGGATTTAATCCGAATTAATGCTCATGGAAACGAGAATTGAGTTGAGTTTCGTTCAATCCATATTAACTCCACGAAACCAGTCGGGTCGAGTTGGGTTTTGTATAAGTATTAGTTAGAATAGTATGCGGATGGATGTTTTAACCAACACAAATACGACTACTTTGTATGAAATATATTGTTGCGAAATCTCCATGTTTCTCCCCGCAATGAAGAAAAAAAAAGGCGTGCTAAAATCCTATGCGTTGGCTACGACGCCCATGATGGAAACGAAGCAATGCATCCGAGCGGGGACCCAAAAAACCCAAGAGATGGCGCGGCTGCCCCCCAATGCGGCGAATTCCGTCTACAATTTATCTGGCAACGCAGGCCCCAAAAGAAAAGTCGCCCGAATGACAAGCAAGAGAACGACAAGTTGGATTAGAGAAACCACGAAGACAAGAAGTCAAAGTCAAGCAGTGAAGTTTTTTTTTAGAATTGAATCTGAAATTGTTTTCTTTGCTAAAGTTCTCTTCTTTTTTTCTTTTTTTGTAAAGTGTTATTTTTATAAAATTTGAATAAAGCAGTTAAGACAAAAAGAAGAAAACCGCGTTAAACATCTGCCCTTATATAAATTAGGAAGGTTCCAGCAACTGTCCGAGGAACGGGACTGGGTAACCAGAGCAATTTGGGGGTACCGTTTTTCTGGATTAAGGGGATAAGTAGCGCTTCAAATTATTTTTTTTTGAGTAGTTTTATTTCTTTTAGGAGACTTTATCTATATTTAACAAATTCTAACACCTTTATTAAAATATAAATTACGTTGAATCTCGACATTGAGATCAGCTACGGTATCTATATACAGTTACTGAGAACACTCTTTGTTTCACGAACTGCACATCGAGTCCTCAAAGAGATATAATTTATAAGATCGAATTATTGCATTACAGCCTCAGTAAACGTTGAATTCTAGAAGTACATCGAATTCTGGAATTGAAATCGCATACAGTATCTGTACGTAACTACAGCGAAAACTCTTTGTTTCACAAACTGCACATCGAGTCCTCAAAGCGATATAATTTACTAGATCGAATTATTGCATTACAGCCTCAGGAAACGTTGAATTCTAGAAGTACATCGAATTCTGGAATTGAAATCGCATACAGTATCTGTACATAACTACAGCGAAAACTCTTTGCTTCGTAAACTGCACATCGAGTTCTCAAAGCGATATAATTTATTAGATCTTGCATTACAGCCTCAGTCAACGTTGAATTCTAGAAGTACATCGAGTTCTGGAATTGAAATCGCATACAGTATCTGTACGTAACTACAGTGAAAACTCTTTGCTTCGTAAACTGCACATCGAGTTCTTAAAGCGATATAGTTTATTAGATCAAATCATTGCATTACAGCCTCAGTAAATGTGGAATTCTAGAATTACGTCGAATTCTGGAATTGAAATTAGATGCAGTACTTGCACTTAGCTACTGTGAAGATTCATTGTCTCACAAACTGCGCAAGGAATTCTCCAAGCGACATAATCTATACCATCGAATCATTGTATTGCACTCTAAGTACACAAAAACTACATTGGATTTCTAAAATTAGTATAAGTTGTTCGATTTAACCACTACATTTTAACCTCGGCGCGTATTACAGTTTACGACTACATTGAATTCCTAAAATTAGTATAAGCTATTGAATCCAATCACTACATTTTAGTATTTACACGCATTACAGTTTACGACTACATTGAATTCCTAAAATTAGTATAAGCTATTGAATCCAATCACTATATTTTAGTATTTAGACGCATTGCATTTTAAAACTACCTTGAATTCCTAAAATTAGTATAAGCTTCTGAATCCAATCACTACATTTTAGTATTTACACGAATTGCATTTTAAAACTACCTTGAATTCCTAAAATTAGTATAAGCTACCGAATCCAATCACTACAATGTAGTATTTACACGCATTGCATTTTAAAACTACCTTGAATTCCTGGAGTCGTTGTGTCGGGTCAGTTCTCATTGGTCGGTATGTGCATTTTTCTAAAAGCATAGAGTTAATTTTTTCCAGGTATTCGGATATATCGTCAAAGAACAAAGGGAAAACGGCTTTGTCAAACCACTGTTTATCCAATGATCATCAGCCAGATTATACTAATGTTAAAATTTTATGCACTGAGCATAACTACAGAAAATGCCTTACTCTTGAGGCCTTGCACATTCAAAGCACAAAAAGTACAATGAACAGACGAACAGACACAGACAGCATACACACCATTTACTGCAGTCTCTTAGAGAATCCCATAAACTCTTAAATACATAGAAAAATGAAAAGGAAACTGGCCGTTATGAATCTCTTTCGATCAGATGTTTACCCACTAGTTGAATTTTAAAACTTGACTAGGGCAATTCACTAAGCCTCATTTTTCTTGTTAATTTATTATTAGTGTTATGTTTTGTGATTTGTATTTATCTTTGTGTTAAAAACATTAATGCTTCAACAGATGTAAGCTAAAACAGCCCGTAAGTAAACAATAGACGCAGCATTTATATTGTAATAGCAAAGTTAATATACATATGTACTTGTATAGATTTATGACTGTGCTTCTGAGGACGGCAACGATATTTGCCGAACCGTTAGGCCAATAAAAGGACTACACATGATTAATTAGTTTTTTATTAATCGTTGACTGCTACACCCGAGAAACTAAAAAGATCCGTTTTATTTACCTTGTTTCACTTACTATGTTTCCATGCAGAGTTCAATCCGGATTTAATCCGAATTAATGCTCATGGAAACGAGAATTGAGTTGAGTTTCGTTCAATCCATATTAACTCCACGAAACCAGTCGGGTCGAGTTGGGTTTTGTATAAGTATTAGTTAGAATAGTATGCGGATGGATGTTTTAACCAACACAAATACGACTACTTTGTATGAAATATATTGTTGCGAAATCTCCATGTTTCTCCCCGCAATGAAGAAAAAAAAAGGCGTGCTAAAATCCTATGCGTTGGCTACGACGCCCATGATGGAAACGAAGCAATGCATCCGAGCGGGGACCCAAAAAACCCAAGAGATGGCGCGGCTGCCCCCCAATGCGGCGAATTCCGTCTACAATTTATCTGGCAACGCAGGCCCCAAAAGAAAAGTCGCCCGAATGACAAGCAAGAGAACGACAAGTTGGATTAGAGAAACCACGAAGACAAGAAGTCAAAGTCAAGCAGTGAAGTTTTTTTTTAGAATTGAATCTGAAATTGTTTTCTTTGCTAAAGTTCTCTTCTTTTTTTCTTTTTTTGTAAAGTGTTATTTTTATAAAATTTGAATAAAGCAGTTAAGACAAAAAGAAGAAAACCGCGTTAAACATCTGCCCTTATATAAATTAGGAAGGTTCCAGCAACTGTCCGAGGAACGGGACTGGGTAACCAGAGCAATTTGGGGGTACCGTTTTTCTGGATTAAGGGGATAAGTAGCGCTTCAAATTATTTTTTTTTGAGTAGTTTTATTTCTTTTAGGAGACTTTATCTATATTTAACAAATTCTAACACCTTTATTAAAATATAAATTACGTTGAATCTCGACATTGAGATCAGCTACGGTATCTATATACAGTTACTGAGAACACTCTTTGTTTCACGAACTGCACATCGAGTCCTCAAAGAGATATAATTTATAAGATCGAATTATTGCATTACAGCCTCAGTAAACGTTGAATTCTAGAAGTACATCGAATTCTGGAATTGAAATCGCATACAGTATCTGTACGTAACTACAGCGAAAACTCTTTGTTTCACAAACTGCACATCGAGTCCTCAAAGCGATATAATTTACTAGATCGAATTATTGCATTACAGCCTCAGGAAACGTTGAATTCTAGAAGTACATCGAATTCTGGAATTGAAATCGCATACAGTATCTGTACATAACTACAGCGAAAACTCTTTGCTTCGTAAACTGCACATCGAGTTCTCAAAGCGATATAATTTATTAGATCTTGCATTACAGCCTCAGTCAACGTTGAATTCTAGAAGTACATCGAGTTCTGGAATTGAAATCGCATACAGTATCTGTACGTAACTACAGTGAAAACTCTTTGCTTCGTAAACTGCACATCGAGTTCTTAAAGCGATATAGTTTATTAGATCAAATCATTGCATTACAGCCTCAGTAAATGTGGAATTCTAGAATTACGTCGAATTCTGGAATTGAAATTAGATGCAGTACTTGCACTTAGCTACTGTGAAGATTCATTGTCTCACAAACTGCGCAAGGAATTCTCCAAGCGACATAATCTATACCATCGAATCATTGTATTGCACTCTAAGTACACAAAAACTACATTGGATTTCTAAAATTAGTATAAGTTGTTCGATTTAACCACTACATTTTAACCTCGGCGCGTATTACAGTTTACGACTACATTGAATTCCTAAAATTAGTATAAGCTATTGAATCCAATCACTACATTTTAGTATTTACACGCATTACAGTTTACGACTACATTGAATTCCTAAAATTAGTATAAGCTATTGAATCCAATCACTATATTTTAGTATTTAGACGCATTGCATTTTAAAACTACCTTGAATTCCTAAAATTAGTATAAGCTTCTGAATCCAATCACTACATTTTAGTATTTACACGAATTGCATTTTAAAACTACCTTGAATTCCTAAAATTAGTATAAGCTACCGAATCCAATCACTACAATGTAGTATTTACACGCATTGCATTTTAAAACTACCTTGAATTCCTAAAATTAGTATAAGCTATTGAATCCAATCACTACATTTTAGTATTTACACGCATTGCATTTTAAAACTACCTTGAATTCCTAAAATTAGTATAAGCTACCGAATCCAATCACTACAATTTAGTATTTACACGCATTGCATTTTAAAACTACCTTGAATTCCTAAAATTAGTATAAGCTACCGAATCCAATCACTACAATTTAGTATTTACACGCATTGCATTTTAAAACTACCTCGAATTCCTAAAATTAGCATAAGTTCTCCTATCCAGTAACTACGATTTAGCAATTCCACGCATTGAATTTGAAAACCTGCTTTGGATTCCCGAATCCTTGTAAGCAGTGCTATTTACCAATCGCACTTCGGCGGCACTACATACATAGGTACCGGAACGATCACTATCCGCTATACCCGAATTCTGCGATATCTATAAGCTTACTTGAGGGAGTATTGCTTGGATATCACATTTACGAAAATTATTGTGACGCTATTTGAAATTACAGGGTTCTATTTTCTTAATTAATTTTATCACTTCACTTGTGTAGTACGAGGATCAACAATCTATAGTTTCGTGTGAACATGAAATAATCCGTGAAGTTGGTCCTTTAACACTTCCTGTTCTGAACTCGAGAAAACTACTGTATGAACGAAGCGTGAAAATTGTTCAACAGAAAAAATCAAATAAAAATTTTCATATATAACTTCGGGCGGATTACACTTGTTTTAATTAAGAAAAAAAAGTGAATATTTCAATTAAATTTTAACGTGCCGTCTTGTCTATAAGAAGCTTATTAAAAACGTACAAAATTATTTCCGTTTATCTCCTTTTAATATTCATCATCCAGCCAGCAAGTGGGCCGAGCACCTACAAAGAAAGGAATCAAAAACCTAATTCTAGTACATATATAGAGAACTACACAAATATAGAACGGTTTCAGGAGCCAAGTTCCACTTTCAGGAGGCATTTTAGGAGGCGTTCATGAGAGATCGCAATAGACAACCCGAATACAATTCCCAGGCTATCAAAAAGAGATCCCCCGAGCCCGACTTCCTAAGAGACTGGTCACAGTAGAACCCGGCGTTGATTGAAAACACTCTGTGGAAACTTAGAACTCTGGCACACATTAGAAAACACAAGCCGAATTAGTTACACGGAAGCACTCTCTATAAAATCCGAAGATGTTTTCACGGCAAACGAATCGGCGTACTTTCTTCTAATAGTTTTGTACAATTTCTATTAGATAATTCACAAAAAAATTGCAGGAATCAAACGCGAAACCACAAAATTACCAACGTTCATACACAAACCGAACCAGTTACGTGAGAAGACAAACCAGTGATTACATAAATTTGACGAAGAATTCTTTCGTCAATTTGCGAGCTTTTTTGCCAACAGATATATCCATAACCCGATATTTTTCAGTTTCTTTTAATTATTTGTAAATACACATTTTTCCTCTTATAAAATGAATTTTCTTCTTCTCATGCACTTTTAGCGTCAAACGTTTATTTTACTCTTGTTTTGAGTATTTCTTTACATAAAATCTATTTTATTAATTCTTATGTGATTCGTCAAAACGTACGATTTACCTTCGAGTATTCTAAATATTTGTTTTTGTTGCATCGCAATATAATTAAGTCTAATTATTATCATTCGAGTCGTGAAGAGTAGCTCTTCTGGTTTCTTGGTTACATTATACACCCTTCATTCGTCAATTTGAACGTTTTTTTTATTTCCACTTGAGTTTTACAACCACGTGAGAGCCTGGGATAGACGTTATCGACTGTTGGGTTGTGCTGGTGTTAATATTTTGTTTACTTTACACTAATAGTGGTGGGCACGATGGACGCCGGGCAACTTCGCGAACTAAAAGAGGAAAAAAGGCCATTGCGACGACCTTAGTCAAAAGTGTAGTTAACGAAATTAAAGATGAAATGAGATCGGAACAAGCTGCGTCCATGGCTGTGATAGAATCGGGTATCAATGATCAGGTAGCTAAGCTGGTAAAGAAAGTCGAGGATTTGGATAAGACCATAAGCGGAACCCAATTCGTGAACCGCGTATTTGAAGAACTGTCCCCTGCGGCTCATACCTCGTCTTCTACAAGCGCGACGACTTCAACAACAACTTCGACGGCGTCGATCTCCGCTTCTTCTCCTATTCAAGCGAGAAATCTAAATTTCTTCACGATGCCTAGTAATAGCTGCCACTCTACAGTGCCCACGTCTACGCACAACCACGAGCCTATATTTTCTGCTCCGACAAGTCAAATGTTTAACTACCCTCTTCCGACAGCTGCTAATTGGAGTAATCGAAATAGCTGGGGCTTCACTCCATACGTAGATCAATATCCACGACCTTCCGGGTTTTATCAAAGTTCTGCGTATCCATCCATTGGCCAAACCTACTCTGCTTTCAATCAGTTGCCCCCTAATAGTCAGCAACCGATCTCTGGAAAACTGCCTCACTACAATTTCGCCCAACAATCGAATCACATCTCTGCGCAGTCGGCTGACACAAACGTCACCCAGAAACCAATGATACAGGCAACTTTGATCACTGAATCCGGGTCGCCAGGTCTTTCCTGTAACCTCTCTCCCTTTGATGGCACAGTCTCGTGGTCTGATTATCGCGTCCAATTCTAGATCGTCGCTCACAATAGTCAGTGGTCAGAGCAACAGAAGGCCGATGCCCTGGCGACCCAGTTAAGAGGTAATGCCCTGTCTCTGCTCAGCGTTTTTCCAGCGGGGCACCGCATCCAATATGGAGAATTAATTGCTCTGTTAGAGCAACGATTCGGATCCTATTCTTATTCTAGCCAGGTACAATTCGCTAGTAGGGTGCAGGGTCTCAGAGAAAACTTCTCCAACTTTGCACTAGAATTGCATAGACTGGCTACAGCCGCGTTTCCGTCCTGTCCGACAGACATTGTCGATAGAATGGTGACACAGCGTTTCTGGCAGGGACTGCGCGATGATGAGCTGAGGACATTGGTTAAAGTGCGAGGCCCAAAGACTCTTCACGAGGCAGTGAGTGCAGCGCAAGAGTTGGCCACCGATACCAATGTTGGAAGGAATACGAGAGTCCACTTGGCACAAGTATCCCCTGCCCAACATTATAACAGTCGACGTAGGCGACATAGAAGAAAGTTTCGACCTCCTCCGGAATCGCAAGCACCGAGATTGCCCGAGAGCTCAAGATCCAATCGAACACCAAATCTGTACGAAACTTTTAAGCCTGCATCGCATGTCGAGGTTCCTAATTCAACACATGTAAACCAGGGAAACCCCTCAACGTCGGCTCAGTAGGGTGCGAGTCGATGAGTGTTCTAACGCCCCCAGTACAGAGATACATAAACGAAGACATTGCAATCCCTCCGGCTAACGCTAAATTGTCTCAACAGATTACAGAAGGCATCCACGAGAAAACTTTGTGTAAACGCGATTCCGCAGAGCCTACTTAACTAGAAGTTACAATTTCGGCTATAGGGCCATCAACCAATAGCCTCACTGTTGAAGGGCTGCTGAACGATAAGCCTTGCAATTTTATTTTGGACACTGGCGCGACAATTTCTATCGTACATCCGATTTTCCTGAACCAATCGTCACTTACTGAACTAAAAAATTCGAATGTCGTGGTCAGGAGCGTGACAGGAGATACTATTGAAGTCCTGGATAAACTGGCAGTAGATATCCGCTTAGAGAACCACAGGTTCCCACACACAGTGTTGGTAGCCAATATAGAGCCTGTGTGTATTCTCGGCGTAGATTTCCTAGACCAGAATCAGTGTCAATTAGATTTCGAAGCAAATATCCTTCAATTAGGTCAAATATCTGTTGCTCCCGTTAAATCCAAGTATCGAGGTACAAAAGTTTTCCTATCTGAAAATGTCTTATTGGCTCCTCGTAGTGAATCAATTCTGCCAATGAACAGAAAGAAGATACGATCCGAAGACCCGTGCTTATTAATATACTCCGAATTCGAGTCCGAGCTTCCTTATGGGGTACTTTGTGCTCGTGTCCTAGTGGAATCCAGTTCGAAAAGTATTCCTTTAAGATTAGTAAATCTGTCTGAGAAAGAAGTCTTCATCTCACGAGGCACTTTAGTCGGATCTGTCGAGCCCGTCTCCAGTTTAAACGCGCTTGCACCCACCTGTGATGTAGGACAGGATGCACTCGGAATAATTCGCAACGATCTCGACGATGGCTTAGCCAACGAAGAGAAGCTGAAGCTCATTGACGTTTTACAAGAGTACCGAGATATATTTTCCACTGGTCCAGGAGATACTGGCCGTAAAAAAGTGACGAAACATCACATAGATACCGGGGAAGCGCCACTCTTTAAAATACCTGCGAGAAGGGTGCCTTTAGCGAAACGAGCGGAAGTGGAACAGATGGTGAGAGAAATGGAAGACAACGGCGTTATACGGCCTTCCACGAGTCCCTGGGCATCACCGGTAGTCCTCGTAAAGAAAAAGGACGGGACTACGAGGTTCTGCGTTGACTATCGACGTCTAAACGACATCACTAAAAAGGACTCATATCCACTTCCCCGCATCGACGATACCCTTATGTCCTTTACAGGATCCAAATGGTTCTCCACCTTTGACCTACAAAGTGGACATTGGCAGGTGGAAATGGGGGAAAGTCATAAAGAGAAAACTGCCTTTACAACTGGCACTGGTCTGTGGGAGTTCAATGTGATGCCTTTCGGTCTCTGTAATGCTCCAGCTACGTTCGAACGCTTGATGGATGGTGTATTCAGAGTTCTAGGACCAGAAATAGCTCTCGTTTATCTAGACGATATCATCGTACACGATAGCGATCTGGAAGAACATTTCAGAAACCTTAAATTAGTATTCCAACGACTACGTACTGCCAATCTAAAGCTCAGCCCGAAAAAGCGCCATCTACTTCGTCGGGAGGTAAAGTATTTGGGTCATGTAGTGTCCGCAGAAGGTCTAAAAACAGATCCAGAAAAGACAGAGGCCATCGAGTCCTGGCCGATTCCTAAAACCAAGAGAGATGTGCGAAGTTTCCTTGGTTTAGCGTCATATTATCGAAGGTTCGTTCGCGACTTTTCAACTATTGCAAAACCGCTTTCAGAATTAACCGAGGATAAACGGAAATTCCAATGGGAGGAGAGACAACAAGATGCCTTTGATCACCTAAAGCTTCGACTAACCTCTCCTCCCATTCTAACCTTCCCCCAGACAGAGGGCGAGTTTACATTGGATACGGACGCCAGTCAGAATGGAATAGGAGCCGTACTTAGCCAAATGCAAGACAACAGCGAGAAAGTCTTAAAATATTACTCCAAAACAATGGATAGAGCAGAGCGAAACTACTGCGTGACTCGCAAGGAGCTCTTAGCCGTAGTGAGAGCAACAGCTCATTTTCATCATTACCTATTTCGTAGGCCGTTCAGAATCCGAACGGATCATGCGTCACTTCGTTGGCTTCTAAATTTTAAAGAGCCCAACGGCCAGATAGCAATATGGTTAGAACGGCTACAGCAATATGACCTCCTCATTGAGCATCGCGCCGGTCAAAAGCATCCAAACGCAGATGCTTTATCGCGACGTCCCTGTCAGGAATGCGTTCACTGTGACCAGACAGAACAAAGGGAACAGGAGCGTACAATATACCTGGTACGCGTCGAAGCTACCATTGATTTAGCTGCTAAACAGGACCAAGATCTCGCCCTTCAAAATGTTAAATCTTGGATCGGAAGTAACCAAAGACCGACCCGAGAACAAATAGTTTCCGAAAGTCCTTATTTGAAGAGCTTCTGGGCAAAATGGGAGTCTCTGCGAGTAGTGGATAAAGTCTTACACTTAGTCAGATATGGAAAAAAGGGCGAGACCCTTGCAAAAGTAGCACCTCCTGGCCACATTCACAAAATCCTCCTCGATCTACACAACAAACCAGAAGGGGGGCATTTCAGCGTGAGAAAAACAACCGAAAAAGTGAAAGAACGTTGGTTTTGGCCCATGTTGCAAAGAGACGTCGAGATATGGTGTGCTAAATGCCAACTATGTCATGCAAAAAGAGGTCCTTCTAGGAAAACCCGCGGGAAGCTGCAAACCTTTAACGCATGCGCGCCAATCGAAAGAAGTGCGATCGAGGTTTTAGGCCCATTACCGAAAACTGAAAGAGGAAATAAATACGCGGTAATAGTCATGGATTACTTCACCAAGTGGCCAGAAGTTTTCGCAACACTGGATCAGAGAGCAGAAACTGTGGCCGACGGACTAATAGAGAATGTGCTCTCTAGATTCGGGATGCCTTTTCAGCTTCACTCAGACCAGGGACGAAACTTCGAGGCAGATGTGTTTCAAAGCGTATTAAAACGTTTCGGCATCGAAAAGACCCGAACAACGGCCTTGCATCCCCAATCCGATGGCATGGTTGAGAGATTTAACCGCACCCTCCTCGACTATTTAGCCAAATTCGTCGATAAGAGTCAAACCAACTGGGACAAATACCTCCCCTTAGCCCTGTTAGCCTACCGTTCTTCCATACACGAAGGTACCCAATTCACGCCTGCACAGCTCAACTTCGGTCGGGAGCTAAGACTCCCACTTGACATCCCTTATGGCCATACACACAATAACCTCACTAGCGCCCCAGCGGAATACGTGGAAAAATTAGTCCAAACCCTCGAAAGGGTCCACTCATTGGCTAGGAAAAACTTAACTTTGTCCTCGTTTCACATGAAAACACAATATGACCTCAGGGCCCACCCCCTTACCTTCGTAGAAAACCTAAAAGTCTGGATATACAACCCTAAACGACGTAAAGGAAAAAGCCCTAAGCTTCAAAGAGATTGGGAAGGCCCAGGTACTGTCCTGTCTCGTTTAAACGATGTGCTGTATAGAGTTGAGTTCCCGGGGGGCAAGACAAGGAGAGTACTTCATATAGATCGGTTAGCTAAGTTTAACTCTGAAGATATTTCCGATAGTAACACTTTCCAAGCGGACGCGGTGTCCATTAATCAAAATCAATTAGAAATTACCGATATCGCCCCATGGGCCAGACATTCGAAAGCTATAATAATATATAAAAAAGGGTTTAGGAAAATCATTGCAAGGCATAGTCGAACCGATTACTATGCAGTCTCGAACCTCGCGAACAGGGGTAGGCTTCCAACTCGAAAATACGCGAGCGTAACCAATGTTTTTTTTAATTTGATTGGCTGAGTCCTGATCCGGGCCGAGCCCAAGAAGCGTAAAGAAATCTATTACTCGTCACTTCTCTTTAAGCACGCTTTCAGGTTGAAGAGATAAGGTCGAAAAACAGCAACAAAGAGCAGCTTTTCGCGTCGATAAATAGGTGGCAATGTAAGCACGCTGTCTCCCTGGAATCTCCACTGACCAGACGCCCATTTACAAATGGTAGCAACCCGAACCAATCAGACGCAGCATAATTGGATGGTTGGATGAGCCTTCAACTCGGTAGCCAGACCGATTCATGTTCTCTAGTTAAATGTGAAATACTAGACGAAACTTCTCTCTGTGTAGCTAGCGGGATACACAATCCCGAGGATACGTCAGCCAGAAATGATACACCAGACGCAGCATAATTGGATGGTTGGATGAGCCTTCAACTCGGAAGCCAGACCGATTCATGTTCTTTAGTTAAATGTGAAATACTAGACGAAACTTCTCTCTGGGTAGCTAGCGGGATACACAATCCCGAGGATACGTCAGCCAGAAATGATACACAAGAGCAGCTTAACCGAATGGTAAACAGAACGTAGTTCTGAGCCAGGACAACAAAAGCTGATGACGAGGATTCTAAATCAAGGAAAACCGATACAAAGAGCAGCTTAATCGAATGGTAAACAGAACGTAGTTCTGAGCCAGGACAACAAAAGCTGATGACGAGGATTCTAAATCAAGGAAAACCGATACAAAGAGCAGCTTAACCGAATGGTAAACAGAACGTAGTTCTGAGCCAGGACAACAAAAGCTGATGACGATGATGTGCAATTTAAAAAAAAATAAAAAATAAATAAAAAAAAAAAAAAGAAAAAAAAATTACCTAGGCGAGTAGGCAGCATGCTGAAGACCCCCAGTTTTCTTTTCTCGATTTTTTTTTACAAAGGAAAAAAACCAGAGAAGTGCCAAAGCTGTGTGTTCTACCTTATCTACGCACAACCAAATAGCTTCATGCGAATATTTTGAGCCTTATATACATAACTTGGAACACTTTGGGTTTCTACCCTCGCTTACGACCGGGACATCGGCCAATCAAAACTAAAGAATAGAATAATGTAAGATAGAGCAAATAGGAACGAAGTTGAGAGATATGGGCATGAAAGACCTATCTGCTGAGGTCCTTTCCTTGTCCCACTCCCCCCGGGCTCGGCGACGAACCCGAACCTCCTCGATCAGTGGAGCGCCCTCCGGTGACACAGAGCTGTCGTCAGTCTTTGTAAATCCCGGGAGAGTAGAGGCCTCCACAATCACCTCAAGCTTAAACACGTAAACTTATTATACGACGACAAGAATTTGAACCTCAGTTTCAATAAAATATCAGAGAACCATACTAATATATTCTTTAGCAGGTAACTGGTACCGTTGAGAGATGGGATAATTCATAAGCAGAGAATCGGCGGACTACAGGAATACCCTGTCAAGATGCAAACACCATTCTACCCAAACCGGACACATGGATAAATAAGTTTAAACCCTTCGCTTTTCTCTTTCTTGGAGACAGATCTAGATACGGCTCTCAAAATGTTTTTTTTTCTTCCCGTTACAGATACTCGGTCGGAACTTCGAGTCTGCAGAGGGGGGCAATGTTGCGAAATCTCCATGTTTCTCCCCGCAATGAAGAAAAAAAAAAGGCTTGCTAAAATCCTATGCGTTGGCTACGACGCCCATGACGGAAACGAAGCAATGCATCCGAGCGGGGACCCAAGAAACCCAAGAGATGGCGCGGCTGCCCCACAATGCGGCGAATTCCGTCCCCAATTTATCTGGCAACGCAGGCCCCAAAAGAAAAGTCGCCCGGATGACAAGAAAGAGAACGACAAGTTGGATTAGAGAAACCACGAAGACAAGAAGTCAAAGTCAAGCAGTGAAGTTTTTTTTTAGAATTGAATCTGAAATTGTTTTCTTTGCTAAAGTTCTCTTCTTTTTTTCTTTTTTTGTAAAGTGTTATTTTTATAAAATTTGAATAAAGCAGTTAAGACAAAAAGAAGAAAACCGCGTTAAACATCTGCCCTTATATAAATTAGGAAGGTTCCAGCAACTGTCCGAGGAACGGGACTGGGTAACCAGAGCAATTTGGGGTACCGTTTGTCTGGATTAAGGGGATAAGTAGCGCTTCAAATTATTTTGTTTGAGTAGTTTTATTTCTTTTAGGAGACTTTATCTATATTTAACAAATTCTAACACCTTTATTAAAATATAAATTACGTTGAATCTCGACACTGAGATCAGCTACGGTATCTATATACAGTTACTGAGAAAACTCTTTGTTTCACGAACTGCACATCGAGTCCTCAAAGCGATATAATTTATTAGATCGAATTATTGCATTACAGCCTCAGTAAACGTTGAATTCTAGAAGTATATCGAATTCTGGAATTGAAATCGCACACAGTATCTGTACGTAACTACAGCGAAAACTCTTTGTTTCACAAACTGCACATCGAGTCCTCAAAGCGATATAATTTATTAGATCAAATTATTGCATTACAGCCTCAGGAAACGTTGAATTCTAGAAGTACATCGAATTCTGGAATTGAAATCGCATACAGTATCTGTACGTAACTACAGCGAAAACTCTTTGTTTCACAAACTGCACACCGAGTCCTCAAAGCGATATAATTTATTAGATCTTGCATTACAGCCTCAGTAAACGTTGAATTCTAGAAGTACATCGAATTCTGGAATTGAAATCGCATACAGTATCTGTACGTAACTACAGCGAAAACTCTTTGCTTCGTAAACTGCACATCGAGTTCTCAAAGCGATATTATTTATTAGATCTTGCATTACAGCCTCAGTAAACGTTGAATTCTAGAAGTACATCGAGTTCTCAAAGCGTTATAATATATTAGATCTTGCATTACAGCCTCAGTAAACGTTGAATTCTAGAAGTACATCGAATTCTGGAATTGAAATCGCATACAGTATCTGTACGTAACTACAGCGAAAACTCTTTGCTTCGTAAACTGCACATCGAGTTCTCAAAGCGATATAATTTATTAGATCTTGCATTACAGCCTCAGTCAACGTTGAATTCTAGAAGTACATCGAGTTCTGGAATTGAAATCGCATACAGTATCTGTACGTAACTACAGTGAAAACTCTTTGCTTCGTAAACTGCACATCGAGTTCTCAAAGCGATATAGTTTATTAGATCAAATCATTGCATTACAGCCTCAGTAAATGTGGAATTCTAGAATTACGTCGAATTCTGGAATTGAAATTAGATGCAGTACTTGCTATTAGCTACTGTGAAGATTCATTGTCTCACAAACTGCGCAACGAATTCTCCAAGCGACATAATCTATACCATCGAATCATTGTATTGCACTCTAAGTACACAAAAACTACATTGGATTTCTAAAATTAGTATAAGCTATTGAATCCAATCACTACATTTTAGTATTTACACGCATTGCATTTTAAAACTACCATGGAATTCCTAAAATTAGTATAAGCTACCGAATCCAATCACTACATTTTAGTATTTACACGCATTGCATTTTAAAACTACCTTGAATTCCTAAAATTAGTATATGCTACTGAATCCAATCACTACATTTTAGTATTTACACGAATTGCATTTTAAAACTACCTTGAATTCCTAAAATTGGTATAAGCTACCGAATCCAATCACTACATTTTAGTATTTACACGCATTGCATTTTAAAACTACCTTGAATTCCTAAAATTAGTATAAGCTACTGAATCCAATCACTACATTTTAGTATTTACACGAATTGCATTTTAAAACTACCTTGAATTGCTAAAATTAGTATAAGCTACCGAATCCAATCACTACATTTTAGTATTTACACGCATTGCATTTTAAAACTACCTTGAATTCCTAAAATTAGTATAAGCTACTGAATCCAATCACTACATTTTAGTATTTACACGAATTGCATTTTAAAACTACCTTGAATTCCTAAAATTAGTACAAGCTACCGAATCCAATCACTACAATTTAGTATTTACACGCATTGCATTTTAAAACTACCTTGAATTCCTAAAATTAGTATAAGCTACTGAATCCAATCACTACATTTTAGTATTTACACGCATTGCGTTTTAAAACTACCTTGAATTCCTAAAATTAGTATAAGCTACCGAATACAATCACTACATTTTAGTATTTACACGCATTGCATTTTAAAACTACCTTGAATCCCTAAAATTAGTATAAAATCTGAATCCAATCACTACATTTTAGTATTTACACGAATTGCATTTTAAAACTACCTTGAATTCCTAAAATTAGTATAAGCTACCGAATCCAATCAATACATTTTGTATTTACACGCATTGGATTTTAAAACTACCTTGAATTCCTAAAATTAGTATAAGCTACTGAATCCAATCACTACATTTTAGTATTTACACGCATTGCATTTTAAAACTACCTTGAATTCCTAAAATTAGTATAAGCTACTGAATCCAATCACTACATTTTAGTATTTACACGAATTGCATTTTAAAACTACCTTGAATTCCTAAAATTAGTATAAGCTATCGAATCCAATCACTACAATTTGGTATTTACACGCATTGCATTTTAAAACTACCTTGAATTCCTAAAAATTAGTATAAGCTACCGAATCCAATCACTACAATTTAGTATTTACACGCATTGCATTTTAAAACTACCTCGAATTCCTAAAATTAGCATAAGTTCTCCTATCCAGTAACTACGATTTAGCAATTCCACGCATTGAATTTGAAAACCTGCTTTGGATTCCCGAATCCTTGTAAGCAGTGCTATTTACCAATCGCACTTCGGCGGCACTACATACATAGGTACTGCTTGGATATCACATTTACGAAAATTATTGTGACGCTATTTGAAATTACAGGGTTCTATTTTCTTAATTAATTTTATCACTTCACTTGTGTAGTACGACGATCAACAATCCATAGTTTCGTGTGAACATGAAATAATCCGTGAAGTTGGTCCTTTAACACTTCCTGTTCTGAAATCGAGAAAACTACTGTATGAACGAAGCGTGAAAATTGTTCAACAGAAAAAATCAAATCAAAATTTTCATATATAACTTCGGGCGGATTACACTTGTTTTAATTAAGAAAAAAAAGTGAATATTTCAATTAAATTTTAACGTGTCGTCTTGTCTATAAGAATCTTATTTAAAAACGTACAAAATTATATCCGTTTATCTCCTTTTAATATTCATCATCCAGCCAGCAAGTGGGCCGAGCACCTACAAAGAAAGGAATCAAAAACCTAATT
Source organism: Dioctria linearis (assembly GCA_963930735.1). Lineage (NCBI taxonomy): Eukaryota > Metazoa > Arthropoda > Insecta > Diptera > Asilidae > Dioctria > Dioctria linearis. The sequence goes on along the minus strand of OZ005740.1, from coordinate 247,171,805 downwards.
CTAGTACATATATAGAGAACTTTCACGAAAATAGAACGGTTTCAGGAGCCAAGTTCCACTTTCAGGAGGCATTTTAGGAGGCGTTCATGAGAGATCGCAATAGACAACCCGAATACAATTCCCAGGCTATCAAAAAGAGATCCCCCGAGCCCGACTTCCTAAGAGACTGGTCACAGTAGAACCCGGCGTTGATTGAAAACACTCTGTGGAAACTTAGAACTCTGGCACATATAAGAAAACACAAGCCGAATTAGTTACACGGAAGCACTCTCTATAAAATCCGAAGATGTTTTCACGGCAAACGAATCGGCGTACTTTCTTCTAATAGTTTTGTACAATTTCTATTAGATAATTCACAAAAAAATTGCAGGAATCAAACGCGAAACCACAAAATTACCAACGTTCATACACAAACCGAACCAGTTACGTGAGAAGACAAACCAGTGAATAAATAAACTAATTAGTTAAATTATTCAAAGAGATAATCAGACTCGGTGTCAACAGTCGATCAGCTGATATATCGGTTTCCTTTCACTGTCAATGGTGTCGTTGACCTTACAAAAATTTGACGAAGAATTCTTTCGTCAATTTGCGAGCTTTTCCACAACTACGTCTACGTCTCGTTTGCAAGCTTTCGCAGTTGTTTTCGTCGCGTTCTTCAACCAGCGGAGCCTTCGCGAACAGAAAGTGAAAGCGGAAGCTGTCATTCTGCATGTGCGCAGCTTTTAGTGGAGACGCATACTTCCCACCTCTTAGCTGTGGTGACATAAAATCGAAATGCTCCCCGGACATCGTCCTAGTAACGGATAGGTGGAGCGCATAGTGGATGAAATTCACAAAAATTACGCCCTTTGGTATATAGCAAAAAAAGACTCGAATAAAATTACTCCCTCGCTACCGCTCGGCCGGAGCAATTTTATTAGCAATAATAAAAGTGATACAATATCATATGTCAACTCAACTCAAGTCGTTCATGGAAACAGCATCGAATTAACTAAGCCAGCCAAACTTAACGCTAACTCAATCCTAACTCAATTCTGACTCATGGAAACATAGTAACTGTAGCAAAAGTCCGAAGAGAACATTGAATAGTCAATCCATCTTCATTAGGCATTTTGAATTAGTTTAAAACTTACAAAATTTAACCTTAAATTAATTTTTATTGCGTTGAAATATTGCACTTTCCTATGACAGCTGTCAGTTTTCCTTGCAAGAATCAGCAATAACTAAATACTTTGGGTAAATTCATGCGAGAGGGGAAGCTGTGACATATGCGAAACTCGTGTAATTTTGTGTGCACGAGAAAGTAAACGAACGGAAAATGTGTAAGTTCGTGCAAATTCATTGCAATGCATTGTCCCAAAACTGAGTACGCGAACAGACCTAATGTATATTAGCGGCGCGTCATAGCACAAGCACACCCCGTCTGCTGCTAGCTGTGTTTATCTTTGTTGTTGGAGTAGATTAGGAATGCAATGAGAGAAAAGGGAGAATATTTGTTAATATTTTTTGTTTATGGTTTAGTTAAAAAGAGACGAAAGATATTTATTTAGAATATAAGCATAAAGCCTAGTGCCAGTGCCATTTAGTTATACGACTCTAGCTCGTCTGTATGAAAATTAAAAATAAAATTAAAAGTGAAATTTTTTTTAGCAATACCTATTATGGGGAAAGAAGAATTTTTTAAGAACTTTTATTTTTAACGATTCTAAATCAAATTTATAAATACAGGAAGCAAAACAACCACCTCGTCCGGGGTTTGAAACCGGGACCTTCCGCTTGCCGGGCGACTGCTCTTACCACTGAGCTAACGAGACAGATGATTTTCCCTCTTGCATTTATCAAATTTGTAACTAGCCTACTAAGCCACGTTTGCTTTCAGCTGGCATTAGCCAGTAACGAAGAAAGCGCACAAATAAATTGTAAATTAAATTTTATTTATTTTTCCCGCGGACGGGAATTGAACCTACACTTGATAGAATCGGTCAAATTTATAAATTTGATTTAGAATAAGTTCTTAAAAAATTCTGCTTTCTCCATCATTGACCGATTCTAACAAGTGTAGGTTCGATTCCCTTCCGCGGGAAAAATAAATACTTATTAGCTCATAACATGTACCTACACATAATCAAGCTCTGTAAAAATTTAAGAAATCGCATTTAATTAATTTTGAAGTCGAAATAAACTGAAGTTGAAGTTGAAGCATTTTTCGACCAATTGCTGACGGAAAGTGCATTATGCTAAATAATTTAAGGAAACAAGGAAAAATTTGTGCAAGAACAGATCAACATTATCTGATTTCGTCATTCCCACAACCGTAGATTTCTTCAAAGTTCTTGGTATTTCTATTGGGTTTATTAATAATCATCCCATCTCTTGGAAAACAAATACTAACTTTGGCTTCATGTAGCAAAGAAAATCTTTTTTTTTTTAGTAGTACTTATGTAAATATTTTAATTAAATGAAAAAACATCTATATCTAATGTCAACTTTAAACTCGCTACTTAGGTTCCAGTTAAGTAATAATATTTTTCCTGCAATGAGCTCAAATTAAAACAGTTATAAAAAATGACTTGCTTTTGATTGATGAAATATATATAAAATCGCATAAATATTCTTTATCACATTCCCTGTTATATAAAAAAGGAATTAACAAAAAATAATTTCGAAAGAGGGATGTCGTGGGTACAGAATCGATTCTTTTATGGCTCGGCACATATTTTTTGTCTATTTTCTATAACTAGTGTATCAAAATAACCTACAATACTACGATAGACAGTAATAAGTAAATAAGTAAGTAATACTACACGTGAAAAATTATAGTAAAACACACAAAAAATGATACCAATATTTTCGAAGACATCACATAGAAGTTCCGGTGTTGATAAGCTTATAGGCTCTTACCGGGGTTCTACTGAGGGACTTCCAGTCAAATTAGTTCTAGCTCTTCACTCTCCTCACCAGCCATAAATAATAATGCCTTGTAATTTATTATCTTATGCATAGTTGTAAGTTCATAAAAAACGTCAATTAGGCCATCGACAAGCTGATAGATGATTAATGGTATCAAGAAGTTCGTGTTCAATTAGCCAGCAATGATGAATTCGGTTGTTCACGGGAATCTTACTTTAATCAATGATCAACTGAAGAGTCAAACAAATTAAAATGTGAACAAATTTGCAAGCTTACTCACTCACTTTAATTTTGAAAAAAAGTTTATTACAAAAGCCAAAAGCATACAAACCTTAAGGTAAAGTAGGGATACTTGTCAACGTTTTCAGTGTCTACTTCCCAATTTGTTATACACTTTTATATCTATACAAATATATGTCCAAACTATACTGTTATCTTTCGTCTTTATTATATTTAACATTCACTTCGCTAATCTCATTATTTAATGAAAAAGAACGTACTCAATTTGCGTATCTATCCCGCTGGGGTGGGTTAGATGCCTTAGAATGAACGGATAGATACCCTAAGGGAAAATGAATGAAACTGTTATCAATTTACTTAAAAAAAATCGATTTCAAATCTAGCTAGCAAAATTAACAAAAATACATTTAACGGAAATATATTTAAACAATTAGTTGTAGTAGAACAAAAACTAGAAAAACTAGTAAAATATAACGAAAATAAAATAAAACTAAAAATTTATAATTTTATAATTTTGTTATAAATTTTTAAGAAATGTCCCATGCCCCATTTATTTTTCATATTTTATTTAGCAAATTATATACTTATTTTTATTATTTAGCAATTATATTGTTATAATTATTAATTATAGCTAATATTTATCCATTGAACAAAATCGAAACTTAATTACACAAAACACAATTCACAATAACTGTATTTGGCATCCGCAAGTCCAGCATCGAGAATCAGTGCTCAGTTTGCCGTATACGCCACTTCTTGACAATTTGATTTTTGTTTCACACACATACAGCAAAAATTTGCACATCCAGCAAAACAAACAGGAACAAAATATAGTAAAGAACTCATTTTTATTTATTTTTTAAAATATAATATCCATTTTTAACACAAATAAAGATCTTTTTAAAAGAAAACGAAAACAAATAAAATAGCATCTTCAGTCTGCCATATAATATTATAATAACATAAATATTTATATTTTTAATGTCATTCACTTTATGCTTAAGATGACTGATTTTTGTAGGTATATGAATAGTATGGCAATCATACAAATTTTTAGGGGTACCTAATTTGCTTTTAGTTGGTTTTTGAACTACATTTATATGTTTGTATTCAATGTCTTTTGCTGACGTTTTAAATTTAAGACCAAATAGATCGGTGTTATTGTAACAAATGAATTTAATTTTATTATAGGGAACTTTTGAAAAGTCTAATTTGGATGATTTATTTGAAAACAAAAAGAAGTCTGAAGAAGTCATTTGAATTATGCACAGCTTTGTTTCTGCGCTATTCATCGACAATAAGAAACGAATTAATGATATAACACTTGCAATCTCGACATTTTTTAAATATCTATCAATTGTGCCATGTACACAATCAACTTCTTGAACAAGCGAATGACCCGGTTCTGAAAATGTTTGCACTATTTCTTTAATTTGAGGGTAATCATGTAAAAATTGTAAAAGTGATGTGCTCATCATGCTGTTCTTATTTTGGGTGACACAGGAATCACTCCAAATTGTTATATATTCCACAAAAGGATAATCTTTTAATAAACGTCGAAGGATTTTTATTAATGCACTGGCTATATTATTTCCAGCTCGCCCGCTGTTGCACTCGTCCCATATTGCGCAAAAGGTAATTTTAGATTTATCGCTAAATATTGCTGTTGCCGTAAAATTGAAAGTATTAATTTTACGTTTATAGTAAAATGAAGAGGAAAATCCTTTGGGAAGAGAAAATACAGATTGGAGATCAGCACACAAAACTACATGCTTGTTATCAATATTTTGCCTGTCGTGATCTCTTTCACACTTAAGTAATTTTAATTCTTGTTTGTGTGAATCGTATGAAGCTTGAATTTCAGGATTACAAGCAGATGCCTGATTCTTAACCTGATTTTTATACAAAAAACACTTATCGCACTGGTCCTTTTTGGGTTTATGAAACTCAATATTAAACTTTTCGTTGAAGCTGTTCCTATACACTGCTAAAGAAATGGGTTGTGCACACTTTTCCTTATATAAATTATACATGGGAATCAATTACAGGGAAACTTAAAATATGATCACACACTTCTTCAATCTTCCCAGGATCCGTTACCCTTTTAACATTTTTCCCTTTTTTACGAGGTAGCGATATTCCAGTTTCTTTGTTATGTAAATTTTTAAAATAATAATAAATACGTTTTTCATCAATTGAAAGAGTATTTAAGAAGAATTTTCGGCAAACTTGAAAAATCCGGTTATCTGTTTCTAAAAAGTAATTAAACGTATTATTCTTTCTTTTTGAGTTTTCAACTCCTCTTGCAATATTTGCTTGTCTCACAAATTTGGAATAAAAGGTATTCTTTTCATTATCACTTAACTCCCAAAATACAGAATTAATCTTTCTTCTATCTTCTTCTGGAAAGAGCTTTATATGTACATAAATAAAAGCAAGTTTCGCGACAAGGTTCGCGTAAATTGCGAGCTGACATAGTTTTTCCTTTTATATTGGTATATTTCTGGCCCTTCTTTCGCATTCTTTTCCTTACATTAGCTTTCCATCTTTCCGGCTGACGTTTCCTCTTCCTACTTGAATTCCGCTCGATTTCGCTTTCTGTTTGTAAACAAATTATGATATATTCAAATTCAAATTCCATTGCTACCTTACCAGGTGTATTCATAACTGAAGGTATACATCTCCGTAAAGAAGTGTTTACAGATGAAAGGGGATCTACTGAACTCGGTACAAAATCGGGATGTGCTTCTGAGTCATCACCAGCTGTAATAATTTAACAGTAGAACTAAAACGTTGACGCAGGCATTAACGTATGTACTAGAAAATTACTGAAAGAATCTTCAGGTGATGAAGGAATCGTAGATTCGGAAGGAACTATATCGTTTTGTAACCTGGAAAAATTAACTTAATTCAAATGATTTGAATTAAATAAATGTAAAAATTTTTAGTTCTACCTTAAAAGAGATGGGCTCATTGCAGGCACTGGTGAAGACATCGTAACAGCTGAGATGTTTACATTTCAAAGTTCAAAAACAGACTGAAGAAATTCTGATCTGATTGATATTAATATAGATTTCTAATGCACATACGGCAGATAAAAAAAAATCTTTTGACATTACAATTTGCTGTTTGTGCATACTGTTATTGAAGCAATATATTCGCATACGGCAAATCAATATTTAATTTATTACAAGTTTCAAAGCCTTTCGTGCATGTGGTATATACATACGCCAAAGCTGTAATTTATAAAAACCAATGCTTATTTTCGTACGAATTTTGCTGTATATACCAAAATTTGGTTTATGCGGCAAAGCAGTTCTCTACAACAGTAAAAATCAGGGATATACGACAAACTAAACGCTGAATATCTCAAAATCTAGTGATTGTAGAAGAAAATGGATAAAAGGAATGTATTCTTCTCTTTTCAACATATTAAAATCAACATCTAACTAAAAAGTGCCTTTTTGGCATATACGGCAAACCAATTTCCAGGTGACGATGTATGTAAAGTTAATAGTATGTAGCATCTGAATTCGGGGAAAGAATCCGATTGCAAAAGCGAAGTGAACCAAGGCAAATAAAATCCGCGACAGCACCTGCAGCAATAATGTTGCTTGTTGTAAGTAGGTGATATGAATATATGTAAGTACTTGGTTTTTTTAAGAAACCTAATAATATACATAGATACTAGATTCGGAGATAATAATAACGTAGGAAATATTATTTTTTTCTAATGCTTAAAAATGATTCTTACAACGAAATGAATATTTTTTTTCGGACATCCTAAAGACGTCTGGAGTGATAAGAATAAAATTGCAAATAAGCATCAACTAATATCATATAAATCAATGATTGGGACATCTCGAAATTATGCTACGAGGATCTCTAAGGGACATCGGATATATCCCGGGACAAAAACGGAATGTTTAGGACTAAAATGGGATATCCCAAGTCTATCTTGTGTTATGTGGGATAATATATCATATATAGAAATTTATAGAAATCTAAAGAAATCTGACATGTAGAGAAAACTATGGAAATATCAAATGTATGCCACAAAATCGGGTTAGAACACATCTTGCAAGTTTCCTGTAGTCAACCACTTTTTTAATGTGCTCTTTTGAATTTCAAGTGTAATGGATCCTGCTCCAATGAAATTAATGAATATTTTCTATATTTATTATTATTTTATTTCGCCTATTCTCCCTAATTTTAATCGTTATGCCTTTTTGTGAAGTTTTGAGATATAATAGCATTATAGGGAAAGTGCCTAGATTAAAGCCGAAAAGTTACAAAAATTCAAATGAATTGAAATTTTTAACGCTGATTTGGTAATAAAACACATTTAAATTTCAATATTTTGTTTATATCATTCATATTTAACCAATTCATGCACATATTAATTTTGAATTTCTGGTCAAAAAAAGATCACATTATTTTTTCATAAAAATTTAGTCCTTATACATAATAAAATGGAAAAAAACATTTTCATTGGCATAGCTAGTGTAATTTAGTTGAGAGTGGGGGCGAATTTAATTAATTTGTTTTTAAGTGTACATATAATAATAAAAGTAGGTATAAATAATTAAAAATTATTTATAAAAGTATTATTTTTAAAATGTCAGGGGCGTACGAAATGCTTTTTTGCCATTATACAATTTGGACATAAATTGCATTATTTATTTTATTTATTTATTTTTTACGACTATAATTTAAATTTTTTTGTAAATATTATCAGTGGAGTAGGTAAAGAAAACAAAATTAATTCAATATATGTTATGTAGGTATATAAGATTATACAAAAAAACTAAAATAAAAATAACGGCACCCGTGAATATACGAGCGCGTGCAAAATTGCCAGGAAGACGTGACATACGCGGGCACATGTAAAATTGCCAGTAAGCAAGTAATTTATATCTCGATCCGTGGGACCGCTCCGCTGTGTTAATGTGACAGCGTCTGTAGTTAAAGGTTAATATAACACATAAAATAACACATAAATCGATAAATGTAATATAATATATATACACATTTAGCTAGTATTATATCCTTAAATTCCATGAAAAGATTTAACTTTTTTTTTTATAATAGCATAAATGTTTAATTACCATTTTATATACATATGTATCCTACGAATATTTACGAATAGAATTACAGTAATATCAGGCCTATGTACTTTATATAAGATTGTCTTAAATTTATTAAATCTATTATAGGTTTAATATTATTTGATGGCAGGTCCTGATGGATGATGTGTTGTTAACTTAAATACCTCGTGCTTGTCGCCATTGGAAATAATATAATCCAGCCGCGACATGCTATGATACAGCCAGATATCTCTTCATCAATGATATTTGTGAGCTTTGCTCCACATAATAAATTTTACTTTCTTCCTGTGCTGTGTTTATGATCGGAGTATGTAAGAGTTATATTGGCGATTATTTTGGGATTATCTCCGATCTATGTTACATTGAAAAATTAAAATAAAAGAGTAGTTTGTATGTCGTCTGTTAGAAAATACTGGAATTAATACCAATGACATACTCATATCATTGGATGTACAGTGTCTGTACACAAATGGAGACGCAGAGATGGCACTTCAAATTATCGACAGTAAATGGCACATAATTGAAAACCACACACCTATTAATAAAAAAATATTTTTTTCTATTTTGCTCAATTTTTTAATTTTTCATTTCTTTTCTTTGTCCTATTTTTTCATTTGTTTTTCAAGTCACTCAATATCGCTATTTGGGACCTGTTGATGAGTCAAACCAAGACTTGAAACTTGTCACCCAAAATATAATGGGTTAAGTGTTGAAATAACAAATTAGAAACATTTTTTAGCCTTTGCTATATACCGGAGAATCAAAAAAAAAGTTCCTTCTTGAACAAATATAAGTTTAAGAGTAATCTCTATCTTTGTTGTAATTAAAAAAGTGTCTCGATACTATTCTACACATTTCTCAAGAAGAGGACTCGTAAATCCCGCGGGTTGAAACGTTGGGAGTATATATTGTAATAAAACACGTCATAAAAACTACTCTCTTATTTTAATTTTTCAACGTAACATAGATCAGGATAATCCCAAAATATTCGCCAATATAACCATTAAGAAGAAAGTATCTTTTTATCAAAACAATTTTCCTCGTTGACCGAAATTAAAGTATGAAGTTTTTGTGTCGATGAAATTCTTTGAGCACCTAAAAATTGCTCGTTCAAGTAAATATCTTCCTGATAATTTTCCTGAGCAACAAGTTTGAAATTTAAAATGTTTATATTTTCATCTATCCATTTATAAACGAGTGTGTGTGATTATTTAATGATAAAAGGGACATTGAAAGCTGACTTTTGTGGCTAATGTGGAAATTATACCAAGGACATCTAAAATCTGCATCGCGCATTCTATAATTTAGAAAGTTTTCCCTAAATTTATATTAACATGCCGAACCATCTGAAAAATGTATACTTTTATTTCCAACACCGTATTACTCTTTAAGATATTTGTCTAGATATATGTAGCTGGAAAAGATAAACGAGAACAGTATTATGTTTGAGACAGTTCGATAATATGACCAAATTTGTATGCTCAATTTTGGAGTTTTCGCTTTCAAAATATATATCGAAAGGATGTATGTATAGTGAATTATAAGTATTATAAGTATTTTCAATTCTTGTTTCCAAATTTAATCTGTCCATTGATGTGCATTGTTGGTACTTAATTTGCATCAAGCAATTCTCTTCTAAAACCTTCTCTAGTTGTTTTTTTTAAGGGAGAAAACCGGGGCACTATGGAAAATTATTTTTTAAAAAGTATTTTGTGTCGGGTGGACTGCAACTCGTCGTGGATATGCAGCTTTTATAATTAGTAATATTTTGTTGGCTGTGAGATTCAGATAGATTGAGTAATTAACTATGTATTTTAAAATTAAATGGGTATCGCTAAACTACAATTTTTCTCTTGAAGGCAGACGAATTTTGAAAAACTGATTTTGTTTTCTGGATGCGATTACTTAAGGTCTGGTGGTTTCAATTTACCTAAATGTTTTGCACTAATTACAATATATGTCAATTCCTGTAAAGTCCTGCGTTTATAAACCAATTCACTAGTCAATTCCAATAATTGACATTCGTTGAGCTGCGTTAACAAACCACAATTTGCGCTGTTCTGAAAATCAAAATGGTGGTGGGTATTGTAGCGATTGGAAGATATCGTTTGGTTGTCATTCACCTTTAATCATCAAGCTCACTCTCCTAACAGATTTAGATAATTCTATACTTAAATTTACCACAACTCAAATTTTCTTTTCTTCAACAAATGCAAAATATCTACTCAAATATATTACTCTTAATTTATTGACAAACCCGTGCGTTTTTTAATTCATTCTACATATGTATGTGTATTCTATGTTTTTTTAATGCACATTATCTGTTTAAATTTGTATTTCAGGAAAATTCATTAGTTATGTCACTTTAAATAATTTACTCTATTTAAATTTTTACTGCTTGAGCATGATTTGCAAAAGGTTCCATATAGGCATTTTTTTCACAAAATCTCAAAAACAATTCAATGTATTTATGCAAAAAAATGCTGAAAAGGAATAATTTTAATTTGTTATTAATGGTCAATTTGTTTAGGTTATTTTGTGACTAGTAATTATACCCTTGTGGCATGCAATTACATTTGTCCTATAAGCTCAAATTGGTTGCAAAAATTAAATGAAACAAATACCTTCCTGACAAATATTCGTGAAATGAAAAAAAAACAATTCTTAGCAATTTGGATCCTTGAAGCATGCTGGTGATCCGTAAAGAAATCTCGAAAATTGCCACGAAATTTGGTGACAGATTCTTCCTGCCAAAATTTATAAGTGGAGCTGTTGAAAATTTTGATGAAAAATTACAAGTTCAAAACCGAAGAAACAAAAAATAACTCTAAGACCTTGATGATGAATTTGCATGAAATAGGAAGCTATGCTTGGCATGTGTTTTCTTTATGACAACTCGAAAAAATAAGAGAGCGAATGAAGGAATGCCGTGCTTTTTATAGAAAATTTTGTCCCGATGTCACTATCCATAAAGTCGAAACTTCGAAATATAAATTTTTATAACTTTATTAGAGTTTTGATTTATTATTTGTATGTGCCAAAATGATTTTTACAATTTTTGGCATCCTCCCTATAAAGACTTATTATTAATTTTAATTGATTTTTTCGTAAAATTGATCTACTTTATCGACACGCCATTTTTTGGTTCATTCCAATAAATTCTTCTCATGATTCATTTTTATTTTCAGGCCAGCGAGGGACCTTTGCACCTGAGGCATACTCCAGGTGCAGGTAACATGTTTGTGATATTTCATTTTTAATTAGATACATTGGTTCCTTTATCTTTTAGGTTCATCGAACACTCTTCATTATTTATTTTATTTTTATTTTATGCAAAATGATTAAGAAAATAATTGAATGCAGTACCATCTACATTCTTGCAGTTGTCATCGTAACAATCTTCCAAGTCCAAGTTTTCTTCATCTTCTGTGGTAGAAAGTAATTCAAATTGACAGTCTGTTGCTTGCCTCCAAATATAGTTAAAACAAAACAGCCGATAACTTTTTCGGGGAAGCTCAAAGCAAAATCATCACTTTCGCTACAATCACTGTTGCTAAATATTTGATGCATCAAAACCAACATTTTCTCATTGAAATCATTTAATTTAAATTTGTAGAAAATTACACAGCACTGGTCACTTTACGTATACTGTATAAATTTTGTAACTCCAATCTCTTTAGTGAAACATAAGGTGATAATACTCACCTAGACTAGCAAAAAATTGTATGGCAGGGTGGTGGACAATATCAACCGTTTAGGAGTGACAGGGTGATTAAGGAAAAAAGATAGTTTTACAGCAAACACCCTGTATCTTAAAAGTACAGGGCGAAAGGTCACAGCTCATTGAATGCAGCACTTCATGGCCTTTCCAACGACTGCTCAACCAGCCCCGTACCTCTCTCTCCTCTCAAGATTATGCTTGTCAAAACTAAAAATTTCGGATTTTCCTACCTCTTTTTTTAATTTGAATTCTATTTTTTTTGCAAAACGGTCATTAACATAACTTTTTTTATAAAAACTATAAACTATAGACTCTCTTCTTTAATTTGATCTATTATACACTATGTGCTATCTGCAGCCGCTAAAGAGTTATTAGCTCAAAACCTATTCTGAAAGTTATTCTCAAACCTATATTTGTTCCCGTGCTAACTGAAAACACGTAATTTAAAAAAAATATCGGCTTATTTCGGTAAGACATGAATAGGTTTTGAGCCAATAACTCTTTAAAGAGGAGAGTCTACAGTTTATAGTTGTTATAAGAAGTTATGTTAGTGACCTTTTGCAAAAAAAATAGAGGTCAAAGTAAAAAAAAAGTAAAAAAAAATTCGAAATATTTTGTTTAGACCTACGTAACTCCAGATAGGAGGGGGTATGGGGCTGGTTGAGCAGTCGTTGGAAAGGCCATAAAGTTCTGCATACAATGAGCTTCTAACTGGACGGCGCACCGAGTTCTTATCAAAATACAGGGTGTTTTGTGAAAAATTAGTTTTTTTTCGAAATCACCCTGTAACTCATAAACGGTTTGTATTGACCCCCATCCCATATCTTGCAATTTTTTGTTTGACTAGGTGAGTACTATCACCTCCTGCTCTATTGACACCCTGTATATTGACGGCAAGGCCGTGCGACGGGCCTCGACCTAGGTATGGGAATTATATTATATTCTAGGTCTACTGTAGGACTTGTAGGGGAATGCTAGATGTGATTGGATGAAATATTTCTTCCACCTTTTCAGAAATTCGAGTGATTTCGATGCTTTTTTGCTAAAAGTATGATTTATTCAACGTAATTTATTCGATATATCAATGCCAAGAAAGCATTAAATTCGACGTGATTCTGTTTGTCACAAGCGAGGATATTGTCAAAATCGCTATTTAATGATTTTAGCATGCAACCTCGTTTGACACATATGACAAACCCTCTGGAATCCGCAGGAGTGTCAAAGGAGTTAGCGACATCAAGGTTACTGTCATCGAAAAAACTACGAATGGAATGTAAAGTAAGGAAAAGCAGATCATTAATGAAAGTTGAGAAGGGAGACGGGGAGATGATCGAGCTCTGGGGCTCACCAGACTGGCATTTAAAGATTGAGGATCTGATATGACGTCATCTAATACAACCCGTATTGGGCGGCCAAATAGAAATCTTCAATTCATAATAGAAGGAGTGGGGAGGGTCCCAGTGCTTCAAGTTTAAAAAGCTGGATGTTAAACTCAACTAAAACCGTTGGAAATATCTAGGGCAACGATTTTGAACTCACCAAAATTGCGAAGACTACGGTTCCAACCTTCTGTAAGCAAAGTCTCCAGATAAGCGCGTCCAGTCCCGGAATCATATTGGTGCTCATTTATGAGCTGATTGGTTTCTTGATCCTTCATTGATTTTGAGTTAATGGTAGATTCAAAAACCTTCGAAAGATCGAAGTAATTGCAACTTCCTTTCTTGGGAATAGGCTGAAAGTGAGCAGTTGGAAATTTCCCTATCGAATAAAGTTCCCTGTCGAATAAGACAGGTAGATTAATTTGCGCAGAGACTTAACCAAGGATGAGCTATAGCTTTTAATTAACAGGGGCCAGAAATCATTGGACCCGTGGCTTCGGAGACGTTCAGCCCCTTAAGGTCCTCAAATACATACCTCGTGCGTATATTTATTGACTCTTGCACACATCCACACGAGAGAAGGGAAAGTAGGTTTCTGTGAAGTGGGTGTACGGCGAGAATTTGAACTGATGCTAGCAGCCAAAATAATAGCCTTATCCAAGGAGTCAAGAACCACTTCACCATTATTAAGTAGTGAAGGTATAGAGGAAGTTGTAAAGTTGTTCCTGGTGGTTTTGATGAGAGACCAGAAACAGCTGCTACCTTTGCAGCTTGCCAAGATTCTCTGCTTAACACTCTGTTTAAAAGGAAATTTTTTTCTCTGGATAGTAAACTTGCAGGTTTTCCGTGCAGTCTTGTAGACTTGTGTCAGTTCTGAACTTGAATGCGAATGATAAGCGCGATAACCTGATTACATTTATCGTTAAATCAAGAGAGATTTTGCTGTTGTTGCCATCCGCTGATGAATGTTGAATGTATACACGCATTCCAAGGCTTTGAATGTTATTAAGCTCTAATGTACATTCGTCCCTTGAAGCAAAACAGACCGACCAATTTCTCTAAGATTATGAATGAGACTTTCCCAATTAACATTTTAATAGTTCCAGGGAAGCCGACTTGTAGATGGAGAATTAGAGCGGCACATGTTTGATGTGGCAAATTAAGCCGTGATTAAACAGTGGTCTGAATTACTAAGAAGGAAACCAACTAAAATGGAATATTTTTCGTGGCGAGTTGTTATAAACAAATCTATTAAATTAACTGTATCTCCAGCTGCATCAGGAATTTGCATTGGTGCATCCACAAGCTGTTGAAAATTAAAAGATTCACAGAAAAGTTCGACGAATCGGCCCGCAGTACTTGTGTTGTTGTATAAGAATGTCTCTACGGCATGTTAAGTACATTAAAATTGCCTGCGTGGACGATTTTGGAAGAGGGGGAGGAAGAAAACAAATGATCAATATTGTTGGAGATATTATCAAATACGGATACCGCGTCGTCGTCAGACAAATTTGGCCTGTGAGGTTAAACCTAATCCATATGTAACTAAACTGGATTTGAGTAAGGAAAATCTTTAAGAATGGTAAAGGCCGCATCATTCCGTATGTATATTGTGATCTCTCTAAGCTGAGAAAAAAGAGACACAAATTGCAGCAAGGGCCATGATACTGACTCAAGGTACATAGAAGACAAGGTATTCTCGATACTAACCAAATTCCACTATTTTGTCTGGAGAGAAAATTGTGGTGACGTCCCTCTGTTTTTAAAATGTACTCTATATAAAGAATATAGAAAATCTTTAATATCTTAATAACTTTGGTAACAAATTACTGGAATTATGTATAAAATGAAAATTTTGAATATTTTAGATGTTTTTTTATAAAGCTCTTACCATAATTTAGTTCAATAAGGTAAAAAGATGTGTTTTCAGTTTTTTTATTCCATAAATGTATTAACATAATAATTATTGTTTAGCAGTAAAATATTTAATTAATGCAGAATTAATCTTTTTGTGCTTTTTTCTTTTTTACTGCATTTAAATTAGTTTTGATGCTATTAAGGAAAATTCAGTACGAATAATCACATCGTACCTATGTGAGATAATTTCACTTACCAGGATACTAACTTGTGGCGTAAGAACTTTCATACATTGGTCATCGTCAGCTATTTGGATATGAGTAGGTATGTAAGGCGAATGAATTCAATATAAACTGTGTATTTGAGGACAATTTGAATGTTGAAAATTTTCATACCTGTGAATTTTATTTAAAAATGGGTTTACATAACAAATTCCGAATTCCTTAAATTTGACCAAAATCACGGTTCAAGAGATGAAGCCTGATGATCCTGTTAAATGAGTGAATTTCCGCAGGACAATGAAAAATCGTTTTACGAGCTGCAATAACATATGGTTATCTAATGAATCATATTTTCATATCTACGGTCACGTGAATAAAACAAATAGTAGATATTCGGCTTCTGATAATCCCTTGCCTAAGGTTGTCGTTTAGACTATCATATAAAGTCAAGGAATTATCGGCCCATAATTTTTTAGGAAAACCATGGTCGCCCTCAGACCGTTAATTCCGATCGATATTGCAAAATGATTCGAACTTTTTAGGTTCCATAAATGCAATACCAGATTTGTTACAACCACATAAATTCTTCCAGCAATATGAATTACTTCCCACGTCACAAATGACTTGTTAGCTGCTCTTCACGTTTTATCCACTGAAAGAGTAATTAGTCGACGATGAGACATCAACTGGGCACCGAGGAGTTCAGAATGAATGAATGAAAATGAATTGTTAGGAAAGGACCTCGCTTAACTTTTCTTTGGAATTTCAAAGCTTCCTCAAATAAATAACGTTTGTTTCATTGGTACATTCTACCCAGTAAAATTCAGCACTTTTTTTAAATTACAAATATTTTATCTTCCTCATAAACGCATTGCAAGAAAAAATATTACAGAAAAGTACTTAAACAATATAACTAGGTAACCTCCTGTGCAACTTCATCAAAATCGGAGATGGTCCATTGAGAACATCAGTCGAATTCTTTTAGAATAACCTACATACATACATGAATTTCTTTGATAATTTTTCATTTCATGCAATTCTTGAGATATGTAGGCTTTGCTTATTTTGGTTAGTTTGTCAGTAGATATTTATTAGTGCAATTATTCCGATGATAAAATTAATCTAATCTCTGGCGATTATCATCATCAGATTCCATCATATCAAGGATATTTCTCATATACTAGACAACTAGGGACTGGGTAGGGTTATATAAATCTGAAAAGTCCTCTTTAAAGGAACTCTCTAGCTTAAAATACTTCTGTGTTCGTAAAATGTTAATTATTGTTAAGGACGAAACTTGAAAAATACAGAGTAAAGGTACGTTATTCCATTTCCTTCCAATTCCCCCTCTTTCTCTCTTTTACAAAAGCAGTATTCGGTTTCTTTCTTACAGCTACAAATGCTTTTATCCTTTATGTAATACACATATGTACAATGTAATTATATACCCTAAATATATATATACAGGAGAGTCCCTTATATGTGACTGTAAATCGTTTCCTGCTCTATTTTGTGATTCATTTTGTGTTCTATTTCCTGTTTCTATATAAAGTATTTACGGCGCTTAACTTACCCCCGTATATGCTTCGTTATGTGGATTGACTAACATTAGTTTTCCTCGCTTTGATATTTGCACTCAGTTTCGAGTGAACAAGCCACTTAATAAGTTAGTTAAATGCGGAAATCGATGCTGTAATGTTTCCTGTGGTGTACTTCTATTAGACCACAATTCCTAATTAAACACGTAGCGCTCATTAACGCTATAAACATGTTCCTAATAAAATTAGGGAACTCACGCAAGAATTACGTGCACTCGTATCGTACGACGCACCGCTGAATATCCTTGTAATATCTACATACAGAAGGCTTTGGTACTGACGTTTTAAATTTAATTACTTAAAGCGAAAGCGTTAAAGTAATTATAATAGAACTTAGTGCAAAAGCAAACTCCTAATGCTTATTGATTAAAGGAGATTTTTTCATAAGGAGGTATTATTACAATAATTATGAATTATGCGTTTAATTTGACTGTTTATATGTAAAATTGTTTTACCACAGAACAGATGATGCAGGCCAACATAGAAAATTGAAGTAAAATAAAGTCTCTCATTTGAGAATTTTTCGCAATAGCGATAAAATTTTTGTAATGAAACTTTACACTTACGCCTATATGTACCCATATGCCATGTTTATGTACCTTGTACATATGAATTAATTTCGAGAAAAATGTGTTCAAAACTTCATTTTGTTCGACTGTTTTGAGACATGTCCTATAAGTAAGAAAGTAATGTGAGCATAGATTCTGCATGTATACTGATAACTGAGACCCCAAATTATGCTTTATGAAGGGATTAGTTAACTACCACTTAAAAACGCTAAGTGAGTATTCCCTCTAGGTATACTAGTTGCAGGTCTTGCAACGGGCCGATGTCTGCTATATTGAAGGATCCAGGAAGGCTGACAAAACAGGCGCAGGAGTGCTGGGTTCAAAAGTTGAACTCTCCATTCTGTTTGGTGCCTCAACTTTCATTTTTCAGACGAAAGTCTACGCTATAGAGGTATGAGCTCAGGCAAGCCGAAACAGGTATAAAAATTAAGAATTCTGATATGTTCAGTGACCAAGACATTGGACGCCATCTACTTATAATGAGTGAGAATGACTCTGAAAAGAGACTAGTTCTCTTGAGAAAGGGGCTCTTAGCAAATATCCCCTCGTTAGACCTCATATTGCGAGTCATAGTTGAAAGTGTGGCCCATGAAGTCCTCAAAAACAGAAACTCAGTGCAGCACGTTATTGTGCTCTGTTGAGCAGGCCGCACAGACACTTGTTAGAATCGGTCAAAGATCGAGAAGAGAAGAATTTTAAGAAGTTTTATTTTTAACGATTCTAAATGTATTTAAGATTTAGTGTGGGTTCGATTCCCGTCCAAAAATAAAAATATATGTTACTTGTTTCATTAAGTATTTCCGCTATTTCCTCGTACGATTTTGTTGTTGAATTTTAATTATGATATTCATTCCGCGTATAGTCATATAATACAAGAAAGCTTGCTAAGATTTCCAAAATTTTAATGATATTTTCTGGATCGTTTTTCATTTTTTCACACTTCAAATAAATAGACTAGAAGTCAAAGTCAAAGTATTTTTATTGAGGCTCAAATTCACATAGTTCAGTACAGGACTTTCTTTAATACTAGGTTCCCATTGGGTATGTCTGACTTGCTGATATGTCTGATTATCATTATTTGGTATTTTTATTTAATGAGCTAAAGGCATTACAGTTTTAATGGTTTTGGACTTTTTTATCCATCTCTATTGATTACAGTATACTTGCTCCCGGTATACTAACATTATTGTCTTTTTCACTTTTAACCTAACTCATAAACTAAATAATGTACCAGAACAGGGCTCGATAACATAATTGTATCCGTAAACAATTCACCAACTTAAATATTATAATTATTATTGTTATTTCGGATGCTCATTTTCTTGAACATATAACAGTATTCTTTTCTATGGTATAGGTTAGGATATATGTGGGATTTTGTGGATGGGGCGTTTAAATAAAAGCTTTCTGATGAAATTCAATAGTTTTATTTAACAATGTACACTATTAAATCGGCGGATGCCGACTGGTAAAACCGATAATTGTCGATAATCCAAATGTGAATTATTACTTCGTTGCAGCAGTGGGCAGAAGTCTTTCTTCGGTGATAGCTGGAATCGGAAGAGCGCGTCGTTCGCTCGAACTTGTCTCGTTCCCTCATTTTTGTTGTGTAATGGGGTTTGTGGATGTGACGGGCAGCTGGGGTTAGTTATGTTTAGTTCCAACATCCGGCCGTCCTGAAAATTTTGCCTGACCTCAGGCAATCTGCATTGGACACTCTCCTTGGGAATGCTCTCAGGATACGTCTGGGTATCGACGTGGCTGAGTACTTATGGTTGTTGTCATCTTGAGTTTGTGGGTCTTCTTCTGGGAAATCGTTACAATTTTTCTGCTTCGGGTCACTCATCATTTAGGGTAAGTATTCATCTTCATCTTTGGCGTATTCGTCTACATCTTTAGGATATCGTCTTCGTCTTTAGTATATTCGTCTTCATCTTCGGGATATTCGTCTTCATCTTTGGGATATTCGTCTGCATCTTTGGGATATTCATCTTCATCTTTGGGATATTCGTCTTCATCTTTGGGATATTCGTCTTCATATTTACGGTATTCGTCTTCGTTAAGGATGAACGCCTTGGGGAACAGAAGCAGGTTCTTCGTAATCTGAGTCGGATTCTGTATCGAGTTCATCATTGAAGGATACCCATATCTTCATGTAGTCGGCGCTTGTTGTTTTCGGGCCTTCATGTTGTCCTTCCTTCTCTACTGTGTACCTGTTGTTTGCTGAGACTGTTTTTATTTTATATGGACCTAAAAATTTAGAGTGTAATTTTAGTGTTGGACCGAACTGTGTTCGCTTAATGGCTACTAGGTCGCCGACTTTATATTTAAGAGCTTCACAGCGCTTTCGGTTATATGCTGGCGATTTTCGTCTTGGACTTTGAAGATATTTTCCCTAGCTTTAGCTCTTTCGAGCTCTCTTTCGTCATTAAAATCGTTTAACATTGCCCCTTCTATAGCTTCTAAAATTATAAGACTGTTGGAACTTCTCATTTTTAGCACCACCAGTAATTGGAATGGTGATTTTCGTGTGCTTCGCTGATAGGTTGAATTGAGGAATCTCTGAAGATCTCTGAAGGATCGTCTACTGCCAGCTTGGCAAAGGCAGAAATGACCGTGCGATGAACTCGCTCCACTTGTCCGTTTCCCCTTGGAACTCCCGTAGTGATAAGCAGGTGCTTTATGTTTTCTCTCTCGCAATATTCCTTAAATATGTTTGAAATGAAAGTTGCCCCTCTATCAGAAATAATCCTTTCGGGACTCCCAAAACCAGATTTTTGTAGGTCTAGTTTAGTTAGAACTTCGGCGACGTTCGTAGTCTTCGTGGGGTATAACCACACAAATTTGGTGAAAGCATCCATTACCGTAAAGATGTACTTATATTTTATCGCTGTACTTGAGAGTGGTCCTAGATTATCTATGTGATACGTTCCCAGCGGATAATTGTCCTTCACGATCGGGTTGAGTAATCCTTCTTGCTTTACGCATTTTCTTTCAGCAAGTATGCAGGCTATACCGTAGTTTCTTTAATTCACAGAAAGGAAATCTTTGCTTGGGACCGAACATGAACTGTGAGTTATTCCGAAGGAGGTCGCTTAGTGGTCGTGCTATCTGTGCGTAATTGTGAATGAACTTCCTGAAATATCCCGTTAATCCTAGGAAGCTTTGGATATTTTTAAGCGACTTTGGTTCTGGGAACTTTGCTACTGCTTTAGTCTATAGTTGCGATGGTCAGATATGTCCTGCCTCAATTCTATATCCAAGATATTCGATACTCGAATTCAGAAAATGGCATTTTTTTCACTTGATCTTTGGCCGTGTTTAGTACTTTGGTGACTCTATTGATGTTTTCATCTTTGTCCTTTGCTGGAACGATAATGTCGTCCATGACTCGTTCAGTATGAGCGGCCTGAAAATGTAATTTATGAACTTTTGAAAGACGGTTGGAGAAGTACAGAGACCAAATGGCATTCGTAAGAATTCGTATTGCCCACTTGGCGTCACGAATGAAGTGTTCTTCACTGACTCTTCCGCAACTCGCACGTGAAAAAATCCATTTTCAAGATCTAATGTACTAAATATTCTTGCGTCATGAAGGCGAACCAGTTGGCCCTCGATAAGTGGTAGGGTAGGGTACGTATCTCTTACAATCACAACTTTCTGTAGTCTATACAGAGTCGTTTATCTCCACTTTTCTTATTAGCGAGAACAATTGGACTCGCGAATTCGGATGAACTTTGTCTAATAATCCCATCGCGTAACCATTCTCTAATCTGATCGTCGACTATTCTTTTTTCCAAAGGTGAAAGTCTTCTAGGGTGTTGGGCTATGGGATCGTCGTTCTTTAGAACGATTTTCATTTCGACAGGTGACTGTTTCTTCTCAACTGGTTAGTAATGACTTATAAGGTTTCGTATTGTTTTCCTTTAGAGGTGATTTCCTACATTTACTTCTGGCGTGTCAATTTCACAAACTTGGTAACAGGTGGATAGAAAATTATCTAGCTTCTTGATTCTTATTTCGTCTTTACTAACCGTGATTTGAGTTTCATTTAATATATCTCGACCTATTATTAGTTCTGGTCGCATGTAAATATCGCTTATGACATGCACTGTAGTATAATAATAGTCGTCATCGATTACTAGGTTTAAATTTAAACATCCTATTGTCTCAACAGCATCCTTTGGTAATCCTTGCACTTTCATTGAAAACCCACTTAATACAGGAGAGCCTATTCTATGGTAAATATCCCTTCTCATTATTGTTATATCGCTGCCCGTATCTACAAGTGCCTGAAGTTCGTAGTCCTCAATTCGTATGATTTTCAATGCTCCAGATGATGTACTGCTACTTACACAAGTTGTCTTCTTATCCTTCTTAGGACAGCTGTTGGCCTTATGTCCAAAGTAATTGCAATGAAAACATTTTGTCCCCTTAGATTTGTTTGAACACATAGCGCTCTTATGCCCTGTGCTCCCACAACTATAGCATCTTAATTTTCTGGAGCCCTTTTCCTCAACTCTTCTTTGTGCGTCTTTCGCCTCTCTAAACTGATTATAAGCCCTCAATTTTTCTTTAAAATCTTTGATATCTCTTGCCGCGTACAGGATTATTTTATTGCCTTCTGTATCATTAATTCCCTCTATTGTGTATTGAATTATTGCCTCGTCTACAACCTTGCCTCTCGAAGCAATCTCCCGCATTTTTAAAAAATAATCAAAGACAGATTCGTTTTTACCCTGTCTCTGTCTCGATAGTTGTCTATGAATGTCAACACTGGGTACTGACTGAGCAATTTCATCGATTAATAAATCTGTTAATTCCTTCCAAGATCTGTGTGGGCTTAGATCTAATAGCTATTCTCGCTGAACTTTTTAAAGACGACGGGCGTAAATAAAAGTCTCTAATTGGGACCACTTCATTAGGTTTGCTACATTATCTACTTCTTCGATCCACAACCTAACATCGTAATGATCTTGACCGGTAAACTCTGTCAATGCACCTGATATATCCGCAAAGGAGAAGCTGTCATTATGGTTACAAGAATTCGATTCATTCACGCGCCTATTAAGAGTATTTTCTCTTTCGTTTTTCCCAGTCCACTAAATTTTCTTCCCTAACCCTAATCTCGCTGTCAGTTGTATCCTCAAATATGGTCGTGCTGTTCTTCTTTGAGCCTTTTCCCATATTCATGAAATTATCTCTTTATTTATCGGTCTTTAGGTACAAAAATTAAATGTTCAGGTAAAACTTCTAGTTAACGTCAGGCATCTAATTATGTAATTAAGTTCACTGAAATACTCGTTCTTCAATTTTTAGGAAAATCAGTACAGAAAAATTGATGGGAATCACTAGGTTTAATAGTATCGCTTAACTAGGTTGCACACTATGAAGCGATAAAAGCAAATATGCACGTACCTGCAGTTATGCTTTCTGTGAAATGTTGTGATGAATCACATACGCACGACGAACTACGTTGTTCTCATTTTGAATGTTCCTTGACCGCTTACTGACTGATCAATAAACTTTTACTGATGATAATTATTTCCAAA
Source organism: Dioctria linearis (assembly GCA_963930735.1). Taxonomy (NCBI): domain Eukaryota; kingdom Metazoa; phylum Arthropoda; class Insecta; order Diptera; family Asilidae; genus Dioctria; species Dioctria linearis. The sequence goes on along the minus strand of OZ005740.1, from coordinate 247,148,647 downwards.
CTTTTATTGATGATAATTGTTTCCAGGCGCTATTCATTTCTGCATTAGTAAGATCCTTGCGACTGCCGTGAAAGAGGCTTTTTCTTTATTGTAATTTCGTCGCTCTTCTTTGAGGTTAGGTGCTTGGGTGTGGGCACTTTTTATTGTTTTATAGCGGTTCTCATTTGCGGGCTAAAATTTTAAAATAGAACAAATTTTGAGGCACTGTACCTGTATTACTGAAGGGCTTTACTTTCTTTTGGTGTTATCCAACTTCGGAGCTTCGCTGGCGATCTCCTTTTACTTCTGGCACCTACTCACTGCTCGTCTTATGTGGACATTTTTGGTTTCAAGCAATAAATTTCGGAATAATTATATTACTTCCACTTTTGAGCTACTGTTCACTTGTGATGATATTTTTCTTCAATTTACCAGTTTGATGTGTCCGTTTTATCCATCCATAGAAAACTAGATCTATCCCGGTTGAGCCCCCAGTTTTGTGGGATTTTGTGGATGGGGCGTTTAAATAAAAGCTTTCTGATGAAATTCAATAGTTTTATTTAACAATGTACACTATTAAATCGGCGGATGCCGACTGGTAAAACCGATAATTGTCGATAATCCAAATGTGAATTATTACTTCGTTGCAGCAGTGGGCAGAAGTCTTTCTTCGGTGATAGCTGGAATCGGAAGAGCGCGTCGTTCGCTCGAACTTGTCTCGTTCCCTCATTTTTGTTGTGGCATCTCTGTTGTATTAATGGGGTTTGTGGACGTGACGGAGATACGTCTCCCACCATTTACCAGTTCAGTCTATTTATCTCTTATAGCCTATTTATGTCAGGCGACAATGAAATTATGGAAATCCAACTATTTGGGTATTACAGTAATCACAAATGGACGCTTGTTGTCTTGTGCATGTATTAATATTCTATAGGTTAGTTAAGAATGTATATCTGCATCAGCTTTCTAAAGTTTATCTCTTATCATTTATTAGATCAGAGTATCATCTGTTACAATTTATTTATTTATATCAGTAAACAGTATTTGTGGAAATACAAATGTTTAATTGTATATATTATCGTTCCTTAAAGTATGGCTCAGAATAACGATCTCTACAGCTTGTAAAATACAAAATATATCTCTTACCATTTGCTGGTTCAGACTAAATACCTATTGAAATTTTACTATATTACTAAGTCCATAGACTGATTACTTTCACAAGTGGGTTCAAACAAAATTGTAATGAGTATACCTTTGTGTATGTGAGGTTATGATTTGTTTTAGATTTACTATGTTCCGCGGGTGGTTACCCTCTATAGTTACTAGTCGACGCTTTCTCATAAAAAGGTATTTTTAGAGGACTATAGCTGGTTTAGGCTTAAAAGAATCCAAGGATCTTTCGTGTAGTATATACAGGAGAAAGATAGTAGTTGTCCGCAACTGAATCGTTCCTGTTAGTTTCTATCATATAATTGATTATCGGGTTGGGATGATTTTCACATCTTAATAGGACCTATTTAGCTGAGTTAGTTAAATACATTAATAGCGGTTTAATATTTGCTTCGTTATAGAGGAATTTGTTCGAATACCATTTATGGCTATTGGGTCGACGAAATATACCTGTACAATTCCTCATGATTCTTCTTTAGAAGGCTTCAAGTTCTTTAGCGACGTTGGGCAATATTTGGAACCAGGTTGTAAGTCTGTAGTTTAAAATTGGTCTGATTAGGGTTTTATATATCATAATTTTCGTTTCCATGGCTAGAGCCTTTGAGTTTAGTAGCGGTTTAAGTATCGCGGTAGCGGCTTTTACCTTAAATACCATTTTCCTGGCATGAGGGTTGAATTTCAATCTATTGTGATGGCTGATACCGAGGTGAGTAATTTCTTCCTTCAGAGGTATTATTCTGTTATTTACTCGTAGGAAGAGTAATTTGCTTTCACGGACCGCCAGATGGTGTCCTTTTCCACTTGCGTTTCGGAAGCAAATAAGACCACTTTTACCCTCATTAATCTTGAGTCTCCACTTATTATAGTAATCAAGGTGTGGGGGGATAAAGTCCTGAATCTTTTTGAGAGCCTGATGGGGCCTCTCCCTATCAGATATTATCATGGTGTCGTGAGCATATGGGATGGCAGCTGGATTTTCCGATATGAATTTTTTGAGGGGGAAATCGTGCAGGAAAAAGTTAAAGATCTTTGGGCGTAGAATAGATCCTTGGGGTACCCCCGTGCGTACTGGGATTAAGTTTGATTTTTGGTCATCAATGGTTATTGATGTGAATGTGCCAGTTAGGAAACTCAAAATTATCTTTGTTATTGCACTCGGACAATTTGATAGTTTGAATATCAGCGCCTTATGCCATACTCCGTCAAAAGCCTTCTCGAGGTCTAGATCTAGTGCCACTGTATAGAGTTTATTGCGAAAATTTTGATTGATTCTGTTCGTCAGCGAGAGGATCGCTTGATCTGTGGAGTGTAATTTCCTGAAACCGAATAGGTTTTCTGGAATTATTTCCTGTTCTTCCAGGAAATCATCTAGCCTATCGGCGATAATTCTTTCAAATAGCTTTCCGAGTGTGGGGAGAATTGAAATTGGCCTTAAAATCCTTAATTTGTTTTGAGTTTTTTAATTTAGCTATTGGTACCAACTTGGCCATTTTCCATTTGATAGGGAAGTATCAATTATTAATACAATGGTTAAATAGAATTGGAAGTTTGGTGTCCAATACAGGTGGGCATTTACGTAAAATATTGTTTGGTATACCGTTATGGGCCAGAGCATTTCTTATTATTGAGTTGTAGTCTCACCTCTGAAACTTTAACGCTAGAGGTGAATCCCTCCGTTCTTGGTAACGAAGCAGGATCAGCTTGAGAGAATTGTGTCAGGGTTCTACCCAGGAATTCGTTTTGGAAATCCCTGTATCTGTTTGTGACTTGCATTAGAAAATTTCTGTCAGAGTAAATTTCTGTATAGAACTTGTGAAATGCCTCAATCTTCTCCGCTGTAGAGTTAAGTTGATTATTTTGATAAATTAGTGCGCTGTCGTTAATGTTAGTGCCATAGAGCTTTCTCCCTGTTATTCTGTCAATTTCCTTAATTGCCTTTAGTGACGGGTAAATGTTTCTCAACCTGTCTGAAAAGCTTTGTTTAATTCAATCCTGACTCTTTCTTTAAGACTAGATTCAGACATTTAGTTCTAGCATTAATTTCCGTATGCTCCCTGTTTATCCTATTCCGGTGTCTGTGAAATATCATTTTGTGCGAACCAAGCTATAACTTTCTTATTTTAATTAGCCTTAATGTCTCTTTTGATATATGTGCATATTTATATGCTATTGTATTTTGGACTCTGAAATATCTTTCCGTGCTCTGCCTGACTGCTTCCGTTATCTCTATGATATATCTCTTGATCTCAGAGTTGGAAATGTTTTCATTCTTAGGGATCCTAATATGGTTCAGCTCCCGGTTTAAGTCCAATCTGAAATTTTCCCAATTTGTGTCATCATAACTTATATATGTGCGAGGCCCTAGAGGAGATGGTGTGAAGCCATCGAGGTCTTGGAGGGCAATAAGTCCGAAATGGTCCGGGGAGGGGGATCGTATACCATCGTATGCTATTGTTACTGTCATTATGATCAAGCAATACAGACGAGACCAAGAAAAAATCTAGTGTAGATGCTGACCTGGGGAAAGTGGGGCCATTAGGAGCTAAAATGTCTATCGTAAGGAAAGATCCACTTTGGCTACAATTGTGCTACCATTTCGGTTTATCTATGAGTATTCCTAGCTTACATGAAATCCCCCCCCCCCCAATAATGACAAGGTCATAGTTGTGAGTTAGAGCATAAAGGTTGTCCAAGTCAGTTATCATGATTGGACCGATACTTCCAGGCATATACCTATATATGCTACCTGTTAGTAATTTTTTGGTTTGACCTTGGTTATCAGTAAACTCGATTGAAGCCAAGCATACCGAGAAAATGTTACTATCAAATGGGATTTTTTCGTATTTGATTTTTTCCGAAATGATAATGGCATTCCCCCTACCAGCGTCATTTCTTAGTGAATTGTAACCCTTTAGGGCTAGTCTATGGCTGTCATTTAATCTAGTTTCAGAAATGAAAGCTATCTAGGCTTTTACTTCGTTTAAAAGGTTTAGAAGGGTCAACCTTCTCTCATGCGAAATAAGCGAATTAATGTTTAGTGAAATTAATTTCAAAGTTGATTGTGCACTCATCCTAATAAGGAGGCTGCAAAATTAAGATAGGTCACTATGCTCTCATCTTGTGATTTTATGGATCTATATTCCGGCCGGAACTCTCTAAATTTTCTTACCAGATCAATAATCGATAGTTTAAACAGGGTTTGCGTCTCATCCTTATAGTCATTAAGGATGTTGCCGTCTGCAACATGAGGTTGACCCTTTTGGGTGCCCCACCTCTCTTCAGTATTTACGCGTAAGATCTACTTGACCTGGTAGCAATCTTAGCATTATTTCTAACTATGTCATTGACAAAACTTGAGCGATTGGTAATATTTTCTTTAATTTTATTTTTTTTAAGTTATTCTTTTGGTTTTATATTTTTGAAATTCAGGGCACCCTTTGTAGCTGGCCGGGTGCCCACTAGTTTGGCAATTAGCACATTTTGGAGACGGCCTCTTCTCTTTCTCCAGTTCAATACAGATTTTGGAGCCATAATTGCCCCCACATACCACACATCTGGGTTTATATCCGCAGTGAACTCCAGTATGGCCAAGCCTCTGACACCGGAAGCATCTGGCCATATCTTTGGAGCGTCTTTTTCCCCAATGTATTCTATTTCGAAGAATATACCTAATATTGATTATCTTCTTCATATCTTCTTCATTTTCAGTTTGGAATGTCAATCTTTCTAGAATTTGGGATGGAGAAACGATATACATTAGCGATGTTAATGTCTGGTAACTGTGCTACGATGTCTTTATGGATCCATTCGGGATTGACTGGACTAAATGGTGACTAGTCCCGTGATCAACATCGTCGATTTTCTTGCCCCTTTGGGCGTAAAAGAGATAGCGTCTATTAGCGAATTTTTAAAAAGTTCCACCAGTTCTTTGTGTAAACCCACGTGGTTCACAAAAATTTTTGTATTAAGATAATCGATATTACGAAACTAAAATTCAATACTACTTAAATTCATTTCAATAATTTTGGTGTTAATGATCTCTGTTAGTAAACTAATATTATCTCCGAATACATAAATAGGAGGGCAGAATTTGGGTGGTTTATCTATTCTATTGTTACTGTTTTAGTTACTATTAGATATAATATTAGGCACAATACCGCTACTGTTGACTAGAGGTGTCAACTCATCCAGATCCATATCTTCATCCATATAGTCTCCAAGTATGGCGAATTTATTGGTGTTAGCCGGCAGCTGCCTACTTGATTTGCTTGATACGTTATTATCTGTGCTGTGTCCTTTTCTTCTTCTTAATATTTTTATAAAGCCGTCTGCGGCTTGTTCTAGATTTGAGTTTCGGTTATTTGCTATACTCTGTAGGTAATTGGAGCCACGAGTACCACATACATCTGCGGGTGTTGAATTGTTGTTATCTATCACCTACCAGGCCATTATTCGGATGGGCATCTCTGCTATCTTTATGTGTCTCATTTCTGGATTCTGAGCCCTTTGATTTGTCTTCACAATCTCTTCTATCAACCAGTAATTTCCCAGTAATGTTGTTGTTATCGAAATTACATTGTTGCTGGGCGTTGTATACTACGAGGTTTGCATTTCCACCAATATTCCTTTCTTTGAACCATTTTTGGTCATTTTTATCAACTTTCACATTTATTCTTTCTATATCTTTCTGGCTTAGTTGTTTTGCAGGTGGAATTATTACTACCTTCTTCTCATCGTTTTGCTCGCTCATTTAGCGTCTTTGTATTAAGCATAAAATGGCCGCCTTCCGGGCACTCCACGGCCTTGCGCAAGTCGCCAAATTTATTAAATTGATTCCTATTTAGAATCGTTGTTTCACAAACTGCTCTCGAATGGCTGTTACTTGCTGAGTACCAGATACTACAGTTTCGAACTTCAAAATTATTTAACACTTCGTTTTTATGCACAGAATCTGATTTAAAAAAAAAACTTTTCCAAAGAGACGTGAAATCCACTCGACATTTATACGTCATCGGGTACTTTTCAATAGACTAGAAACTTAATAAATGTCTGACATGCGCAACAAAAGCTACATATGACAACCATGTGGCTAGTCTGGCATGTATTTTGTCTCGCCAGTTTTTTGTGCGGTGCACCAATAAAAAGCACGCAACTAGCTTTTGCGACATATCCATTATCATGTTATGTGGCAAAGTGAAAACTAGCAAATTCAGTCTTTCCGTCAAGACGGCAGGTTATGAAGTCAGGGTGCCAGTGCGTGAACGAACTTATCGCCAGGGGTGTGGAATGGTAACTTTACCTGTTCGTTCTATATACAATATTTATTTTGATTTTACTTTTTTTGTCATTTTATACAAGTTTTTCTAATTTCATTTTATTTTTTTAACACATTTCTCTAGGGCAACCTAGTTCTAAAATTCTACTCTAGAAGCTCTTTCCGAACAACGTAATTAATTTAGACTTATATGGCACTACAACAAACTTATCTATTCGATATCAAAAATGGACTAAACATGCCGCTACCTTCAAAGATTATAATATTTAATATACTTTCAACATTACTCCTTATTATATGGCAGAGGTGCAGTTTTATGAATTGCTCTTGAAATTATACCATTTTCGTCTTAATAGACACTACTCTAACATGTCCGTCTTTTCCTCTAGTTACATCCAAAATACATCCGAGTAACCTTTTTCGGGGTGGCAGGTTGTCTTCGTGAACAATTCCAACGGCATGCCTTTTGACATCGGGAGACTCCTTATTCTATTTATAGCACTGCTGCAAATGGGTTATGTAGATACTCACGAACCCACCGCTTCCAAAAGTGTTGCTGCATAACCAGGATTCTTTGCCAACAATCCAGATGCGAAAGCTTAGCATTTCATAAATCTTGTACAGGTAATCCAATGAGTGGTCCGCCAGTGGTAAAGTGGTCACGAGTTATTGGCAACTCATAATATGAAATTGATCCGTTGATGGCTCCCAGATTATACCCAAAGTTTTTATAACATCAGAGTCATTCATTCTAATAGGCTTTTGTCTTTCAATAGATGGAATGCTTTCGTTAATCCCATCGTTATTTGAAAACCATTTCCAAAATTCTAATTTTCCAGAGCTTAAAATTGATCTAACTTCCTGACGAATTTGTGCTATTTCCTCTAAAGTATTTGCACCTGTGATGAGATCATCTACCTAGAAATCACGTTTAATGATTTGTGAGCCCGTGGGATATTTTTCTGCATGCATATCAGCCAAGAAGTTCAACGAACGTGTTGCTAAAAAAGGAGCCGATGACGTTCCGTAAGTTACAGTCTTAAGCCGGTATACTTTCAGTTCATCAGCATTTTCGCCATAAAATGCACTGACTATATGAATCATCGGTCTTGACCAGGAACTGCCTATACATCCTTGAAATGTCTGCCGTCAGTGCGAGCCGGTAAGAACGAAATCTGATAATGATCGAAATGATCATGGGAAGATCATTTAATGACTTATTTGAGCTAGTTCGAACGGATGCATCAAATACGACCCTTAACTTCGTTGAAGTACTTTCTGGACGCAGAACGCATTGATGAGGTACAAAATACCGAACTAATGAAATTTTATTCTGAGGAGCTTCCTAAATATGATTCAAATCTTTGTGGTGATGCTTAATCCCGGTTGACTTTCTAATCTCTTTTCTAAATTATAAAATCTTCTTTCCGCTATACGATAACAATCTCTTAAGACATCTTCTGGGCTTTCTTTGAAAGGCAGTTTGGCAACTATTCTGCAATCAGCTTGTTGTTGAGTAGTTTCTTCAAATATTCGTTCACACTCTTTTTGTTCATCAGATAAGCATTCCTTTTCATCATTAAACTCTTGAATTGACCAAAAACGTGAAAGAGTTTCATTAAACATTTTGTTAGATTCATTGTATTCATCGAGATTAGTTATAATGTTACAACCTCCATTTTGAGTTGTCTCTAAATTACATTTATCTGCAACAATCCAACCCAAATGAGTATTTTGCAGCTTTGGTCCCAATTTAAGACTCCCTTCCATTAAAAGGTCTTAGAATATATAAGCTCCGATGAGCAAGTCGATTCTTTGAGGTTGATTAAATGTCGGATCTGCCAACGTAACACTGGAAGGAATGCGCCAGGTACTAATATCGATATGCATTTGAGGTTGATCTGAAGTAATATGGGGCAATATTGAAAATTCAAGTGTATCTTGAAAATTGGAGAATCTCGATTTAATTTTGGTAATTGTTGCCAAGCGAACATTACATTGGTTGACATCAACACCGACAATTTTACTATTCATTTTAAACTTTTCTAAATTCAGTAACTCCACTAAATTTTCTGTTATTAAATTTAATTGCGAACCATTGTCAACAACGGCACGAGCAGGAATATAATCACCCAAATGATTGATTTTTTACGGACACTATAGCTGTTGATAAAAAAAATGCTTCTTCTTGGCTGCAGGATTATCAATTTTTTACAACTGTAGAGAAGTTGGCTGGGTCAAATTTGTTGCAGTTGGAATTGATGACTCAGTAACAGCAGTGTTTTTTGATACGATAGATGAATTAGAAACAATACTCTGTGAAGATGTTGCGAAACGATGTAAGATTGAATGATGGGGATCGTGCTCGCTACATTAGCAGCTGGCTTGAATTGTCTAAAAATTTCAGCCACATAATGTAAAAAGTGGCTAAGTCAAAACCGGTACACTATCTGCCTACTCTCCATGAAGTGTCTAGACTTTTCGTGAAATGCTGAGTTCCGTCAAATGTCTACGACATATGTATATAATATACTCGTATAAATATATTAGGGTTCTTAGTTCAACAGAAAATATTTTTATTAAATTTCATATTTTATAAACAGAATAATATCGACAGTTAATATATCCAATAATTGTGATAAAACATAAAAATTTGTACTTAATCCGATGTACGCAAAAAATTTATTAATATAGCAATAGAAGGACGATTATCGTCAAAATCTGTATTTATGCCATAGAAAATTTTCTGAATAAATATCCCTTGAAATGCTTTCGGATATTCTAGAGCCAGTGTTTAGGAAATTTTAAAGCAAGTATCCATACATTCAAGGAAAGAGTTAAGTTTATAAAGTTCATTATCAAAATACACAAAAAACCTGTCGATTTGAAAGCAATCACATCCGACTATTACAATATATGTTTGAATAGTGAAACCTGCGTTGTAATATTTTGATATCATGTAGCTCACCTATTTCAGTCTTAGATTTACTAATAGATATCAGATGTAGTTTGAAGCTTTCCTGAGCATCTTTAATAGTTGCTTTGCGTTACTATGTACCCGATACGTTCTTAAATCGTGCCGTTGGGAGTATAATCGCATTTAAAAGTATAGCGTAGATGTAATCAATAGAATCTGAAATGCACAATAACTAAGTTAATCTCATAATTTACTTTTCAACGTATGTAATATTACCTATCGAATTTATCTGCTTTGAAGATGCAAAACTTCTCGGCTTGATTTATCATGTATATGACTATCAAAATAAGGTGCAATTACAGTCTTAAGTTCACACCACCTACTAAAAAGGAGGTGTTCCTTATTTGAATATAATAAGCAGAAGTCTATTTGTATCTATCGAGAAAAATAAATTATATTAAAATTAAGTCTTCTAAAGATATTAGGCTTACTAATTCATAACCCTTCGAATCTTTGTGTCGTGGCCATGCTTTCGTAAATTTGACTGAGATTTTGACTGTAACTTTTTTCATCGCAACAGAAACGTCTTTTCCCAGCTATCGTTAACCTGATCTTAATCGCTACAATTCCTACTTAAAGCTGTTTTTATAGCTTGTGCAATACTTTCATCAAACTCACCTTCTGTAGTCGTCACAAGATCACATTTAGGTATGCTGTTCACTTTTTTTTAATTTTGGTTCTTAAATTACTATAGTTAATCTCTACGACAACTATATTAATTTAAGAGCCAAAATTAAAAAAAGTGAACAGCAAACCTTTTGGGTTTTGTTTTACCTTGACGAGAAACAAAATATTATTCCTAAAAATATAAATAATGTGTGACGCATTTAAATCTGGCTAGTAAATGAATACCTTGCATTCGGTAGGAAAAAGATTTATAATTTGTTGGGCAAATGCTTGAAAACCATTTACATTCAATGCTCCACCATTATAGTTGTAATCTTTAAGTTTTATCGATATTAATTGCTTTCGATGAAAACCTAATAACTGTCCGTTGTTTTTTTTTCAACCAGGATAACTGTTTAGATTGTACAGAAAGTGTTTCATCTTCAATACCGTACTGCAAATAAGATATGGTTAGAAATTAAACTTAATAACTTCTCCAAGTACGTCTATCTTTTCTTTACTCCAAACAAGCATCTTCTCGCGGAATTGCGCCCGTAGCCAAACACTTTTAATTGCGTCTCTAATGTCTTCCGATGAAAGGTACCTTAGACTTTCAAATGTTATATCAAAATTATAACCAATTTCCAGATTTTTCAACTCAGTGTTCGAGTATGTTGTGCTAGTAAAAGTTTTCTTCATATAATTTTTTATTAATTAGTATGTACAACAAGAAAATCTCACCAAAAATAACATTCGTATTAGTATCAATCGTACTTTCTTGTATCTTTGCTGGCTACTAATCTCACTTTATCCCTATTCTGTAGCAATTCAAAATTATAACAATATGCTTTGCAATTAGCAAGTTATTTTCATTTATATATTCTATGGTAGAACTGACGTTATAACAAGTAAAAAAGCTAGAATTGGCCTAAGACCAACTCTTATCTAGGGTATATGAATGCCCTTATGAAATTTCGTACAAGTTTGATTTTTCAAGTTGTTTTTCGCATATATTTCTAGTACATTTTTTCGGACAGAAAAAGTGATTATAACCCATTTTATAGGATTTCTTATTCTGAAGAAGTTGTTTTTAGTACAATAAAAATTTCTTGGACAGATCGTTTTCACAGTGTACGTATAAAACCTAAATTTTTATATGGATACACCAAGAAGGGTCGTCCGATTTAGTCCATTTTTGAAATTTCATTTGCTAGTACAATGAAAACACCATGTAACAAAATTTCAGCTCTCAACGTCGACGCGTTCTCAGGCAGCGTCCAAATATATAATAGAAAACGAAATTTTTGTATGGCAACCCAATTTGTCTCTTTTCCAACTTAATTTTACTTTTTTTCCGTGTACAAAATTTTAGCTCTCCTAGTATACGCGTTCTCGAGTTATCGTGCGCACAGATCGACGGACAGACGGACGGACGGACATACAAAAATAAAAATTACTTTTAATATTATGTCCAATCCATTTTGCTCTATCATAATTATTTCGAGATGTTACAAATGGAATGACAAACTTAGAATACCCTATTGATTTCATCTAGGTTATAAAAACGGCAGTAACTTACTCTTCCAATGGAATAAATTTCATCGTTATATGTCACATTAACTGAGCATTTTATTAAACTTCAAATTAAGAATATCTAAAGATGTTGTAACTCAGGTACCAATGCCCTAAATCACAACCATAAGGTCAATGCAACAATATATTGCCCTATGCAATATATTGATGCATTACAAGTGACCCTGAAAAAGAAAAATTATTTCATTTAAAATTCCGTTTGAAATTTAAAATGCATTTCCATGTCGTAAAAAAATGCAATTTAGCATAAATTGCATTTTGTTATCAGGCAGGCAGACCATTCTCACGATATGCACTGCATACTTACCTACGTACACAAGTGCATATCGGATTACAGTTTTGCATTGATGCATATATGTAGCTCGCATCAAAAAACTTTTGCATCTTCTTACGTAAGCTTTTCAACGTCGTGAGAAAAGAATAAAAAGAAAAAAGAGCTTTTGAAGATATCGTGGGTACCTGGGTGCAATTTGCCCAAACCTCGGGGAGTCGTTTTTTCCATCCCGTCGAGAGTACACATCAGAAGATCGAAGTGAAATTTGAAAAAAAGAAGTTTTAGTATTCGGAAAATAATACAAAGAGAAGTTTTAGTATTCGGAAAATAATACAAAAAGAAGTTTTAGTATTCGGAAAATAATACAAAAAAGAAGTTTTAGTGTTTGGAAAACATTAAAGGAAGTTTAAGTTGAAAAATTGAACAAAATGTTTTAATATTTGGAAAATAAAAGAATGAGTTGTAGCTGAAATTTATAAAAGAAAGTCTAATTGGAAAAATAAATATAAAAGAAAATTTTGCCAGAAAAAGGGACATTGTGTGAAATTATTTAACTAAAACATATGCCCACTCTCTCCCCCAGGAGCACGAAGTACGCAAAATACAACAACTGGTGGCAGCGGTACACCTAAAAAGAATTCAGTGCCTTAATAAAAAGAAAAAAAATAATTAAAAAATAAATATTTCGAAATAAAAAGCAAGAGCATAAAAAAAATGAAAAAAAGTTACTAAAAGAAAAATCTATAATAAAATAATAAAAAAAAATTATCCCGGGTACCCAGGAGGTACTTAGAGGAAAATTGAAGTTTAAGCGCCAGAGCGCTCAACGTGGGATCCAAGGAGGCTTCATCCCTGCCTCAATAAGACGAGATATAGAAGGAAGGAAGACATATCTTCAATGCAATCACAGGAAGAATAAATATCCCCAACAAAATCAGCATCTTCAACTGCAAGAAGTCGTCGCCCCGGACGCGCGACGTATCAACTTCATTTACATAAATCCCTTAACGACAAAATCACCAAATGAACAAAATCATAGGAATATAACAGCAAAACCAAGGAATATTGAAACGAAGGTAGAAAATAAAATTTTATATTTCGGTCTTTTATTTTAAATTAATTATATTAGTTATATCAATGTTATTGTTATATATCATTATTGTTATTAGTGCTGTTAAACAAACTAGCTCGCTATAAACCTCTTTTGTGTGGAACATCTTTCAACCCCTATATAGTATATATACATACATATATAGAAAGTGTGCTTAGAAAGAAGCAAAATCAAAAAGTACAGAACAGGTTTTTTTTCTTTCTACCAAATAAACATTTTTTTTTGTTTTTAAAAAAAAAAAAATTTACTTATTGTTTAATTTTGCTCTTCCACAAAGCGACGTCTGCGGTAAGAACTTGTAAGCTGGCTGGCCAGAGGACTTCAGAAAAATCAACAATCGATCCACTGCGATAGAGCTCCATAAGCCTATTGATCAGAGGTGGAAAAATCGAATTTAAATTGCATCCTTTATTTATCAAATAAGCTTCGCATTTTTCCAAAATACTTTCTGCATAGAAATATTTTATTTGTAAGTTAACATCTTTTTCTTTTATCGACTTCAAACTCATTATCTGGTTTCATTAACAAAGACTTTGCGAGACGACTTGAAATTGCTTACGATTTTGTTAGAATCACGCTCTAGCTTCAGAAATTTTAAATTTTTATGACGGCAAATCCTCAGTTATAATTAGCCAGTGAAATTGGTTTTCTAATCAGAAAATTCGTTCACAATATAATTTCCGCAATTTAATTTCTTTTTTATAATCAATGAAACTGCGTTTCTATTATAATGTTCTGCCATTATAATAAAAGAGTCATAAAAGCTCCCTCCCGATAAACCACAGTTTCCTCCCATTCCATTCGATATATATATATATATACAAAATTAAAATTTTAGTTAACTGGCCCCTCATATCATCGCCAACAATTTTTACTCTCTTAAACAATCGAACCAACCCTTATCCTTTTTACTATTTTACTTTAAACAAACATCACTGACGAAAACAAATCTTTTGACGAGCTTTGCTTATCATAAATACAAAAAAAAAACAATGAAATCAGAAAAATATTAAAGGAATACCACAGTACTAACAAAAAATACAGAACTCCAGAGTTATTTTCCGAAAAGGTGACAAATTTAGAAGAGTACTGGACAGACTTTGAAGAAACAGAATCCATTATCCAAAGACATAAAGATTTCGACGAAACTCATGAATATTTTAAACAATCATGCTCTGATAAGGATTGGTACAACCAACAAAGCAACACTGTCTGATAGACACAACAACCCATTTTACATCGCACCTCTCAAAAATTCACAAAAGGCAGCATCGATAGATAATCAGGACAAGGCAGACCAAGACCAAGAAAATATAATACGATTTCGGCTACAGGAGGATAGACAAAAAACAATATCGCATATTATCCAGTCTATCAATCTTAATTCGCTACCAACTGCAAGCCAGGCATATTTAACTCAAAAACTACATTCGCTGCATGGGTATTGGGATGATTTCAAAACAACTCATACCGAAACAATTTCAAATGCTGGCCCTAAGGACAAAGGCAGCGAATACTTCACGGAAGATATTTATATAAAAATGGAAACATCATATTCAGATACTATAATCGCACTTCAGGAACAGCTAGATTCGCGATTTCAAGGGTTATCAAATACTACATATGATTTAACAAATCATCACCATAATGTCTCTTTTAGAGACCTGTAGCATTTCTCATTATCAGACGCAAGGTCATTAATTCCAAATTTTAGTGCAAATTCTAAAGATATCCACAAATTTATTTCAAGTTGCGATGACATGAACGCAACAGCATCGACGGTGAGCGAAAAACGCTCCCTCCTTAGCTTAATAAGGAGTAAATTAACTGCAGAGGCGTATGATAGATACAATCAAACATCAGATTGGTCTAATTTAAAATCTCTGTTAACTCAAACCTTCGAAATCAAAACCTGTAGATCCAACCAACAGTCTCAATTAAATAATTCAAGACAAGGTAGAGAGGAAAGTGTAAAAGACTTTTTGCAGAGATTAAATACAACACTGTCCAAGCTAAATGAGGCAACACATTCCTATACAACAGATAAGGTGCTCCTACGGTCTTTGTCAAAAGATAATGAGTGTCAGGCTGTGAGAGCAATTGAAGATAGGTTATCCAATACACAATTACAGACATTAACAAAAGTGCATTCCGATAAATCCTTTTCTGCACTAAAATCACATATTCTATTCTCATTACGTATGGAGCAAAAGCAGCCCAACGTTCAAACATATAACAAGGTAGATCAAAATTCCTTTCAAAGTATAAATAATAAATAGGGTATGCTGCTTCAAAATGCCCAGTCATACAACGATCTATGGAAAATTTTAACACCATCCAAAGGACACATTCACAAGTACAACGTCCTCCAGATTTTAAGAATGCTACATCTCCGTCACAGGTCCCTAGTTGTCGATATTGCCATCGGATGGGCCATTCTATTGAAGAATTCAGGACAAGAGCTGCAAATAATTCCCGATTTAACGACAATCAAGGAAATCGAAATAATTTCCAAAAAATAAACACAGCTCCGCAAACAAGCACGGCTGATAGACAGCCACAAAACAGGAACTGGCAGCAGCCAGCAATACGAGAAAGTCGAACTTCACCTCCGAGATATAATAATGCCAATATCTCTGCAAGATCCCTATCTCCAAATAGGAAGAATAATCGAACTTCATCGGCATCCAGGCAGGGAAACAGGGGGGTCTCATTTGGCAACCCCTCGCACATACAAACTACAGCACAAGTCCACAGGATTCCCGAGACAATATCGACAAAGGCACCAACAAATTAACTCGTATCCCAGTCCAAATTAATAAAAATTCATTAACAATTTCTTTGCCTGTCGATATCTGCTCTGCTCCAAAACTTACTCTTTTAATCGACACGGGAGCAAAGATCAGTTTAATAAAACTCCATCCATTAAGGCCAGATAGCATCTGCTACAGAGACGCTGTCTGCAATATAAATACATTATTCACAGAGTCCACTTCTATGGAAGGGCTCATCTTTGCTAAGTTGAATTTAGAATCTTCGAATAATAATAACTCCATCTTAGAACACCCATTTCAAATAGTGAGAAATAACTCCATCCTCTCATACGATGGCTTGCTTGATCATGATTTTTTATCTCGATACAATGCTAGTATCAATTACAAAAATAAATATATTTCTTTAGAAATAAACGATTCAAATGAATCTTATCCTTATGAAGAATATTTCACTAATTATCCATACGTTTATTTGAAAAGCGAAGACTCAGAAAAGGGATTTCAAACAAAAAGTCTTTTATATACGGAGATAACATTCTCCGATATAAATACTAATACAAATCTATCTCCATCAATTGCTTCGAAAAGCAATGCAAATCGATCGCCAGCCAATGCCTCACAAGAAATGAAGCATAAAGGTAAAAATCTATCTGCATCTATAGCCAGAAAAAAGGCTGAATTAAATAAAAATCAATCTCCATCCAAAGCTTCACAAGATATGAAGCAAGAACGTAAAAGTATATTTCCATCTACAGCCGCACAAAAGGCTGCATCTAGTACAATTCTATCTCCTTCATCAATAAATTCACAAAAAGTGAATTCCAGAAATAAATCAGAAAAGAAGTCAAAGAATTTCAATAAAGTTTTATCTCCTTCAAATTCTATCGAGTTGGAATCATCGAATAACTCCTTCCAAATTCCGCGAAAGTTGGAATCATATCTCCTTCCTTTTAAAAATCCGAAAGAATCGGATAAATTAAATAAAATTAAAATTCCGGCTCGATCAGAATTCATCATTGAAATTCCAACTCCTTCTATTCAACATCAATCGGTCTGTTTCAAGAAGGAAATAAGGCCAGGTTTGTTTCTTGGAAATTCGATAGTCGAACCAGTCAACGGAATGGCAAAAGTCCTAATCCTCAACACAAATGAGGAGGACGCCGATCTGGCACCTTGCGAGGTGAACCCAGTTTACCAAGACTTGGACGACTTTGTTGTCATCTCCACAGACTCTGAAAGAGATCCAATTAAGGGCAGAATAATGAAACTGCAAAACCTTATCAAATTGGATCACCATAATTCAGAGGAATCTGATAGTGTTCGCAATATCTGTAGGGAATTCAACGATCTCTTCTTCATAGAAGGGGATCTCCTTTCATATACAGATGCGATTACCCACAAAATCAAGACCCTCCAGGACAAACCGCCCATCTATACCAAGCCTTATAGACTTCCTGAAGCAAGCTGAACTGAGAAAAATAGGCAAATACAAGAAATGCTTGAGTCAGACATCATCAGACCTTCACATAGTCCCTGGAGTTCTCCACTTCTCCTGGTTCCCAAAAAACCAGATGAGAATGGAAACAAAAAGTGGCGAGTAGTGGTAGACTTTCGTCGTATTAACGACATTACTATTGGCGATGCGTACCCACTGCCTAATATCACTGATATATTAGACCAGTTGGGGAACTCGAAATATTTTACCACACTCGACTTAGCCAGTGGATTCCACCAGATAAAAATAGACTCGAAGGACAGGGAGAGAATTGCCTTTAGCACACCCTATGGCCACTACGAATACAATCGTATGGCATTTGGTTTAAAAGGAGCCCCTGCTAATTCTTCAACTAGCCATGAATAATGTCTTATCTGGCCTTCAAGGCATCTATTGCTTCGTATACATGGACGATATTGTAGTCCATGGATACAATCTCAAAGACCACAATTCAAGCCTCACAGCAGTATTTAGCCGCCTTCGCAATTTCAACCTCAAACTTCCTTAGAAAGGAAATTATGTATTTAGGGTACATCTTGAAGGATTTTCATTCACTACCGACGGGAGGCGTTTCCCGTACTATTAAAATCATTAAAAAACAGTTTTACTGGCCTGGTATGTCAGACGACGTCGTAAAGTACGTAAGGAAATGTAAACTTTATCAAGTAAATAAAATATCCATAAACCCAAAAATTCCTATGGAAATCTCGAGCATTAGCTCCAAACCTTTCGAAAGAGTGTACCTAGACGTTGTAGGTCCTCTCCCAGTTACTCATTCTGGAAATAAATACCTTCTTACATTTCAAGACGACCTTTCAACATTTTCTGAGGCTATTCCCATAGTCGACACCGAGTCTAAGACATTAGCGGAAGCCTTCACGACAAGAACAGTTTGTCGACATTGTATTCCAGAAAGTATCCTCACAGATCAAGGTTCTAACCTCATAAGTGGCATGTTCGCCGAGGTATCTAAATTACTAAGAACAAAACGACTTAAAAATACTCCATATCACCCTCGAACGAATGGTGCATTGGTGAGAAGCCACATGACCTTGCAGAATATCTCCGATGTTATGAGGCAAAAGATCCACAATACTGGGATACATGGATTCCTTATGCCGAACATTTTGAAATCTTCTCCAACCGTTTGCTATAATTACGACAATTATGCAAACGAGTTAAAAGCGCGTCTACAGCATAGCTTCAAAATAGCTAAAGACATAGCCATGGCAAACAAAGAAAAATTCATACTACGATATGACAAAAATTCCGTCCAGAAATCTTTTATGTTAGGCGATAAAGTCCTACTTAAGAGCAGAGTTCGAGAGAACAAATTCTCACCACTATGGTCAGGTCCGTATGAGATAATGGAGATTGATTCCCCCGAAAATTCTACTATTAAAATCAATAATAAAAGCAAAAGAGTCCATAACAATGACCTAAAACTGTTCTCAGAGTAAAACTTCCATATCTTCAAATATCATTCAATTAACATAGTGTCATCTTCCAGGTTTCCAAAATGATGCATATAGCATTCATTCTAATTTTCATCCCCTTAATCTACGGTTCAGGAAGAGAGGTAAAGCAGCTAAATGCTACTGCAGGCATTTACTTCGAAGAAATTAGCAGAGACAATTTCTAAACCAACGAGTTGAAATTAGTGACATTCTACGACATTCTACCTGACACAGTAACCACTCCTTTCCCAATTTATGTCGCCCTGTATCCATCTCCATCCAAACAAAAATATTACTAAACAATTTAAGGAACTCAACTCAAACAGAAAAAATTGCGCAAAAATCTGCAATGACACCAACAACAATAGCACAAAGATATCTAATCTGCGCAAATCAAGTTGACAATGGTTAGAGGCCTATAAGTGTTAAAAAAACGAAAAAAAAAGAAAACCGAGCCATCAAATTATAGCCAAATATTTCTTTTTATTGATAGCAAATTACAAGTTAATGATTAGGTATAAATGAAAAATTTCATAAACAAAATGAATGTATAAAAAAAATGAGAAAAGCAGCAAATATAGGCTCGCATTTATTCATCAGTGTGAGGAGGCGCTCCGCCAGACTGGCCTTCCGATCCTAACGGCTCGTGCAGGTACGGTTCTTCAAGATGAGGAAGACACATGGTGCTCTCGCCAATTAAAACCAGAGTACCACCTGTGAAAAAAAAGAAAAATGAAAAAAGGACCTCACTTAAATCTCCACAACAAATAAATCAAAATCAGAATCGAAAAATAAGGGATATTAACCTACCATTGGCACGAATTCCTATTCCATAATCCGGAAACAACGTCAAGTTGAAATTATGGTACCGCTGAGGCTGGGCGGGTGCGCCCCACACAGTAATGGGATCCAACCCGTCGCAAGAGTAGACAAGCTTCACAGGTCCATGCCAGCCAGGTAGGACGGACTCCACGTACACCCCGGTAATACGCACGGCATACGGAGCCGGCACTTGATATTTAGTTGACCGAAGTTGCCTTATGAAAATCATTTCGCAGGATGAATCTCCGTGCCTCTAGGTAAGAAATTCGTAAAACAAAAGGAGCAAACTCAGCATAAAAAGCCCTCCCAATCTCTAAGTCATCCATACATACGAACACACTCCAATACGAATACCTTTTTTCTTTCTACTCGAAATACAGCACTCCGAGAAAACCAAACATAAGATAAGAACACTAAGAAAAACAACCGATAAGCAATGATCACAATCGTACTCAGTTGGTATCTTTTTGACAATAACAATTTTTTTTTGTATTATTCTGTGCGCTGAAACATTGTTACAATGAATTTAATCACAGTTGAAAGATTTTTACAAATTCCTTTTTTTTTCCTGTGCACTTCTCTCAAAAATTTCCTCATATATCCATTCCCCTGACATACTCCCTTTAAAGGTTATAAAGAAAAAAAATATATCTGTAGTACATAAAACATGCAGGTATATGCGGTATTTATGATAAAAAATTATAAGAAGAAAAATAGCGAAAATAGATAAATGTACTGATGGTAATATTATAGGAATGAATATACCTATATCGTTATTTTTAGTACCTACTATACATCTCAAATTTATGTAAAAAAAAAAACATCGTTAGCTATAATTTATACCTAGCCATTACAAATATCCATGTAAACTAACAACAACCTTTATTTTTAACTTCCTAGAATAGTTAACCTTATTATAAATAATATACTATAAAAAAGTTATATGGTAATCAGAATTTTTTTTCTTTTTTTCTCATCATAAGAAAAATGTTTCAAATATTAAGATAACTTATATAGAGAAAAAAAAAATTATATTTAGATAGGTGTTATCTATACAAATGAATACTACATTTTTTTATATATATATTAATGTTTTTACCATTTTATTAGAAAGAAAGTTTTTTTTTCTCAAAAGGAATAAAACCTTCTTTTCCCCAGGGGGGAGGGATGTTGTGACATAGGTACCAATGCCCTAAATCACAACCATAAGGTCAATGCAACAATATATTGCCCTATGCAATATATTGATGCATTACAAGTGACCCTGAAAAATAAAAATTATTTAATTTAAAATTCCGTTTGAAATTTTAAATGCATTTAAAAATGCATTTCCATGTCGTAAAAAAATGCAATTTAGCATAAATTGCATTTTGTTATCAGGCAGGCAGACCATTCTCACGATATGCACTGCATACTTACCTACGTACACAAGTCCATATCGGATTTCAGTTTTGCATTGATGCATATAGCTCGCATCAAAAAACTTTTGCATTTTCTCACGTACGTTTTTTCAACGTCGTGAGAAAATAATAAAAAGAAAAAAGAGCTTTTGAAGATATCGTGGGTACCTGGGTCCAATTTGCCCAAACCTCGGGGAGTCGTTTTTTCCATCCCGTCGAGAGTACACATCAGAAGATCGAAGTGAAATTTGAAAAAAAGAAGCTTTAGTATTCGGAAAATAATACAAAGAGAAGTTTTAGTATTCGGAAAATAATAAAAAAAGAAGTTTTAGTATTCGGAAAATAATACAAAAAGAAGTTTTAGTATTCGGAAAATAATACAAAAAAGAAGTTTTAGTGTTTGGAAAACATTAAAGGAAGTTAAAGTTGAAAAATTGAACAAAATGTTTTAATATTTGGAAAATAAAAGAATGAGTTGTAGCTGAAATTTATAAAAGAAAGTCTAATTGGAAAAATAAATATAAAAGAAAATTTTGCCAGAAAAAGGGACATTGTGTGAAATTATTTAACTAAAACCTATGCCCACTCTCTCCCCCAGGAGCACGGAGTGCGCAAAATACAACAAAGATGGGCGAGAAATTTTATGAGGCAATTAGTGGTTCCTGACTCATAATTTTTAATTTTATACTCAATATCTAATATACATAGAATTCTGTATCAATTCCTACTAATAAAAGCAAAATTATCGATAGAAGTACACAATTTAATAACATTTTCCATTTCTACAGTTACTGCTCGTTTATATTTTCAAAACTCAACAATCGGAATAACCTTAAAAAGAAAACAAACACTAAATTGGAAGTTATTAAAAACAAATAAGAAAATAACAACATCGTACTAAAGTGCTGTTGGTTGAATCACTTAATACGTTAAACTAAATACAATTAGGTGTCGATATGGTTTTTAATCTTATTGTTAATGGACATTTTTTACTAATATTTCTTACCTCTAAAATGTGATATGTCTCTCCTATTTTCCACATTACAAGTAAATTGTATAAATCGAGCTCTATATCTGTAGGCAATGTTATTAGCATAATTTTTGTTGACCTATACCGTCATTTAATACTTGGTCTTCACTGATTTTTAATAATCCTTTTTTCACAATATTCAAAATTTTCAGACTGATTACAAGGAAAAGAATTTTTAAACAATTTCTGAAAATATTTATTAAACACCTTTTAATATTAATTGTAACCACACTCACAATTTTGATTTGCCAATTTGCAGTTCCTTTCCATAATTCATGAAAGAACAAAGGAAAGATCATTTTCATTGGGTCGTTATTCATTTCAGTTCAGCAAGTGCCTCCTTTCTGTGCTGCCTTGTATTTAGTACGTCATCTATAATGCCTTTGTAAATAATAACTCCTATTTATGAGCCTTCAAACAAATTAATATGTTATTTTTGCAATTTGAAATACAGAAAACATAGTTTTGTTAAAAAATGAGACATGTGCCATAAAAATGTGTTACATATATCGTAAGATACTTTAACTTTGCTTTCACAGCTGGCTGTAAATAGGGTTTTTCTTAAGAGTATATGAATTCAAATGTAAACATCCTTTTTATTGACAATACACCCATTCTATAGACAACATACACCAAAAGTCTATTATTGAAAAACATTTTTTGGGGTGTTGTTATATTATTTTGACTGAAGTTATATCAAAGAATAGATTTTTTTTTGTCATTTACTATTTACCATTGTATAATTATATGAATATTATATTTTATTGTAACAAAATAAAAGTATTGTTTCACTACATTTTTTGTAAATCTACTCCGTTTTTCCGAGTCATCTACTACTACTAAGCCGCGGTGAATAGACATCACTGGTATTGCTGCAACTATTCACTACGAACATCACCGATTCTTTGTGGATAATGACACCAATGTAATAACAGGGCAGGTTTCTCGTAAAATTGTACAGCATTCACACATGAGTCAAACAAGAAACTTCATGAACCAACAATTCTGCAATGGAGATTTCTCGTCTAACAGACTGAAATTTATTGAAAATAATTCCAATAAATTTACGAAATGCATTTAAAATGCAAAAAAATGATTGAACTTTTCAACCCAGCAATCAGAGAGGTCTCATCAGTGTGGTTATCTCTAATCGCCTACCATATAAGTTCAATGGTGGAGGTCACACCAATTGCCCATATAAGTACTTTTTATAAAAGTAAGTGTGAATTATATGGTGGCAAGATTTCTCATTGCACTTTATGCATGTACGCACTAGGGCAATTTGAGCTTCCATGTTAGGCGATCAGAGATAACCATACTGATGAGACCTTTCTGACCACTGGGTCGAAAAGTTCAATCACTTTTTACCAACAATTGGTTTAAAGAGTGTGTTTAAACTTGTAGATTTTAAAAATCTGCTCGCGAAATAATAACTTTGCTTGTTAATTTTACACTGAGAGCTGCAATTTTGTAGACAAAAACAGTAAATATTATTCGCAGCGTAGAATTAACAGTACAACAATTTGATTGTATATTGGTGTTTCTATTTATGTCTTATCTTTGCTATTTTAAAGAATGCTTTTAGTTTGAAAATTTATGTTGTAAATATTACTATACTTATTTTAACTTCATACGATTTTACAATGCCGTTTTTCTCTGAGTGTGCATACAATTCAATATTAATAATACGCAATTCTTATTTACATAATTATGCTTTTCATAAAAGTACTTGATTTGTATTTTGTTAATTTTTAATTTCCACTAAAGTTTTTCACTCCTTAAACTACACAATGATCATAATCAGACAACGTTACACATATCATTTACTGATTTCAATCTTTTTTATCCCTTGTTTGTTCGCTGCAATGCTTCCACCAGAATTTTTTTCCAAAATGGGATCTTCTTAATAATTGCTTCGTTTTTTTTTTTTTAAAGATTATAAGTTTGCTGTGAAAAAATATCTTTAAAAAGAGCACGCGAAAGCATTCACAATAATTTTCATTAAAATAATATTGCGTCAAAATCTTTGAATTATATAATTTTACTTACGCTTGATTTTAATAGAAATTCAAATCATATAGAAATCATCGAATTCTAGTATGGGCGCATTGTTTTTCTGTGCATTAATATTCGTGTTATTACCAGTAAATATTTATATTTATCTCTTTTCGTTTATTTTATGTCCCTTTCCTCCTTATTTAATATATAGAAAAATTAAATTTTATTTTATTTCTTTAAAATTAGTAAATTTAGAATAAATATTATATAATTTGCGTATTCCGCGTATAAAAATTTCTTAAATGAATTTACATGGCATAAGTTGTAGCTGTGAAGGAAAAAAATTAACGCGAGTTATGTACCCTCGGTTTGGATTGTGCTTTCACGTTAAAATTCGAGTTGTCCGTATTTTGCAATTTAATATCATACGTAAACTATACAGGGTGTCCCACGTAACGTGTTCCCTGGGCATTTTTCTCGAAATTGTGCGGAGATATCGAAAAAGTCTTAATAATAAAAGTTACGTATCATTAGATAAGTTATCCTTTGGCATAGCAAAAGGACTTGGAAAAGCATATATTAAAAAATTGTCCTTTTCGTCCTTATTAAGGAGACATTCAGATCACATTTTTGAATTCCAAAATTAAAACTAAAATGAAAGTATTATGTTGAAAGCTCCAGTTTACCCCTTTATTATCGAGACATAAGGTCTCAAATTGCACTATGTTCCGTGTTCCTGTGCCATTTTGAAAAGCATATATTAAAAAATTGTCCTTTTCGTCCCGTCCTTATTAAGGAGACATTCAGATCACATTTTTGAATTCCAAAATTAAAACTAAAATGAAAGTATTATGTTGAAAGCTCCAGTTTACCCCTTTATTATCGAGACATAAGGTCTCAAATTGCACTATGTTCCGTGTTCCTGTGCCATTTTTCACGAAAATGTACAGAGATATCATCGAAATTGTATTAACAAAAGTTATCCATGTTAAGCCGGGCTATCTTTTGGTATAGGAAACATTTCGAAAAAGGCACAGGAAAATAGGATGTCTTCAATTATGTCCTTATCGTCCTTAGGATGCATTGTGGCTACATTGAATAATTGCAAATCAAATTTGAAGTAAAGTGGTATACCTACTGAAATTCATCGCAAAATGGAGGTGAATCATTACAGGTATGTAATATGTTGTCATAATTCCTGAGAAAAAAGTTACAGGCCCGCTTTTCGTCCCCATTCTATTTTCAGGTAAATTATCATTACCTTATTTTTATTGTTAATGTAAACTTTTGAGGCATAAGCAAATAGATACAAGATTCAAACGATAGTTATGTAGGTATGTACCTAATATACACATGCGAAGTATATCCAACTTTTGGCCTAGTATAGTAATGCACGCTTGACATACTATAAATTGGTGATATGCAGTTTGCATACTTTATTCTACGTTTGATCTTTGAGTTGTATGTCAACTTTGAATATTATAAAATATTCTTGTAATGTCGCGCCTTGAATTGGCAGAGCTGTTGATTAGATAGGAATGTAGCCGTTATGCCGCAGAAATTGTACAGAGTTAAGGCCTAAGCACAATTGCGACGGCAGAGCGGAGAACGGCAGACGGCAGCGGGAAATTCGGTTGTCAAAACAGGCTGCCGAAAGATTGGGAGCACAATTGCAACGACAGGCGGTGAGCGACGACTGTGAAAGAAGATGCTAAAATTTCATTTATTAAATGTTTCGAGCGTTTTAAAAGGAGATTTTTAATAAGAGTATTTTATATTTTATTGAAAGAAATGCAATGGACCAAAGTGTGGAAAAAACGGAAAATGCAGAAATTAGCGATATTAAACGCTTTGAAATATCCATTCAAACCACGTCTTTTTTGTCCACTTGTCTTGCCTGTCTTGCAAATCATAAATTATTCTCTGATTTCGTACTTCTTCAATTAATATTTCTTCAAAGCTCATTATTTGAAATTTACCGCGGAGTGCTACCACCTCAAAAAGACAAAACTGAATGCCAAAATAATTTCATTCGATTAATTTTGTTGGTAACACTGCAGCGACGACGGCAAAATTAAAATTTGATCAATCTCGGCGGCAACATCGTCGCCCGCTTACCGTCGTTTCGTCGCAATTTGGTGCATTCGGATAAGACGCTGTGCGTTTAGAAGTTTGACAGCGAAATTTCGTCGTCGTTCTCCGTCTGCCGTCGCAATTGTGCTTAGGCCTTTATGCCAAACGCTTTCCAAAGAGATAGTGCCTACCTAGACAACATCTACTGCGATAGAAAGGGCTAGACATGTATCATGGACAGAGGGCTCGAAATACAGGAATTGGAGCAAGACCCAGGACCAGCATTATTCCGCAGCATATTGCAAGAAATACCCACGTCAGCATTCGCGAAATATCGCGATATTCTGAATACTCCAAAAGACGCTGAGGGGATTAAGAATGCACCCCCACCACTTACTCCTTTCTCAGAAATTATAAGGGATTTCAGTAGGAGAACACAATCCTGCAACTCGGCTCAACAAAAACTACGTGAAGATACAATTTTTTTCAACAATGTATTATTTACCGATGATTTTACATTTAGGAATTCCAATGATCCTAATAGACAAAACATTCACTACTGGAGTCTTCCCATACTTTTAGATGAAGTCGATTTAAGAACAAGAACACTGATGTGGTTCCAGCAAAACGGAGCTCTCCCACATTTTTCGTTACGCAACGATTACACGAGTCAATAGAACTGACGGACAGTCCTGATTTCGTCTCTCAAATTTACTGACAAAAAACGATTTGCGTTCTATCAATTGACCAGTCTGTTCATAATAAAATGTCGTCAAGCGGTGCAGACATTCCTCTTCTATATGCATATCAAACAATTTTTTCATTAATCCGTCTTTATTCTCTACAAAATAAACAATAAAATGTATGTTAAACACTTTTCAGTCATTTCCCACTCAAAAGAGAGAAGATTAGGATATAAACACAAATATCCACTAGCATATACCATTTATTTTCAATTTCCGCCATCTTAATTGTACGTTTGACAGTTTAGTGACTAGTCCGTACTGACTCGTCAGAAATCTTGTCAGTACAGACTGGTCAGTAAAAATGAGTAGTCAGTAGGGGTTTACACGAGCCTGTGTAAGTGTCAATCGCTGTCAGAGTCAGTTCTACTGACTCGTGTAATCCCCGGGTTAGATGCACGAAGCCAACTTAATAGCATGTTTCCAGGAAAATGGATTGGACGCGGGGCAGAAGTAGACTGGCCACCCCGTTCAACTGATTTAACCCCACCAGATTTTTTTTTATGGGGACAAATTCACGACAAAATATTTGCAAATGAACCTACAACGAAGGACGCAATGAAGGACCAAATTAAATGAGTTTACCGAGAAATCCATGCAGATGTTTAATTAGATGTAGGCGAAAACTTCAAACAGAGTCGCGCATGCTGTATTCAATAAGATGGCGACCATTTTGAACATTTATTAGCGTAATAATTAATAATTATTTGTTAATTTAAGGTTTAATAAAATATTTGTTTCTTTAAGGCTGAATAAATTTGTAAGCATTTTGTTCCCCCTTTTTATTTTCCACAGTTTTTATGATATTGATTTGAAACCTTCGGCAAAATATTAGAAACTCTTAAGTTCAAATGATAGTGGGCTTAGATTTTTGAAAAAGATTTTGAGTTTTTTTTAAAAAATCAAAAACCTCAAAAAACAGTGTTATTTTCCTCTCCCCCCGAATAACTTTTTCATGTACACACCAATTTTTATTATTTTTCGTACATAGGTTTTCCAAACATATTTGTAAATGCTGGTGGAGCTGTTTTTTCAAATTTGTTAATATTTTTCATGTTATAATTACTTTCATAACATTAAGATTGAGACTCTTGTAACTTGAATAAAATTTGTTGCTACACGATTATTTGAACACAATAATGAAGATTGAGGTGATTATATTCAGTGGCCCAAAAATTGGATTAATCCCGAAAGCAGTTTATTTTATAAAAATCATTTTGTAAACCTCTATCGTGATAAAAAGTAAATGATAAAATTGGTTTTTATTCATTTTAATTCTCAAAAGCTTTCCGAGATGGCGATAGGCTCCAGTAAATAAAGGCCAACAAATTTATCTTATGTGTCTCTAAAAATGAGTTTCTATCGTGCACGCATGTACATAATGTATAATAACGGCGCGTCATAGCACAAGCACAGCCCGTCTGCTACTAGCTGTGTGTGCAACTTTGTTGTTGGAGTGGATTAGGAATGCACTGAGAGAAAAAGGAGAATATTTGTTAATATTTTTCGTTTATGGTTTAGTTAAAAAGAGACGGAAGATATTTATTTAGAATATAAGCCCAGGGAAAATTATTTGGATTTTTTTTCTCTTTTCACTTTTTTATTGCATATTTTGTTTGAGATTGGGAATTTGTTTTGTAATCCATGCAAATACTCGGTTTTTTTCGGTCCAGGTGTATTCGGCAAATAATTAACGTTATCAATTGGGTACATTCTATATGGATATATGTATGGCCATCATTTTGAATTGTGATTAAGTGATTAATTGATTTGAGTAAACGGATAAATAGTTATTAAAATGCCAAAGAGAACCCCTAAAAGGGGCACCTCACGTTTTGGGGGTAAAACGGGGTTTGCAAAAAGATCGCGAAAACACAGGTAAGTTTTATAAAGCTCTCAAAGATCAGCTATGTTGTAATAAACTTTCATTTTTTTTATGTTTTTACAAATTTGTATATACTGTTATTGTAATTTACGTACTCAGCTACAAGCTGAGCAGAAAAGTTTCGTTTTTGCATTCCCCCCCCCCCCCCCCCCCCTTTTCCAAGGAATTTACCGGTCGTTTCTTCAATTAACCAAATCCATAATGACACGACTTCCAAGGAATTTGACATGATTGTGGAAAGTGTTGATATTTCACAGTACATTGAAACTAGTTGCATCTATGGACGTCGGATTATAGAGATAGATTTCTTTTTAAAAAACCTCAAGGTTATTACTGAGCATGGTGAAAAATTTGGATGTACGCTCACAAATTTAAATATTATAGGCGAATGTGGAAAAGGCCTTGCTTCCAATTTTAAATTGAGATGCTCTATGTGCAACACCGACTTTTGGATATCAACTTGTAGCTTCGATGAATCGCGAAAGTATGATATGGATTTTGCAATAAACCGGGAAATAATAGTGGCAGCTACCTTATCTGGGATAGGGCATTTACAAACCGAGAGAATTTTCAATTCAATTGATATTCCCTTTATAAAGTCGCACATGGAAAGTAATAATAAAATTACAAAAGCAGTTCAATTAAATTCCGAACAACAACAAAACAATACGTTTCGGTTTGAATATGGCAGACATGTTTCCTAGAGAAAATAAAGAAAAAAAAAAATTTCTGCCATGTCAATACAGCATTGATTATGTACTGCTGCCAGGTCAAGATACTTATATACAGCGAGTACTGCTTTTGCGTGGGGCACTAAATCGAAAGCTTTGTACGAAAGCTCAAGCTACTACTACGTAGTTAAATGGAAGCTCGGAATCGAGAGCTTTATTTTCTGCCATTCCGCCTTAAATTAAGTTTTTGCACATCACAGAAAGTTCCTTCCTTTCTACGTCCTTTCTCATAAATTTGTTACCTGTACGTACCTATATCTACGGTATATTACTTACACTTCAGAAGTTAACATTAACAATAAAAATAAGATAATGATAATTTACCTTAAAATAGAATGGGGACGAAAAGCGGGCCGGGAACTTTTTCTCAGGACTTATGACAACATATTACATACCTGTAATGATTCACCTCCAGAAGAATTTCAGTAGGTTTACCACTTTATTTCTAGTTTGATTTGGAATTATTCATTATAGCCAAAATGCATCCTAAGGACGAAAAGGACATAAAAGAAGATAGCGTTTTTTCCTGTGCGTTTTTCGAAATGTTTCCTGTACCAATACGTAACTTTTATTATTAGGACTTTTTCGATATCTCCGCACATTTTCGAGAAAAATGTCCAGGGAACACGTTACGTGGGACACCCTGTATATAATGTATATACATTTTCTTCAAATACTTTAGTGCGAGGTCAGCCTATTTTATCATTGTGTTACCTGTAATTGTATTTAATATTTAATGGGGTTATATGTCGTTGAATTTGTTTCCTGCGTGTATTCATGGGTAATTTGCTTTTGTTTTAACATTTTATAACCATTAAGGACGTACAGGTCTTGGGGTACCATCCCAATTGGAATGCTTTAGAGGACGGCATAAGGACAGATAAAAGAATTTAAGTGGAGTTCAGATATGTTTTATATATTTTATTTCTGAAATTATCTTCTTTTGCAGGTCATTTTATTATATCGTCACCGTTTTCGTCTGCTAAGTCAACAATTCTGATGTGAATAAATCGACAGTACATCCATTGATTTGGGTGAAATGAGTTAAAGTTATAAATTCAACCTTAATAACTCTCCTAATCTTTGCTTTGGATTGTAATCCATAATTTAACTTACTTCAAAGATTCAAAATAAAATTCATGTTAGTTCTTAGAACCTTTGGGAATTTACAGACACTTCCTGAGGATTTTAACAGCTTGGGAGTGATAATAATCTATTTGGAATTCGATAAATATTCGAGGATGCCAGAGTAATTCGTCCCGAACATCACCATCATACAATATTATTCTGTATATGGGGAAATTCTTTCTGTATTTGGGGAAATTATTTTGCAGTTTTGCTTCCATACATCTTACGGACTTTGTTGTTATTATTTTGTGAAATAATTGCTTAATTGCAATCCATTAAATCTGATGCTGTTGGCTTAGATAATGTGCACCCTAAATTTCTCAACCTTATTCTTCCTATTTACTTACCAGCGTTAACTCACATCATCAACTCCGCTCTCTTCAGGTCAGAATTTCCCAATAATTGGAAAATAGCAAAAATTATACCTATCCCTAAGAAAGCTAATCCCAGCCTCACAGACTACCGACCGATAGCCATTTTGCCGTATTTATCCAAAATACTGGAAAAAATAATGTACCACCAAATGTGTGAATTTATTTTGTGCGTAATAATTTTCTTTCGGCTGTGTCACTGCTATGATCAAAATATCTGACGACATCCGAATTGCCATTGATTCAGATATGCTTACAATTCTGGTACTCTTAGACTTTTCGAAAGCTTTTGATAGCGTTGCTCACCAGCTAATGGTGGACAAACTATCATCGTTATACGGATTTTCTGGTATGGCCTGTAAGCTTATCGCCTCGTATGTTAACAACAGGTATCAGAGAGTTTTCTGTAGCAACCAACTCTCCAGCAGCAGCGGCATTACTTGCGGCATTCCGCAGGGATCAATCTTAGGACCATTATTATTTACACTCTTCATAAATGATCTTGTGACTACTATTAATTATAGCAAATATCATATGTACGCGGATGATGTTCAAATATACTTGTCCTCACCCCTCGGTCTAATTGAAGATAGTGTATGTAAAATTAACGATGATCTCTCTTGCATTTATCGATGGGCCACGAATAATAAAC
This sequence comes from Dioctria linearis, assembly GCA_963930735.1. Classification (NCBI taxonomy): domain Eukaryota; kingdom Metazoa; phylum Arthropoda; class Insecta; order Diptera; family Asilidae; genus Dioctria; species Dioctria linearis. The sequence continues at coordinate 247,117,103 of OZ005740.1, read as the reverse complement.
TGTTCCTCAATGCAACTAAGACTAACGCAATTGTCATCTATATGAATGAACTGTATACATCCTACTTCCCGCAGATCCTCCTCAATAGTAGTGTTATAAAATTTAAAAATTCTGTCAACAATCTGGGTATAATCTTAAATAGTACACTTACATGGTGCGACCACATAAACAGCTTTGTGTCTAAAGTCTATGGTGCTCTCCGCAAGCTTTCTGCCTCTGCTAACTTTTTACCATTATTTACAAGATTAAAAATCGTTAAAAGTTTAGTATGCCCGATTCTTACTTACGGCTGTGAAATATATTACCAACTTGACTCTGCATCAATGGGGAAATTGACTGTTGCATTCAACTCTGCTGTCAGATATGCGTACAACCTGAGACGATATGATCACGTATCATCATATGTTAAAAATTTATTTGGATGTGGTCTACACTCATATCTCAAGTATCGAGCGGTTCTGTTCCTCTTTAATTTGATTTGTTCTCGTAAACCTGAATACTTATATGTAAAATCAGCTTTGCTCGCTCTAACCGTACGCTAACCTTGCTGTTGCCTCGTGTAGGCATTGTTGCTACAGGACGGCAATTTTTTGTCGGGACCATCAGACTGTGGAATGATCCCCCATTTGAATTAAGGCGTGGCAGTCGGGACAGCTCCCGGCGAAATATTTTCTTACATTTCTCGAATTTATTGCTATAACTAAACTACATCTACTTTGATATCTTAAAATCAATTTGTAAATATAAGTAAGTGCATATAAATAGGTATATATATAATGAATTTATGAATTTTCCATCATTCTAGACTAATCATAAATAAGTATTTTCGTACATTAATTGTTTCTGTGCATATCTACCTACACATAATTAGAAGTTAAGGCTTAATTGTGTAGAGTTTACATTAAATAAATAATAATAATATTGGCTAATTGGTTTGTATTCTGACGTTCACAAATCGTGCACTCTTTCCTTATAACTGTTTCCACTCACATCTCTATTAGATGTTGCCTTGAGATCCATACATCACTCACAAACATCGACTTTATCTCCATTGCAGAGTCGTCAAGGTTGGTAATACAATAAATTGGTCCTTTCCTTTACAAAATGTTATTTCAAGAAAGCCAGCCAATTCAATAAAACTGAATGTTCGACGATTTTCCTTCCTCGAATTTGATTTTATCATGTCCCAAGCAGTTCCTAATTCCTGTACTAAATTTGGGCAATAACTCCAATTGCTCTACCGGTCAACAATGGGATTGTGTAATGTGTACGCTTTAGTGAACACTAGGCACATTCAATTTCTCTGAATTTACTCACAAAGAAGTTTTTCTTGTATGGTTAAATATTAGCTCCTTTGGATTGTAGTGTTGAGAAAATTTTCATTACTTGTAGATTGTCTGCACTAAAGTCAATTTTTTCGATGACATTTTTTTATTATCCATCTTTGATGCGTCTCGTTTTATATACAGGCTCATCGACGCAGATAATTTAAGTTTCATAGTTCAGAGTACTTGATAACTTACATCTTTTGAATATTTAGTATGTGGTATAAGCTCTTTGATTTTCCTATCGTACCCTAGTAGAAATGATTTCTCATTATGAATCCTTTGATGAAGATAGTGATGAACTGAGCTCATTATATAATTTTCTTAAATATAATGAGCTTTATCATGAAGAGTCAATAAGTGTGACCATTGGTTGATACATTATTCTCTTGATGATATATGTAATGAATTCATAAAAATTGCATTGATAACAATGATTACAATGATGGCACCAATGAAAATACCAGTGAACATACAGTATATGCTATATGTGACATAAAGAGTTATGTGACGACATCATATAAATTGCCAATACTATCAGCAGCACCCGTAATTATTATGATCAAAACGAAAAAAAATTATGATAAAGACTGTCAAAAATGTGCACAATTGTTGCCACAAAACTTAGGTATTTTTCCCTAAATTGTAGGGAATATTTCCTAAAATGTTGAGAATATTTCCTGAAATGTAGAGAATATTTCCTGAAATGTAGAGAATATTTCCTGAAATGTAGAGAATATTTCATGAAATGTAGAGAATATTGCCTGAAATGTAGTGAATATTTCCTGAAATGTAGTGAATATTCGCTACATTTTAGGGAATATTTCCTACATTTTAAGGAAAAATACCCAAGCTTTGTGGCAACAATTGTGCAAATTTTTTCACAGTGTAGTACTTATTTTTAATCTGTATTATTTTAATCAAATATGTATAATACTTATACATATTATAATTTTTATTATTTAACCCTCATGTGACCAATTAAGGTACCCGGTACTTTTTTCGGGCTTAAAATGATACATGTATTTTCACACCATTCCTAGAGCCTCCCTGTATCCCTTAGAACTCATAAAAAACAATTCTAAGGAATTTTTAAATATTTTCGACGCAAATCGAGTTCTTGATATATGGTTCTTTTTTTGTCAATTCTGAAACTGATACTTCAAGTGTGGTACCCGGTACCTTATGAGTATATCCGTACTATTCGTATGAAACGAAACGCAATAAGGAGGAAATTTTGAACCTTTTTTGCATAATTTGGATCCGGATAGTTCGGATCCAGATCAGGATAGCTCGGTTCCGGATCCGTATAGTTCGGATTCGGATACTAAGATCCGGATACCCGGATTTGAGAAATCTGATCATAATTATTCCGGATAAATCAGATAGCAAATTATGCGGATACTTTCAGCTCTAATGAGTACAAGGTTTTGGCCAATTGGTGCAATACAAACTTCTAAGGCAACACAACATGAATGTATTCGATGCTTTCGATCTTACCAAAAAAATATTAAACAACTAATGACAGTTTAGTTATACATATATAGACAGTATAATATACAATCTTCGTGATAAGGTAGTTTGATTAACATCTTATAGTTGAAAGCATCGAGTATCTGTCACTAAACAGATATATTTCTTACCACAATGGACAGTGGTGTTCGGCTAGTTCCACAGTATTTTGAAGTTACAGTTGTCGTTTCCAAGCTGATAATTGGCAAATCCTAATGTAAAATTAAGTTGGTCACACCTAGACAGAACTAACGTTGTCTAATACGACGACTGTATCAATATTTGTTAACACCTCACAGACTCAAATTGCGATTGATACGAGAGTTGTATCTTGCGAAGATCTTGATTGAATATATAGAATAATAGTAGTAAGGTGTACGGTGAATATAGAATCACAGCGCAACTCCTTTACAGTATAAATGAGCGTAGAAAGCCAAAGACGTTGCTATAAGCTGGAAATCCTTTTCTTGCAAAGATCTTGATTGAATAGAAAAACTAATAATAGTAAGGTTTGCGATGAACAACAACAACAATACCCTTACAGCATAGATGAGCGTGGATATTGTAAAGCCGAACACGATGCTATAAGCTGAAAATCCTTTTCTGTAATGTGAAAATATCTTTACTGAAATTCGAGAATCAGTTTCTGGAATCCGTCTTCTTTGACTGAAAACTGATTTTTCCTTCACTAAAGAAGCTGAAAAGAATTTTAGCTATTTTTGGCTTGTTAAACTGCAAAGAAAGGTATTGTAAAACATATAAGATTATTATTTTTTTTTTAGTTGATTAAATCATTTAGGTATAATTTTTGTTTTCTTTTATCCTCATTCCTTCAAAACAAAATTTACTTCTCTCTAAATTCTATTTTTTATTTTTCTTACAAACTTTTCTTCGCCTACCTAGCTAAGGCCATTTTGTACTCAACAAGTAATCTCAAAGTATATTTTGCTAGAGTTTAAATGTAGCAACTACAGCGCGTTTAAAATCACCCGAAAGTACAATAGACAACCAAAGAGAACAAAAGCAACGTCACAGGAGCATTGCCAGCAAAGCGTGTACATCCAAGTTTTCCGTTTCGCATTCAGGCACCAAATTTTTTTTGATCCACTCTTCTTTACCAGCCTTATCAGGGGTCGTCCATCCATAAAGACTTATGGTTGCGTGTTTATTTATTTTTCGACGAAGGCCGTACATTTGGAGTTAGTCTCAAATCTTACTACGGAGGCTTCCTTAGGTTCCTTGAAGATTTTTAGCACGACGAGGGAGGTCTCTATAATCTTCTCCGAAAATGCAACGAAGGACGATGGCATCACATGGGAATTCATACCACCTCCGCCAGTCACACAGCGGATGTGGTGTTTTGATAGTTTGACTCCACTGTGTGACTGACCAGTCGCCTCTAACCAATGAAGAATTAAACACTCTTTTTTGTCAAGTCAAAGCTGTCATGAAGTCCGAGCCCATAACTCTACTAACTGATGATCGAAATGATTTTTCTGCCCTCATTCCCGGCCATCTCCTAATTGGATCTCATGTGCTTTCAATCTCAGAACCTAGCGTTATTGATTTAAACATTAATCATTTAACTCGTTGGCAGATCCTTAGAGTTATGCATCAACACTTTTGGAATCTGAGCCAGGGATATTTGAAATCTTTACAGCAACGCTCGAGCTTTACCCAAACATCACTAGCGGCACTTTTGGCTTTCAATAGTTTCTCTCACTCAAGCTCAATTCTTGTTCCCAAACTATTGCCTTTTAAAACAAATAGTCCTTCTTATAAGAACAGGCCCTATAACTAAACTCTATGTACTTGATTAAAGCGAATAGACGAAAAAAAAATCAAATAAAATTCCACAAAATATTACAGGAAAAATCAATAAAATAGTCGTCTGCTTTTCTTATCGACTGTTCTGTGAAATTCTTCCATGCGATTTCATGGAATTTATGTTATTTTCATTTGAATTGATTAGTGTAGCCAGTTCTGAATGGTTTCAAGTCAGCATGGTTGTTAAAGAATTGCAGTAGATTGTCACTTTTCGCAGTACCTAACTAAATTACTAATTTATTCTCTATTTCAAAAACGAATTTGAGCTTGTCCTTTTCCTAGAAAACGAACAAAACCAGGGATAAAAGGTTTTCAGAATATGGAGTTACACTAAAAATTATTTCAATGCACTCAGTAAGTCAAAACGGTATTTGCACTCTGTAAATGAAATTTTAAGTAAGCAAAATTCACGAATCTCTTATACTCTGTAACTTTCAAAATATAGGAATTAAAGCGCTACCTACATTACGTCTATTTAAAATATCAGTCACAGTCAAATGCAATACATATCTTGTATAGTAGGTTTGATATTATCTATTTAATTAACGTTTGAACTAAGTATTCTAGTAAAACTATTCCATTTAAGGCAATAATACTATTTCACAATAAGGAATATGGAGCTGTACCGAATTTCTCCAATTTCGGGTTATAATTGTTTCTTCAAATGTTTGTTTTGCCCTGCCGGTTATATTCTAAAAACCCGTCTTCACATCATCAATTACCCCATTCACATGAAGCAGACTGGACTGGAATAGTCCTAATTCGCATAGTACCAAGTGTTCACATGCGATGGACTGGATTAAATCGACAAGAGAGACATCTTTCTATTAACAGTTCTTAATTTAAAGTCAACTCTCTTTTGAAGTTATTTTTGTAGATACTGAAAGACAGATTATGGAAAGAAGTATAATTTTACAATTTGTAAAATACTGTATGAAAGCACAAAGGTGTTCGAAGCGAAAAATGAAAGTATACTGCAAAAACGTAAATCCACTTCGATCCACTCAAGCGTTCACATGTGATTAATTCCACTACACTACCGAACTAACGCCGTTGCAGGTAATTCCAGTCCGGTTAGTGTTCACATGGCGAATTATCTCACTACGAAGTACGCTCCAGTCCAGTCCGCTTCATGTGAACGGGGTAAAAGACTCATGAAAGACATTTTTGCTGTTTCAATTGAAACAAATCTTTCACCAACTTTACCCGAATATGGTTTGTCCTGCCACAAACACCCTGAGATAAGCCACGTTCATGTCCACGAACTTTATAGGTATCAGCACTTCCTGTTTTCTCTATAGCCTTCAACAGCCACGATCTAAAGTAGAGCTAAGGCCAAGCTGCTAGAGCTGTGTTCTTTTTGAACGTATCGAATTGAAATTGGAAGTGTTCAGAATTGCTTACATATGTTATAAGTGCAGTAGAATTATTTTGTTCAGAAAAATGCGAGAGATCGACTTCATTTTATCTTTAGTGGTCTTCTGACTGGAGCGAATGTTCCCCGCGTCACTGCCACCAGCCAGAATGTCGATAGTTCAAAATATGAAGCGCTAGATGTACGAGCGTTTGCAATTGGTTGTACTGATTCCCACCATTAAAAACATGCGTTGGGACGTTTGCCTCATTAATGTATTTTTTTCTTTCTACAAGATCCTCTGTAACAGCCCACTTGGTACTTCAACGCAGTATTTATCCTAGAACTTATATCGAAATCGGAACAAACTCTTTCCCAATACGAGATGACCCTTTCCCACTACTTTGGATATTATGAATTTGGCATGTCTGTCTGTCGATCTATACATTTTCTCTTATATTCGAGAACGCATTTCCTTACAGAGCTGAAATCTTCCACACAGCCTATTAAAAAAAATCTAGATATAAGTCCTTCGTAGGGTCGCCATACAAAAATTTCATTTTTCATTATATATTTACCATGGCTGCTGAAATTTTGTACACGGGATTTCATATAAATAGTACATAAGCACAGTTAACAAAAAAAATTATCGGGTAAGCCATGTTGCCATAAAAAATTAAAGTTCTTTACGTATGTTGTGAAAACGAACGGTCCTAGACGTTTATATTGTACTGAAAAGCTCTTCAGTTTACTTTTTGTCGAAAAATTGAACTATAAAAGCGAACCATTTCTACCGCATTACTGGTCCTAAAGAAGATACTCATATAATCAAAATTCACAAGAAATTCTTTTATCACTTTCAACTAATTCGAAGCAAAGCAAATAGCATAACCAACTGGAAGAAAATTCACTATATCGCTTCAAATCTACAGTTTCTATCGTAAAGCGCGCTAAAGCAAAGTTAACAGAAAATCTGGAAGGAAAAGCTCATTTCACTTTAAAGCTTATATCCTTCCAGAGTATGCGCGAAAAAGGAACTTCTTACTCGAGTTTTCCGCTGTCTTAATAGCACTAGTCGAAAGTAGGATTTGTTTCATCTTGCCATGTTGCGTGATAAGAAGAATAACAGTGATAACGGATGGCTTCTAGCCAATAAATGGATTCGTTATTTAGCCTTTTGTGGACATTTCCATTGTGTCCCAGCGCAAGGATTATATCATTTGTCTGACTTTGCTTCAATGTGGATAGGCTTTTCCGCTCTGTTTTCATTCTATTGTAATGCAGCGGCATGTGAGTCTGCCTGACAAAACAATCATTTCCGACAAGCTTTAAAGAGAATAATAAGAGTAAAAGTTGAAATATACGAAAATATTTCTAATCTTTAAGCTTTAATTAATATATATCGGCTCGTTTCAGTACACGCTGTAAGTACTGTTTTGAAGGTGGAAATTATAATGGAAGACAGTTGGTTTTACAATTTAAATATTCATTAGGAGGAACATTTCTGAATTGAAGATTTGTTTAGAAAGCGATTTTCAAATATGAGATCCCATATGTTTATAAATGAGTAGAAGATGTTTAGCTCACTTGTGAAGTTATGCTAATTAAATATCAAATTGCATAACGGAAAAGAAATCATTCTAGAAATAAACCATTGGTATTTCTGTGTTCAAACGAAAAAATAATATTTTTCGACTCGTCGTAATATTCCGCATCAAAGACCTCAGAACATCTCTTAGAAAAGCAAACAATTTTAAATCTGGAACTAATTAGCAGTAGCCATGAAGCACTTAATGAAGAATCATTGGTTTGTATTTATATGAGCTTGTTTACCTGTTGATGTTCCAAGGAATTATCTCCTTATGCAAAGGTACAAATATTTTCATTCGGTCGAAAAGCATGTAAAATGACGGTTTTTTTTTGTTTTGTTTAAAGAGTCTTTTTGTTTGTTTAAAGAGTGAAAACAGTATTTTACATTTCAGTGCAAATTTAAAAAAACAAATATCAAACCATTGACAATTCTAAGCTTATTGCATTTATATCAGCATGATGACCATTAAAATACTAGCAATTTGTAATTCTGTATTCAATAACGATCGTCATATGTTGAGCCCATATGAATGACATTTTAAAAGCATGGGTCTGCTTTAATTATGCGCCTTAATGACCAATTCAAAGTAAATTAGAAAATATAACAGCTTGTTTCTTTCTTAATAATATGTATAATAATTTACTTTACTACCTTGATTTTTTTTCTGAAATTTTTTATTTAACAGTTTTTATGGTTAAATTAAAATATTGTACTCCCTCAATAATTCAGATACTTAATTATAAGACAGTATGGTTATCCGGGAAGAAAAATACTTTCCGCACAGAACTCTATAATCCAATAGTGTGAAAAATTCTAGCCTCAAAAATCCACACGCAAACTTTATCCTTGATGTTATGAATAGAACTGCAATCATTTACATTGCAGACATTTTTAGTTAGAAATCTCAACACTCTCGCATCTTCTTATAAAATTCGTACTTGCAATTAATAGTGATTTGCACCAATTTTGACAATTTTTTTAAAATATTAGGAGCATTATTTGCGAGAACTTAAGTATGGGTAAGCAAATATAAATTACTCAATAATTTAGATCTGAAAAACAGCTCACAGTACGACCGATTGACACTGATTTGATTAACTACAAGTAATTCGTGCAGCCACTGAGACATTTTATATGCTAGATTAGGGTTAAAAATTAAAGAAATATGTGCAATAATAATTTTTAAGTGTGTACTACATATACATATATGAGGCACAATGTAAATGCAATTGGATTAGATCAGTGGTTCCCAACCTTTTGTGGGCCATCTCCGCTTTCTGGAGGTTGACTAACACCTATCGCCCCCTTTTCATTTTCATTGTATGCCCAATTTTAATTTGAAGTAAAGTGTAAATAATAAAGCAGTTTTAGTATTTTAAATATTTCTATTACCGTATATAGAAACAACCAAACCAGTTTTATCCGGTTACCCTTAAATAAAATAGAAAAAAAAAATTTAAATGTACATTTTTTACCGATTTTTTTTAACATCAAAGAAGTGAAATTATCCAATCCGGAATTTGTAACTTGGGTAAATATTCAAATCTTGTTTTATTGTTAATTTTTAACTGGTCAAGGTGATCTGTATAAATTATGATTTTGTTTTCTGAGAGTTCAGGAGTCTCATTCTCTGACAATGAACACATTTCAAGGATCGAAACTGAATCAGCTCTTTACGGCCAATATTCACCTTATGAATATCAAATTTGGCGACGAATGATGAAATAATTCCTTTAGCGTTGATAAGGTTCATCTTGTTTCCTTGAAGCCTTATATTGACTTCGCTCATTTTTTGTAAAATATCTGTAAAGTATACAAGTTCCAACTTGCGTTGATTAAAATTCTCACTTAAAACAGGATCAGATGTGTCTAGAAACTCTGTAACAGTATCAAATATATCAAAGAAACGGAGCTAGCAGTTTCCTTTGGAAAGCCACCTCACGGCCGTATGTAGAAGCAAGCGTTCAAATTTCTCATAATTTTAATGGCAAAGATATCGGAACAGTCGGTCATTGAGGTAATTAGCTTTGATCTTTTTGACACCAGTAATAACCAGTTGTCGGGTTTCATGCAGGACACCACTAATTTTTTCGTAGCTACGTGTTGACAATGAATAACACAGTGAATAGTGATGACCTGTGGCCTTCTTTCCTAAGGTGGGCTAGATACCCAGTATGACGACCTGACAAACTGACAGGGCAGGAGAACCGTCTGTTGTGCAAGCGCTCACGTTTGTTAGGGGAATCTCTTTTCCTCAAAATAATCTTGCACCACTTTAAAAATCGACAATCCCTTGGTATCTGTGATCAAAGTTCTAGAATATGGAATTCATTACCACACAATATCCAGAAGGCTAACTCGATCGGCACTTTCAGGCGTCTTGTTGTAAATTTTTTGACGTAAGTTGTTTTGCTGATGTGACCCACACGCGCAGATTATATTTTTGTTATCGAAGCTATCTAATTTGGTTTTATCTTATTTTATTTTCATTTGCTATAATTGATTTCGTAATTAATTTTTGTATAATTTATTTGTTATTATTGTTTATATTTTTTTCTCCCATCTATTATCATTGTTGTAGTATTAATATAAACAAATATTCTATTCTATTCTATTCTATTTCCTCGGTAATTTCCTTTTGTTCATTGATAAACCTCACATAAGCTTATAAAATTGCTTTGTTATAAATCACAGTTGATTCATCAATCTACAATGCAAATTTACCTTTTTTTTTCAACAAATTGGTGAGTTTGGATTCAACGTACGTGGCCATTTCGTCAATTCGGCTAGAAACAGTATTGTTGCTCAAAGGAACCAATTGACTTATCTTATTACTAGTTCTCTCGCCTAGCATGATTTCAACATTTTTTTTGGTAGCCGGTAAAACAAGAGTTTCGTCAATTGTATGATGTTTACCACATTTAGTTGAGGTGTTAAAAATAACTAAGTTCTTTACTCATTTATCACTGTGTACTCTTGATAAATGATCTTTCATTCGCGATGGCTTCATGACTTCATTACTAGTAAATGTTTTATCGCACATTTTGCGGTCACGTGATAACACCTAGTTTTAAATACTGAGCTGTGTAGTGACGATATTTCATCTTTTTTTAATCGATTGTGCATGAACTTCTACACTCCAAAACAAACGCACAAAAACAGAAAAGATACGCAGAAACACTGATGGTGAGGCACACAAAGGCTAGTGAAAACTGAAGACGAATGTTGGTCAGTGGCAAGTGCGTTATACTAGTCGGAGGCAGGGGGGGGGGTCACCAGTCAGCCGTGCTGAGCAAAAACTAGTGAGGCTGTGGAGAGGGGTGCGTGCTGTGAACTCGCTGGCTGAGAATAGCCAGTGACTCGTGCTACCCGGCAGCTTCTACGGTACAGTGCTATTTAAATTTCTCCCCTTTGAACACTCATCGCCCCTCACTTATTTATTGCCCCCTCCCCTTGATAACCCTAATCACTAACTTGGGGGCGATCGTCCCCAGGTTGGGAACCACTGGACTAGATGAAATAAAGCAATATATGTACGGTGTATATGTGAAGAGGAAGAAAACACTGCATGTAGGCAAGTAAGCATATCGTTACAATGCAATGTGTGCCGTGATAATAAAATACAGTTTTATGCTTAATTGCATGTTATTAAATTTAGAATTGAATTTTAAATAAATGAATTCAGTTCTTGTTTTCGGGATCAAATTATGATACATCAATATCTTGTATGACAATATATTTATATATTGACCCTATTGGCGTGATTGGCATTGGGAATCTGAGTCAGAACATTAAATGTAATTGTCGGAAGTGTACCTACGTGGTAAATGATATTTTATATTCGTTTAATGTGTATGTATTTTGATTAGTTGATAATAAAATTCATAAATATAAACCATATTAGTATACTTTACTGACACTTTGGCACTGTTAACTTTAAAAACACCATTTGATAGTGACAGACTCAGCAATATGCTGAGTAGGTAACCTGTATTCGAAATTCAGTTTGCTTTATCATTTATTGGAAATTCCCTTACGAGTCAGCAAGGCAAATAGGAGGGCATGTGGCGACTTGAAGGCACTTTTGTAAGAAACTGTATGTTCAGTCTTCACACATAGGTATATCACAAAATATGTTGAAATCCCACGTTGAATGTTCCGCTGTCAGCTTTAATGCAGCAAGCATTATATTAATCCCCCGATGCTTTTCCTTGTTGATGAGTATATTTCCTAAAATATAAAATAAAAGAAACACAAAGAACCAAGTTCTGAAACCATAAACAAAAATACTTATCTGATAATTTTCACATTTCCATCAGAAATGCTCACCTAAATTAGCTCAAACTAAATCAGGAAACATCCACTAGAGCCCTGGGGAGCTGCAGTTCACCTAAAAGCAATCGAAATTAATTAATAAAATAGATAAATCAATAAAAATGCAGCAAAGTGTACTTACCTCCTAATATTTACATTTTGTGATGACAGCAAATGACATTACGTCAGCCAGCTGTCTGTGGTACATTCAGACATCGCATCAATCGTTGCTAGGGCAACACCAAGAGGCGAAAAGACGTAACTGGTTACAGCGGCTATATAAAGCCGACGAAATTCAGTAGATGACACCATTCTTTTGGCAGAGTTCATCTGTATCAGAGCTTTTTCCACAGAAGATAATTCTGGTGTGGGATAACCTGAATTTCCTTTCCTATCATACAGAAGATAATTCTGATCAGGGATAACCTGAGCTTCTTATACAGAAGATGATTCTGATCAGGGATAACCTGAGCTTCTTATACAGAAGATAAATCTGATCAGGGATAAGCTGAGCTTCACATCCTTTTACACAGAAGGTAATTCTGGTCAGACAAATCTGAGTCAGGATTTTTTCATAGAAGTTTTTTACTTCCTTGAGCCCACACGTACCGTAATTCGGACCAGAGATAAATCTGAGTGTCTGATTACTTCCTTGTGCCCACACGCAGCACAAAGGCGTTTCTTTATTGACTGAATAGTAAAATTTAATTTGATGATAGTGCTCAGATCTTCTTCTTTCTTTTCTTTCAGAAGTGAGACCATCAAGAGAGTGCACCGTCCTTTTAAGTTGAATTTTAATTTGAATTGTACTAGTTTATAGGTTAGTTTTTTTTATATTGATTTTATACTGAATTATTGTTATGAATTTTGTGATATTAGGTTAAGCATATTGAAGTATTAAATAAAATTTTATATTTGAAATCAAAAAAAAAACTGAGTTATCCTCTAAACCGGCTCTCCTCCCTCACGAACGAGACTAGATCTCACACTGTATTTTATCTTTTTAACCGGTATTGACGAGGATATTTCTAAATTCTCTAACTTTTCAAAATTTTCCTTTGTGCAGCATGAGCGTATTTTCTGCTTAGAATTAGTAAGTAAGTAGGCATAAAATATGAAAGTCAAAATGAAGTTAGTGTATAAGTTTGTCTGCTCTAAACAGTAAAAAATTTGCACAATTGTTGCCAGAATATTTTTTCCTAGAATGTAGGGAATATTCCCCTGAATTTGGGGGAATATTCTCTAAATTTTAGGGAATATTCTGTAAATTTTATGGAATATTCCCTAATGGCCACCAAATATATAAAAAGAAACAAACATATTTAAGAAAATTCAAAGGAAAAAAAATTATTTTAAATAAAGTCTGATTGTGTGAGTCACATCTTTCCGATGTGGATTTCCTTTCCATGAAGTGGATGTAATCTTGAGGAGAGGCAAACTAAAACCGGATAAAACTTCATGGTATTGTTTGCTAGTTTATCTTTTTTGTTAATTTATAGTCTATATAAATAGGATTTATTACTATATAAAAATATAAAAGACATAGATAAATTAAAATACGAAATTTAAAAACATACAAAACTAAATCTACGTAGTGTAGTAAATCTTACATAAAAAACACAAAAAGAACAAAACTTCCCTGGTAGGCATATTATGATGATCTCATCAATGAGCTCCTCATGAGCAATCAGGTGGACGTACTGATGAAATTTATTCGCGTTTTAATCAAAGCCGGGAAAAAAAATCATTTTTTTTACTTATTTACAGATAGCGTGCATGAGATATTGTATCTCTTTCACTTATTACGAAATGTATACTTTGCTTCTCTTTTGTGGATTTTACAATATTAGATGAGCACTTCGATGAGTGCAGAATGAGCGTCACGATGAGCTTATCAATGAGGGTCACGATGAGCTTATTAATGAGCATGTCAATTAGTGCCACGATGAGCTTATTAATGAGCATAACAATGAGTATCATCATGAATTCATAACTGATAATCTGCGTTTACGACTGATTTCTTATTTTTGTCCCGAATTCAAACTCCGGTTGCAAAACAAACTGTAAGATGCTGAGGCGTAAGGATTTCAGCATAACGTTTTGTTCAGCATATGGGCGCCAGTCTTTCCGCAGAAAACAAGTAAAAATTTAAAAAAAAATTTTTTTAAAAACTTAAATAAATAAATCGCAAAAATCAATTCAAATTTTCCTAGTAGAAATGTCATCTGACAAAATGATGGCATCGGTAATTAATTTTCTATATGTTTCTTCATGAATTGCAAACACCATGATACTTTTCAGTCAGATTAGTATTGGTGTACATAGTAACTGTCCATTGCGGGGCAGGAGACAAGGTAAAACTGTGAGCAATTTCTACTAGGGTTGTGTATAAACACACATTGAGATAAATTATTACAAGTATTTATCTCAATGTGTGTTTATACATGTCACATTTTGTGGAATTAATTAGGTAATTCAATAACCCTAAAGCAAATAACCAGTTAAATTTCCTTATGCGTATCACAAGCATAATATTTTTGTTATAGTTTTCTAGCACTAAGGTGAGCGGTGGTGATTTCTCCGATTGAGGACATCTTTTACAAAAAAGCCAAAAATATTATTGTTCTGTAAGCTTGTCATTCTGCTGGGAACTAGGATTAGGGGGGGGGGGGGGCATATAAGAAAAAATGCTAAGTTTTCACAAAACACCCTGTATCTGGAAATCATAGGTTGAATGGTTACCATTAAGAGCTTATTACAGAGCTTCATGTCCTTTCCAACGACAGCTCCACCAACCAAAATATCAGCTAATTTCGGTATGACTTGAATAGATTGTGAGCTAATAACTCCCTAACGGCTGCAGATAGCACAAAGGGTGTACAAGGTCTGATTAAAGAAGAGAGTCTACAGTTTACAGTTTTTACAAAAAAAAAGTTACGTTAATAACCTTGTTGCAAAAAAACAGAAGAATTAAATACGGTCAAATTAAGAAAAAAAATAACACCTGTCGTGAGAGGACTACGGAGCTGGTTGAGAAATTGTTCGAAAGGCCATGAAGTTCTGCATATAATAAGTTCTTAACTGTGACAATACCCTGTACTTTTTAATATACCGGGTATTTTATGAAAAACTAGCTTTTTTTCCTAATCACCCTGTAACTCCGAAATGGTTGAAATACCACCACCACGCCTGTCATTCAATTTTGAGTTACTTTAGTTGAGTACTATCACCACAAATAAGCAAATATGTAGATAACGAATCGAATAGGAAATTTGAAAACCAGAAGTTAGATACATAATAATTTTTTTTTTTTTTTTATGTATATGAGCTCTTTATTTTTTGGCTCTTTGGCTCTTTTCAAAATTCCTTAAAAATAGGTGGCAAAAGGCTCTACAAAGTGTAAACAAAAGGTCGCTAGCTAATCTAAAAGTTATAAAAGGGTCAATAGGGACAATTAAACAATTAAAACAATTAGAAAAACTAATCAACAAGAAAAAAGACACAAACAAAAGGAAACCAAACAAGACAAAATTCTCAAAAGAGACTAAAAAACGGCTACAAGAATTTTGAAAAGGATCTAAAAGATAGACAAAAAATTTAAAAGTCCCAATTTTGACAATTGGGTAAGTGGCAGCTCCAAGAAGTTCCAAATTTCCAAAATAAACTAATAAAAATAATTGCCTAAACGAACGAATTTTCAACATAAAATTTTGAAATTTAGCACCGACACCGAAACCGAATTAAAAATAAATGACCGAACGAACGAAAAATTTACGCGATACCGTTATAGAGTCCCGCGAGGGCAGCCTGTAGTATCATAGACCTCTACAAACTGCCCTCATCATCCCTCCAGCTTAGCATCTCTAACAGAGTGCTTGTCCTTCCCACAGCACTTGCAACGATTTCTAAGCGGGGAGAAGCCCCGTGGACTAGTGTTGCAAATGCTGTGGTCTGCTATCACCAGTGAAAGACAAGAGCTCCGTTCTGCACCGACGATAGTGGTTGCCATGTGCAGTTGAATGTGTCTGCGTTCGTTGCCAGATATTCAAGACGTAAACGTCTCTTCAACCTGTCAACGAAGTGGCGCTTCAGTGCGTGTGCGTGGTGTTGTGGGTCAGTGTTCTGATTCCCAGCTTCGACTCTCATGTAGTACAGGTGAATTGTAGATTTGGCCAATGTTAACACAAAGCTAATCAAACAATTCACTCGACTACATACCTTTGGTCCCCATAGAAACGATGTCCTAGTAATGCCGAAATTCGGGTGGATCAACTGACACATACCGCGCACGAGATCCATTAGACCCTGCAAAGCCGGACAGGTGAAGAACCTGTGAAACAGGGTGCCTTCACCAGCACAAACTGTGCAAATCCTCTGAACTCGGCGGTCGATATGTGACAACTGATTAGGATGCATAAGACTGTGATGCAGCAATTTGAATGCTACATCCGCATCTTTGTAATTAGAAGGATAACTGTAGACTACTCTGCAAGTTATCCCTCCCATCACGCCCATATTCACCCCGAGGTGTGTTCGCCATCTGTTGTATCCTGTATACTCCGGAGGTCTTATTGACATAAGCACGTCACGGAGCACACGTGTTGTAAGTGTGCTGAAAGGTGTGTGTGGTGGCCTGTTCAGAACGAAAGCATCTTCCAACTTAGTGCCAGGGTCACTGGTCCCAAGTTGGCGAAATCTCTCCCGCGCAGAAGCAGCCAGGTCGTGTAGTTGTGAAGTGCTAGTGTTTATTCGACAGTTTCCAGAGATATCAATAATATCTCCGAGAACTGTCAGTGTATGCGTGTCAGCTTCAAAACCCCGAGCATTACTGAACACTGAATCTATTAATTCAGGATTAAACCTGATTGGAATCGATGCGAATTGCGTGTACCTTAGAGCATTCCACTGAAGGTGAAATGCTGGCCTGATTCTGCCCCAGGTCTGAATCGTTGAGATTAGATCCTGTGGCCAGTCACGAGGATAAGGTGGTCGAACAGAGAGTAGGTAGTAATACTCCCCTATGCCGATCCCTCCCAGTACAAAACACCCTGGCAAAACACTCTTTGGAATGCACGCACTTGAAGACACCTTGATTTCACAACCAAGTTAGTGAGACCTAATCCACCTATCTTGACTGGCAGACAGAGCGTGCTTTCAGCAACCCATCGTCTTCCGCACCAAAAGGCGTCTATCGCTTTTGCTTGAAGAAGACCTACGAAGCCTTCATCAAACGTCTCAGACTTTAGCAGATGAACGATGGACGAGGTAATCAAATAGTTTATCACGACTGACCTACCCATTAAGGATAATGGAAACAGTCGACTACGCCATGAGTTTACAGCTCTAGAGAGTTTCTCAAGAGCGATGCGGCTATTATTTGATTTACTCTCGCGTCCGATATACACACCTAAATACTTCAGGCAAGTATTAGTCCATTGGATGTTCAGTGGAGTATCTGTACGATCTCTCCACCTTCCACACCACAAGCCTTGACTCTTACTAAGGTTGATTTTAGCGCCCGCTATACGTTCGAACTGTTCGAAAACAGCACGAGCGACCGGAAAAGCTTCATCTCTTGTCACGAAAATAGACAGATCATCCGCATACGCCAACATAAGAGGCCTCATATTGGTATACGGCAGACGAACTGCATACTGTCCGAGCATTCGACGAAGATTCACCAGTAGCGGCTCCAACGAAAGATCATAAAGCATACCTGACAATGGACAGCCCTGTCTGATACCTCGATGAAACGAGATAGGAGCCAGAACTTGTCCTTGATACTTAATCAAAATCGCTGAATCTCTATACAGTTTCCCGACGATATCGAGCCACCTGGGCGGAAGCCCAAATGTCTCGAGAGCAGTCAAGAGATACTCGTGCGAGACACTATCAAAAGCCTTTTGCTGGTCAAGTGAAATCATGGCCATTTGTGTACCTGTCTGCTCATGGTAGGCAAACAAATGCTTGGCTACCGCGATGTTGTCGTAGATACTACGACCAGGTACAAAATAGGACTGTTCCGGGTGTATTACCGAAGCAATCACTGAGCGGAGTATCGCCCCTAATGCTTTGCAGACGATTTTGTAGTCTACATTGCATAGGGTTACTGGCCTCCAGTTCCCCATCCTCTGCAAATCTCCCTTCTTTGGAATCAAGCGCATAACAGATCTCCTCCAACTAGAAGGAAAGTCTGAATGTGTCTCAACCGCCGAATTGAAGACTTCCAAAAGGTCAGGAATTAATAAATCCCTGAAACGTATGAAGAATTCTGGAGTCAAGCCGTCATAACCAGGTGAAGTGTGTCGCCTTAGATCCTTTGTCGCAGCAATCATATCCTCCAATGTGATTACTGTATCCAGGAGCTCCTTACTGTCTTCAGAGAAAGTGGGAATATTCTCAAGAAATTCATGAGTGGTCGAGGATGTTGTCGACGGCGATTCAGAGTAGAGACTACTGTAGTAGTCTCGAATATATTCTGATAGCTGTTGTCCGTTGAGGACTTGTCCAGATTCATCAATTATCGATTCGACCTCACAAGAAGCAGTACGACGTCTAGTCGCCTGAAAGAAGTACTCAGTTGGTGAATCGCCTTCTCTCAGCCAGCGCGATTGGCCGCGCAGCACAAACTCCAAGCTGTGCTTGTAAGTCTGTGTCGCCAAGCGTTCCTTTATTCCATTGAAATAAAGAATCAACCCCGGCTGAGTTGGGAGAAGAGCTGCCACCCGAGAGACCTCGGCCGACAAGCTAGAAGCTTGATAGCCACTTCGATTGAAACTCGTCTCGATAAAAGACCGAATCTGGAGCTTTCCAACATCCCACCATTGACTAAGAAAAGGAAAGTCAACTTTCCTCTCTTGCCAATCGTGCCAGAATTCAGTGAACTCATTGATGAACTGCTCGGAATTCAACAAATAGTTGTTGAATATCCAGTATGCAGTTCTTCTTTCAACTAGAGTGCTGGTCGCCACTACAAGAAGATGATCGCTAACGGAACACACTTCATGAGTGACACCAACGAAATATTCTAGTATTCCAGGTGAGACGTAAAGTCTATCAATTCTGGAGCCTGCGAGACTTCCATGGATATTTCGCGAGACCCTCGTGTATGATCTAGTCGTAGGATGCATCCAACGATAGATATCCACGAGTCTGAAAACACCGACAAAATTCCTCAATCGAGTAGCATTGACAGAGTTGAACTCAACTCCAGAGTGCCGATCCATTGAGGGATTCAGAGTGCAGTTGAAATCACCTCCGAGGATAGTTTCGCCGCTAAAATTCACCAGACAGGACTGAACACTATCAAGAACTTGTCTTGTAATGTTCTGGTCATGAGGAAGGTACACGTTTACTACCTTGATATGTTTGTCTTGAACGACAAAATCCAAGGAAGAAGCGAAGCCTGGGAAGATATCTGTATAGACAGGAGACGATAGTGTAAATTTGTTGGATACAATGATTGCCACACCTGAGCCTCGGCGAGGCGCAGGTGTGGCAAACATTGCATAGCCAGTGCGTAAATAAGCATAGCGCTCAAGTTGTATATATGTGTCTTGTGTAAAATTCGTCTCCTGTAGAAGCGCGATGTCTATATCGAACATTTTGACATGTTCGATAGTGCTGTGTAACCTTGTATGTGCACTTAAACTCCCGGTGTTGATCGAAGCTATCTTGCACATTCAAAGAGATGAAAAGCTCAAACGATGAATGTGCGACGTCTATTGACGAGGAGAATCGGCCAAGCGATGCTCCTGAAGCAACTCCTCCACCTTTCTATGAAGTCGTTCTAACCGCGCTACATCGTTGTACTTCCTCCTCTTCTTGGACTCCTGTTGTAGGAGTAGAAGCTGAGGAAGTAACAACTCTGGCCTCTCCAGCTCCCTTACAAGAATACTCCAGATTTTATCTGAATTCTTCTTGTACAGGAGCTGGGTGAGAATTCCGGCGATCTTCTTCCTAGAAAGGGTTTCCATCCCCTTCGAGACCTCAAATTGGCTACCAGTCGAAATGATACTATCACACGACTCGTAGCCACCGAGGCTCGAAAGACCAGTCTCATCAAAACCGGTCATGTCGCAGTCCGAAAGCTGCTCAAGAGATGCTTCCACCTCCCTTACAACAACCTTCGGAATGCCAGCTCCACTATCGTCCTCCTCCGAGTGGGGCCGCTTTGATGCGACTGGCTTTGCTGGCTCTGGAGGAGGCAGCATCACACGGTCCACCTTTGACTTCCTCCTCCTCGTCCTCTTTTTCTTGCCTAAATGGCTACTCGACTCCTCGTCGGAAGTAGCCGTGTATTCACGTGCCGACGTGGCGCCGTTTACAGCCATAACTATTTTTGCCTCTAGGACAACTTCAGGCACCTTAACCACTGGCTGCTCCAAAATAGCAGGTTGAGTGCCGGCCGAAGGCTCCTTCTCCAGATCCACTACTGTAGTAGTGGCTTCCTTCGAGGGAACCCTCGGTTCAGCCTTCTTCCCGGTTCTCCTGGGGCAGTCAGCAATAAAATGCCCTACCAAATGGCAAGCATGGCATTTCGCTTCGGTGCCAACGTCTATCCAGTATCTCGAGCCGGATATGCTCAGGTAAAAGCCTGACGGAAGCGTACATCCTTTATTTAAAGTAATGGACGCTTCCCGGCTAGTACCGAAGATACCCCGCCCGAGACCCTCGTCCCAATTTTAATGGGAATAGTGCGAACCTTTCCATGAACCTTCCCGAATCTGCCAAGGAAATTCGAGAGGTCTTCATGTTGGGCTCGCATAGGGACCCGCGAAAACACGACCTTCGTGGGCTTCTCTTTTAACGGGAATGGAACGAGGTGCCTACCCTGCACCTCGATGCCCTCAAGCATAAGCTTAGTGGCACTTTCGATGGTTGTGGTATACACCTCGACCATTCCTCCAGCTATAATTCCCATTGAAAAAAGCTGTTCGCAGGAGATGACGCGGAAGATTGCCTTCAGGTATGCAGTCTGAGGACATCCTCTGATGTGCTCAAGCTGCATCCCGTAGCTCTCGTCCTGCCACCTCCCGTCGAAGAAGCCCTGGAGACCCGCACTGGTCTTGGGCCGAGGCTTACCCGCGTCCAATGGGGGTGGACGAGGAGTGATGCCCGTTCCTAAAATTTCAATAACAGACTCTTTTTTGGAACTGCCACTTACCTGCTGGGCATAAGAAATCCCTGCAACTAACGCCGGGGATCGTGGTGCTGCTGCTGCTGGTTTTGTTGTTGCTGCTGGCTTTTTGCTCTGGCCAGTTGGCTTCGTGGTGGCCAGTGGTGGCCTCATCACAAGTCCGCTGGGCTTTGGCGCTGACGACGAAGCTTTTTCGACAACTTCCTTCAGGGTAGGATTCTGTCCTAGAGTCGAAGATGTCGACTCAGCATTTACTGAAACTGCAGTTACAGATTCTGCAGCAATAGCTGTAGTGCTTGGCGGTGTTACTCCAGACTCTTCGCGGTCAGTTGCAGTTTTCCTGGCAATTGCCTTGGTCTCTTCAGTTGGGCCCTTAATGGCCTCTTCACTTGGGCCCTTAATGGCCTTTTCTGTGGGCCCTTGGGGGTTTTTCTTAGAAGAAGAAGAAGAAGAACCTTTTTTGTTCTTCTTTCTTCTTCGAGTCAATTTGAGGGGATCATCAGTCCCCCCAGAATCGCTACTGCGCGCACTCATTTTGAGTACGGCAGAAATGCTTTATAGCCTTTTATTATTTTCTTTGTTTTATTTTTTGAATTATATAAATTTTTATAATTTAGAATCACTTAATTTTATATTTTTTATAAATGTTTTCTATTTAAATTAATTCCACAGTAAATTTATGCGCGGTTGCCATGACAACGACCGAAATTAATTAGAAATCCCAAAACTGTCAAACTTTTGCACTTTTTTTCACAATTTATTTTTTAATTTTTTAAATACTTTTTTACAGTTATGCTTTCACTAGGCAGAATATATTATACACACTAACTTCAATATAACTTTTGAACAATTATATGGGTTTTCTCTGCTTTTTTCAGCTATAATTCTTTATTATTTGTGGAGCTGTTAGGTGACGCGTCCGCTCGCTTTAATAATAATAATAATTTATTTACTGCCCAAGTACAAAGATTGCAATCTTATTATGTACTTCTAATTTGGTACATTATATTAGGAAAACTTAAAATTAGGCCTGGATACTTAGATAAATTAAAAAAAATGTTCCGAATCAATTAAAAGAATTTGTAACGTTTCGTTTATAAAATCGACGATGTCTCGGCCCTATGTAGGAGGGCCTCAATTCTTTCTTAGAAGCTTACTGGAAATTTGTTCTTTAGAAGTTTTATGCATTATTGGAGGTTAACAACGGCAGAAGCAGTGAATGCTTATTGGCACAAATGAAAGTATTGTATCTGAAAATAACTCCAATCGCCCGGCCACCAAAGTGCATAAACATTCTACGGAAACATTTTCAGTAAATTTCAAAATAGAAAAAAATTTCTTACATATTTACTCGTATACAAAAATACGTAAAAATTCTAAGAAAATATTTCCAATAAATTTCTAAGAAAAAATGTGCAGCAAATTTCTAAGAAAAAATTTTGCAGCAAATTTCTAAGAAAACATTGAGGGCTTCCCTGTAACAGGTCGTTAATTTTAGATTGGACGGAGGCATTACATTGCTCTGGTAAAAGATAGACACTTGGATGTGTGCCTGATATTAGGAACATTTTCTGGTAATAACAAAATTTCTTAGCTTCAATTTTCGTAAATTTTGGTAACCAGAAATGTTAATAAGGTTTTCTTTTCCTGATATGTGTTCATCATCAGTATATTTACTTTATTTGTGCTATCACCTCCTGCTCTTCTGACCAACACGGAGGAAACACCCTCTGTTTCTGGCTTCGAGTGAATATTTAAGGCTCCGAATACCTTACCTTTGCCATAGCATACTTAAAAACACACACCTTGTTTTTACTGTCCACCTTTAAGGCTGAGTTACAATGTGACGCTGTCGCGGGACGCGGTCGGTGTCGCTAAACCTGTCAAAAGTTAAACTGTATGAAACTGCCCAAGCGCAGGTACAGTGTGTCGCTAAGGGTGTTGCTGGCGCTGGTCGCGTTGCTTAAAGTTGAAATATTTCAACTTGAGACGTACAACACCTTGACAGCTGTTTTAAAAATTGTTTAGTTTTGCGGGAAATAGAAATTTGCAGTGAAAATGGTAAGTTTTAAAAAATAGCGTACTATTTAATGCCTAGTCAATTTATTTATTTACTGTTAATATTTGATGATGGAGAAAAAATTAATACATGTCATGATGATTACATGTTTAATATTGTTTCCATCTAAAAATAAAAGAACATTAGTTTTTACTGTTTACGGTACTAAGAATATAATACTATAATTCATTTATAGGAAAAACAGGATATCGAAAAATTTATCGAGGATATGAGCGGTCACTCCGTACTATATAATTTAAGCCATCCTGGCTATAAAAATATCCGGGATAAATTGAAAGTTTGGGAACAAATTTAAGCTGCACATAAAATGTCAAGTCAAGAAATTTAATAAATTAAATAATACTACACAGTATATTACTATAAATAAAACATGTGAATTTTCTTTAGTTAATACATATAATCAATTACAATATATTTATGTACGATTCTCTCTATTTTCAGTGGAAGACTCAAAGAAACGGTGGAAGCATTTGAGGGATTGCTACGCCAGACATCTGAGGAAGAAGAGTGTTTCAGGGCAAGCGACTGAAGATCCGGAAGACTCCGAGGGGTGGATCTACAGTGCGCAGATGGATTTTTTAAAAGATCAGCTAAGACCTAGAAAGTAAGTAAATGGCTCGACAAATCGAACCAAAAATTTTCCAATGTAAATAGAAGAATTTATATATTATAAATGAATTTGTAGGACTGCAGGAAATTTTCATAATCAGAGCGTGGATGAAGAGGACGCAATTTTGGAGATAGACCCCGTGGAGTATCGTCCTTTTTCTCCTGCACTAGCCGACATATTGCCCGGTACATCGGCCAGTTTTGATGGTGAATCCACATCATCAACACAGCAAATGCCCAGTGGACAAAGGAAAAGAAGGAAACCTACATCTGGCGTCGAGGACACATTTGTAAGGACAATGGAAGCGGCACAGCAGTTCATGTCGAAGAAAACGGAACAGATTGAGTCACTTTCCAATCAGGAAGATGAACTGGTGTGTAAATGCTTGACGGTAAAATTAAAAAAACTAAAGGGTAAAAAAAAAGCAAATCAAGCAAGGATTACTAAAATATTTATGCGACAATGCGGATGACTAAAAAAATTAATATACATATAAATACTCATACTCTTGTTTTCTGTTAGTTATTTAGTTTCAGTGTTAGTTCTTAAGTTAGCCATGACGAGTCCTTAATATGTTCATATAATACCGTACCTGATACCGTATCTTATTTTTTTCAATTAATATAAATACTGAGTTGCTAGACTCACTGCAAGACTCATTTGTGATTTGCAATGTTACGCGTGCTATTTATACTAATTGATAGTCAATTGTTATTGTGTAAGACCCAAAATATATATATGTTATTTATAATTTCCATAGTCTTGTTTTGTGTTAGTTAGTTAGTTATTTAGTTTCAGTGTTAGTTGTTAAGTTAGCCATGACGAGGCCTTAGTATGAACATATGTATAACATATGATATGCCGCTTACGCCGGGTTTATAATAAATAAATTTTAAATTTGAGTAATAGTTTGTTTTTATTTGTTATTTTCGAACACCATATATGTACATATAAAAATATGAATCATGAACAAATGCAAATTAAAATTGTTTTGTTTAATTGAGGCAAATTATTTGGACGAGAAAAAGATAGCAGCACTTAGTTTATTACTTCGGTTGAAAAGAAACTTTGCCTTCATTCATGAAGTATTCAGTTAAAATTTTGCGATACTTGAATGCTTCCTTCGTCGCATTATTACTGCCACATCTGCGGAGGGCATTTTGTGCAGTATCTACTTCCTTCTTCCACAAACCTTCAACAATTTCGTGATCTTTATTTTCGGAATCGTAGAAACTTTGTGGACAATATACTGATGGAATATTATTGTATAATTTATCTGTCACTTTTAAATATTTGTGTAAAACCACACAAGCCAAAATTACTTTGTCCGCATTTCCGGAATGGAAAACTACAGTATTTCTAAGAACACGCCACCGAGCAACCAGGATTCCAAAAGTATTCTCGATGATTCTTCTGACCCTAGATAAGCGATAGTTGAATACTTCCTTTTCAATGGGAAGCAACTGCCCTGGATATGGCCGCATTAGGTTGTATCTTTGAGGATATGCGCTATCTCCAACAAAATAATGTGGGCACTCATGATGTGAGTCAGGTAGAGTTGAATGCGGGGGAAGATTTAAATCGTTCGCAAACAATTTCCTTCCAAAAGGAGATTCTCGCAACACGCCCCCATCACTCTGGGTTCTAAAGGCGCCAACATCGACGGCATCGCAAACTCCAAGCAGAACGATACTGTAGTGTCCTTTGTAATTGTACAATTTACTTCCCATGTTTGGAGGACACTGAATCTGAACATGTTTCCCGTCAATACAACCTACGCAATTGGGCATTTGCCACTTTTCGTGAAACTCCTTTGCAATTTTTTTCCAGTCGCATATACACAGGTGAAAGAACTTCCCATAAAACTGCACATACTTCGATGATTATTTGACGCACAGTAGATAGCCCCAATTTAAAACTCCACGCGGGGTAGTTCTTAGAAACTCCTTGCGAAAGATACATAAAAAAATTTAATCTACACATATTTACAAGAGAGTAAGTACAAGTCTGCACTCTGCGCTAACAGGTTTCCTGATTGACCTTTTTTTAAAGTCATCTTTGACTAAAATTAGCAGCAAATTATATTGAACTTTATTCATCCATGTAGCTTTGAAAAATAATTCATTATCGTTATTCTTTATGAACTTGAAAGTTGTCTCATAAAATTCCAATGTATTCATTTTTCTGTAAAGCGGACGTACCTACCACCTACGTTTCGCTTTGCTCTGCCGCAAATAAAAGTACGCGGTTTTCAGCAAATAAAGAATAAATTGAAAGTCCTCTATATCATTCATTTTATTTAAATTCTACAAATTTTTGTTCACAAACACTTTCTTAATGACAGCCAACTTTGACACTTACGTGCGACATCATTGTAAGTCAGTATCAGCGACATCATGCACGACCGCGATCTTTAGAATAATCTACATGTAGGAATTCATCGCGTGAGCTACTACCTCTCACTACACATCCTGCACTTTTCTTTTTTGGCCGATAACTTACTATACATAACTGTACATAAGTATATACTTATTTTGTCAATCTCGTCCTTGTTGATTGATTCGAAATAAATTCTATCATCCAATCATTTCGATTTTTTTTTATTTAGCTCTTTTCTCTTAATTAGCCGAAAACTTCCCACACTTAGAAGAAAATCATAATGTGTGGTTTGACCAGTATAAAGTAAAATTTTTATTCTAGAGAAAACTGTGCAGCCAGATGCAGATCGAATTACGCAAATTATTAACATATAAATTAATTTAAATTGAGTTCTTGTAAAGATTTATTCTACATTCTCAGTATAATTAAGCATGAAGGGTCCCACAATAATTAAATTTAACTAAAAACGTTTTTAAACAGTAAAATGTGTCAATATTGATTGAATTTCAAAAGTACCAGCAGTTTTTAGGACTGTTGCTTTCACTTGAAACTTTGAATGGTTGTGAATAATACGCGAGCTGTGGTCCAAGTACCTCCGGGTGATAAACGATAAACTGAAAGTACTTTTCATTAACTGAAGTATTCATTAAAGTTTCAGTGACGGAAGTGGTTGCTCTAATCACATTATTTCCATAGAAGGTTCTGAAGTGAAGTGTTCATATGTATGTACTTAAATAAAACTTTTTTCTTTCAACATCTTATTAAAAGCTTTTATTCAAGCTACTTACACATATATGTATATATATAATGTATGGATGTGGAATTGTGGTGGCGTATTTATGTAAGCTTTATTTAAGCAAATTTTCTTTGGTTAGCGTTAAGAAGTTGAATCTCATACTGATATGTGTTATCTTAAAGTGAAATAATAACCAAAAACCTGGTAAATGCAGGTAAACATATATTTTGAAGACGGCTTCAAAGTGTATCTCAAAGGTGTTTTTTTTTTATTAATATTATCGTAAATAGCTTGTGGTAGTTGTACAACATATTGCGCCAAGGCTCAAAGGATAACCTGTGCTGCAAAGCACAGTATTGTAAAGAACTAGGAGCTAAAAGGGCAGTGAAGGAAATGCCGATATGAGGAAACAATAGATGACAAAATAGTCTAAGTACATTCATCTATACCGTTTGGGTTATAAAGCATCACGATATTCCAGAGTTCAGCTGTAATAAGTTTGGAGGGTGAACTGATATGCATGGTACTGAGAAGACCGTTTTATGAATTTTGTTTAATACAGTAAATTTACCAAGTCCTTGGCCTATCCAGATGTTTAAATTATATTCAAGTCCTGTTGTCACATTTTCTGTAATTTCAGTTTTTCTGAATTTCAAAAAACAGAAATTTAGTTTTGCTAAGGAATAATACAGCTTTACTGAATCTCAAAAGTGAGTTTTAGATTGCCCAATGGTGTAAATGTTTCAATTGAATGGAAGTTCTACTTAAAAATATGTTAGTAAACATTGGTTCTGTAAATTTAAAATATTAACAGACGCATATAGTCTTGAAATCTTAGGTTCTATAAACACTCCCTCTGTTCTATGCCCGAAATCAATGTCTCCGTCTCGAACAAAACCTTTTGAATTTATGCACACGCCCCTGACCATTCAGTAATTCACCCTTTAATGATACTACTAATTCGATTCTTCTTGAAATTATTATTGAATAATCTGAAAACTGAAAAATCTGAAGCACTCTCTGAATTTTACCAGCTAAACTGAATTCTAGAAAACTGTGACATTGTACTGTCCGTTGTTAGAATGAAGACGCAAATTTGAATTTAGTAAAACTGAAATTAATGCACTTTCTTATCAAAATTATCACTATTCACTTCACTTTAACTTCACTAAAGCACTCATTTCTCAATTTTTTGGGTTTTAAATGTTTTCATTTCTTTTCTTTGGTCTATTTCTTCATTTGTTTTTCAAGTCACTCAATTGCGCTATTTGGGACCTGTTGATGAGTCAAAACCAAGACGTGAAACTTGTCACCCAAAATAAAATGGGTTGTGTGATGAAATAACAAATGATTTATACAATTTGCTTAAAAATCGAGTCATTTTATCTTTTTGCTCTTTGTCTAAATTTGGCAATTCTTTTTCGTTTCCACGGATTGTACCAATAGTTGTAGTCTTTTTTGCAAGTAGCTTTTTGGCTAATAATGCACTCGTGAAAATTATCTGTTGGTACATTCCTTCCGCATCCTGTGAATGTTTCTATCAACTTTAGAACAACGAACTCCCCAAGTGTAATTGAACATTCTCTTCTTTCATTCTTTCATAACTAAGGAGACCCATTTATTATATACTCGATATTGACGCCAACCAGAATTTTATTCCAAATTTATCTGATTTGTTCGGCATATGCTGGGTAAATCTACAGCTAGTGTACTGCCCGTTATTAAAACGTACTCGCCAATTTGAACTTAGTGAACCTGAAATGATGCACTGGCAAATTTCGATAAAGGTCAGTGGTCGAATCTCTTATCAAAACAAACACTGTTCACTACGTTTTAACTTTCCCTAAATTATCACACTTATTTCTTAAGTTTGTCCAATAATTACATTAAGATCAGATTATGTATATAAGTTGTTAGGTCAGAGATCCACACACACTAGAAAACACTTATTGCCACAGACTTAGAATGAACGATTATCAAGAATAGTTGTAGTGGGATAAAACTCAATATATAAGTTTGGGGTCAGAGAAGTTTGTATCACACTGAAAACACTTATTGGCAGAAGAGTAGCAATATAAATTCGTCAAGAGCGTAATACATATAAATATTTATGTGTAAAATTAATATAGAATAAATTTAAATTATGATATTTATTAAATATGCAAATATATATGAGTCAATATATAATAAATAATATATGAATAAATATTAATTTGTTACAAGAGACTGGTACTCACCGATCTACGCTTGAGGGTTGGCTTTAAGTTAATGTTAAGATCCTTCGTTCTAACCAATTGGTTAGAGAAATTCCTTATTCCTGTCGAGACCAGAAATAATAATAATTTGTCATAAACGCCACGAACAGCTGCGTTTAAAAGCTGTAACTGTTAGGTTACAGAATCACTACTACATGTTTTTAGTGGCGCTTTGGAGATAATCCTCAAAAACCAAACTCAATTATGTCAATGTCAAGATGTGGGGATTATGTAATACTTTGTGGGATAATTAAAAGCTCAGGAGTGACACACGACAGAGATTATCTTGTTGATGTAGGTAATTTAGAATTATGGCTATCGTCTGTCGGGGGTGTTAGGCTTCATTATTACAATCTCAAGTACAACTGACTAATCTTACTTCATTCGGAATCTAATACTGTTAGATCACCTAGTAAATCATTGCAGTTGGTTGCTGTCTTTGGCTATTGCAAACAAAATTTGATTTGATGTCAAAATCGTCTGTCGCCATATATTTAATTGGAAATTAAAAATAATTTTCAATTACATAATTGGAAATTATTTTTGGTCGTCTGTCGACGGTATAAGTCAATCCATATCAGTAACCTTCATCATCATTTCACCAGATTTTATTTTAGAATGATTTAATGTAATCGTCGTCTGGGACACGTTCTACGCCATCGCCGTTGCTTACTTTATCATAATAGATATGATTGGGAAGAGCATGTTACCTATAATTTTTTTATTGTGTCGACTAAGAGGAGTCAGTACTCAGAAAAATTACAATTTAAATACTAGCATTGTGTTTAGAGTATATAGTGAACGCAAGAATGGAAATCGGCTGTTGGGTACACTGCTCGCTAGAGGCGCCACGTCGCTGTACTATCCGAGACTCAAGCCTATTCACTGTAGTGTCCCCCAGCCAGCTGGCTGCCATGCTCCGCTCATACTAAGGCATATATTTCGTGGCGTTCTCGTACCGTCGTTTGTCAGCGGCGTTTGCGTGGCTTCGTTTTCTACTTTGCATGGATTAGTGACGACACGGGCAAACAATAATATGTCAGATTATGTGATGAATTTTGTCGGCCGTTGAATTGCTGTAATTTTGTTTGCAACGCTGATTCGTTAGAAGAGAATCCATGACTTCCTTCTTGGAATAATTTATGTGAATATACCAATTTTTCCTCTGTTATTGCTCGTACTCACATTCTGCTTTCCCATTTTTATTGTTTTTTGTTAATATATGTACGTACATGCTTAGATATTCTTTTTGGTAAAATATAGGTAAACTAGAAATATTTCGTGGAATTGAAAACTGAGCCGAGCATATGGGTAGGCAGCACAATGTTCTGACACAAGAAATTCAAGTAACTCATGACAATTTTATATACAAAAATTATTTTCTTAAATTCCAGAAAATATCCAAATATCAAAGTTTGCAAAAGCGACTTCCGCCGACATACATAAAACTTTGTCTCAATGCCATTTTTCTAAATGATTATCCATATAAGCTGATAAAATATGAATCGAACTGCCTTCTTCTGTCAATTTTAAAAACGCGATGGAAGGGAGGCTTGCATACAAGCTGTATATTTTCTTATCAAGCTTCCTTCAATAGAAAAGACTTAATTTGGTCTTCATTCACATGCAGCCTCAAAAATTTCATCTGGTCTCAAATAACACTTGGAAATTAAAATCCACAAAAACAAACGTCATGCAAAAGGATGTTAAAGATTCCTTCTAAGTAAACATAGATTTACTCCTCTGTTTTTCTTAGTACATAATTATGAAAAAGTCAGTGATCCCAAAAATCCGCCACATTAATGCATAGCTAAATTACACATTGCAGCCTGCCCGTTTCGCCCACCAATCTTATTCTATGCAAAGTAAGTGATGGGTGAAGCCACCACACAAACACGAAACAGCGCCTATGGTACGGGAAGGCAACAACGAACGAGATGAATATCCTATAAACAGTGACGCGGTGCGCAAATCTAGCTGCACTGCAGCACGAACAAGGACCAAACAGTAAATTTATATCCTCACATTTAATGTGAACTGAGAATTTCTTCGATTCGGTTCATCTAGAGCCATCTATTGAGTTGTGAACTCATTGCCTCTGCGTTCACTATATACTCTAAACACAATGATACAAGCGAGCTTGTAGGCAATACAATTTACTATACGTTGGTTTGTATCCTGAAAGAGAGAAAATTGATATAAAATTAGCCTAGACCTAGACCACAAGTTACATTAGGGACATTTATCGTAAAAGACAGAAACCCAACATGCGTTAATTTAAGAGGAAACATTCAAGTTTGCAGTTCAAAAAAAATTTAAATTTTTTAACGAGAATTTACTCTCCTATTTTTTTTGTTCACATTATTGTTAAATATTCTATTTGGCTTTGTATTTCAACGACTTTCAACGAAATGTCGGTGAAATATGGGGAGAAAAAACAAGTATTATTAGAGTGTAATAATTGAAAAAGCTCCACTAAAAATGATAAAACTCGACGTTATTTGCTAGATCTAGGCCTTATATTTCTACACTAGTTACAATCTAAAGAAATGAGAATACCTTCTAACAGGAATTTGATTTAAAGAACTTCAATTTTTACCATTTTTTACATTCTCTTCTCTTTTACATATCTCCATTCCAAAACATTTTTTTTATTTTTGCCGACGTTTTTTACTAGACTTTATTACCTTTAATTTAAGATATAAATCATTATTCTGTTGCAGAAATTCGCATTGAAAAATGTATAAAACTTGCAAATCTCCTTCTAAATGCACCTCGTTCGTTCGTTAATAGATTTGTGAACTAGTCTTCTAGAGCGCAGGTTGTTACCAAGAAGAAATTCCACCTGGGAAGCAATTAGATATTTAAAGCGTAAACTCATTTACTCCGTTGAAACTGTTATTAATCCATAAATGCCAATCTGGTACTTACGCATACCAGCTCTTTTCCGATTCTATAAATAGCTCCTTTAGCAATGAAATATTGCAAGATGTATCCCCCGCACTTATTTTTTGCGCATTGGTTCTCCAAGTATGAATACTTTTGATTTCTTGTTTTCTGCAAGAGGACTCAAACCCTGGTGAAGTTCAGGTGGTAACTATATCTGAAATAATCCTTCTTGGGAGTCCAAAGTTTGCTAATTCTACTGTCAGTTTCGGTAGAGCTTCAGCTATAATAATTCTTTATGTGGACTGTAAAAAATAATTGGACTATTCCCTAAATTTAAGACGCATTTTTCCTAAAAATAAATGTATTTTTCTCTGATATAACGGGAACATCAGATTAATTTCCCCAAATCAATGGAACATTCAATAAATTTGGCACCAGAAAACCTATAAATTACGTAAACTTCCTGGTGCTATCACCTATTCCCTACATTTTAAGGAATATTCCCTAAATTTTAGGGAGGGGAAAACAAAAATTCCCCACATTTGAGGGAGAAAAACTTACCTACATTTTAGGGATAAAAACCTTATTTACGTTTTCCAAGGTGGAGCTTTCCCTAACCTTATCGTCAAATACCTAATCTTTGTGGCACAAATTGTTGCCATTCACTTTAGGGAATTATTTTTTACTGTGTCGGGTAAATCCATACAAAATTGGTAAAAACTCCGATCTTTTTCCGTTTGGCTATCAACTTACGATATGTGTCGAGTTGCAATAGCAAATCTTATCTGTGTAAAAGGAATATGATTTATTACACCATCATTGATTCGTTTAGTCATAGTCGCTATGTATTATTCTAGGGTTATCCTAGTTTCTATGTAATAATTATTAGGGGTCACGAAACAAGGAATATGACCAGATAGTCACTGTAAGCAATAAGATCTTTTTTTCAGTGCCTGGCGATGTAAATACTAAATGCCGATGAAATCTTAGCTCTGCCCTGCTTAGTATACGAAATGCTTTCATTCCCTATTACAGGTGCCACAATTTTCTGGACGTTTCCCGAAAAATTTCCTTTTGGATGACCACACAAAGGCTCAGGGCTCATCAACTCAGACTTGGCTTTCATTTGCGGCTCGGAGATATGAGGTTCACCGTGTCTTAACAAGAGGGTCCATTTTGCATTCATTCGTATAACATGTTCAAGTGGTAACGTACCCTACCCCTTATGATCAGTTTGACTGTCGTTGTATAGTTGCATTTTTCCGTGATAACATCCGAGATGGAGTTAATGTCTTCCCTAAAAATCTCTTCCATCAAATTGTTTCAGCAAATCCAAGAAATATTCATCTTTAAAATTTATTATTTGGATTCCATCCCGGCAAGTCGTATTGCTGTATTGAGTGTGCTAGATTGGACGATAAATGCTCTACCAGACTGATTTTGAGCTTTCATTGAACCAACACTTATCGGTCAGCGGGGATTTAAAAATTTTTATTACCATTATCAATCAATGTAATATTAAGCAGCTTATGTACTATATCTCTCTTGCAGTAGAAAATGTAATATTCTTACCCGATCTGCTAAGCCCAAGGATAGTGGATCATTACATATTGTTTAACCTGACCTCTTCGACCGTTAGGTGAACTACAGCATGGCTGTTTGAAATTGCTGATTGTAGGTTCCATTGCAGGTTTCCCAGAAAATGCGTTATGTTAGTCCGGCGTGCATCACACGCCTCGATTCATTAAATGTGTTAATCTCAGCCTTTTACTATTTACAAGACTTGCTTTGACATTGATAGTTCTCTGCAAGGTCAATCAGAGGACATAACTGCCGAATATGAGACATGATCCAAGAAATTTCAGGCCCATTTTATGGCCTCCAGGCTTTTATGTGTTAAGATTCCTTCGTGCCGACTTTTCAGTTCCTCAAGAAACTACATTGCTTTTTACACTATTTTTTTCAATTAAAGTTCGGGGTTTTGTTTTAATTCTCTGGCAAACGGTTAAACAATCCTTCGTTATTTTATTATCTTCCCACGTCCTTCGTTCAAGTTAATATACCAACCCGGAAGCAGCCATTACTAGTCACGTTGGCATGTTTTATGCTGTTAGCGTTTACACTCAACATATTGTTTTTATTCTGCAGATATGGGCTTATTTCTGAGCACTACTTTGCCAAAATCTCTATCTTGTAGTACTTTTCCAATTGAGAGGAATGTTACCGTCTTGAAAAATATTAAACTTTTCCATTTATTTACAATAGATCCCGCGAATTGTGGATAAAGAGAAATTGGCTAGTATCCCCCTTCGTCACACAGCATTCGTTTATTTTTACAATGTATCAGACATAAATGGATTGATTTCCTTTTAAAGTATCAAGTTTAACTAAATAATAAATATGCATTAAATTCGAATTCATTATTACTGAAGCATAAAAAAAAATTATTCGGAATTCTAATTGAGCGACGTTTTCCGTCTTGAAGGTATGTCTATAGCAAATGCTTTCCTTTTCGGTATATCTTAGAAAAAGCTTTTTCCTTATTTCTGTTCAAAGTGTAACAAAGGAATGTTTTTGTAATCTTACTCCCGACGAAAAAAAGTTCTTAGGAAGTATGGCGCCATCTAAAATTATTTTATTGAAGGAAAAACATTTCACTGAAGGGAGTAACCTTTTTCTCAGGGAATAGAGTAGGAAACGAATTTATTATCCATACATGTTAGAAAAGAGTAAAAGTAACGTTTTATTCTTAGCACCCTGAAATTGTACTGAATTGCAGTTCATACTCATTTTGTTGTACTTTCACCGAACAATGCATGTGTTTTTGGTCATTTGTGTCACTTTAAATGGAATTAACTGTAAAGTTGCTGAAGGAGTCGTTGTTGCTATTTGGAAAAGTCAGCAGTTTTATTAGCTTTAAATGGAAAGTTAAAGTGTTCTTTTTTTTAAACTTAGGGATGCAATGTAATCTAACCCATTGCGGTCCATAGTATTCCCTCCCAGCTTGCAGCAAAAGGGGACTTGTAAGAATTATATTTTCTTGAAAATATACGGAAATGTTAGGGAAATCGTTTACAGGATATAGGCAGTCTTCTGCAGATTGTTCTGAAAAGAGAAATGGCAATAATTCTCCCGGGAGTAATACCACCGACTGTATTTGGGAAAGCTATGAGTGAGTAAAAATCATTTATCACTGTCACTGTTCTACTAGAATTTCCTCTTGTGTTTCGCAGGGAAACTTAGTCACTACAGTGTCTTTTGGAAAATACTTCCAGCTATGATAAAATTTTTTATAACAACGATGACAACACTCTACAGTTAAATAAATGAAGTGTTAACGTGTTAAGAGTTATCCGAATATGTCTTTATATTATTTTTGTACAGGAACATTATAAGAAAATTTATAATGTTAATTAAGTCAGAATCATCGAGTTTCATTGTGATGTGGATATTTCTAAAACTGCAAAAAAGCTGTTTGTATGTTTTATAAAATAAGGAAACTCGTAATTTTGGTATGCTATACATCTCATTATTTACTTGAAATTAGAGGAATAAAAGCCAATGAGTACTCTCACTTGTAGTCTATCTGTTGGCCTGTGTCATGACTTCCAATGCTGGGTAGAGACGATCTTACTCTCTCCAGTGAAGCGAAGTATTTGGTAATCATACTCGCGACTAAACTGAGCTGGAAGGCTAATCTAGAAAAACGCTTTAAGAAGGCCAGTGTGGCCTTCTACACGTGCAAGAGAATATTTGGCAAAAATTGGGGATTGAAAACCAAAGTGGTACGGTGGATGTACACACCCATAGTTTGGCCCATCCTCAGCTACGGCTCCACGGTATGGTAGACGGTACTGACGACGAAATGTAACCTGGATGTGCTTTCAAAAATCCAGAAGGCTGCTTGAATGGGCATAACTGGGTGTATGCGCCCCACGCCCACGGCAGCACTGGAGGTCATGCTTGACTTACTGCCGCTGCACCTCTATTGCAGTGGTGTAGCGGCAATAACTGCTGTCAGGTTGAGGGCGGGAGGTTGGTGGATGGAGAGGGGTGTAGGGCACTCCAATATACTCCAGAAGATAGACTGTACTTATTCCTGGGAAGAAACAGACTACCAAGTACCAATCCTGAATTTAGGTGACGTGCCAATGCAACCACTAGTGAATGGGATGGAAAAGAGATGGTCGTAGCATCCGATCTTTTTTTTTATGGAAGGTTCTAAGACAAGTGCGGGCACATGGGCTAGAGTGTACTCAAGAGATCTACAGTGGCACGAGTCTTATAGACTGCCTGACAAATGCAGTGTTTTTCAGGCAGAACTCGAAGCGGCAACATTGGTATCTATGTGCAGAGAGCCCTCACGGCAAATATGCATATATACTGATAGCCAGGCAGCCATCAAGGCGCTGGATGCTGTGCTGGTAAAATCAAAATTGGTGCAGTTATGCACGACTAGCCTTGAGGTATTGGCTACAAGGCACAAGGTGACCCTATGCTGGGTACTTGGCCATAAGGATATCTAAGACAACGAGATGGCTGATGAGTTGTCCAAAAAAGCTCTGAATTGGACAGCTCCGCAGCGGTAGCTTATGTGAAGAAATCATCAGGGGCGCCTATCAAAAGGCAAACCTCCGGTAGACCAGCAAGGATACCTTCCATATTACGAGGCAATTGTGGCCTGCATATGACAGGAAAACGACAAGGGAGATACTTAATGACAGCAGAACAAACACCAGGACTCTATAAGGGTCTTGACGTATCACTGGGCCATAAGTGACCATGCTTGATGACTGGTAATAGCGGCGAATGATTTCTACAGGAGCTGTAAGGACTCGGAGAAAATCGAATCCGTCCAACACGTGTTTTGCGAATGCCCCGCTCCGATGAAGAAAGGAACTGGGTAGCTGCAAAATAAAGAATTTAGGTATATCCTGAGTTTTCTGAAAGAAGCAGGATGGATTTAGTTAGAGAGTTTTGGAGATATCTTGAGCACCTAAGGGAAGCAGGATTGATCTTGGGCGACTTGAAAAGGTTATCCCATGGATCCTAGGCGCAGAATGGACCCACTAGATATCTAAGTGGTGCAGGCTAGGTGTCTTGGGGCACATCTCTTACATAATCTAACCTAACCGAGCCTGTGTCATCCATAAATAACCAGCCAATTATTTGAAGATCCGTATCAATCTATTTGCTATGGCTCTAATTCGAATTCATGTTGCCTGCTTTTACATATGATGGATGGACCGACACCAAGGATAAGCTTATAATTAGTGTTAAGAATTAGGGTTTCATTTTCTTATTTTATTGGATATCATTAGTGTAAGTTTTAGCATTTATATTTTTTATCTCAAGCTTATACCTTTACTTAACTTGTGTTACTTATAGTACCAGAACCCTCGGGAATTGATTCGAATGACAAAGCAGACTCACTGGACAAGAAGGGAGCATCCATGCCCTTTATCGGACCGGAACCATATTTTGCGGTATCTCCTATAAAACCGTGAGACCTGCCGTACCAATTTGCATCTATAACCAAATGGACCATAGATGGATAGAAATGAAAAGGCTCCAGACAAGCGAAAAGATTCACTAAAGGTTCTTCAACCAAGTAGGGCCTGGCTTTTTTTTAGACTACACTGTAAAAAAAGTAGGACAATCCCCTAAATTTAAGACATGTTTTTCACTAAAATTAAATGTAATTTTCTCTGATATAAAGGGTAAATCAGTTTAATTTCCTCAAATTAATGAAACATTCAATGAATTTAAGTATTTGGCATCAGAAAACCTATAAAGTACGTAAAATTTCCGAAATGTTAAGCTCTCTTGGATATTAGGAAGAAAACATTCAATAAATTATGTATTATGCTACATTTTTTGTGGAAATATATTTTCGTTTATGTAATTCACACATTGTTTTTGAAAAGAGTTCATGTATTGTTTTCAAATATTTTGTTTAAGCGTGCCCAGCGCACCAACATAACTTCCGTATGTATGTAGTATGGGCTATAAGAAAGAAGATATTCAGGTGATTCTCATGTTTTTTAAACTGGGTGATGTTCTACCACCTATGGTGGAGGGTAGTACTATCATCTATTTCTTAAATTTTAGAGAATATTCCCTACTTTTTTAGTGCGGGGGGGGGGGGTACATTTTAGTGAGAAAAACCTACCTGCATTTTAGGGATTAAGACCTAATTTACGTTTTCCAAGGTGAAGCTTTCTCTAATCTTATCGACAACTATCTAGGCTTTGTGGCACTAATTGCTGCTACTTACTTTAGGGAATTATTTTTTATCGCGTATCTTGGAAACAACTCAGATCCATAACAAAACTATGAGGATAATCATTTAATTGTAATCTTTAAAGTAAAAGAACTGCGTTTTAAGTTTATGCCTTTCCCGGCTTGCTTTGCATTTTATGTTCTTCAATGCGGTGATCTCATCGAAAGTAGGTGGATATGAGCATTTTTAATGTCCAATAAAATTTTCGTGTGAAAGAATTAATTAGTCTACTGAGCAACATAATTATTTTGCAGTGAAATGTTAAAAGTGCACAAACCTTTAAATTCATTTAAACGAGTGTAATCTGTAGCTAGAAATGAAAGGTTTAATTGTATTTAAATAAAGTTTTAGCTATTGTCTCGTATGTATTAAGTAGTGGTTCTTGAACTTTGTCATTAAGCTTTACTGAACTAGATATAGGAAAATATATTTTACGAAACCTACACTAAAATAGTTCAATTTAATTCAACTAAGGAAAGAATACTTTAAGATTTGTTTCCGCGAGCAGCTGTTTGACTTTAAATGGTTCTATTTAAAATTAACATTTTTCTGCCTGTGCTTTTATTTTTGTGGCCATTAGTACAAAATATTTCAAGATTAAAATTGACTAAGTAATATTGGGAGAATATGAGAAAGGGTACGTAAAAGCTCGCTCGCGAACGGCTCTCGAAAGAGCGCTGCAGAAAAGCTTTTTGTAAAATAGCTCCCGCTCGCGAGCCGGAGCCCAACAATTTTTACTTAAAAGCTCTCGCTCGCGAGCTGGAGCCAAAAAAATTTCTTACAGGCTCGCGCTCGTGAGCTCGAGCCGTTAAATAGCTCGGGCTCGCGAGCGAGCCATTGTACCGCTCTTCATCATTATATATACAAATTTTGGGTTTTTTTCGCTGTGTTACTCAATTGGTGTAATTTTAGAGTTAGGGATATATGAAAAAAAAAAAAACTTTTACGAAAGCTGCCCTAATCAAATTTATGACATGTCCTAATTAGGTACGCGTAAGTAACAAAAACATTTTCTTTAATTCTTGGTAAATTATATATATTAGTATTTTTCTTTTTTCATTTCATTTATACATGTAACTATAGTTTAAAAAATAAAAAGTTAAAAAAAACTAAATATAACATAGTGAATTCTTATTCCATTAATGAGGAGTCGGAGCTGTAAAATTAATGGCTCGCGCTCGCGAGCCGGAGCCGTTAAATAGCTCCGGCTCGCGAGCGGGAGCGTTTAAAAAAAATTGTTTTAATTTATTGAGCTAAATTTCCTCATTTTGAAACTATAGAAAATTAAATTTGGAAAAGAAGCTACTTATTTTTGTTCCTAAAAAGCGGGACTAACTTGTACGTTCGCTGACGGGCTCACCCCGAGTCATCAAATCTTGGTTAACCTTTCAATAATGATGAAATGAACAAGGCCGGTAATTAGATATCTATTTTCTTTATTCGTTAATTTTACAAAAAAACTTCAATTATAACAATTTGTTATTATTTGGGATTATTAAAACAAAACTTTTCGTGTTCATATCTCGATCAGTGTAGACAAAAGACTCCTCCTCTTCTCGAATCCAATTCATTTTTCGGGTGCTGGTTATCTCGGGCTGAAGGTTATTGCCAGCTGTGTGGGGTCCGGAAATCGCCGCATCAAGGGGTGCCGCGCCATCTCTTAGATTTTGCTGGTACCCACTCCGACGCACTGCTTCGCTTTTTCCATCAGCGTACTAGCGTACGCGTGAGGCTTCGGTATGCTTTTTTGTCATCGTGGGGGAAATCCGTAACCGTATTAATCACCAACAACGCTACAATCTCCTTACATTTCAGGCCTAATTTCAAGTCAAACAAATACATAATTCCGTCCTAAAAGCAGCAATATTCAGCTCTGAAGAGTTTACAGTAATTTCAATATATATTACCACCACAATATCGAACACCTATGGGCATTTCAAGCCAACAGTCACCTTAAACAAAGAAGAATTAAAAGCACTTTCTAAGATCTGTGGAGAATTTGAAGATATCTCCTTCAAAAAAGGCCAGAAACTCACCTTCACTAACAACTAAAAATTCAGAGTACGAACAACGGATGATATACCCATCTATACGAAATCGTATCGGTATCCGTATGTTAATAAAGAAGAGGTACATCGACAAATAAACGATATGCTTAAACAGGGCATAGTTCGGCCCAGCTATTCTCCTTGGAGCTCCCCTGTTTGGATTGTCCCAAAAAAAAAGGGATGCCAGTGGCAAACAGAAATGAAGACTCATGATAGACTACAGGAAATTAAATGAGAAGACGATTAGTGATAGGTATCCAATTCCCAATATTACTAAAATCTTAGCAAAATTGGGAAAATGTATGTCTTTTTTCACTTTAGATTTGTCTAGTGGTTTCCATCAATTAGAAATTGACCCACGTGACATTCAGAATGGCTTTCAAAGAGTAATAGTCCAGTCCATAGGGACTAAATAAGCCCTTTACCCTACAGAAGGTGGGGTAGTTGTGATTTTTATATAAGTTATTTAGTTCTGGACTCCGATGAAAAATCAAAGTTTAGACCCTAGGGAGGAGCTCCGCGTGGTCCGCCATTTTAGATTAAAGGTACCAAAAATTGGTTTTTCCACAATTATGCCTCAACGGTGGATCCTATGACAAAAATGTAAAAATATAAATTTGAATAAGAGTAATTCCCTATATTTTTTGTAAAACACTTTTTTGTAAGTCTGATGTGTACCGAGTTACAGCGGCGGGCACGTGAACAATCTTCCAAAGAAATGCATACATATAATACCATTTATACAGGGTGTTTCCTCCATGGTGGTCCATAGGACAGGAAGCGATATTAGTCATCTAGTCAAACAAAAAATTGTATGGCAAAGAGGGAGCGGCATCTCAACTGTTTCGAAGTTACAGGGTGATTAAGAAAATTCTGTAGTCTTTCACAAAACACCCTGTATTTTAAAAAGTGCAGAGTATACGGCCACTGACAGAGCACATTGTATGCAGAACTTCATGACTTTTCCAACGACTGCTCGACTAGCCCAATACTCCTCTCACCTCAGGTGTTATGGTGGGCTAAACTAAGAATATCGGATTTTTTAACCTTTTTTTTAATATCACATTTTGGTTTGTTTACAAAAAGGTAGTTAACATAACTTTTTTTATGAACTCTCCTCTTAAATTTGACCTATTACACCTATGTCCTTACTGTAGCCGTTAAACATTTCTTAGCTTCAGGTCATACCGAAATTAGACGATTGTTTTTTTAAATGAAGTGTTTTCAGACACTAAGGGCATAAATTATCTCTAGTTTAAACCATCGTAATTCCGGAGAAGCGAGGAGCACCGAGCTGGACGAGTGGACGTTGGATAGTCCATGAAGAGCAGCATACAATGAACTCTGTAGGTGAACGTACACTCTGTAAAAGAGTATTTTGTGAAAGACTTGCAAATTTTCTTAATCATCCTGTAACTACGAAATGGTTAAGATGCCGCCCCCGCTCTTGCCATACAATTTTTTCTTTGACCAGGTGACTACTGTCATCTCCTATCCTATGGACCATCATAGACGACACACCCTGTATAAATGGTACTATATGTATACATTTTTTTTAAAGAATCATTTGTGATAGGATCAACCGTTGAGGAATAATTTTGAAAAAGCAATTTTTGGTACCTTTATTCCAAGATGGCGGACCGGTCGGAGCCCCCCCCCCCCCTCTCCCAAGGGTCTAAACTGGGATTTTTCATCGGGGCCCGGAAAAACCACAACTACCCCACCTTTTGTAGGGCAAAAGCCCCTACTGACTGGACTATAATAGATAATGTGCTAAAGGAATTGCAAGGAGCGGTATGCTTTGTATATCTTGATGATATTATACAAGCACATTGAAAGCCTAAGAAAATTCCTCCAAAAGCTGCAAGAAGCCAATTTAAAAGTGCAATTAGAAAAGTCAGAATTTTTACACAAAGAACTAGATTTCCTAGGACATGTCGATACTACGAAAGGTGTAAAACCAAACCCAGCAAAAACTAAAGCAATCAAGGAGTTTCCCATACGTAAAACACAAAGAGAAATCAAATCATTTCTTGATCTTCTATGGAATTATCGAAAGTTTAATAAGGACTTCGCAAGACTCTCCATTCTACTCACAGAATGCCTTAAGGGTAAATCCGTGTTATTTAGTATTGAATATATTAAGGCCTTCGAAACTTGTAAAGATCTTTTAATCAACGACCCGATATTACAATACCCACACTTTTCGAAACACTTCATCCTGCCAACAGATGCCAGCGATTATGCCATTAGTGTCATTCTCTCTCAGAGGCCTATCGGATTGATTAATTACTCAATAATTGAAAAACAATTACTGGCCATTAAAATAGTAACAGATCACCCCTTAGCGTGGTTGATAAAAATACCCTAACTCTCGATTAATCCAATCGCGACTAAAACTAGAAGAGTACGATTATGAAATCCGATATAAGAAAGGTATCAAGTATTCTAATGCGGATGCGTTAAGTAGGATAAAGCCCAAAGAATCTATAATCCCTCCCAAAACGGACTTCTACCTTACCGAAAATGATGTCAGAAGCACGAACACATCCATACAAAGTGTTAACGGATCCACTATCCATTCTGCTCAAGAAAATATGGATGATGGTATCCCAATTTCTGACAGACCACTTAAAGAATTTGCATTGCAGCTTATTTTGGAAAAATCTGCCGGAAACCTTCAAGAATTGCTAAAAATGACCTTTAAGAACAAGCAAATTACAAACTAGAAACATATTATCTGAATCGATATTAACAGAAATTTTAAAGAAATATCTCCCACCTAATCGTTTCACTGCTGTATACACTAGCGATGATATTTGCAAACATTGCAATTAGTTTATCCTAAATTTTTCTCGGATTCTAACCCATTTAAACTAATGAGATATACAGAGATACCCAAAGACGTAACTGACAGTGACGAACAGGACAAAATCATTCACGAATAGCACATGAAGGGTTTCCTTAATCCCCACTCCATCTCAAGAGAGAATATTTCTTTCCCTTCATGAAAAGTAAAATCAGTAAAGTTATTAATAGTTGCCATACTTATCAAACATATAAGTAGAAGAGAAATCCACCCCGAATAAAATATATGACTCCAGAAACCGAATAAATTTTTGAATATCAATCATCTATTACATAAACAATCAACGAATTTGCACAATTATAGGTAAGTTTTCAAAATTTGCAGGTGCTTTACACTGCTCTCCAGAGACAGCCTCTCAATAATTAAATCCCTGAAGCACTATATGTGTCTTCATTGAATTCCTAAATAGCTCGTTTCAGATTCTGGTAGCGAATTTACAGCAACCATATTCAAAGATAAGTCTCCACGATAACGGTAGAAATCATGAAGAAATTTTAAACGAAACTCTCATAACATACAATAATAAAATCCAATCTTCCGCGAAACTCACCCCGTATGAAGTTTTCTATGGTCGTACTTACAAATTTAATAAGCAACTATATTAAAACGAACATGAAAATGTCCACGATTATCTAAAACGGTTAAATTAATCCCAAACACAAATCTTCGCCACTATAAAGTCCAACCCCGACCCGAGGAGAAAGTTAAGAAAAATATAGAAAAACGTAACGAAAATAGAGATAGTCCCATAGAGTATAATGTAGGAACAGACATATACAAAAAAGAATATCGAAGAAATAAACTAACCCCTAGACCCTAGATTTACAAAACATAAAGTAAAAAGGAATAAAAATGTAACCTTAATAACCACAAAAAACTAGAAATTGCATAAATCGAAAGTAAAGAAAAAAAGTGACTTCCAGGTTACCACATTTAACCTTCAATTGGTGAAGTGACGTCAATTTGACGTAGCGAGTATTTTAACACAAAATTCCTCTCTAAATTCGCTTTCAATGTGACTTTTCTCTTCAGTAGCTGCCCGAATAGTAGTATTTCATCAAACAGAGTACGAGTTACTTGTTTTACGGGCATAGTGTGTTGGTTTTGCATTGTACGGTGTCAAGTTGACATCATGTCACTAATAGTGCCTCTTTTCCCGCGAATGTTATT
Source organism: Dioctria linearis (assembly GCA_963930735.1). Classification (NCBI taxonomy): domain Eukaryota; kingdom Metazoa; phylum Arthropoda; class Insecta; order Diptera; family Asilidae; genus Dioctria; species Dioctria linearis. The sequence continues at coordinate 247,072,722 of OZ005740.1, read as the reverse complement.
TGTATGTAAGCAAGTAAAATTAACGTGAACGACAAAGATTTCAAACGAAGGGCTCTTGAATATCTGACTGATATTGATAGAAATGGACGTGACGCATGAGACCAACATTTGGAATTAATTTTTTCATACATGTTAACGCGAGCTTAAAATTCTTACCTAAATATTATATAGAATAAAGTGTTTATTTTTGTGACAAGATCTCAGTTTTATTTAAAAGAATAACGTAAGTACGTCAAATCGACGTCACCACACCAATAGTTAAACCGAAAATCACCTCACCAGTTGAAGGCTAATACTGGTACAGAAAATGTAAATTCAAGTCTTGACGAACAGCACGAACTTCTCCCAATGAAACTAAGGACGGATAGAGCAATGCGAGGAAATAACAATTAACTTCACATAGTACGACATGTAATGGTTAAACAGACCATCAACAAAACTTCAGACACACTGAAGATCTACGAACATCTAAACGAATTAACTGACTCCCTAAATATAACAAAAATAAAATTAAAAGAACTAAAGACAAGCTAAAGACATTATCGCCTAAGTTTTGGAACAAGAGGGGACTCATCGACGGATTAGGAACTGTAACGAGTAATATGGATACTAACGATGCAATTAAAATGAACGACCAAATAGAATTAACATTATAAAACGAAAACACCATTACTAACGAAATTAATCAACAAACTGCATAAATAATCAAATGATTTAGCGATTTAAGAATATCGCAGAGCACATAAACAATCATCAGAAAATAATTACAGACACACAAGACCAATTTATGAACAAAATATATTCTGAAGATGGAACCATTAAACATATGCAATTTTTAAATCAAATTAATTATAACACATCTATGAATTACTAGGTCCTGAAGGGTATTTTAACAAACATCATTTTTAATATTCAAATAGCCATCATAACAAATGAAACCCAATTCCACATAATCCCCTTAACAACAGTGTATTGTAACACAATCCTCACCAAACCATACCTTATCATGTATCCTAATAATATTCAATATCTCGACAAAAATGCCCTAATATAGAAGTAACATATTATTATCAGGGAACGGCATACAGAGACAAAACAGATATTTCGCAATGTACCGGAAATGTATTGAACAATAAACAAGCTCATTGTATACTTCATAATAAAGAAAGAGGGATAGAAATATTTCAACCAGAGCCGAACTACATTGTTCCAATCTACATTCCGCAGACAACAATTATCACCACTTGCAGTCCTAACACACAAAAAATCAAAGGCTCAGCAGTTATCCACTTCAACGGATGCGAAATTAATATAAACGATGTGTCCTATAGAGCTACAACCAATACTCACTGGGTCATTCGACCCATGTTAACCTACGGCTCTGTCGTGTGGGGGAGCGCGATGGCGTCTGTCAAACATCGTAAGATATTGGAAAATATTCAGAGATTCTGCCTACTCAGCGTAACTGGCGCATTCAAGTCTACTAGCACTCGAGTTCTTGAGGTTATCTTTAATATATACCCCGTGCAGATACATCTTAATAAGGGGGCCGCTATCACGGAGCTGAGGCTGCACCTGAATCAGAGCTGGATTCATTCAGGAACTATGGTTCCACACGAATCCATCCTTGATTTTGTGCGGTCCATTGCACCTGACACAGACAGGGAGAGTGTACACCTTACCGAAACCATGCTGATTAGCAAGATTAAAACGAAAAGTTCATCTAGGGAGTAATGGGCAGTACACTCTGTGCTCCACCCATTGATAGACACTATGATTTATACAGACGGGCTTCAAATCTGACAACATCGGAGCGGGTGTCTTCTGTGCGGAGCCACATTTGGAACCTTGCATACTCCTCGAAAGCCATGTAACGCTCTTCCAGGCGGAGGTCAATGCCATTCTTGAAGCGGAAAGATACCTTCTTGGCTCAGAGACTGAGAATAATGAGATTGTCGTATGCTCGGACAGACAGGCGGCCATCAAGGTCTTATCAAAACCCTTCATAACCTCCAACCTAGTACTGGAGTCTAAGAGCACCCAGAACTCCCTCTCTCATTGTAACAGAGTACTCGTTTTTTGAGTGTCACAGATATGTTATTGGAAACAAAAACTCGAATGAGCTTGCGCGTCTTGCGGCGGCCTCGGAGGAGCCTCCATCCAAAATTGGGATCCCACCGGAACACATAGTCTCTGCAATTATGACTTGGGTGGACTATCAACACAGTTGTTTTTGGTTAGGCGACCCTTCGGATAGAACAACAAAGAAACTGTGTGGTAAACCTAACCCAAGTTTCACAAAAAAGCTGCTAGGGCTGAGCAAACCTACCATGAGAATTCAGATGTATATTCTCACTGGACACTGTTCTGTCAGGGGTCACCTACAGAGTTGGTAGCCCTACATGCAGAGGATGAGGAGAGGGATCCGAAACGATGACTCACTTTCTTTATCACTGTTCGGCTCTCTCCGAAAACGTTATAGATTCCTTGGCTCACACCTCCTGGATGAATTCCATGAAGCAGGTAAGGAGGGTTTGGAGCCAATCTTATGGTTCGTAAGAGCCTCTAGTTGGGACCCATGAACTTATTCCTTTCAATCCATCCATCCGTCCATCCAACACTCATTGGGACGCAATCAACATATACCCCACAATATTCAACGAAATCAAGGCAACAACAAACGCAAACCATGCGTACATCAAAAGTAATTTTACAAGACATCCAGTGCTTGTGGAGGTGTCCTGATCATCAAAATCGTTCTAACATACATAGGAATATATCTAAAATTGAAAAGGGATTATGAAATACATGAAGATAAAACTTCACCACTTATCCCAACATTCACTCCTGTCATCGAACCTGTAAGGATACAGTTTCTTTAGCCGTCACTCATTTCTAGGGGCGTGGGGTGGGGAGTTAAAAGCCCAACATAATTACGCATTTACCTTGAACTCTATATCTACATGCATGCACATATACATATATCAAGTAATTTTCTTAATCTAAATTATTTGCCTTCATAGCTTTTAAAAAATATATTTCTTTTGTCAAACATAAATTAATAAATTAATCAGCACGGTCAAAAGCATTAAACAGCTAAATTGCAAGTTCACAGAGTTCATTAAATGTAATTGTACAAGTAAAGCTCAACGATACCTGTAATAACTATATCGAAAAGAGTAAAAGTTTTTTTTCTTTGCATTAAATGCATTTTGTAAATTTATTGAAATTATTTTCAATAAATTTCAGTCTGTTAGACGAGAAATCATCTTCGTATTATGTACAAAATTGGTCATAGCCTGCCATTCAACGACTTCATTAGTTTTATTTAAAGCCTATATGTAGGCGCGACCACATCATACTTTTTCTCCAGCAAGCACATATAACTTATTCTGCTAAGCATACAAAATCCGAAATACTCCTTATTTTTTTGTTTTTAAGTTCGTCCAGATACATGGATAAAAATTGTGAACTTATGTTTCTTGAACTCAGACTTTCAGACCTCCTTCTTCCTTTAGGTATCCCATTTATGGAATATTCATCTGCATCTGCTCAGTTCGCTGCCTCCCTTAGTGCTTGTAAAATGATTCCTAGTAGATACCAATATTTTGATGTAAGTTTATTAGTAAGTTATCGGAAACCATACATTGTAAATACTCACATGTAAACACTTTTTTTATAATTATTTTAACTACCTATTCATTTTTTGAAAATAATAATAGCGTTTCTAGTTAGCCGCTATTATAAGATGCAAACGTAAGATCTATGATCTTGTAGACTCGCTGAAAATAAAGGATTTGATTCCTGTTCGTCCCTGCTTTTATTTAGTTGTTTGTATTTTATGAATTCCAATAAGTATAGGTCTTAAGTAAATGTAACACTAACTCTGAAATCGTTTCGACGGCTGCTATGAGTTGAATATTCGGACACATATGCTAAATGTCTGGAAATGTATCATTTCACTTCGACGAGGCATTCGCGGCTAAATGTATGTAAAATTTAAGTGTTTGGTTATATGGAGGTATTAAGAATACATTGTATATAAATATATACCATATATTTTAGGAAAGTTTAAATATTTGAACGGAGGATTTACTCCACCAACTTATTGTTGTTTTAATAAATTTTTATACCTGAAAAGGAAAACGACTGAAATTTATTTGTCTAAAACGTACCAGGTGGTTGATACATTTCTTTTATCAATACCTTTGCCACATGAATTCAAATCGCGCTCTTGGAAAATGTGTCCATTTAAAACAACTGGATCGAATATTTCAAGGGATCTGGAGATTTTCTACGGCAAAGCTGCTTAAAATCATTGACGTGAACGCAAGGAGGCGAATAGAAGGAGTAAATACAAATTTACGTATATTATGTACATATATTCCCAGGCGATATATTCATACCTTTCACTTTTTCACTTTATTGCAGAATACTTGAAGACTAGAAAATTTCCATAATCACGAAGGGATTTCACATCTATACACGAAATGGAAATTCTGTGGAGTGTTGTTCTTATACCAAACACGAAGGTTGGATATATTTGAATATATCAGAACAACGAAGAAGGACGAGGCTTATTTGGTTGCAGGATATTTGAGGTCAAATTTCTGTTACCATGATTTTTGCGGTAAACCGCATAATATTGCATGAAAATCAAACCAGAAATTCTTCACTATGTTGACTGAGTGCTGTGCCTATAGTGGAAATCGATATTGCGGTTTTTAGAGCTATTGTGATATGGCGTCTACACATGCCATAGTAAATTCATGAGAAGTGAATGTTTGAACGAAGTCTGTGGTCATTTTGGTATAAAGAAACACTATTTATTATTACTGTTTTTGCCATTGTGATGAGTAATTGAGCACATAATCGAGGATTCTATGCATTATTGAAATCACCACAAAAATCATTAATCACTTCATTGTGGGCACGACAAGTAAAATATGTACATTTATTACGTTCATCACACATCAATTTTACTCATCATTTACACAATGATAATTAGGCCTTTACGATTTACGATATGAAGGCTGTATATTGGGTCAAAAAAGAACATGTAATGCTAACTTCAAATATATATTTTGTCTTTACATTTTAACATAAATTTTATACCTACATCAAGCCATAGGAGTGCAAGGAACTTCATATAATAGAGGCCATATTACCAAGTATTTAATATCTGATTTCGATGAAACTTGAATGTGGGTGTATAAGTAGTCCAGTTATTTTAGAAGTTGAACTCGAAAGTGATCGAATGTGTATAATTTTTGAAGGGGTGTAGGGGTCCCGTGAGTATTATGCCGTATTATGTGGTGATACGGTGTGTGCATTTCGCCGGTTGGTTAAAATAGTTCTTTTTTTTTTAACATCACGCTTATCGTGGAAGCTACGAGAAATTAAACGCGATTTTGTAGATCTTTAAATTCCCTGCAATTGTTGGCTTACGAATTTTTTCCGTAGGATTGCTTTTTTCGATTTATAGCCCGAGTTATATTTTCAATAGAACTTGTGAGATATTGAAAACACATCACTTCAATAGTTATATTTTTGTATTAAATTCACACTCATTTAGCCTAAAATAAGAGAGTAATACTTGAAGTTACAAATTAGCGTAACACTAAAACCAATGTTATTCTTATTTATGTCAGGTGAATACAGTGAATGGCTGAAGCTTTTTAGATCTTAGTGAAAATTTCAGGTAAACATTTGTATTTCTCTGATAATACTTTCTGAGCATTGTTAAAGATTAATATGACACTTTAAGGTTTATTAAAAATTCTGATATTGCAACTAGAGAATATTTGTTGTTACGTCACGTTTAAGTTAATGTATATGTTATAGTCAAAACACGAAATCCGTCAAAACCCGATTTTACTAGGAAATTATAGTTCTAACAAAGCGCTCTCGGTAATTAGTTTTAACTAATATAACACAGTTAAAACTAGAACTAACGAGAGCGCTTTCTTAGAACTAGTATTAACTAAAGAATATATAGTTAATTCTGGTTGTGGCTGAATTCTCGCGTAGCTCTTAGTTAAATCTAGAACTGACTGGTTGCTATTAGTAAATTTGCGTTACAAATGAATTCTCTCGCCATTACCTAAACCTTGATGTTTATTAAGGATGTGGCTATTTATACATGTTTACGCAACTGGTGAAGTGGGGGGGCGTACAGATCAGTGACACATACGCCCCCCCCTGCACACGTAGCCACACACACAAACACACGCGCGCGGATGTGTGTGTGTTGCTACGTGTGGGAGAGGGGACGTGTGTGTCACTGATCTGTACGCCCCTCACCCTCCTTCACCTGCGGCAAGCTTTGTGTACACTAGAATCATTTTTAGTAGGAGAAAAAAAATTTTTCGAAACTGGGTTTCTTGAAGAAAAATTTTTTTTTGCCTAATCTAAGAAATACTGTAGCAAGTGTTATACCATTTTAGAATCCTTATTAAATGCGTCAACTGTTAAAGTTACTTGCCAAACTGGCATAGTACATTTTTTTTTCATTACAATCAGGTAAAGTCCAAGCTGGAACAGTAGGCTCAGAATTTAAAGCAGCAGGTTACATAAGCACTATTCGGGATTACACTAGAAAAATAAAATTGAAAAAAAGTAAAGATTTGTAGCAACAGGAGGTAAAAAATCATCACAAGGTGTACATTTTCTCGAAAAAAAAAGAAATTTCTATAATTTGAAAAATACATGACTTAGATTTTTATACCCTAGATGAAATCTAAAGGGGTATACTAAGTTTGTCATTCCGTTTGTAACACCTCGAAATAATGATGGTAGAGCAAAATGGATTGGACACCCACGTATAATATTAAAAGTTATTTTGATTTTTGCATGTCTGTCCGTCCGTCCGTCCGTCCGTCCATCCGTGCGCACGATAACTCGAGAACGCGTACACTTAGAGAGCTGAAATTTTGTACACGGACTTTAAAAAAAAAAGTAAAATTAAGTTCGAAAATGAGACAAATCGGGCAACTCCTTCGAGGGGTTGCCATACAAAAATTTCGTTTTCCGTTATATATTTGAACACTGCCTGAGAACGAGTAGCCGTAGAGAGCTGAAATTTGGTACATGGTGTTTTCATTGTACTAGCAAATAAAATTTCAAAAATGGACTAAATCGAGCAACCCATTCTTGGTGTTGCCATATAAAAAATTAGGTTTTTTATGTATACTCTGAAAACGATCAGTTCAAGACATTTTTATTGTACTAAAAACTTCTTCAGAATATGAAATCCTATAAAATTGGTTATAATCACTTTTTCTGTCCGACGAACCGTTCTAGAAATATATGCGAAAAACGACTGCAAAAATCAAAATTCCTAAAATGGGTACCCATACGAAATTTCATACGGGCATTCATCTAGGGTATCATAAGAATTGGTCTTAGACCAATTCTAGCTTTTTCACTTGTTTTTTATATTTTTCTGGTAACTGTTATGATTTGGTCCATCAGCTGATTCCAGCTAGACGTCGACTTACAGGACACCCTGTTTAAGTCGCACGAAATGTGGAAATTATGGATTCAATCACGGTTTTTCACATTTCCTTCTTTTAATGTAGTACATACTATGCTGAAAGCATACCGTTTTTACGTTGATATTTTATTAACATATCCACATGGAATACGACTAGACCAGGCAGAAGAGCATACCCATGACATTATAAAGACGTGATATAAAACATCTATTCCTCAGGTATATATATCAATCGTTGTTCAGAGTGAAAAAGCAGGGTCCAGTTTACGAAAGTTGACACTCCCAATCGATTTTGACGTTTTCTGACAAAGATGTTTCTTCAGAGGCGTATCTAGGTTTAAACATTTGGGGGAGCGAGAATATTAAACAATGGCACCACTGCATAAAAATAACTTTTATTTCAGATAAAAAGAAAAAGACTTCCAGCTTCAAGTAGTTCAAACGTAAGTTATATTCACAAATTATATTAAAGGAAACCATAACAAGAATCGTTATTTAAAAATAAAATTAATAGAAGTATGTACTTATGTACATATGAATTAAAGGCAACTACAATTTCCTCCTTCATCCGGGCTCCATTCTTGCAACATTATTTATAACCATATTATAATCCACTTCAGTAACCAACTGCCCTTCCCACGAGCCTAAACATTCGCTCGTACAAAATGTTATGCGAAGAGCGAGTTTTTTATACTCTTTATATTCGTATACCCTTGAAATATAAAAGCATATAGTCGTAGGAAAGCGAAAGGGTGTTTTAGGCTGTTTTGCCTTCTTTTATAGTATATTCCGCAATCGGTAAGATTTTATAGTTTTCTAAATATTTTGAAATACTAATTTGCTCAAGTTCACCATAGTTAGTTTTAAATTTAATTACATTGTTACTTTAGCTTAAGTACATACGTAATTACTTTTTATTTAGGAACCCTTAATTAAAATGAGAAATTATGTAAAATTTTACACATGACGCCATCTGTAAACAACTTTTCGCGATTACTATACAAATATTGCATTACACAAATAGTCCGGCAGGTAGCGTTGCATTTAAGGTAGTGTTTTTATGCCGATCGATTGTTATCTTTTTCGATAGATCAGGTCAGCTGACGTACCCGCGGTGGGTGTGAAAGGCTACGAAAGTAGTAAAAAAAACTGTTTTTAAGTAATAGTATCCTGGCTGAATTATTTTTTATAAACAGTTGACATCATCGTGAGTTAAAAAAATAGTCACCTGCTCGCATGAACTTGTAAAAAAACACGTAACATAAAGCACATATTAGTAATAGCCTAAGAACGCGTCGACGTAGAGAGCTGAAATTTGGTACATGGTGTTTTCATAAGAATATTAACTGAAATTTCGAAAATGGACTAAATCGGGCAATCGCTTCTTGGTGTTACCATATAAATATTTTGGTTTTTTTCGTACACTGTGAAAACAATCAGTCTTAGACGATTTTACTGTACCGAAAAGTTCGTCAGAATATGAAATTGGTCATTATCATTTTTGATGTCCGACGAACCGTTCTAGAAATATATACGAAAAATCACTTCAACATTCAAACTTGCACAGAGTTGATCATACGAAATTTCTTTCGGGCGGTCATTCATCCCAGGGTATCGTAATATTTGGTCTTAGACTAATTATAGCTTTAATTCTACCATAAATAGAATTATTGTATTAAAAAAAGGGCCTCTTAAGGTACATATATTATAAAATGTCTGCAGCACAGGTACAATTTATTTGGGAGTCAATTTTGATGACAACTTGCAGAAATAAACTTAGAATGCTAAAGAATTTAAGGACTGTTGAAAAAAAAGACCATAGAATACATACATACATAGAATGACAGCAACAAGAAAACCATTTTTGTTTTTATCGAACAATTTTTATTGAATTAGAGGCACTATGGGTATGCATTGAGCATCGTAGAAATCTCTCGTTTTCTGCCGTAGTAGCAAGTTGCTAAATCCGACCAAAACAAAGCTGCTTTCTAAAAAATGAAAGAAAGCGTTTCTGAAGACTCTGATTGAAGTTCGTTTTCAACTAAGCCGAATTTCGTTAGGAAATTTTTCATACAAAATTCGGTACCTGAATTTTGCAACTTGGCTCTTTACTGGTATTATGTTCGGCGTTCTCTGAATATGGAAACTTCTCTCTTCTTTTAGTTCGATGGACTGTATCATATGACGTTCCAGCCATATCAGCCATATCTCTCAACGATATGTTGGCATTTCGGTTAAAGTTGTTTACCACTTATTTGGTCAATTTTTGATCTATCGAACCTTCCTTCATGACACGGATTTTCTCTGGACACTATAAGATTCTCGAGAATTACTGAGAATATTTTGAATGGCCTTCGGAATTTTTAATTTTTTAAGTAAGCCTCCTTGACACATATTCGGATTTTCCATATGGGTGGAAAGAATTAATTTGCGGCTTTCCGTTTGGCTGACTTCCATTTTTACTGCATAAGAATTTTGCATTTATTGGCTTGCAATTATAAGGGCGCTACTGTATTATAATGCAGTCTTACCAGCGGTCCCTAATCTTGTTTACCTGATGACGAGTAATGGAAACGGCGATAGGTGATCGAGTGTTTTCTGAAATGGTCCTTATCTCCAAAACAATGTACCGATTAAAATCAACCAAGCTGGATTTAAAGATAAAGCAAAAGATATAAAATCACTTTTGGTTTATCTTCCAGATGCAAATAGAAATTATTATCAAACCGTTTTAACTCAAATATGGAGTATTATTGAGTTATTGCGTATTATTTTGTTTCTGTTATTTTTTATTTTACTTTTTTTATTAACTTTACTGAATGAAGTAATATTTGTTAAGGTAGGCCTTTTTGGGATTCTCTGGTATATAAACGAAAAGGAAAAAATGGATTTTTTTTGTTTTTATTTTATCACACAATTATTTTATTTAGGGCGACAAAATTTCAATGGAGAATTTTGTTTGCATTCTGCTATTTTCTTTTATTTTTTTCGAATCACTCAATTTTGTTGTTGTTAATGAGTCGAACCAAGATTTGAAACTTTTCCGCCCTAAATCAAATGATTGTGTGATATGATTTATCAAAACTCGAAAATATTATGAAAGTTTTAGCTAATTCCGATAAATCTGTCTTTCTAAAATGTGTAGCCAAAGCCGACAAGTATAGACACTTATCGCAACATTAAAAAAATCGCTCACTCTTGTTTTTGTAGATACAAATTATGAGTAAAAATTTATAAAGGTTCCTAAGAAAAAGTGATCTATGGTCATAAAATATGTAGTGGCCCAGAAATCCGAATCAATCGAACTTTTTTTGGGGTGCTGCTGGCCAAAGTTTGTGAAGAAAATTTTCATGGAATTTCGTACGAAAATAAATTATTTTAAATAAGGACTGACTATGTGAGTCACATCTTTCCGATGTGGATTTCTTTTCCATGATGTGGATGTAATCTTTAGGAGAGGCAAACTAAAAACGGTCAAAATTTCGCTTTACTGTTTGCTACTCTTTTTCTTTTTTATTATTTTATAGTAAGTATTACATATAGGAACATACAAAAATTTTGCAGCATCGCAAAGCCGTTCTGCGGCGAATACGGTTTTACTTATGACGAAATAAACTTGCGTTGTTTTCAGAATTGTACTAATGTATATTAGAAATAAACTGCTTCACACGAAAATCAAAGTATAGATATTTATGCTTAAATTCGTGTAATCTGAATTTCGTTGATAAGAGGCCGCTACATTTTGATGATGTGATCTAGGGGAAGCGATTGCTCCCCCTGCTCCCCACAGATATGCTTGTGCGTCTCTTGGCAGAAGTAAAAATTTGGATTCACGTAAGTCGACGCCTTGAAAATTGTTTTTAGCTTCTCCCGCTGCTTAAAAATCATAAAGTTTGAAAATAATTAAGTTTTATGCAAGTCAAGAAATTGGAAAGTAAATGTCAAAATGTGGAAATAAATTTTTGTAATTGAAAAAGAGAACCAAAACACTGCGATAAAAGGGTTGAGTATTTCACTGTCCTTTCAAGAGAATGCCAACTAGCTTGCATCACCCAGTAGCCTACTTCTTTTATTCATCAGAGCGGGGCATTCGAAAAGCACGTGTTGGACGAATTCGATTTCCTCCTAGTCCTTGTAGCTCCTGCAGAAATCGTTCGCCACTATTTCCAGTCTTCTAGCATAGTCACCTATAGCCCAGTGACCCGCAAGGACCCCTACTAGATTCCTGGTGTTTGTTCTGCTGCCATCAAGTCACTCCCTTGTCCCACCGTATGCATGGCTTGTCATATGCAGGCCACAATTGGCTCGCAATACGACTGGTATCCATGTTGGTCCAACGAAGGCTTGCCTTTTGATAGGCGCCCCTGGTGATTTCCTCTTTTATAGCTCCGATTGGGATCCTCATAAAAGCTCCCGCTACGGAGCTATCCAATGCAGAGCCTTTTTTGGCCAACTCATCATCAGTTGATTGAGATATCCTTGTGACCAGGTACCCAGCATAGGATCACCCTGTACCTTGTTATCTTAAAGTAAAGAAAGGCTTTGGAAATTCTCTTGACCATGGAAAATTGGGCTGGCGCCGAACCAACTGCGGATTGGAAACACTGACCAACACAGAAAAACGAAAATCAACTTCTGAAATTAATTCCATGTAAATGCAAGGAAAACTGCGGAGCAAATGGTGACCGTCGAAAAGTAGGATTAAGGTATTCAATTATGTGTTAAAACTGCAGCTTACATACCTACTAATAAAAATGCCCTGGACATAACACAATTTTTTTTAAGAAAACGAAATTACATAATTTAACTACTTTTCCTAGGAAACATTGTTAATCACATGGAAGATAAAGTGTTAATTATGAAGGCTTGGCACGAGGAAGAAATCGGCAACTATTCGGGACTAGAGCTGAACGTATCCGTATAATTTACTATCCGGATTATCCGAGATAATTAGGCTCCGATGACTCAAATCAGTGAATCAGGATAATCCGGAGACTGGTATCCAGATCCGAAGCTATACGGATCTAGACTAGAAATTTCCTCCAGATTGCATTGTTATATTTGGAAAATATAAATGTCATGATATTTTCATTTTCTCAATGAATCTGTGGCGACGCTTCGGTCTCGGTTCGACTATTTCCAAACCTTCGTCAAACACTGTGTAAACCAGGGTACGTTCACCAGAAAATTCACCGCTAGCGATTCCTTGTCGAACGTAGAAAGCCGTAGCTAGGCAGGCGTGGATTTCTTTTTTTTATTTATAACGTTTTGAAAAAGAAAACATAAAAGTATCAGTAGTCATTATTAGTCTTCTGACAACCTACCTAAGATTTTTTATAAAAGGAGAAAATATTTTAAAATCCAGGACTATTGGCACAAAACATCAGAGACCTGTTTTAATTCTTTATGCTTCTATATGTCTTACTTTTTCAGACGTTGTAAAGATACGAACGGACCCGCATTCAGTGGATAAATCGACAGATTATATTTGATAATCAAGAACCGCAGCTGGAACAGTACACTGGTGGCGCAAGCAACCTCATCCTTCGACTATCACTGTACTGTCGTAACGACAGTACTGTTTATCTACGACCGCTTGCAGATTGATTTCACTTCGTGGATGGCATACTGGCATCTAAATTACAGCTTGTCGCCATTCTTGTCGTGAGGAAGGTTACAGAGGTCGTGCCCCAGTACTAATGTAATGATACTGGATTCTGTCCTGTGTCATAGGGACTTCAAGGACACCCCGTTGCTCCGCCTTCCTCTGAACATAATACCTATTATTTTTCAACCGTATTTCAAGTCAGTAGTCTCTATAACACCGGATCATTTTGTCATAGGGACCATAGGATACCACCACAGTCTTCTGGTTTCGTTAAAGACTACTAACTCGAGTAATTGTTTCTCGCCAGGATAACTTCTTTATACTGTCATAGGGACACTCCTTTACATTCATTAACGACAGGATGATTTTACCCCTTACTTCAAGTGGGGTAACGTCAATAATCTAGCACACGCTCAAGATTGAAGATTCATCATACAGATTATCTAATTGATAACATTTGGTATCACTGGCTCAATATCATCTACGCAAGATTGATGATTCCTTAATCGGCTTACCCAATTGGTGGCAATTGGTAACGAGCTTCAATTATAGTCGAACATCAACTATAGTGTAAACAAGACAAGATAATCAGTAATCAACTGATTACCTAAAAATCAATGCAATTTACAATTTTTTTTTGATGCTTAGTCTGGATCCGGATAGTTCGGGTCGGGATCCGGATAGTTCGAATCGGGATCCAGATAGTTCCGATTCAGCTCTCAGGAATCGGATAGTTCGCAGATCCGGGCATGCGGATATCCAGATATTAGTAAATCCGTATCCAATTTTCAGCTCAATTCGGGACCCTCCAAAAACACAATTCAAAATAAGAATCAATCAAACAATTAATACGTCAACCTGACGACTGAATTTGACAAAGGAAAATCATGGTAACAATATGCGTCTGTAACTACGTAACTCGTATATAGTAAACTCCTGTGCATACCGCCGTTGCAGTGTGGAAAAAATAGAGGAATGATGTACACGGCAATGTGCTAATGAAGCCATAACCTAAAATATATCTATCTTTTCGCCCTCTACAATATGAATAATAAACGCTACCAACGTAATTGTAACGAAAAACGAGAAAGTTTCGTTCTTCTATCAAAAGATCAGTTAACATGGGATATGAGAAAACGGTCAGGAATTAATCATGTGTACATAACTACTCTTACATCAACTTTTATAATGCAACGGAATTCTAAAACTCAGTAATTCAATAATTGGCCCTTTTTATTACAAAATTACTTTTTAATGAAACACTTTGAGGAATTTACGAATTCTAATATGCAGTGTATTATGGATTCTTTTGAAGATAACATTTCAAAAGTACAATCTTTTGCTGAAACTCATAAAGCAAAAGCTTTGATTAAAATTTATAAACAAATAAATATAAGCCAACTTGATGCCACTCTAAAATTTATTACAACATATTTCAAAGATGTTATCAATTTCATTTTTAAAAGATTTCTGGTAAATTTAATATTTGTCATTTTGTGTATTCCTGGATATATTTGTATATACTTGATAATATATTTCTACCTTACGCGAAGATATTAACATGCCTGGCTTGTTTCCTTGGATTGCTGTTATTGGTGAGCTAATTTTTATGTAATCTACATATATTATGCAACAGGAAAACAATTATTTCGTTAAGTTATGTACTTAAAATCATACGAAGCACAATTATTTTTATACCCTGGATGAATTCATAGAATTTATTTACACGCTTGTAACGCATAGCAAAAATGAAAGTAGACAGAATGTATACAATTGACTTTGAGCAAAGATACAACATATCTTTTTATGTACGCCAAATTGTTATTTTTGTTCTGGAATGGTTCTAAAAAGAAATGTGGCGATATTTGTGTAAGGATATTTATGTAAGGTGAATTCAGACTTTTCTTTCTACTTGAAATAAACTGCAAATTTTAAATAAAATTCAACGGGTATTTTAAAATTAAATCAGTTTTTGAATTTAATTCAAAATTTCTTCCAGATAAAGTACAGCGTATTTTACATAATTAATTAATTACGATATAAAAATTTGAATTATTTTAAGACAAAAAATCAATTTTGCTGTTTGATTTATGAAAATTGTTGAATTATTTTTAAATATTGTTGAAGTCCTTTTGAAATCTGCTTAAAATAAATTAAATCTGATGAATTTAATCTGAAAAAGGTATATAGTCTATGCATTAGATACCTAACACTAATATTATTCTCTTTTATTACGTCTTACTTATCAGGAACTTATGCAGATGATATTTATTATATTTACGCTGATAATGATGTTATTACCTTAGATTCCACGAATCTAAAGGAAGCAATAATGCAAACATTTCCAAGTTTTTTCAACTTGAACTCGCAGTCCAACGATTTCCTACAGAGATACTTCTTCTCAATACATTCGGAATGCTGTCGTGGAAATAAAACATTACTGCAAAAGTCATTAGACTTATCGAAAAAATTGAAAAGGTCTTCAAAACATTGAAAACTGTTTTCT
The DNA here is from genome assembly GCA_963930735.1 of Dioctria linearis. Taxonomy (NCBI): domain Eukaryota; kingdom Metazoa; phylum Arthropoda; class Insecta; order Diptera; family Asilidae; genus Dioctria; species Dioctria linearis. Next base: position 247,057,113 of record OZ005740.1, on the reverse strand, counting down.
ACTTTATATAGAATTTCAATTTTTGATTTTTCAAAACAAAAAAATTGATTGTCTTCATAACTTTATTTCATGGATTTAATTAGCACACCTTTGTTTAATTTTACAACAAATGTGGAATTAATTAGGACACCTTTGTTCAATTTTACAACAAATGTGGATTTATAACACACTTCAGTTTATTTTCAAACAAATATGTAATAAAACTTACATATTCTAATTTGATTTCACAACAAATGTGTAATTAAGCTTACATTCAATAATGTCATTTTACAACAACAATTTACAAGCTTTTTCGACACACAATTTTACAACATTTATAATTGGCAACAAATTGCCAACTTTTAAAGTTGTGAAAAATTTTTACGAGAAGATATTTTGAGTAGAGCTATTCAAAGTGCTCTATATAAAGTGTCTTCATGTTCTACCAGTTCTTCATTTTAATAAAACCTCGGTAGAGATAACAGGTTATTAATAATATGAACCGGATATGCAAATACCCGACTTCAGAACAAAATTAGTTCCATTACAAGAATTGGTTCCCACGTAATAATTTAACCTGCATATATAATTTCAGACCAGAGCTGTAAAATACTCATTATTTAATGGATTTAATACCTCTTAATTATCAATACCGAGTATTTAAGACTTGGCAATTCCCAGTACTAAGCTTCCTGTACTGGAATTAAAATTTAACAGTCCCATTCCCGGAATGGCAAGTACACAGAGAAAAATATCCACATAAAATTGTGCAAAATCAATGGGATTTCCCTATGATTTTCATCCAAGAAGAAAGTTCACTTAATACCATACAGAAACCAAAAAGAAACCGGATGGTTTTTCAAAGTGGATTCTTATTGAAACAAGGTGGTTATTTTAAATTGAAATCTTTTTAACGCAAAAAGAAATCTTATTAATTATAAAAAGTGAAATCTACTTGATATAATATGAAGTCTTCTTAATATTTAAGTAGAAATCTCCTTATTTTAAAAAGACATTTATAAATAAAAAAGCAGTAAATTTTTTTCTTATTTTTTATTGACATATTTTTTAAAAATATACAGAACAATTTTTCAATAAAAACATAACGAATAACATAACAAAAATAGAAAGAAAACTTAATTTAAGACCTGTATTTCTTTTGACGTATTAATTTCAGTCCATTATTTAAAAAATAAAAATGAATAGGTGGTCCGTCTAAGGAAGGGAGGGTTACGGTGGTATATGATCCACTTTTATTTCCTATTAAAAAGGATTGAAAATGATTTAAGAATTTCAAACATTCCCATTGCCTGACAATAACAATGACTTCTGATTTGTAGATCAAGAAGTCAACGATTTCATAAATTAAAGGTAAACTATGTTCTTTTGTAATAGAAATAATATGTCCCTTTTTAAAAGGAACGCCCCTAAATGTTACAGAGTCAGTTTTTTTATATGAAGTCAAGTCATCAGTATTTAAATTTTGATAAGGAAAATAAAATTCCTTTTGCAAACTATCCGTTTCTAGCTCATTATATAAGTATTCACAGTGAAAAAAATTATTAGACACAATACAACTTGAAAATCTTAATGATGCTTAATGATATTGTGAAACTTTGGCTTTAGGTGTTCCTTGAACAATTCTGGATATAACTCATTATGGCGCTTTATAACCGATCTGAGCTGATCTAAAAGTTTTTCGTCGAAAGCTGGTAATAATAATAAGTCTATCAATCTAACTAGAACTATTAAAAAGTTATAAACCTCATCATTTTCATGAACCAGGTCCCCTATCATAAGGGTTGCTAGATGAATAAAAGTTTTCATTTGTCTGGCAGTCATTTTAAATCCGGCATTTTCAATGTGCGACTTTTCAATAGGGGGACTAACGTTACTTACCTCAGTGTCACCATAAGAAAACATTTGTTTCCTATAGTTCAGAGTGTCTAAGGTGAATACCTTTTTTTCATATACGAAGTAATGCAATACTTTTGATAAATCATATTTGCATACGCCAAGATATATATCATGCATTATGTCACATGCTATATTATCGGTAACATGAAAAAGAGGTATTGTGTTAAAGATAGAGTTTTCCTTGATTCCCGTAATGCTACTATTATCAACTAATAAGTCTTCGTGATAATTAATTTTATTGAATTCTTTATAAAATAGCGTAAAGTGGAGATCTTTTTGAAAATAGGTGGCATTTTTCTCTCTGTGTAATACTTTAAAATACCGGAAAGTAATTGAGTTCTCGATTCCATTACAAAAATACCTACAAATTCCCAAAAGTATTTAAAAAGTATTTGTCTATTACTATATAATTCCTTTCAATTCTTCTCAAATACTTTCAATTAGTTTTAATTACTTTGACAACTTCAGTATTAAACATGTATTATGAAATGAACTAGATCAATTGTCTTTTTAAATTTATTGTAAAAAAAATCTTTTCCCTGTTTTCCATGTTCTCAAGGTGCAATAAAATTAAGTACTTTTGAGGAGTACGTTTGCTTTAAAAAAACCTATAGAAACTATGGACTTAACCGAAAGTGGTAAGTATATTTAAACACTTATCAAACAAATTAGAAATTAAATACTTAATAATTGGATAAACGAAGCTAATATTGTAAAACAAAACGATAAAAATTATAAGAGAGCAGAGACGGATACAAAAGAAAACGAACTGAAAATATAAATATGCAGAAAAAAGAAATAATAAATGAAATGTAAAGGAATTGCAAAAATAAAATGTTAACTGAAATTGTTTTTGTAGTTTTGTATTTTTTAAATTCCTTGCAGCTTCTAAGACGATTAAAATTTGATTGATTAATTAATTAAATTAATTCTCTAAGAGTGTCGACATAGGTACCGATTTCTCAGTTCTGATTGAAGTAACATATATAAGATAAAATTACCCATATGTATCCTGACCCTCAAGTGGGTATTTGGAATAAGTATCTGCGGCTTAAACAAGCTGCACTGAAGCACAAAGCACCATTTCCTTCAACAGGCGCAGTAGAGCGATTATTTTCCTTAGCGGGCTTAAACAACCATCCTAAAGGACAGACTCTTAGTGATTTTTCTTTTGAAAAATTAGTCTAAACTAAGGCAGTGATTTTTCTTTTGAAAAATTAGTCTAAACTAAGGCAAACTGGAATTTTGGGAAAATTAAAAATTAATTGAAATGGTTTTAATACACCCAGAGGAAAAAGGTAAACTGGAATTGTAAATTTTACTTTTTAAAAAATTAGGTTTAACAACCGAGAGTAACTATTTGATGAGCCATTTCTACTAAAATAAAGTGAATTTTACTAAGTTTAACTATTGTTTTTTATGTAATTGCAAATTTAAATATGAAAAAATAGCAAACAGTAAATATTTTCCTAGAGTGTGACTTTGTATTTTTTACCTCTGGCCAACAATTTTTTAAAGCAAACGTACTTCTCCAAACTATGTAGTTAATTTTATTGCACCTTGAGAACATGGAAAACAGGGTCTAGTTCATTTCATAATTCATGTTTAATACTGAGGGAATTATATAGGAATAGATCTTCTAAATACTTTTGCGAATTTGTAGGTATTTTTGTAATGGAATCGAAAATTCAATTACTTTCCAGTATTTTAAAGTATTGCTTACCATTCCGGGAAATGGGGCTGTTAAATTTTAATTCCAGTGCAGGAGGCTTAGTACTGGGAATTGCCAATTCTTAAATACTCCGTATTTGTAATGATTATGAAATGGTACTTGAATTTTACAGCTCTGTTGCAGACTATACATTTTACTCTGTAGGAAAGCTAAGTGGCTGGAATTTTTCAATGCTATTGAAATAAATTTTCGAATTTCACTTAAAGAAATCTGGCAATGTAACCGATTTATCGAAGATTATTCATTCCATAGGAACCAGCTCCAGGCTTGCTATTTACTGGAGGTATATATAAAAATTGTTACCCATTTCAAATTAAAAAAGAAATTAAACTAAGTTCATTGCTATCTCGTGTAACACCTTATGGTACTAAATCCCAAGTTGAAGGTATACGAATATTAGACTCATTAAATTTTCGAAATATTGGGCTGGATTTTTTTAGATTGTTTCGTATATAAACTTTTGAGCACAAATATTTACAATCAAAGTGATGAAGTATGTTGTTATACTATCCAATAATCGTTTACAATTTATTTTTGTTATTTATTTTATTTAATACAAAGCACTGGCAGTCGAGTGAGTATCAAAATAGTGAATAACAGAAATTATTTACGCTGTTTGATACCGTAATTATTTTACATTAGTATCAATTACCAATAAATGGATCAGTCAAGTTAAAAAAACGGAATAAAGTACCTACTGATGTGTTCCTAAATTTTTAACAGTAGCGAGGTGCTTTTATCAATAAAATTAAATGAATCTTATTATCTTAAATGAAGACAGAGCTCCTCTGAGAAAGGTGGTGTTTAATTATTTCTTTGCATCGTTCAACAAAGAGCGACAATTTACCTGCAAAACAACAAAGAAACAAACATACTCTCCTTAAGTGTAAAAAGTTACTCTGAATCATGTCCGGAGTATGTTCTGAAGTTATTCTTAAATACTGACTACAGTGGATACTCACTGTTCTATGGTTCAGAACTGATTCCTATCAACTCGAAATGCGACAGTCAAGCACGTAGTAATTTCGAGTCCTTTGTGCTGACTTCCGTTCTACTTTTTGAAAGTCTGTAGTAACTGCGGTATGGATGTGATAATAGCATGTAATTTCCGTTTTCATAACTTCATAGATTATGAATAAATCGATGGCAATGAAATCGATGTTCTTCAGCCTTTAAATTTTCTATCGACCAAGTATTTTCTGACTTTCTAGTACATTCATAATATTTCACAATATCCTCTTATCGGAGTCTTTCATAATAACACCTTCTAAAAATTGGCGTATAAAGCTTTCTAAAAATATCGACTTCCATTCATCAATTCAAATCACATTTAAATCCACTAACAAAATGATATCACAGTTTATTTGATAAAGGATTATATACACTTTGGACGTGGACAATATTGCGAAGGCTTAGTCTGAGGTTTTATTGAAACTCTGAGCAACTTTTCTAATCCAAATATGTACATGAGGAGGTATAAGGGTACACCACCAGAATAACAAATGTACGGATAATGTCTTGCCTCTTCCCTCCATATAATGGGAAAAGTTTTATAAACTAACTGCGAACGTGAAAACAGCGCGAAATTTCCCGAGTACCTAGATAAATGTGTTTCGTCCAATATAAAATAAATCAATAAAGGCTATACATTTTTGGCTTCAGGGAAAATTGAAAAAATGATAATAATTGTTGCTTTTTGCAGAGATTAGGGCGATGGTGCAGTCTGAAAAATATGATTTACTAATAGCTCTTACGTCCGTTATATACCCTGTCGGTAAAAATATTTAGGTCATATTTTGTATACCGAATACCATCCCAAGTGGGGACCTTAACTTCACGGAAAGAGGTTACTAATACGGCATCTATGTATAGACTTAATCGTGTTGAGCATGGAATCCGACTTTTTATGCTTTGAATTCTCACAAAATAATTACTTCTTTTCCTATTATACTTAAAATTTATTATTAATGTGCTTCTAAAATACTTTAAATTTTTTAGTTTTGCAGTATTTTGGGCATTGTATTTTGTTCAAATTTAATATCTGTCAACGGAAGATAATAATCTAATTATAAAATAAATTTTAGAATGATGTATAATGTAAAATGTCCTCCTCTTCATCTTCAGTGCCGTAGGCATAGGTTTCGTTTTTGTAGAGAGTCCAAAAAAATAAAGAAGAAGTTTACCATGCATAATCTTCTACACAGGAAAGATAACGAAAATATTAGTAATCGTATTCGTATTCGTATTCTTCGGATTAAATTTCACTTGCATTGAGTCATCACGCCGCTGAATTTTGGTTTGTGTGCTACGGTACATTCATTGAAAGTGCTGCATCAAGTTGCTCTAATAAAATAAGGCAAATAATAAAATGCGCCTATCAAATAAAGTAATAATGTCAAGTGCTATAAATTAAAATTATTCCCTTAACAAATTATGTTTTCAATGGCATCTACTACTCACCATTTAGATAGCTTATATCTGAAGCGATTTTTATGCATGTATATTCCTTTAGTTTGATCCTCATATAATTTTCATTGCTGCTATAACATAGCACTGGCTTTTCCCGCACTAATTTATTTAAACGCTCCATATTTCACTAGAAAGTTTAGAGACTAGTTTAGAAGCTATGTCCGCTGTTATACTTAAGTGAATTTTTTTTTTATTTTTCACTTCCTGGATTCACTTTGCCGGTACTCCCTAAGGACCGAACTTGAAAACGAAATATTATTTAGAAAAGTTAAGATACTGCATATAAATATAAATTTGTGCATGTATACCCCTGATGGCACTCACCTAAATTCCACTTGGAGGTACCTAAGCGATTGTTTTCAACTGTGTGCATTCGAACCACGTAAACATGATTGTTATTCATGTACTCTGAATTATAAAGAAATTGTAATGACATAACATAAAACATACGAGCACACAGCAAACAAACCGTCTTGTTTCCATATAAATACAAAACGACATACCTGCTGGACTTCCGTTTTAATTTCTGAACACCACACTGGATTCGATGAGTACCTATTATAAGATAAGATTGCTTTGACTAGATTTAGTATAATTAATTTATTAAATTAAGATATATATTCTAGTTTTTTTTATCCAGACAATATAACCTTATGTACATATTGAGGGTGAAGACGATGTGACACTAATAAGGCTGGACAGGATATCTGAAAGGAAAAGCAAATATTAAAATTAGGTAGTATTTATCTATTTTGCGCACTATTATTGTTCTGGAAATCAATTTTAAACTCACCCGATCTAAACTCTCCTCCAGATTATTCGTCGTACAATAAAAACTTCGATTGACAGCTAAAACTTTATAATTCCGGATTTAATTTATCGAAAAAAAACTCAAACTTAACTTTAAGCAAAATATAACTCATAAAAAATAAATATCTCTTAAAATCCATGCATCTCATAATCGTTATTTTCTTCAATATTTCCGGAACACCCAGTATAACAAGCGTGTTTTAAACAGATGTACTTATTGCACTTTTCATAAAAGAAACGACTTGTCATTATTTTGGTCCAGAGAGTGCAAATTTGTCCTAACACTCTCTGTCGAATATGCTTAAAACTTTTGAAAGTAACTTTAATTCAAACGGTTCATTTATTATATTAACTGAACTTTTCATTTGGCCCTATTAGGTCCATGTGGGCACTGCTAGATTATGCTCTGGAGATGGAGCATAACTTCAATCGTTTGGTTTTTTGTATTTCCTGTATTCGTACAAAAAATATAGACAAAAAATTCGCCATATTGATTTCTAAATACGGGATGAATTTTATCTAATTTTATTTCCAAAATCGACCTGGTAATGGATTATTTCCTGTAGTGTTTTATTGCCTTCGATAGTGTTTTCTAAAAGACTACTCTATGCAGTAAAGATTGCTTCAAATTAATTGTGTTGACACATCGCTTACCACTATTCGCTCATCTACCTTCAATGTGTACATATGTGACCTTGGATCAATTTAAACTTTTTCTGGACCTTCTGGAGAGTAAGTAAATCAAATAACAAAATTGGAAACAAATTAGTTTTATGGAAACAATAGTAAATTCATGTCCTCAGCCGGTCAACCGAAAGATCCCATAAATTTCCCAACGCAGGTTTTTTAATAAACCTCGATGTTCTGTCTACATACATTTTTTTTCCCAAATTTTCCAATGTACAAATTGTTGTTCCAGTTCCTTCAAAGCCTTTGGGCCATCCTTAGAAGATATCCCACAAAAACTCATAGATAAATACAATACAAAACCCCACAAAGAATCACAAATAAACTCAATATACTTCTCTGAACAAAGAGTTTCACCACTTCGACTCCCTCCTACAAGATAGCCCGGAGCTCATCCAATCTATAAATATACAAAAAGTATTAATATTGCAATTGAAATCTATAAAATTAACAACAAACTCACCTAATCATACACCTCCAACATATTTACAATTTTCGTAATTTCATCTAATGATGTTACGTCAGTCAGCTGGTGTCGCCACAATTTGAAGTGGACCAAAACGAACTAAGCGTTGCCAGGGCAATACATTATGGAGCTGGGACATAGCTGTTCACGGCGGCTATAAAAAGGCGGCGAGCCGCAGCAAAATTACCCATTCGGTTTTCAGAGTCTAATCTGAAAGCGTCCTCCACCTAATCTGTCTAATCAGTCTAATCTGTTTCCTATCCTTTAAACAAAAGTATAATTTTGTTTATTCCTTCATATAGAAGTCTAATTCTATTAAGTTCCAAACTCCCAAAAGCTAATACTTGACCACCAATCTGACAGAAGTTTAATTCTACGTACATGCTCCAGGACGTTGCGACTGAGTTATAGTATAATTCTGCTTACACGTCTGTGCACGTTGTAGCGGGAGTATAATTCTGCTTACTCGTTTTAATACTAGCTGTAACAGAAGTATAATTCTGCTTACACGCTTCAGCACGTTTCAGCCGAACTCTAATTCTGCTACACCGTCGCTCTCACCCTCAGAAATTCCTCTTTTGTACTTAAATTTGTGGAAGTCTAATTCCAAAGAAGTACACATTTTCTTCTTCTTATTTTCAGGAACAAAAATAAGGACAGGGAGTGTGGGACCATCAGCACGGATTTTGATATTGAATTTTTTCTTTTGAATTTTTAAATTGTCGTTATTGCTTTTTGTTGTTGAATTTTTTTCTTAGTTTTAGTAGTAGATCTTAAATACTAGTTGAACTCAAATTTGAATTGTGACATTAAGGCTAAGATATACGAAATAAAAAAAATTATATTTGAATTGAAATCAAAGCTGAGTTATCCTTTTCTAAGCCAGCAACCTCCCTTACGCTCGAGACTAGATCTCATCTACCTTCAATGTGTACATATGTGACCTTGGATCAATTTCAGCTTTTTCTCTACTTCTCGAGAGTAAGTAAATCAAATAACAAAATTGGAAACAAATTAGTTTTATTGAATCAATAGAAAATTCATGTCCTCAGCCAGTCAACCGAAAGATCCCATAAATTTCACAACGCAGGTTTTTTAATAAACCTCGAATTCCTTTCGCATCATTTCATGAATTAATCATCAGCCACTCTCGGGGAAGGAGAAATAACCTCAGCTTCTTGGTTCTGTAAAATCGATCGCAACAAGCATAAAAGAACCGATAAAAATGTCATATTTTATGAGAGCTGTTAAAATGGTTTTATGTTTTCCACATAGGTACCCTAAAGTTACATGAAGAATTTTCCAGTATTTCATAATTCCTATTACCAAAACATTTGTTAATAAGTAGCTTTCAGCTCGGTCAAGTTCACATTCTTAATTTATTTTATTTGCTGCAGTAACTTTAATTTATGGGGGAAAGTTTCACAAGTTAATAAAATAATAAATGTGTATTTATTTTAATCATCACTGAAGTTATAAAGGAATTTAGATTAGTGTTTTTTTCGCGAAATATCACATGAAGGACTTAGCAGCACTGAAAATAAGGCATTTGTTTAAATAAAAATATTTAAAGGCAATTACGCAATCTATACTTGGGAAGATTAGATGAAAATGTAAAAAAATTCAAGGTATGTTAATTAGGATGAAATGTATTCTAAAAACTCTGCGAAGTACGTGAAAGACATATCAGCATCTCATGTCCTCTAATCGGTTGTCTATTTCCTTCCTGCCATGCTTTGCTTTATATCATAGGGTACCCCCTAAGCTTGGATTAATAATATGAAAAAGAAAAAACGCGAACGTAATGCACTTGTGGAGGGATTAAACGGATATATATTCACTATATATGCTTTGCAACCAACATACACTATAATTTCAATTTTCAAATTTACAACTTCAAACATTGATATTGTTCCTGCTTATGTCTTTGTTGCTGGATTTAAATTCGAAAAAGGAACTTCAAGTGAAATTCGAAAGGTGCTAAGTAGAGATAGCTAAAAGTAGAAGAAATTTCAGTAACCAGCAATGTGGAAAAAATTCACGTTCCAGGGGACAGGTGTGCTCTCATCCGCTTCGATAAATTTAAAAGGGAGACCTTGTCTGTAAATAATCAGCGAGCAGTGTATGCGATAGTAATCAAGGAATACCACACGTGTTGCATTAATTTGGAAGTAGTGCTTTGCCTATGCAATTGATGCACATAAACTGGTATCAGAGCTAAGTCAGTAATATATTTGTGGTCGAGTTGTGTTTAAGCTAATCAGAGACAGTTTAACAAGGTCAATAGAGGTTTATTTTAAAACTTTGGTTGGTAATTATTATGGACTTTTAATTACCCATCAAAAGCGGATTCTATTTGAAAAGATAATACAAGAAAGCTCTCTATTTGATGAATACAGAACGTTAAAATTTTTCTAAAACTACAAGTTATGAACTGGCAGCCGTAGTATATTTATAAAAAAAAAATGTAAATATTTTACATTTGTCCTTCTTGGATAGAAATAATAAGTCATTTCCATTGTCTTATCTCTTAAAACAACTTTCCTGTAAAAAAAACTTTCACTAGTTTTAATACCAGAATCACTTCTTTCTTACAGTTACAGTTCAGTTCGCCACTTACTGACCATTCTTCCCTCGAAGTATACAACCTTCTTGTTTGCTACAAATAAACAAAAAAAGAGCACAAAGCCCTGAATTGAAAGTTGAATATAAAATTACAACACTTATCTAATAATTAAACACTGATCTCCTACAAACAAGATAGGATTTCGTCGAAGATATCCACAAGGTAATGTAATTATGAATGCATGTATGTATCGAGAGTATGGCCCAGCGTTGCACCGATCCTGGTTTCGCGGCTAGGCTCAGACCTAACCCCAACTACTCTAAACAAATAAGGAAACAGAAATTTGATATAAGCTGGCCATTTAACCGCAACAGCAGCTCATACCTAAGGCTACTACGACACACAAAAATAAAATAAAAATCATAAAATAATTTTGATAGGAATTATTGGAAAAGAAGGATTTTAATTCCTGCATATTTTTTTCCTAACAAAAATATGAAAAAAAAAATTGGAAAATTTAAAATAATAACCCAACATTGTAGGGATACCACCCGCTAAGAGGGTTTTTCTTAAGCGGTCCCTTAGTACCCTTTCATTAACCAGTTAAGCTGATTGGATGCCTTCTTCGGGCTACCTTGGAGGCTCTTTTTTTCTCCTTCTTTTCCTCCAACTCACATAACAGACACTTACACACTACCGCATGGGATTTATAAAGAAAACAAATTTCCTGGGATAAAACTGGGTAAATATATAGTGTGGATGCATGTACGCATGCATATCTATAAGTGTATGTAGCTCGCGCAGTTGAACCTGTACATATATAAACATTATAGGTCGCCTCTTCATGTTCGATATCTTACCATCACGACAATTTTCGCAACAATTCCCTCACACGAATTTTCGGTAATTTGTTTTTTTGGTAAAGTTGTCTAAATTCACCATAATCTAATAAAACTTTAACATAAATAGCAAATCTTATGATAATTTTATGACACGATCACCTAACAAGGCTAATGACAGGAGCGACACCAAACGACGTGCCAACCGTGTAGGAACACATGTCGAAAACCTACTACTCTGCAAGCCAAAAGTAACAAAATATTATCAAAAACTATGTAAATAAACAAATTAACAACAATCTTACCTATAATATACGTACCTCCGCGTGTATTTACATATCAATTTGACATCAATTGACATCACGTCAAACATACGATTTTGCCGCAGCAGTTGGCAGAAGCTGTACCAGGGCAACACCATGAGGAGTATAGAACATGATCGGCCTCGGCAGCTAGAAGAAAGCAGCGAGCCATATTCAAATAATCTATTTGTAAAATCAGAATTGATCTGATCACATCCTAAGTCTGTTCTGAGCAAAATCGCAACCTTAATCAGAAGTAATCCTAAAACAGAAGTTGATTCTAAATATCTAATAACTTAGGTTAACTCAATTCTAAGACAGAAGTGGATTCTGGCTATCCAAAATTTGACGTTAACTCAAATTCCTAACACAGCAGTTTATTCTGGGCATCCTAAATTGAGGTTAACTCAAGATATTCCAAACAGGAGTTAATCCTAAATCGTACACAAATTGAGAGTAGGAGTTAATCCTAATTATTTCACAAATTGAGATTAACTCAAGTTATTATACATAGAAGTTAATCCTAGAAAATTATATAAAGTGTGGTTAACTCAAGTTATTGCCAGTAGGAGATGATTGAAGACGAGGTTTGGAACCCCGAGGGATCCGCCGAACGTAGGCCAATTCCAGGTTCATAATTCACCTTCCAAACCCATGAGCAATCGCCCATAGGATCCAACCAAACGCTCATAAAAATTTTAGTATTGGCCCCCGCCCTCCTTGTCGGCATCGTGCAACTCGTCCAGGAGGTGTGAGCTAAGTAGTCTGTATCATCTTCCCTCGCTGAGAGAAGAGTGCCCAGTGAGAGTAGACACCATAATTCTCAGGGTTGGTTTGTTTAGTCCTAGGGGCTTATTCGTTTGGTTTGGGGTAGGTTTACCCTACAGTTCCATTGTTGATGCACCCGAGGGGTCCTTTCACCAAGGACGACTGTGTTGGCGGTCAGTCCAAATTGATATCATTGAGACAAGTTTTTTGGTACAATCCACGAATATGGAGGCAGGCTCCTCTGAGTCTGCATCAAAGCGAGCAAGTTCGTCCGCCCTTTCATTGCCGCTAATGTTGCTGTGCCCTAGTACCCACTGTACAATTATGTTGTTGTTATTTCGGGAAAGGGAGTTCAGGGTGGTTTTACACTCCATTACTAGTTTGGAGGTTGTTAAGCGTTTAGAGGTATCCTTGACAGCTACTTGGTCGTCTGAACAGATTGCTATTGCCTTTTTCTCAGTGTATGAATTAAGGAGATGCCTTGCCGATTCAAAAATAGCCGTTAGTACTGCCTGGAAAACCGAGGCATCATTTATAAGCTGCATGGTGGTATCACTCTGAGGCTCCTAGCAGAAAACGCCTGCTCCCGTGTTTTCATCCACCATTCTTCCTGGATGGAATTCAAGATCCAAAATTGCTTTTCAGCATAGTCTCCAGGAGGTGGTCACTTTCCCATTCGAAGCCAGGTGCGATAGACTGCACGAATTCATAGATGGATTCGTGTGGAACTTTTATACCCGTGAGAAGCCAGCCAAGATTAAAATGCAGCCTTAGCGCTGCAGTCGACGCCCCATGTACTAGTTGACTTAATAGCGCCGCTTGCCCTAAGGAGGCACAATCTCTGGAACTTCTTAAATATCTTGCATTGATCGCTTTAAACCATACCGCAGAACGGCGGATTAACGTGGGTCGGATGACGCTAGTATATATTCATAGGATCATCTGCGGTTTGAGTCCCCACTTCTTCCCTACCGCTCTGCGGCACACTGCCAAGAATCCAAGAGCTCTATTCGCTCTGTCTTCGAGGTGTGGTTTCCAGTTTAGCTTTTTATTTAATATAATACCTGGGTATTTTATTCTGTCCTTTAGCTCCAAAGGCGTGGAATCAATCGAGGGTATGTTAAAACTGGGGATATTCGTTTTCATGGTGAAGAGGCATTAGTCAGTTTTCGGTAGATTGATAATTAGTCCGCAGTCTATAGTCCAGTGCATGACTAGTCGAAACGCGGGTTGCTGCAGTCCACAGAGTTCGGATGTACAAATCCCGGTTACGTAGATTTTCAAGTCGTATGCGTAACATACTGCATTGAGCCCGAACCGTGTGAGTGTTTGCAAGGGATCATCCGTGATGAGCACCGATAATAAAGAGGATAAGATAACACCTTGCGACTCTTTTAACTCTGCGTACCCCACCCAGATCCGCAAATACAGTTCTATTATACGACATGTTTGCGATCCAATATTTCAAAGATCTGTTCACTGCATGTTTTTGTTAGCATTTTAGTAAACTTTTGCAGAATAACATTATTTAAAGCGCCTACTACATCGATGAAAACAGCCAGCGTAGATTGTTTAGAGGGGAAACCCTTTCCTATTAAGTGAATCATCTCGTGGAGGGCCGTCTCAGCAGACTTTTCTTTTACGTACGCGTGCTGATGCCGCGACAATCTGTTTCTGGAAATGGTACGCCTTACCTCCCCCTGGCAGATGCGCTCTAGAGTTTTAAGTAAGAGAGAAGTCAATGGTTATTGTTCTATATACTTTAGCGGGTGAATAATCTACTCGTCCAGCCAAGAGTATAAATACAACACGGACTTCTTGCCACAGCTTCGGTGTGTAGCATACCCTGATGCATGCCCTAAGGTTGCTGATTAAGGGATCATCCGAGTAGTGAAGAAGGGCTGTGAAAATGTCGTCTTTGCCAGGGTATATAAAAGGTTTGAGCGAGTCAATTACCTATTTGATCGATTCGTCCGTGAGGAAGGCCACTTCGCTTTCCCCTGAAATGGTTTTATTACAAAAGTTTTCGGCACGCGGAGATAGAAAGCCTTCATCTGGACCATCAAGGAAGTGTTCATCTAGCAAAATTTGCAATTATTTCCCAAAGGAGGAGGCCCGCACTTCATCAATATCTTTGTGGAGTTCAGGTTGATTTGGTATCTTATATTGGAATCTCTTTAGTTTTGACATCACATTAACCCCATCTAAGTTTTCGCAGAAGAGTTACAATGACTTTTTTTAGATTTGCGAATAGTACTGAACGTGTAAACCAAGAATCTAGGGAAAGTCTTTAGAATCCAATTCTTATATAAGTAAACCAATTTAAAATCCTTTTAAACTGGGTTCTTTTTAATTTAGGATAATCTACGGCCGTGCTTACATTTAATTTATAGCTATATAATTATATAAAGTTTTTATTCCAAGGGATTAGTACTTCATGAAAAAGGATGGGTTTTCATTATTATTTCTGCTTTTTTTTTTTTAATTTCAAAAATTTTTAAGGCTTTAATTTTTGAAATTTTCTGTACGTGCGGATCACCTCCTGACCTACTCATCCGAACAATCCCAAAATACACGCAGATGATTTCCCCGGCTCTGCAGTTTTCGTTTTTCTTTTTATTGCGCGGGTTGACCCCTCAGCTTCCCCATAAAAATCAGATAAATCTGATAAATCTATACCATTACCAAATAATAATAAAAAATAATAAAATAAATAAATAAAACAAAAAAACTAATTCCTATAAGAATTGCGAGCCATTTACGCACCTAAAAACTTATATCTTTCAATAAAAAAGAAAAATGCTCACCAGGGCCCATTCGCTGCATATTGGCAGGAAGAGAGTTCCATTTTCGTATCGCCTGAACAAAGTAACAGCCCTCACCGTACTGAGATTAACACCTAGGGACTAGTAGCTGACAACCCTTCCCGAATGCAAGAAGTTCAATCTCTACTGCTACTAATGATCCGCCTGCTTTCTATTTGAGATCTATTGAAGCTGAGGAAGTTGTTACTGAGGTCAGCGCTATTAAGTAAGAAGCAACCGGGCCTGATGGCATTCCCCTTGCATACTCCACCCTTATTAATATTATCAATACCTCCATCACTACTTCTCAGTTTCCTTCTAGTTGGAAAATCGATTCGGTGGTACCGGTCGCTAAAACCAATGAAGCTGATCCAGAGGACTTCCAATCAATCAGCCTGTTATGATTTCTAGCGAAAAAGATGGAAAAACTGATGACCTGGCAAAGCGTTCAATATCTTGAAACCAATAATATGCTTAAGTCATGCTAATCTGGTTTCCGCAAATCGCATATTTGTGAAACGGCTCTTTCAAGAGTTACAACCGCAGCTTACTAGAAAAGGATGAGTTTCCTGTCCTAGTTCTACTTGATTTTTCTAAAGCGTTTGATTCGGTAGGCTACTCTAAATTATTATATAAGTTGTCCACTAACTTTCAATTTCATTCAACTGCAGTTTCCCTTATCGGAAGTTTTTTGTCTAGGAGGTTTCTGCGTGTATGAATAGAGAACAGTTTTTTTGATGCCTTGCGTCTTACTAGTGGTGTGCCTCAAGGATCTATGTTGGGCCCTTTGCTTTTCAGCATATATACTAATGATCTTCCTGAGATAATTGAGGATTGTAAAATTCATATATATATGTTGGTCGTCCCATTGATCTAATGGAGGATTGTATAGAACGCTTAAAATCTGACTTAACGAATGTCTCGAGTTGGGCGACAAATAATTGTTTACAACTGAGCCCCCAAAAATGCCAATGCATTCCATTCCTGGTTGAAATGTTGTGAACAGATTAGCCACATTTTGGGAAAAGTTTATGGTTATCTTCGGCGATTGTGGTTGTCTTCTGTAATTTTACCTTTTAGCATTAGTTCAATGCTAGTTATGTTCCTGCTTCTACCCTACCATACAGCTAGCTGTCTAATAGTCCCGCACTTGGATTCTGTATGCTCGATGAAATTAACAGTTGCATTAAATGACTGTACGCGGTTTGTGTTTGGCCTAAGAAGATTTGATCATTATTCACCGCATAGAAGCCATCTGCTTGGTTGTCCTCTGATGGAATATTTAAGGCATAGGCTTCTTGCATCCCTGCACAAAATTATGCACTCCAAAAAGCCTTGGTACCTTTTTAACCAACTTGAATTTCTAAACTCTGGCAGACATTTCAAGTTATTGATACCTAGGTTTCAACATTCCATAATGGAGGACTTTTACTTTGTTCGAGGTATTCGTGCCTGGAATACTTTTCCGACTGATACTCAGCGTGTGGGTTCGACTGATAAGCTCTGGAGGTAGGTTGATGGCACAGAGCTACACTGTCACCACTTAAAAATGATTCTGTTTTCAAGAGGGCGATCATTGCAATGATCTAGTATGTATTTTCTGTAAATTTAGTTTGTTGTTATATTTGCTAATATTATATTTTGCACATCTTTGTGTGTTATACAAATCTTTATTTTTATTTATAGTTTTCTTTTATATTTCACATATATATTTTACATTTTATTTAAAGTGTTTAGTTTAAGATTTTAGTAAGCTAGTTAGTCGAACGTTCTTTGTACCAAAAAGATGTGTAATCTTCTTGTACCTTAAGCCTGTAATAAATCTGAATTTGATTTTTAATTTTAAATGCGATGTAAAAGATTATAGGTCTGTGGATACCAGTCTTCAAGTAGAAGAAGAAGAAGAGTAAAATTAGTCCTGCGAAGAACTCGACCTCTGGGGCTCCTCAGTATAGCCCTATATACATTTTACCATTTTTTTCCAAAGTCTGTAAGTAGTTGTTCTACAGGCGAACCTCCAAGTATGTGAACAACGATAAGTTATTAAATTATCTTCAATCTGGCTTTAGATCTAGACTGCTCTACTTAAGGTTATCGAAGAAATACGCATGGCAATTGATGATGACAGAGTTGTCACATAAGTATTCCACTGCCACTCTTAGGAAACTATATAGCACCCTTCGCCTGCTCTCTGTTTCTTCTATATATACACCAAACTATACTATACTATAACCAAGCTTACATTGATCCGGGCTCTTATTCTTCCCATAATAACATATGGGAATGAGGTTTATGCAGCTATGATGGATTCACCGTTTTTGCGGAAGCTTGAAGTGGCATATAATTCTGCGGTTCGTTACACATATCGCCTTCGTACATATGACCATGTTTCTTCTTACTTTAATTCCGTTGTTCTATGTTCCCTACAATCGTATATTTATCAACGAATTATAATACTTCTCTATAACATTCTTAATTCTAAACAACCTTCAACAGCCACTAATGCTCTTATTGTTCTACGATTTATAACGAAGTGTCAGAGCGTCAGGTCTTTATCCAGGCTTACAGACTGTGGAATCAAGTTCCATTTGCTATCACGCAGGCTCGTAGTAGTATTAGGTTTACGGTTCAATTATCGCTTTTAAATCCAGGTGTAAATATATAAATATATTACATTTTAGGTTTTTTTTATACATACTGTTCAGTCCAAATCCCTCGTTGAACTATTAATTCCTAAAAACGAAAGAAAAGGAATCCACAAAGTATTTAAATCTTACAAAGTTATTAAAAATAATACTTATCTATATCCTAATTATCCATGGCAGTTCCACAACCTCAAAAAATTGCTGCCAACAAACGTAAGTGTTGCGACAAATCTCATTGCAAGCTGAATTTCCTCCAACATGGCTCGTATTTTATCTCAAACCAATCAAAAGAGCGAATAAATACAAAAAAATTACATAAATAATATTAAACTGCACCAAGTATACGTACCTCCAGAATATTTACATTTTGTAATGTCATGAAGTGACATTAAGTCAGTCAGCTGTCTGTGGTACATTCAGACTTCGCATCAATCGTTGCTAAGGCAATGCCAAAAAGCAAGAACTCATAACAGGATGCGGTGGCTATATAAAGCCGACGAGCCGCAGCAGAAAATCATTCTTGGTTGAGAGCTCATCTGATTCGGAGACTAATCCGAGTGACAAGAATATTATTCCCAAACTCATTATAGAAGATTAATTCTATATTTCAGAGAATAATCTGAAGATACTCTCACTTCCAACTTTCTCGCCCACACCTCAGCAGAAGATTGATTCTGCGCAGAGATTAATCTGCAATACTCCTGCCCACACCTAAGCAGAACTTTAATTTTGCACAGAGATTAACCTGCTACATCTCCTGCTCATATTTGCAGAAGAATAATTCTGATGCAGAGACTAATCTGCGGTTCTTGTTTATAGTAGCATATTGCAACATTTCTACGCACACACAGAATACTGTCAGAGACTAATCTGACTCGTTTTACCGAGTATAGCACGTTGCTACCCTTGTGCCCTCAAGTACGAGGAACAGTAATTTTGCTGCCGCTGTGCCGCACGCACTATAAAAGAACTATTACTATATAGAAACAGATTTATATCACCTTGGGTACAATAAATCTATATTCAGAAACTAATCTGAACTAGTTTTTTTCTACAGAAGCATTTTGCTGCCTTTGTGCCGTCACTCTTAAAACTGAGTTGTCCTTTTAAAACCGGCATTCCTCCCACGTCCGAGAGTAGATCTCACACATACCATTTTTGATAATTTCATAGCAAAGTAATTTAGTTTAGCCTTAGTTGAGTAGCAGCATTTAATTTTGTTGTATCCTTTTTTCTCTTTTTTGTAAATTTTTGTATATTTACATCCTACGAATACTGATAAGACGACACCTTACCTGTGTAGGGGTTTTTAATAAAATGAACTGAATTGAATTGAATATACTGCATTCAATCAGCTATTTTCTTTGTATTGAAAACAAGTTGTAAAGAAAAGAGGATCATTTTTTCTGCTTAGAACCAGTCTTGCACAACAAAAGGTTATTTTCACGATTTTTTTGGGGCTGATGGCTGAGTTCTTTTAATTTGTTGTACCAATTCACTCTTAAATTTCCATCCCCAATTTTTTGGTGAGATTCTTTACAAATACCCTTTTTTGTGATCCATGGGCGCAACGAACCTACAACGCTAGATAGACACAGATATTCTTAGATATAGCTTTAATGAACGAATATTCACAGGCATGTTTTAGTTTCTTGTGTTATATTAACTGAAAGATGATTTGAATTGTGCAGTGTATATTTACAAAAGCTGTTACGCACTTTTAGCTGTGAATGTTCCCAAGTTAGCTATTGAAAAACGTATGCATTAGAGCACTTGTGAGTAGAATTTGAGCGCAACGTGGTTATGAGCCCACGAACTTTAAAATGATGAAATTGAAGCAAATTAAAACAAAAACTTACATAATAAGCTTATTTTATTATTTAAGCCAAAAAAAAGCACTTTTTCTACTGATGGGTATAGCGTAGACCCTGCTAATTCGCAATTGAATCTTAACACTGCTCTTCAAAATCGGTAATTATAAAAAAAAAAAAGCAAAATCTAAAGTAAAAGAGAACCAAATTTACTTGGCTTTTCATTTTGCCTAGAAATACGTGATCCCGTCCAGCTCCCTTTTTCGATTCCACTCTGCTTCTCTTACCCCGTCACTCCAGTACTTCAATGTTTACACCCTTGCTGTAATCTATAACGCACAGGAATAATGATGGTAGATTGGACACCCACGCATAATATTAAAAGATATTTGGATTTTGCCGTCTGTCGGACCGTCCGTCTGTCCGTCAGTGCGCACGATAACTCGTGAACTGCCTGAGAACGCGTAAATGTAGAGAGCTAAAGTTTAGTTCATGGTGTTTTCATAGCAATGGTATATAATATTTAATAAATGGACTAAACCGGGTTAGCCCTGTTGAATAACCTTGTTGCTTACTGGCAGGTGAACCAGATTTCTGCTTGTTTAATGCACGCAGGTACAAATTCTGGCCCAGCACGTAGGGTGTAAAAATAGTTGTCCAGCACTTAGGAATTGGGAACTTGAAAAATAGAACTCACTTGTATTGCTTAACATGGTTTATTGATCAGTGATCTGAATCCCAACGAATTTTTACAGCAACTCAGCCAAATTTACAATAACTGAAAACTTTTATGTGCATGCAGATTATTCTAAACAGAAAAGAGAGACATTTCAGCTGGAGACTATATACTTTAATTGAAGGCATAGCTAAATATATAGTAATGAATAAAACAACGGAGCTGCGATCTAAAACAGCACTTCATTAAAAAACGATTGTTACGGGTTGAAAATGAATCTTAACTAAGTTATTTCTCTATGAGATACTTTTAATTTTCTCATTCTATTTGCATGCATCAGCACTATGTACATTAAGGTGTGCTTTATTGTAGTTCATCTTGCATGGATCAGCAGAATGTGTGTCTATGAAGATGAAATTTGATGAGCTGAAAAATATGTGCGATATGATAACTCCGTCTGGAAAATGTTGTTCTCACGATTTTGTGGGAATTATTATGTGACACCTCCCACCCTTAAAGATTTGCAGTCTCCTTTTGAGGTGTGCGGAGTACCTTTTCTTTTGAACAAATTTTTGTATCATTATCACACCTTTTGGAATGCATTTTTACCATACATACTATGAATACTATAGCTATTATTATTGTAGTTACAAAGCTCGATCCCAAAGAAATGTGCCCTACTGCATTACTCTTATATTCCACGTACTCTAAATGTTTTTTATTGGTAACCGTTTTTAGATGTAGCTCTTCTAGTGTTACATTTCTGAATTGTTTTGTAAGATTTACGTACGTAATTGGTACCATTACACTATCCAAAAAATTTTCAACATAACTTTTAAATGAGTATTGTTTTATTTTTATTTCACAATTACTGAATCTAATTACATTGTTACCTTTTACAGCTAGATCTCGATCTGTACTAATACAATTTTGATACAGTATTGTTTGGGGTAGGTTCTTCAAAATAATTAGATTATCAAATATTTCCTCGATTGTGGTTACATTGTTATATCTAAATGTGCAAATATTATCTTTGTTTAACAAATTTCGAATACAATAGTTTTTATGTAACTTTAGATCTTTCTTTACCAGGATTCCTTCGTCATTATTATAAACGCTATCTTTTTGCATTATTATTTCGACATTATCCGTATCCAATTGTTCAAAATTGCTATTTGGGAATGGCACCACTATAGCTTTATAATACTTTTCATTAGTAAATTTTGGAATACCGATTGCAAAAACTAATAAATTTCCATTGAACATAATGCAATTGCGAATGAATGGGATGATCTCCGCTGTTATTTTGTACTTGTCTACCTCTTCGTCCGTAAGAATGTCATGTGCTAAGACGTTCAGTTTACTAAGTAAGAAAATGTCAGTAAGTTTTTCTATCTGTTTATTTAGTGTTGAAATATCAGCGTATAACTGCAAGGTATATCCTGATTTATTTTGTAGATCGACCAGTTTATTAGCCTGGTTATACCAGATAGATAGATATTCAGTTCTCTCTGTTGCTTGTTCAGATGTTTACCTATTTCTTCAACATTTTTGATCAGATTATTATTAATGATTACCTGCTTGTTTAGTTCACCAATTGCGTTTTTGTATTAGTGTCTAAGTTTTCCAAGTGTTTGTAAATCTCTTCGGCATCGTCATTATCCATGGTTCCTGCTATATTTTGAATCCTTTCCCTAGTATGTTCAACAGTCCGCGTTTGTTTCTATGACTTTTGTAAGCCTGTGCTATCACCATTCTAAAATTATGTCTTAGTAACTTCAGTTCTTTGTTTAGTAATCTTAGGTTGATATCAGTTATCTCTAGGTTCCAGGAGTTAACATTAGCTTCGATTAATTTAATTATTTCCTCATATTCCGTTAAGTTGACGATGTGTAAAATTTGTGCGAATGATTCGACGACTTCTTTCTCTTCCAATTTAAAGAGTGTATACCCATTCTCTGCATTAATGGGGACTATCTCCATCATCTGCGTAGATGTTGGTACGATGGCCATTAGCAGAGGACGGATTAGTAACATCCTGAAAAGATAAAATCGACTTTTGATATCCGTATCTGCGTTTTAACTGATTTTCGATGTATTTTATATTTCGCCTATTACTTGTATCTATGACGTAGCGATTTTCAAACCTGTACTTATTCAATTTCATATATTTCGGTTTGTTTGTTGCGATCTCCCTGTTAGTTACTATGTTTTTACAGAGTTGATAGCTTTCGTCCCTATTCTTATTCAATTGATTTATCCTCCTAACTTTCTCTTCTTTAACCCTGGAATACTAACCCGTTTCAATATTCACTTATTGGTAACCCTGAGTAAATATTACTCACACACCAATAAATTATAAACAAAAGAGCTGAAATATTTTAGCGGAATACAATAACAGAAAAATGAAAGAATAGCATTCCCGCAAGAATAATTTAAAATTTATATAAAGAAATTTTAATTAATAAAGTAAGGATAATTAGAAATGAAAGAATCATATTTTGTACACCTTGTAAATTTTATTTGTTTTTAATAGATTTTATACTACAATTTTGGGTTACCGGCCAATGAGGAGTATGAGGAATGAGAGGGCTGACCTGCTGGGAAGGCTCTCCCTCCCTTAAACTAACAATCACGCTTCAGGCAAAGCACTTAAGAAGTGGGGACGCTGTGGTCATATGTCGTAAAGAGCAGTGCAGCCTTCAAGCAGAAAGTGAGTAAAATTTACTCATGGGTAGCATTCCAGGGTTAAATTTATCCGATAAATTTTCAATTTCGCTTTTGTCAAGATTTTTTGTAATAAAGTCGATTGGACGTAGTTGTGTGGTAGAATGTATTGTGCTATTGTAGATCGTAATTATTTCATGTAGCTTTTCCTCCAAGTCTTTGTCAATGTTTGATCTATCAACTTCCATCACTCTTAAATGTTCATTTAATGTACCGTGTAATCTTTCTACGTCGGAGTTGCCGGTCTTGTTATGTGCTGTAGTTACGTGCGTATCTATCTGGTTCTCCCTCAGGAATAATCCTACTGCGTTATGCAGCATACATCTCTCATTGTCGTAGACTAGTTTATTCATCTTACCCAGAAATCGTATTCTTTCTTTCAGTGCCTTCAAGATAGATATCCACGTTATGTCATTCAACTTATGTATCGTGGCGTATTTGGTAAATTTGTCTATAGTAGTGAGATATATAATATTCCTATACGGAAACCAAATATCCATGTGAACTATGTCGTTAAATTTTGTAGGGGTTTCAGAGATTTGAAATGGGATTTTAATAGGTCTGCGGTCGAACTTTGCCAATTGATAGATTTCACAGTTATTTATAAATTTTCCTATTAATCTTAGCATATCTGGATAGAAATATTTAGATATAGCTTTAATGAACGAATATTCACAGGCATGTTTTAGTTTCTTGTGTTATATTAACTGAAAGATGATTTGAATTGTGCAGTGTATAGTTACAAAAGCTGTTACGCACTTTTAGCTGTGAATGTTCCCAAGTTAGCTATTGAAAAACGTATGCATTAGAGCACTTGTGAGTAGAATTTGAGCGCAACGTGGTTATGAGCCCACGAACTTTAAAATGATGAAATTGAAGCAAATTAAAACAAAAACTTACATAATAAGCTTATTTTATTATTTAAGCCAAAAAAAAGCACTTTTTCTACTGATGGGTATAGCGTAGACCCTGCTAATTCGCAATTGAATCTTAACACTGCTCTTCAAAATCGGTAATTATAAAAAAAAAAAAGCAAAATCTAAAGTAAAAGAGAACCAAATTTACTTGGCTTTTCATTTTGCCTAGAAATACGTGATCCCGTCCAGCTCCCTTTTTCGATTCCACTCTGCTTCTCTTACCCCGTCACTCCAGTACTTCAATGTTTACACCCTTGCTGTAATCTATAACGCACAGGAATAATGATGGTAGATTGGACACCCACGCATAATATTAAAAGATATTTGGATTTTGCCGTCTGTCGGACCGTCCGTCTGTCCGTCAGTGCGCACGATAACTCGTGAACTGCCTGAGAACGCGTAAATGTAGAGAGCTAAAGTTTAGTTCATGGTGTTTTCATAGCAATGGTATATAATATTTAATAAATGGACTAAACCGGGTTAGCCCTGTTGAATAACCTTGTTGCTTACTGGCAGGTGAACCAGATTTCTGCTTGTTTAATGCACGCAGGTACAAATTCTGGCCCAGCACGTAGGGTGTAAAAATAGTTGTCCAGCACTTAGGAATTGGGAACTTGAAAAATAGAACTCACTTGTATTGCTTAACATGGTTTATTGATCAGTGATCTGAATCCCAACGAATTTTTACAGCAACTCAGCCAAATTTACAATAACTGAAAACTTTTATGTGCATGCAGATTATTCTAAACAGAAAAGAGAGACATTTCAGCTGGAGACTATATACTTTAATTGAAGGCATAGCTAAATATATAGTAATGAATAAAACAACGGAGCTGCGATCTAAAACAGCACTTCATTAAAAAACGATTGTTACGGGTTGAAAATGAATCTTAACTAAGTTATTTCTCTATGAGATACTTTTAATTTTCTCATTCTATTTGCATGCATCAGCACTATGTACATTAAGGTGTGCTTTATTGTAGTTCATCTTGCATGGATCAGCAGAATGTGTGTCTATGAAGATGAAATTTGATGAGCTGAAAAATATGTGCGATATGATAACTCCGTCTGGAAAATGTTGTTCTCACGATTTTGTGGGAATTATTATGTGACACCTCCCACCCTTAAAGATTTGCAGTCTCCTTTTGAGGTGTGCGGAGTACCTTTTCTTTTGAACAAATTTTTGTATCATTATCACACCTTTTGGAATGCATTTTTACCATACATACTATGAATACTATAGCTATTATTATTGTAGTTACAAAGCTCGATCCCAAAGAAATGTGCCCTACTGCATTACTCTTATATTCCACGTACTCTAAATGTTTTTTATTGGTAACCGTTTTTAGATGTAGCTCTTCTAGTGTTACATTTCTGAATTGTTTTGTAAGATTTACGTACGTAATTGGTACCATTACACTATCCAAAAAATTTTCAACATAACTTTTAAATGAGTATTGTTTTATTTTTATTTCACAATTACTGAATCTAATTACATTGTTACCTTTTACAGCTAGATCTCGATCTGTACTAATACAATTTTGATACAGTATTGTTTGGGGTAGGTTCTTCAAAATAATTAGATTATCAAATATTTCCTCGATTGTGGTTACATTGTTATATCTAAATGTGCAAATATTATCTTTGTTTAACAAATTTCGAATACAATAGTTTTTATGTAACTTTAGATCTTTCTTTACCAGGATTCCTTCGTCATTATTATAAACGCTATCTTTTTGCATTATTATTTCGACATTATCCGTATCCAATTGTTCAAAATTGCTATTTGGGAATGGCACCACTATAGCTTTATAATACTTTTCATTAGTAAATTTTGGAATACCGATTGCAAAAACTAATAAATTTCCATTGAACATAATGCAATTGCGAATGAATGGGATGATCTCCGCTGTTATTTTGTACTTGTCTACCTCTTCGTCCGTAAGAATGTCATGTGCTAAGACGTTCAGTTTACTAAGTAAGAAAATGTCTGTAAGTTTTTCTATCTGTTTATTTAGTGTTGAAATATCAGCGTATAACTGCAAGGTATATCCTGATTTATTTTGTAGATCGACCAGTTTATTAGCCTGGTTATACCAGATAGATAGATATTCAGTTCTCTCTGTTGCTTGTTCAGATGTTTACCTATTTCTTCAACATTTTTGATCAGATTATTATTAATGATTACCTGCTTGTTTAGTTCACCAATTGCGTTTTTGTATTAGTGTCTAAGTTTTCCAAGTGTTTGTAAATCTCTTCGGCATCGTCATTATCCATGGTTCCTGGTATATTTTGAATCCTTTCCCTAGTATGTTCAACAGTCCGCGTTTGTTTCTATGACTTTTGTAAGCCTGTGCTATCACCATTCTAAAATTATGTCTTAGTAACTTCAGTTCTTTGTTTAGTAATCTTAGGTTGATATCAGTTATCTCTAGGTTCCAGGAGTTAACATTAGCTTCGATTAATTTAATTATTTCCTCATATTCCGTTAAGTTGACGATGTGTAAAATTTGTGCGAATGATTCGACGACTTCTTTCTCTTCCAATTTAAAGAGTGTATACCCATTCTCTGCATTAATGGGGACTATCTCCATCATCTGCGTAGATGTTGGTACGATGGCCATTAGCAGAGGACGGATTAGTAACATCCTGAAAAGATAAAATCGACTTTTGATATCCGTATCTGCGTTTTAACTGATTTTCGATGTATTTTATATTTCGCCTATTACTTGTATCTATGACGTAGCGATTTTCAAACCTGTACTTATTCAATTTCATATATTTCGGTTTGTTTGTTGCGATCTCCCTGTTAGTTACTATGTTTTTACAGAGTTGATAGCTTTCGTCCCTATTCTTATTCAATTGATTTATCCTCCTAACTTTCTCTTCTTTAACCCT
This sequence comes from Dioctria linearis, assembly GCA_963930735.1. Lineage (NCBI taxonomy): Eukaryota > Metazoa > Arthropoda > Insecta > Diptera > Asilidae > Dioctria > Dioctria linearis. The sequence continues at coordinate 247,030,100 of OZ005740.1, read as the reverse complement.
GGAATACTAACCCGTTTCAATATTCACTTATTGGTAACCCTGAGTAAATATTACTCACACACCAATAAATTATAAACAAAAGAGCTGAAATATTTTAGCGGAATACAATAACAGAAAAATGAAAGAATAGCATTCCCGCAAGAATAATTTAAAATTTATATAAAGAAATTTTAATTAATAAAGTAAGGATAATTAGAAATGAAAGAATCATATTTTGTACACCTTGTAAATTTTATTTGTTTTTAATAGATTTTATACTACAATTTTGGGTTACCGGCCAATGAGGAGTATGAGGAATGAGAGGGCTGACCTGCTGGGAAGGCTCTCCCTCCCTTAAACTAACAATCACGCTTCAGGCAAAGCACTTAAGAAGTGGGGACGCTGTGGTCATATGTCGTAAAGAGCAGTGCAGCCTTCAAGCAGAAAGTGAGTAAAATTTACTCATGGGTAGCATTCCAGGGTTAAATTTATCCGATAAATTTTCAATTTCGCTTTTGTCAAGATTTTTTGTAATAAAGTCGATTGGACGTAGTTGTGTGGTAGAATGTATTGTGCTATTGTAGATCGTAATTATTTCATGTAGCTTTTCCTCCAAGTCTTTGTCAATGTTTGATCTATCAACTTCCATCACTCTTAAATGTTCATTTAATGTACCGTGTAATCTTTCTACGTCGGAGTTGCCGGTCTTGTTATGTGCTGTAGTTACGTGCGTATCTATCTGGTTCTCCCTCAGGAATAATCCTACTGCGTTATGCAGCATACATCTCTCATTGTCGTAGACTAGTTTATTCATCTTACCCAGAAATCGTATTCTTTCTTTCAGTGCCTTCAAGATAGATATCCACGTTATGTCATTCAACTTATGTATCGTGGCGTATTTGGTAAATTTGTCTATAGTAGTGAGATATATAATATTCCTATACGGAAACCAAATATCCATGTGAACTATGTCGTTAAATTTTGTAGGGGTTTCAGAGATTTGAAATGGGATTTTAATAGGTCTGCGATCGAACTTTGCCAATTGATAGATTTCACAGTTATTTATAAATTTTCCTATTAATCTTAGCATATCTGGATAGAAATATTTAGATATAGCTTTAATGAACGAATATTCACAGGCATGTTTTAGTTTCTTGTGTTATATTAACTGAAAGATGATTTGAATTGTGCAGTGTATAGTTACAAAAGCTGTTACGCACTTTTAGCTGTGAATGTTCCCAAGTTAGCTATTGAAAAACGTATGCATTAGAGCACTTGTGAGTAGAATTTGAGCGCAACGTGGTTATGAGCCCACGAACTTTAAAATGATGAAATTGAAGCAAATTAAAACAAAAACTTACATAATAAGCTTATTTTATTATTTAAGCCAAAAAAAAGCACTTTTTCTACTGATGGGTATAGCGTAGACCCTGCTAATTCGCAATTGAATCTTAACACTGCTCTTCAAAATCGGTAATTATAAAAAAAAAAAAGCAAAATCTAAAGTAAAAGAGAACCAAATTTACTTGGCTTTTCATTTTGCCTAGAAATACGTGATCCCGTCCAGCTCCCTTTTTCGATTCCACTCTGCTTCTCTTACCCCGTCACTCCAGTACTTCAATGTTTACACCCTTGCTGTAATCTATAACGCACAGGAATAATGATGGTAGATTGGACACCCACGCATAATATTAAAAGATATTTGGATTTTGCCGTCTGTCGGACCGTCCGTCTGTCCGTCAGTGCGCACGATAACTCGTGAACTGCCTGAGAACGCGTAAATGTAGAGAGCTAAAGTTTAGTTCATGGTGTTTTCATAGCAATGGTATATAATATTTAATAAATGGACTAAACCGGGTTAGCCCTGTTGAATAACCTTGTTGCTTACTGGCAGGTGAACCAGATTTCTGCTTGTTTAATGCACGCAGGTACAAATTCTGGCCCAGCACGTAGGGTGTAAAAATAGTTGTCCAGCACTTAGGAATTGGGAACTTGAAAAATAGAACTCACTTGTATTGCTTAACATGGTTTATTGATCAGTGATCTGAATCCCAACGAATTTTTACAGCAACTCAGCCAAATTTACAATAACTGAAAACTTTTATGTGCATGCAGATTATTCTAAACAGAAAAGAGAGACATTTCAGCTGGAGACTATATACTTTAATTGAAGGCATAGCTAAATATATAGTAATGAATAAAACAACGGAGCTGCGATCTAAAACAGCACTTCATTAAAAAACGATTGTTACGGGTTGAAAATGAATCTTAACTAAGTTATTTCTCTATGAGATACTTTTAATTTTCTCATTCTATTTGCATGCATCAGCACTATGTACATTAAGGTGTGCTTTATTGTAGTTCATCTTGCATGGATCAGCAGAATGTGTGTCTATGAAGATGAAATTTGATGAGCTGAAAAATATGTGCGATATGATAACTCCGTCTGGAAAATGTTGTTCTCACGATTTTGTGGGAATTATTATGTGACACCTCCCACCCTTAAAGATTTGCAGTCTCCTTTTGAGGTGTGCGGAGTACCTTTTCTTTTGAACAAATTTTTGTATCATTATCACACCTTTTGGAATGCATTTTTACCATACATACTATGAATACTATAGCTATTATTATTGTAGTTACAAAGCTCGATCCCAAAGAAATGTGCCCTACTGCATTACTCTTATATTCCACGTACTCTAAATGTTTTTTATTGGTAACCGTTTTTAGATGTAGCTCTTCTAGTGTTACATTTCTGAATTGTTTTGTAAGATTTACGTACGTAATTGGTACCATTACACTATCCAAAAAATTTTCAACATAACTTTTAAATGAGTATTGTTTTATTTTTATTTCACAATTACTGAATCTAATTACATTGTTACCTTTTACAGCTAGATCTCGATCTGTACTAATACAATTTTGATACAGTATTGTTTGGGGTAGGTTCTTCAAAATAATTAGATTATCAAATATTTCCTCGATTGTGGTTACATTGTTATATCTAAATGTGCAAATATTATCTTTGTTTAACAAATTTCGAATACAATAGTTTTTATGTAACTTTAGATCTTTCTTTACCAGGATTCCTTCGTCATTATTATAAACGCTATCTTTTTGCATTATTATTTCGACATTATCCGTATCCAATTGTTCAAAATTGCTATTTGGGAATGGCACCACTATAGCTTTATAATACTTTTCATTAGTAAATTTTGGAATACCGATTGCAAAAACTAATAAATTTCCATTGAACATAATGCAATTGCGAATGAATGGGATGATCTCCGCTGTTATTTTGTACTTGTCTACCTCTTCGTCCGTAAGAATGTCATGTGCTAAGACGTTCAGTTTACTAAATAAGAAAATGTCTGTAAGTTTTTCTATCTGTTTATTTAGTGTTGAAATATCAGCGTATAACTGCAAGGTATATCCTGATTTATTTTGTAGATCGACCAGTTTATTAGCCTGGTTATACCAGATAGATAGATATTCAGTTCTCTCTGTTGCTTGTTCAGATGTTTACCTATTTCTTCAACATTTTTGATCAGATTATTATTAATGATTACCTGCTTGTTTAGTTCACCAATTGCGTTTTTGTATTAGTGTCTAAGTTTTCCAAGTGTTTGTAAATCTCTTCGGCATCGTCATTATCCATGGTTCCTGCTATATTTTGAATCCTTTCCCTAGTATGTTCAACAGTCCGCGTTTGTTTCTATGACTTTTGTAAGCCTGTGCTATCACCATTCTAAAATTATGTCTTAGTAACTTCAGTTCTTTGTTTAGTAATCTTAGGTTGATATCAGTTATCTCTAGGTTCCAGGAGTTAACATTAGCTTCGATTAATTTAATTATTTCCTCATATTCCGTTAAGTTGACGATGTGTAAAATTTGTGCGAATGATTCGACGACTTCTTTCTCTTCCAATTTAAAGAGTGTATACCCATTCTCTGCATTAATGGGGACTATCTCCATCATCTGCGTAGATGTTGGTACGATGGCCATTAGCAGAGGACGGATTAGTAACATCCTGAAAAGATAAAATCGACTTTTGATATCCGTATCTGCGTTTTATCTGATTTTCGATGTATTTTATATTTCGCCTATTACTTGTATCTATGACGTAGCGATTTTCAAACCTGTACTTATTCAATTTCATATATTTCGGTTTGTTTGTTGCGATCTCCCTGTTAGTTACTATGTTTTTACAGAGTTGATAGCTTTCGTCCCTATTCTTATTCAATTGATTTATCCTCCTAACTTTCTCTTCTTTAACCCTGGAATACTAACCCGTTTCAATATTCACTTATTGGTAACCCTGAGTAAATATTACTCACACACCAATAAATTATAAACAAAAGAGCTGAAATATTTTAGCGGAATACAATAACAGAAAAATGAAAGAATAGCATTCCCGCAAGAATAATTTAAAATTTATATAAAGAAATTTTAATTAATAAAGTAAGGATAATTAGAAATGAAAGAATCATATTTTGTACACCTTGTAAATTTTATTTGTTTTTAATAGATTTTATACTACAATTTTGGGTTACCGGCCAATGAGGAGTATGAGGAATGAGAGGGCTGACCTGCTGGGAAGGCTCTCCCTCCCTTAAACTAACAATCACGCTTCAGGCAAAGCACTTAAGAAGTGGGGACGCTGTGGTCATATGTCGTAAAGAGCAGTGCAGCCTTCAAGCAGAAAGTGAGTAAAATTTACTCATGGGTAGCATTCCAGGGTTAAATTTATCCGATAAATTTTCAATTTCGCTTTTGTCAAGATTTTTTGTAATAAAGTCGATTGGACGTAGTTGTGTGGTAGAATGTATTGTGCTATTGTAGATCGTAATTATTTCATGTAGCTTTTCCTCCAAGTCTTTGTCAATGTTTGATCTATCAACTTCCATCACTCTTAAATGTTCATTTAATGTACCGTGTAATCTTTCTACGTCGGAGTTGCCGGTCTTGTTATGTGCTGTAGTTACGTGCGTATCTATCTGGTTCTCCCTCAGGAATAATCCTACTGCGTTATGCAGCATACATCTCTCATTGTCGTAGACTAGTTTATTCATCTTACCCAGAAATCGTATTCTTTCTTTCAGTGCCTTCAAGATAGATATCCACGTTATGTCATTCAACTTATGTATCGTGGCGTATTTGGTAAATTTGTCTATAGTAGTGAGATATATAATATTCCTATACGGAAACCAAATATCCATGTGAACTATGTCGTTAAATTTTGTAGGGGTTTCAGAGATTTGAAATGGGATTTTAATAGGTCTGCGATCGAACTTTGCCAATTGATAGATTTCACAGTTATTTATAAATTTTCCTATTAATCTTAGCATATCTGGATAGAAATATTTGGTCGTTAATGCCAGAAATACCTCGTTTATACCACGGTGGTTATTCCTTAAATGCTCTTCTTTAATTAGTGTAATAATTTCATTTTTATCTGTGATATCAATTAATTTAATGTTGGATTTATACAATTTGAATTTTTTATTATTTGGGAAATATCTGACATAAGTGTCTTGAAATTTAACAAATAAATCATTGTCTTTGCAATACATGCACATCACACCTTTATCTATTAGAACCCTATTCATCACCTCTAATAGATTCGAATTTTTGCCGACTGTGATATGATTTTGGCATGTTCTATGTATGATTTTAGTTATAAATTTTTCTTTATCCCCATATTCTAGGTAGATCTGGTTTTTGTAAATGTTTATGCATTTTTATGCTCTGTACTATCGTTTAGTCCGCTATGCGTGTTATCGGCTGTAGACATGACTTCGACGTCAATGCTACTACTATCACCTTCTTCATTATTTAGAATTACGCCGTTTTTGCTACAAATGCTTGAAAGTGTGACTTCATCGTCATCATTTCCATCATTTTTATTAATATACCTACTAAGACCGTCGGCGACATTATTTTCTTTTCCCTTTAAGTAAATTTTTTCAAAATCATATTCGTTCAGAATTAGCTTCCATCTCTGCAGTTTCATGTTAGGTTCTTTTATGTTATTTAGCCAGATGAGAGGCTTATGGTCTGTGCGAATGATGAGTTTTCTACCATATACGTAGGTACGGAAGTATTTTACAGACCATAAGATCGCGAGCAATTCTTTTTCAATCGTAGAATACTTTCTTTCGTGATCGTTTAAAGTAGGAGAAGCGTAGCACACAGGGTGGCTGCCCTGACTCAAGACTGCTCCAAGTGCATTCCGTGATGCATCGGTTGTTAACGTAAAAGTTTTGCTGAAATCGGGACGTTTTAAAATGGGGTCACTCATTAACAATGTTTTCAATTTATTAAAGGCTTCGATGTATTCTTCGTCATTTACGTTAACTCGCATTTTTTTTCTTCAAATATTTGATCATGGGATATGCTACTCGGGAATAATCTTTCACGAATTTCCTATAGTAGCCCGTGATTCCTAAGAATTGTTTAATTTGTTTTGTACTCGTAGGTAATTTCATCGATTTGATTGACTTTGTCTTTTTATCGTCGGGATTAATCCCGTTACTTGTTATTATATGTCCTAAATAGTTTGTAGATATTTCAGCAAGGCGGCACTTATCAACTTGGATTCTCAAATTGCATTCACGCAATCTTTGAAATATTTTCTTTAATGAGTCTAGGTGTTCGATGAAACTAGTGGAGAAAATGAGAATGTCGTCAAGATAAACGACACCGATTTTTCCTACAAAATCTTTTAATACGTTGTTGATAAGTCTTTGAAAAGTTGCCAGAGCATTTTTGAGACCAAACGGCATTCTAGTGAATTCATAATGACCATTTGCTGTCGAAAATGCTGTCTTGGCCCTATCATTTGGATCTACTTCGATCTGGTGAAAGCCTTTCGCCAGATCTAAAGTTGTAAAGTAATTGCATTTGCCTAATTTATCAAAAAGATCGTCGATGTTTGGGATAGCGAATCTATCGTCTATCGTTTGCTCGTTTAGCTTTCGGTAGTCTATGACTATGCGCCACTTTTGTTTTCCATCATTACAAATTTTTTTGGGTACGATCCAAAGTGGAGAGTTATACGGGCTACTGCTTGGAACAATAATTTTTTGTTCGAACATTTCCTTGATTTGCCTATCAACTTCATCGCGATGAATTTCGGGGTACCTGTATAGTTTACTGTAAATCGCAGTATCGTTTTTTGTAATAATTTTATGTTTTATTTCGCCCGTGGATGATAAATGGTCGCCATCTTTGTAAAATATGTCTTCATAAGAGTGTAAAAGATTTTTTAATTTAAAAGCGTCGCTTGCGTTCAAATGACCTGCGACGATTCCTTCAAAAAAATTATTTTTATTTGTTTCGTTGATAAATACGTTTAGGGATTCATTGTTATAGCAATTATTTGCGTGCATTTCTTCGTTTTCGTTCAGATATATTGGAATATTAGCATCACTGGTGGTTAAAACTCTATTTTTATAGTCGATCACTGGGTTTAAATCTGCTAAAATGTTATTTCCTAATATTCCGTCGAATTGATTGTGAAAGTAGTATTCTAAGAAATTGACAAAATAGTCTCTTTTATTAAATTTTGTGAAGAGAGGCACTTTGTATTGAATGCTCGTTTCTATGTTTCGATTTAATATCTGGGGGTGTAAGTGTTCGAAGCTATTTCCCATTTGGAATTGCATAGATGGGGGTTAATGATACTATATTCGGCGCCGGTGTCTCTGATAAATTTAAGTTTCTTAATAGGCGAACTAAATAGGGTAATTGTTTTGGCGGTTTGTTGGAAAATTTTGTTGCTGGAATCTGTTTTCATTTATAGAGACGTCCATCGGTTCTGGTCTCCCGTTTTGATTTAAATTGTTGACATTTTGAAAATTATGATTATTATTGCTGAATTGTGATCTATTAAAGGGTTGTATATACTGGGGGTTCGATCTAAAATTCTGTGATTGTCTACTGTGACCACTGTTATTGAAATTCTGATTGTTGTTGAAGTTTTGGTTTCGACTAAAATTGTTAGTATTATTATTTCTTCCACCACTACTATTGTTACTGTTACCATTATAAGTATTATGATAGTTATTACCATTAGTATAAAACGGATTTCTTTGTACTCTGCTGTTTTGTATTTTACTACAATTATAACCCAAATATCCATTCGACTGAATAATTTCGTAGGCTTCGGTTAGTGTTGAAGGATTTCTACTAATAATGATACTCTTGACAGGTTCTGGCAACCCATGTCTGAATGAATGTAGAGCTATTCTTTGATTACTAGCGATTCGATTATTATCTCCTCCACCCTCTAAAAGATACGCGTTATTTAATCTACACAATAAGATGTTTAACTTTTGATGAAAATTTTCGATCGTGTTATCGCACCTACATGTTCTAATTGTATCTATTAATTTTGAATTGAATTTTCACCATGTCCCCCCTGATTAAAATTGTTTTGAGATCAATCCATGTCTCTGCGTTATTGTTAATTAATAATGTTTTCCGCGCGTCCCCTACTATTTTATGTTTTATAAGTCCTAATATTAAAATTAATTAAGGAATTTGTTTCACCGTTAAATGATTGCACACAACTTAAGCTACCTGTTATTAGTTTTAATTTTTCAGTTATGCTTAAATTTTCCATTTTAATCACTTAACTATTTAATTTAAATTTAATTTGATTTAATTTTCAAATGAAACAATTTTAGATTATTATCTCAAAAGAAGAGCTTCTGTATATTTGCTTGTCATCTAGTTATTGAACTTGAGAAAAAAAACTTCTCTATTTATTTATCACTTAGTTATGTACTAATAAATTGATCCTAATCAATCTTGGATTCTACTGCTAATGGAAATAAAACTAAAAGTGTTACTTGACTTAGATTGCGAACTCCTAAGTTGTCCTTAAGCTCTGTGTTTTGTAATCCGTATTCTTTTTTGTAATTTGTAGCTGCTCTCAGCTAATTATATTTGTCCTGGTTTTTGCTGCTTTCTTCCATTTATTTGCTTCCTCTTGTTTGCTATAGGGGATCTTTCAGAATCGTATTACTTTATTATGCAGTTTGGACACTGTGATTGTGCAATTTCAATTATTTATACACTATCACTGTATGAAAGGAACGTATTTGGTTAGTTATACATTGTAACTGTATAATTTTATACACTATAACTGTATACAGGATTTTTTCTTTTTGTTAATTATACACTATAACCGTATAATAGAACGTATTTTGATAATTATACACTAAAACCGTATAATGGATTTTTGTTCGAGGAACCAACTACGCCAGTAATGAATAAAACAACGGAGCGGCGATCTAAAACAGTACTTTATTAAAAAACGATTGTTACGGGTTGAAAAATGAATCTTAACTAAGTTTTTTCTCTATTAGATACATTTAATTTTCTCATTCTATTTGCATGCATCAGCACTATGTACATGAAGGTGTGCTTTATTGTAGTTCATCTTGCATGGATCAGCAGAATGTGTGTCCATGAAGATGAAATTTGATGAGCTGAAAAATATGTGCGATATGATAACTCCGTCTGGAAAATGTTGTTCTCACGATTTTGTGGGAATTATTATGTGACAATATGAATATAAATGACTATGCAAAATGTTTATAGTGGGATAAAAATTTAAGCAAACAAGTTTGAATAAAATTTTAACAACCCCTTCTTGGTGTTGCTATACAAAACCTTGATTTTTCTATATACTTGGAAGCGCCCCGAAAAGGCGTCGACGGGGACCGCTCATATAGTGTAGTGTAGTGTAGCTTTCATAAAAATTTCAAATACAGGTCCAAAATAGGAGCAAATAATTCTTGGTGTTGCCATACAAAACTTTGGTTTTTCACTGTTTTTTGGACACTGCCTCACGTACCGATGTAAAGAGCTGAAATTTTGTACATGGGCCTTTAAAAAAAAGGGAAATTTAAGTTCGAAATGGGACCAATCGAGCAACTTCTTCGTAGGGTTGCTATATAAAAATTTCGTTTTTTACTATATAGTTGGGCACTCTTTAAAATGCTTCGACGTAGAGAGCTACACTCTTCCACGCATATGAACGTATATACACGAACACACCCACACGCGCGTACACACACACACAGTGAAACCCTAGAATTCGAAATCGCGCGATCGAGCCCCGGCGGGCTTCCCTAGTTATCTATATAAATGAAAATGATATGCCATTCGTTGGTAATCGCATCACTTGAGGACAACTGGACCGACTTGGTTATTTTTTTTTTCTTAAATGATCCTAACAGAAACATTTGATTAGTCAATTCCTTCATGGTATTGTCATATTAAACCTTGGTTTTTCACTGTACAGGGTGTCCCGTATGTGGTATGGCACCCGAAGGCTACGGATAGGTCACGCTTAGACAAACAAAAAATTGTATGGGTGGGGGGAGGAAATCGTAACGGTTTCCGAGATAACGGGACTTTAAGGTATTTGGGTATGTTTTTATAGATCAGCCTGTAACTTCTGAATGTTTCACCCAATGATGATGATTTATACCTTGGTAGAGAGATAAGCGTCATCTATAAAGCGTAATCTATAAACTTTTTCCATCAGCTTTTCCGTTTTGAACTTAAGGCTCAACAAAGTTAAAATTTCGGAATTTTTACTCGTTTTTTTTTATTTAACTACTATTTTTATCAAAAAACACGTCATCAATATCAATTTTTCATACCGAATTTAAAAAGCCCAAAAGCTTAGCTTTGAAATGGCCTATCACACTCTGTACCCAAATTGTAAGCCTCTCTGCGTTTTTTGCACTTTTTCTTAAGCATCTCCAGCGAAAATGGTTATTTCCAAAAGGTAATTGGCTACTTTCTGACATTATTGAACTTTTGCAGCCATTTTCGCTGGAGATGCTTAAGGAAAAGTGCAAAAAACGCAGAAAGGGTTCCATTGTGGGTACAGAGTGCAATAGGTCATTTTAAAGATGCTTACAGCATCATTGTTACTCGTGTTACAATGAATATTTTAAATGAGTGCTGCCAAATAAACTTTGGTCCTTTCAAAAAAATCCATCTGTACACTTGAATTTTTCATTTTAGTATTTCTAGAAAAATCTGCTGTATGATTAAATGTAAAAATTTGTAAGTAAATTGATTTTACCAATAATGTAAATCAATTTACCCTTCCCCCTTTTCATAGAAACGTACACAACTTGCAATGGAGTAAGCAGTTACACTTGTGGCAAGGGTGAATTTTTTATTGCTTTCTATATTGATTGAATCCATTTCGCCATATCCCATTCAATCTTTATTTCAATCTGCTTTCATGACGCCATAATGTGCATTGAAATAGAATTGACTTGAAACTCAAATCCAAGAAAGCAACTTAATTGGTTTCTTTGCAATTTTGGCATCTGATATTGAGATCTGGTCATGAAAAAGAAAATTTACAGAAACGTATTTTTTTTATAGCCTTTAAGAAGTAACTAGAAATACCTCAAAGAATACAGGCAGAAGGAGAATCTATAAAATAGTTTAACCCTTTTCAATGTATTGAAAATCTTACTGAATGAATTCTTGAAAAGGGCAAATTTAGTACCTAACACATATTTTATGCATATCGTTCATTACTGGGTATATTATATGGAAACGTAATTTGAATGGATTTCTAAGAATTTTTGACTTATATTAATTACAATTACAATTCTGGTTTTCACGACTCACCGATGCACGGGATGCAGATGGGCTTTCTAAAACAGGTTCAGCTAGGGAAAGCCGATTATCTGCTTGCAATAGAAAAATGTCTATATGTAAACACGCGAAAATTACATCCCAGCAAACATTGAGATGAAAAATCATCAGCGCGATGATTGGAGGATATCTTCCAGTTATTATCATCGGAGCATAAGCAGGTTTAAAAGTTAGATCTGTTCATTCTGTAAGGTGTTCGGAATAAGTTATAGTAAGTTCCTTGCATATAGGGTGTTTCCTCTATGGTGCTCCATAGAGCGGGAAGTTAACAAATTAATTGGCAGGGGAGGGGGCATATCAACTAATTTGGTGTTACAGGGTGATTAAGAAAATATGATAGATTTTCACAAAGCACCCAATATCGCCTACCAGATTGTAGAGGTATGAGGTTCACGTTCTACTCCATCTTTTGTTCACACTGGTGTTCCTCAACAATCAGTTTTTGGTACACTCTTATTAAGCTGATGTATAAAAAACTTACCTCATATTGTGAAAAATTCATCAATTCATCCGTATGCTGACGACGTTCAAATATAACTTGTAGGCCAATCGGACTAATGGTGGATTGTGTGTATCTCATAACTGAGGATGTACAGCACATACATTATTGGTTTAAGAGTCATTTTATAAAGTTTATTAAAGAATCTATATATACATATAAAAAAAAATTATTATTAATCCGAGGAGCAGACTTGTCGAAACAGAGTTCCAGAGATATACCTTGTAATAAGTGTGAAAAATGTTAAAAAGCGAAGTGTAGTGTTACCGGTGACCTCTGAGAAAGTGTCGTCTAACGTAAAATTTTTTTGCCAAAAAACTAAAAAAAAAAAAAGTTATAAAAAATTTTGAGAAACGAAAAATTTGATGACAATTCCACAAATTAATTTAATTTCGCCCATTTCCTGGCAACCCTAAAAAAAATTTAGTTTCGGAGTTAGCAAATAATTGTAAAATAATAAATTAAAGTAGAAGAAAAAATAATAAAAATTCTTGGGAGACTGAAGATCCCCTCAAATCAAGTGGAAGGAGGAAGAGGAACTTAAACCCTTCTTCTTCTTCACAAAATTTTTTAAAAGGGCCCAATGAAAAGGCTTTTATGGGCCCTAGTCAAGAGGCCAAGAAACTCCGTCGGAGAATTGAAACGAATGTCGTGGCGGTTCACCCGATTTCAGATGGGAATTTATCGCTATATCTTATCTTAAATAATTCCATATGAAACGGTTGAACATACCTCGAAAAAAATTGTCGTTACGATTTCTAAAAGAAAATAAATAGTGAGGAATTCTGAAAGCTTAACCCTTTCCCTTAACCCTGGATATAATTTTTGTGTAGGTTTAATTGCTCAGAGTTATTCCGTCTATCTAAAGATTGCCACTGTCCTATCCAATATAACACTTGGTATAACAAAAATATCTATCCCTACAACGGTTGTTACTACGCTAGCTGTACTAGCTGTTTTCCGACTATCGTAGGCACAATTACTTGGAGGTCATTGTTGGTTTCCTGGTCTTCGGTAAGCTGTCCTGTTGTTACAGTGGGTTTTATTGAACTCCGGGTGATGGGCAATATCGACAATCTGCTTGATCTAGCCGGTACTGCTACTAGGATAAAACTGGTAATACTTAACTGCCCGGTTATTGAGGTGGCGGCTAGGTAGATGGTGTGGGGCTGACTTTGTTGTCGATGTATTTCCTCTCGCGTGATGGCCCATTTATTTTTTCTATCTCGGCTACATGATCTCTCCAGGCTTGGTTGACATTGTCGGCAGCTAACAGCCGTACCTTACGATGTTGATCGCCATCAGCCATAGGCTTTGTAGATCTATTTCTGGTGCTCATGCTCTCCCAAGATGGTAATTCCGAAAATTAGGGTTGCCAAAGAGTAATATTTCGCAGAGCGTGGTCCTCTGATGTGATCAATAGGTCGCCGATCTGAAGGTGGCAGTGCTCTTCCATTGATAACACTCCGGTGGACAATAGTTCTCCAATCGCTGTAGGTGTATCGCGGCAGTTTACCTCTAATTTCGTCCTTTCGGCCATCACGAACAACCAGTGATTTCGGGTAATCATGCGGATTAGACTATTCCATTTTGGGAGAAGTTTTTCCTTGCATACCAGCGGGTTGACATTGAAACTTCGAAAAAGGTTGAGCACACAGCTATCTCCAATGGCTGTGACGATTGGTCCCAACTGTGGGCACAGGAAACGCAGATGATTTCCGAGGGTTGTCAGTTGTTCTGCTAGAAATTCGACTCCCAACTCATCTTCATCAACTATTGCGGGAATGGTATATACTTTGTGCAGTTCAAAAGCCACTCTTTCCGGTTAAGGAATGTCTATTCTAACCATAATGTGTTGCGGACCCTGCACTGCGCTCACCTTAGCAATTTGAGTCAACAATTAGAAGTCCAGAAATTCCTCGACTAAATCCAATTGTTTTGTAGCGTTCGTCATAATTTCTGTTAGCTGCCGGGCGTGAATAATTATGGGATGAAGCCTCCCCATGCTCAGTGCGACTAGTATATTCGCATAACCTATACTTACGGTTCCCAGCTTCATCAGTACCCTTTTTGGGTATCAGGAGTACTGGAAAATTAAATGGACTATCACTGTGCTCTATTATGTCATCCTCTAACAATTTTTCTAGTTGCTTTTTATACTCTTCTCGGTGAGCTTCTGGTATATGGTACTGCTTTCTATGTATGGGTCCTGTGTTGGCCATTAGAGGTAATTTAAAGGTTTTTGTTGGAGTATAAGTTAAATTGTCTCCTGACAAATGAAAAATGTCATTGTATTCGTAGCAGAGCTGAGTCACGGATTCCGTCTCCTCTGGATTGAGATCTTCTCCCAACAACAGTGATTGTTTCATTAATTTTAGCGCTGTTGCCTTTTATTACACTTCATTTCACTATCCGCTAGTGGTAGTACTGAATACCGGTTCAGTCTTTCTAACTTTGGTTTGAAATTTTTTACTTCCACGGCCTCATTCCTAGCATTTATGATTCCAACAAAGGCTTGTCCGTTCTTAGGCCTGATTAGTGTATTTCCGCAATACACTCCGGGACATATTTCTTCGGCCATACATAGCATTTCAGTCTCACTCTCAACTGGGATTCTAACCAGTTGCTCTGTTCTGGGTTTCAATCTTATTATTAGTCCATTCGTGCAGTCGGGCTCAAGAACAAGTGCAGATGCTTTTATCCTGGGATTACTGAGCTGGTTTTAGTGCGAGGGTGCCCTAGTCCGGTTTCCCGTTCAACAGCTACTTTAACTTGCTCTTCACCCCACATCCCTTTAGGCCATGTTATAAACTCATCCTTTACCAGGCGATGAGCTCGTTGACCAGCCTACGTATGAAGGGTTGCGGTCAAGATATTTTCCCGCCTGTGTTCATGTTTCAGCGCCTTTGCATCCCGGGTGGCCTTCACCTCATTTTCCTGTTGGGATTATTTTTGGGCAATGTCTTCCATCCTCTTTTCCACCCTTTCATCTCTCTCGTTTATCTGTGCTAGATACCAGTCTATGCTATCTGAGGCTGCAATCGCTTTATTAAGAATGTCTTTTAACCCTGTAATTCTTTCTCTAATACGCTGTTTCACTGTTTCTGTTGAGATTTCTCGAGGATTTTCCTTACTAGATTGACTAACGCTTCTTTGACAAGCTTTGGCCAATGTCACTACGTTAATACTTTCTTTTCCTGTTACATTCGCAAAAAGAGGCTTCTCTTCTTTGTCCCTTTCCCCATTCCGTATTGACAGTTTTTGGTTAATGTAGTCGATGATAGCTCTATCCTTAAGAAATTCAATACCCTGTATTCCGTCAGTTGGCGTTGAGTCTGTCTCATAAATTACATTGAACTCGCAAGCATGCTCTTCAGTATCTATACGTAACTTGGATTGACAGACCCCTACGGACTTTCCTTGAACCCCAAATAAACCCCCAATAGTAATAGTTCGTTGCGGCTGAATAAACGTGTTGTTTCTTATCTTATTAAATTTTATTAAATTACATGTGGACCCGGTATCAACCAAAAGATTTAACTTGCCTGTTAACCCTATATCTGCTTCAACTGTGATGCTGCAATTATTCAGTAAGCATAAGTCTACTGAAATATCATCCCCCCTCGGCGATATGTTTCTGGCGTTTGTTAATGGAAGGCAGCTGCGGACGAATTCCCCAGCTGCCGCTCCCAGTTTCCCTCCATTTGGCCAGCTCGTTCTGCTAGGTAATTTCTGAGACAGTTTTCTGTATAGTGATCACATGTCCTACAATCTTTCGCAATGTGACCCCGCTGTCCACATTTGAAGCAATGAATGGTTCTCGGTGTGGTTACCCTGGGTGCCGGCCCTTGGTGCCTTATGGGTGATACTGGCCTAGCAGGGGAATAAATCGGTCTTTGCGGTCGCTGGGCTCGCTTGGGGCCGGCCTCACCTGCACCCCATCTGTTTTGCGTACCTAATGAGTTAGACCTGCGACCTGCCTGTACCACTTCTGGGTCTCTTATTTGAAGCCTTTGTGTATCTTTTTCATAGTAGGTAGCTTCCGCCTGTACTCCTTCTAGCGATTCGAATCTCCGTCCAGTGAGGTATATTTGAGTAGAACCTTCGCCCTTTGTACTGTTTTTAGCACTCTCATTCAGTTTCTTTAACAATTCCTTCTCTTCCTCTCTTGTCGACCGTTTCTGTAACTCTGCCGTTATATGATCCCCAATATATTTCCAGTCCTGCTCGTAATTACGCAATATTGCTTTGCATTCCTTCAGTTCCTGTGCTTTTTTCTCTAACTCCCTTTCCTGGGCCTGAAAACGTGACCATTCCTCCTTAGTTAAGATATTGCTTTATCCTTTTGACATTTAGGACTGTGAGACTGTTATACCTCACGCACATATTTCCACCATAAACTATACGTACATATGCTCCAACATATATCTGACACAGACTTTTAATCCAAAAAGGTTCTTCGCGAGTACTCGAATACTTATTGTATTCCCAATTTAAGAGTGTAACGGCTGCATTTTGGCACGATGGCCGTACTTTACCGACAACTTTAAAAGAATTAAACTTTTTAGATCCACTTAGTGGAATCACTGATGTGGCCGCCGCGTTAGAGCTATAGGAATTCAACAAACCCCAACTATACCTCGCAAAACTGCCACGAAACAGAAATACTTATTATTACCATACAGTACACAAAAAGAACCTCCTAATGGTTCAAAAGATTTTGAACCACTTGCGTTAATGTTGTAGAAAATTAATAATGATATATACTCCGTCCAAGATGTCGGGGATTGTAGCAACATGTGTAAGTTTATTTTTTTAGCTGAAATATGGTAAGACTAGCAGCATTCTCTTGCAACACTACTTAGCACACCAAGAAAGAGGAACCAAACCTATCAAAATGTAGTGGAAACGAGGAAAGCCCTCTATCTAGATTTATTACCATAAAAAAAATCAGAGATCCCATTTGACAACAATTGCAAAGATTATATATTCGCACTTAACCAATATCGGCAGAAGGCCAGTGAATTTTTAAAATTCCAAGAATATTTTCATATTACTCATCACAACTACATGCCTACCTAAAATTTTCACACCGTGGGATCCCTGTCAACACTACTTAACTTTCACTTTCAGCAAAAATTTAAAATTTAAGATTTATTGGAAAATCAGCATAACTCACTTTCTTGACCAAATAAATACATAAACACATATATTCCCCTACATTTTGTTATCTAATCTATATGTAGATAGGTATATTCTGAGTTTTCCGGTGTAATATATATATATATATATATATATATATATTTATTTTTCCTTTATTGAATTGTGTTTTTTGATAAAAGGAAGGAGAAGGTGTTTTAGCAAAGAGAAATATCACTTTTAAAACAAAACACTAAAATACCATTCAATCCTGAGCGTGCACTTTGTTTACCTACATCCATAGATTTAGCGAATTAAGTTTGGTTTATTTTTCATAAGAAACATTCAATAGTTAATTTCTGCGGTATTCATTTAATGCTTAGATATTATTATTCAATTTCAATTTCTATTTCAACTCTTTCCCTGTAATGTTGGTGGAGTAGCTAAACAGCTTTGCTCCTGGTATGTGTGTGTTGGAGTAGCTATACAGCTTTGCTCCTAATGTATGTGTTTTGGAGTAGCTAAATTAGCTTTGCTCCCAGTGTGTTTATTTGGAGTAGCTAAATTAGCTTTGCTCCCAGTGTGTGTATAAGTAAACTTTTTTAAATTAATGCGCTGAAATGTAAAAAAATTGTCCAAAAATTTATTTATTATAAACAAAATTTTTTTAAGGAAAATCACAAAAATACCCGTTATATGTATATATAAAAAAAAAATTCTACCCTTTTACTATCACACAATAGAAAAACCAACCCACCAATTATAGTCAGTATAATGTCTTCCAATCTTTACTTTTCACTTTAAGCCTAAACGCACAAAACAAATCCAATAAAGCTAAATTTGTCAATAACGAAGATGAGAAAAGACAAACAAAAAAAAAATTATCTCATTTTACTCGCCCAAGTAAAACGAAAACGACAAAAACATAAAAAAAACTCACATTAATTTCATTCACTTTTACCTCTTTTCCGGCTGCGCCAACTTGTCGTGTCCCCAAATAAAAACTTGCGTCATTCACATATAAAACTTCATTTACTTAAACTACTTCGAACACGATTTTATTTTACTTCTAGCTCACAACTCATAATCGCCAAAAACACAACTGAGCAACCTGATCCACTCGCAAAGTCGGGTCACCTCTTAGAATATTTACAGGCGGAAGCGACTCTGACCTAGTGACCAGTGCAATACCTTGCAATTAATCCCAAAGCATTACATCAGTCACTGCCGTCATCTGGAGACCCCAATACTGTTAGTAAACAAACAGTAAGCCCAGCTGAGCATTTCACTATGCGAAGTGAATTACTTAACCATGGCTTAAAGCTTAATTACAACAGCAGTGGATGCAACAGTTTTTTAATAAACAATTCGCAGTCGCCAATCATTTTACTGTGCGAAGTAAAAATGCTTAGATACTGCAAACTGCTTAATTAGTCGTATACCTACTGCTGACTAAAGTTATGATGTCACAACCGCAGAATGATTAATATTGGGCCACGACAACGTTTTCGAACTGTATTTGCACTTTTTATGAAAACGCCATGTACTAAATATGAGCTCTCCACCTCGTCACCTTCTCAGGCAGCTACCAAATATATTGTGAAAAACAAGAGTTTTGTAATGGCAACACCAAGAAAGGGTAATCCGGTTTAGTCCATTTTTTAAATTTTGTTTACTATTGCTATGAAAACACCACGTATCAAATTTTCAATTGTCTACGAGTACGAGTTGTAAAGCAGTGTCCCAAATATATACTAAAAAACGAAATATTTGTATGCCTATAGAGGAGTAAAATAATAAACTACATGAATAATTATTTTTGTATAACTCTTGAAAACACTGTTTACTTTAATCGCAACTGTTGCTCTCAAACAAAACAATGCGCACTGTACAAGCACTAGATTTTGAATGAACGAAACGGAATTCGGAACTCGTTAGAAATTTCTTGTAAACATGAGCTACAACAAAAAGTTATTTTATACAGATTTCCGTTAGATATAGCTATATATAAGGTTATTCGGAAAATATTTTTTGAATTACTTCTTCTTTTCCGACTACAGTCCGACTTGTCGGACTGGCTGAAAAGAAAGCTTTGTTTGCTGGGCTGGATGAAATCTATAAGGTATACAAGTTTGTCATTCCATTTGCAACGTATAGAAATAATGATGGTAGAGAAAAATGGATTGAACAGCCACGCATAATATTAAAGGTTATTTTGATTTTTGTACCTCCGTCTGTTCGTCCGCACGATAAATCGAGAATATCTTTACTTAGAGAGCTGAAATTTTGTACACGGCATTTTTAAAAAATGGTAGTTTTAAGTTCGAAAATTATTTATTATTTATTTATTAGTTTTTACATATATTTAGACACTGGCTGAGAACGCCTCAATGTAGAGACTGAAAATTTCGTGCATGGTGTTTTATAAAAAGTGTAAAAGCAAGTTCAAATATGACCTATAGTGGGTAACCCTTTCTTAGTGTTGTTATACAAAAGTTGAGTAACTATACAACTGTGAAAACGATCTGTCCTAGACTTGTATACAGTCAAATCTCTCTACGTCGAGCTTCCTCTTACTCGAGTCGTTTTTCTTACTAGAATTCATTTAGATACACCTTGCTACGTGTTTGAAGCGTTTGCTATGCTTAATGTTTTTTTTCCTACATTGTATTCAATTGCCTATTACTTATTCATTTTCATACAGAAATGCAGTTTTGTTGCGAGTTTGTATTTCTGGATATGCATTTTGCAGTCTATAATCGAAACAACCACCGACATTCCAGATAAGGTTCACATAACCTTACGGGGTTAAACCACTCTAATAGCCTTAAAAATAGCGCTTTTTTAGAAATGTTTTTATATGTAAAGAAAGGTAAATAGAATAATAGTATTCATGGAAGTTATTAAACATCTATTTAAGTATATAAAAAAAATTATTAAAAAAAAATATTATTAAATGGCGACACCAGAGCATTCTCGCGAGGCTTGTCGAATTAAAGCACTCTGCGGCACGCAGTGTAGCTTGTGCAATTTTGAATTTGGAAAAAAAATCACTTAGTTTACATGCTCACTAGCTAGTGAAGTACAAAGGGGATTTTGAAAATATTCATTTTTGGTATGATTGGCATATATTTAAATGAAATCGTTCAATTTTCGACACAAAAAGCGGTAATCATTTGTTAATAAATAATGTATAAATGGACGTATCGAAAATCCCGTACGTATTTCACTTCAAAATGTTTTTTTAAAGATATTGTTAAAAATTCAAGAATGAAAATTTTTAGAGTTATGCTGCGTGCCGTGTTAAAAAATCGTGTTTCGAGAAAAGCACGTTTAAAGTATTGAAATGAGTTATTGACTTGAAAAATTCGACTGTTTAAATTTTACATGTACTGACGCTAAACTAACGTACTTTGCTTGGAATTGCTTTTGACTGAACATAAACACTTCCTGACGACATATGTTGCTATATTAGTGTCAGTAAGGTAAGAAAGTACCTTCCCAGTAGGGTTTATTTGACGCAGGTAGTCATTCCGGAGCAGACCGACGGGCTCGGCGAGGAGCCTAAAATTTCGATGAAAAAAATTCCTCTCAGGCATAAAGCTTTATGCCTGATATTCTAAAAGGTTCAACGCATCTTTTAAGCCAATAAAAAAAATTTATTTTCTGACAAATTTAAACAACGATGACTGCTTTGTCTATAGTAAAATAAAAAACCGGGCAAGTGTGAAATCGGACTCGTGCATGAAGGTCTTCTTACCATCGTACAAAATTTAACACCATGTACTTTTTATTTATATTTTTAAATGAGAGTAGGCGTCATTTAAAAAAAAAAAATCCTGTCATTTAAAAAAATAATAATAATTCGGTCATTATATGTTCGAATTATGTAAAGAAACTAAAGTTCAAATCATTAGCAAAATTAGAAAACTTCTTACCACCTAAGAGAAATTCATTTCACTGGCACATTTCGACTTAGAGAGGTTTAATTGTATTGTAATTTACTGTTCGACTAATCATTCTAGAAATAGATGCGAGCAACTAATTTAATAATCAAACTTTCCATATTTAAAATCATACGGGCAGGCGTTCATCTAGAATATCATAAGAATTGATCTTAGACTAATTCAAGCTATTTTCCTTCTTTTCCCTTTATTTAAGATAATGTTTTTTATGGTGGTTGTAAATGAAAGTTTACTTGTGCAATCCCTCTATGATTCCATATCTTTACATGGCGAAAGCCACGGGAATTAACGAGTTTCGTAATTCAAGAATGCTAATTCCCGGTATTACAAATGTACATACAAAAAATTTAAAAATTAAATAATCCGGAAAAAACCCTTAAAGGATGTAAAAATCGAATGAATATAAATATTTCTTTGGAAGAAGCGGGAGTTATTCTGAAGTCCTTTGCTATGGTACTATGGAAGCCTATAGAATCAAGTATTCCGTCTTAGAATTCAATTTGAAAGTTAGATGCTGTAAATGATTATTTTCTACAAGGGGAGAGACTTTAATGGTTACATTGGTGGGAATATTGGGTTTTATCGGAGCTGCGTGAAATTTATTGCAAACCTATGAAGATATCTAGAATTCTAAGGGAACACAATTTCAGATGTATTTTAATTTACTCCAGGGATTCGTTCAGCAAAATGAGCAGGGAAATTACTGCTAAAATGTACGATAATAATTTCTGATTGAGTTTGCTTTCAATTATGATTAACGCTCGTACAACGTAAATACGAATAGTTTGTTATGATTTCATTAAATTTTATACCATGGTAATTCCTTGTTTATGTCCATTGAATTGTAAGCTTTTCCATGGAATATTGCTTCCAATTTTGAATTTTGAATACACAAAATAAATTAACTTTCATAGTCATTCGGATATGTAGCAATCAGTTCAAAAATATAAAGAAATAAAACCAGTGAAAATCCCAACTGGTTGAAATAACTAAGAACAGTGTAATGCCACTTTCTTCTCGCCGCTGTGGTAATAGAATTCAGAGGTCCTTGCAACCCCACCTTAGAGACAAGACAGCCCTTAAAAAAGAATTATTCTGAATGAATAAGTAGATTTTCTTCTACATTAGTATCGGGATAAGAATGGTTTCATTTTTCTCGTTGTGTCAAATGGATAGGCAAGGTAATTAGTTTGGTTGTGGCAAGATGTTCAAGAATCGTGGGCACTGCGATGAGTTGATGCTAGCATTTAATTGCGAAGCGATAATTTTTGGTAACTACAATTTTTTTTAAGTTTTGCAGATATAGTAGTACTTCTATGTTCCGGTTATTTGCTTAGCAAGACAAGCTAGACTGATAATTAAATAGGTATATCTCACAGGAAAAATCTTTGTTGGGTTCACAGTTTGTGGATTTAATAATTTTTAATATTGTTACAACTCGGCTGGCTGGTTTATTTGAATTATCCGTAAGAACTTATTTCTGCAAAAATCCAATATCAAGAAGATGCGAAGATAACACTGCCAGGACAGATATAAAAGTTTGACAACAAAACTTTCGTGCACGCAAGGTCTCCACAAATCACATTCAACTGTGGGGAGGCACCGCTCTTATTAGTTGTGCAGTTCGCAGTCAGGGCATTTACGATTTACGCAGCTTCAATGCCGACATTCGACTTAGTGAAAGGGCAACGTTAAAAAGTCCCTTTTCACGCGCGAAGCCGGTAATAGTCCTTTTTTGGAGTGACTCTAGACCAAATGGCAAATATTTTTGTCTAACTGCCTATTAGTGGTCAAAGTGAAAACTGTGCTGTAACTTATTAATCAGCACCGCAGGTGCTTCTGTGTGAAAATTGTGTAGTGTTGTTAGTAACCAGAAGGGAAGGGACGACTTTGCTCCCGACTGGATTAGCTGCCTCTCGATGTTTTTTGCTATGCTGAAACTGACTTGGGAAGATGATTATTTTTATGGAGAGCCGGCTAAACCAACGAGGGATTTAGATGACATCAATAAGGAGTGTAGCTAGATGGCGGAGCCCGATCACATGGAGATAAGTATTGTCACAAATTTCCTGTCAGGAGTAACGGTTTGGCACGCTTCTGCTGTTTTATTAGCTGTTGCTCAACTAACTTGGGTATTACAACACATCTGGTGGAGGCTCCTTTCATGCAAGCGCGCTCCGTTATTTGATTCGTAAGGCTACTCACCTGGCCAACCGATTGCCAGGGTGGCCTTCGGTAAGAAACAAAAAGGTTCCAGTGTTTTTTTACTTGGAATTTTTCCTAGCGTCCAGCGTGGAACTTCTAAAGGGGCGTTATTGGGGTGCCGCGTATTGTGCAAAGAAAGTACCGTATTCGTGCGAGCTATATTGGGTTTTTCTTCCTTTTTTTATTATTTTTCCTCTAGGTTGGTTTGTTAGTTTTAGCAAAATGCAATAGTAACAAATAGGCTTTATTCTTGTATTTTCGTTAATTCTTTATTCAATTCATAGTTCACACAAACTTTTTGGTTAGCAAGAAAAAGCAGTCTGCGTGTTACAAATAACTCAGACAACTCTCCTACCAGAAGAACACAAGTGAAAAAAAAGCAAATTCAGGTTTTTTTTAATCTTATAGGCGGGGACCCGTCCCGTACCCATTCTATTACTATTCTATTTAGCGACGTCTAACTTTACTAATTCACGTCAGCTAAAGCTAATTTTAATGATTTTTATTTCTAATACAGGTATCTTATCCATTTCAAAAAAATTATATCTGTTTAATTGTTGTTTATTTTTGATTTGGTATTTTAGCCTACTTTTTAATTCACATCTGTCAAAATTAATTTTATTAATTTTTTATTTCTAATACAAATTTCTCATCAATCTAAATAATTGTAATCAATTTTTGTTTCTAATAGGTACAAATTTCTCAGCTGTCAAAATTAATTTAATTGATCTTTATCCTTATTTATCTTTACAATCTGTCAAAACTATCACATCTATTTTCTGTATCTGAGGTTAGAAGTATTCATTTGTATATTTGAGACGAGTCAACGTAGTTTGTTTCGAAATTATTTATATGATCTCACTTCTCTTCTTTACTTTTGAAGTTGGAAATATTTTATATTTGTATTTGAGACGTGTTACTAGTTCTTTTCGGAGCGATTCAGGTATCTCATCTCAATTTTTCCTTTTTGATGTCAGAAGTATTCACTATCTATTTGATATATGTCAAAATGGTTTATTTGCGAGATTATTACATTTCCGTGTCTTAGCCCTATATCATATTGGCCTGAGTGCTTTGATTGCAACGGAACAGATGTCGCGCGGAATTGTAAGAATTGATTGGGAATCAGAGTCTACCTCTGTCATTCCAGTTAACTTAAATGTGACGTAGGCGAACTGTAAGATGACATTTGGGCATTTGTGTGTATAGCAAAACTTACATTTGGGGCCACAAATATTTTTACTTGCGTTTTTCCTACGAAATAGTTTAGACGACAATCTAGTAGCAAATTTGCTATTAAATATATTTCGATTATTGCCGTTCGTTTAAACTATTAAATGCAATTATCTTTACAATTGGAAAAAAGCCTTCTTTGAGAAAATCCTAAGCATTCCCTATTTACGCTGTTGTGCTGTCTCAGGTGGTAAATAGCGTTTTTTCACAAGCAAGGCGCTACCATCAATAACAATTTTAGAATTGGATAAAATATGGAAAACTTGCCCAGCTCAGCTGTTAAAAAGAAATTCGGCCACTTTTGAGGGAAAGGGTTGCCGATATGTTCATTGAATGTTCAAGGGAGTACCTTGAAAACACGGATGGATGGCCAGATACAATTTATATTCAATATTCTTCTCGAAGTTAAGCCAGGTGAGTGGTTTTGTTACAGTATTCATATAAGTATGTGCATGGTGTTGTAACTGGTGAATTGTCTTCGTTCCCTAAAGAGGGGAATTCTGTTCGAAAGAGCTTTCAGATCTTAATCTTTATGATGGAGCTTTTGATACTTAGCCGGCCTTGTGGGCTAATGGCTAAAAAGAAAGGAATTGAGATGGTGGAAGGTAAACAACTTGATTAAGTTCACAGCCTTGATGTTATATTTTGTATATTTCGGTCCAAATCCTCTTTAGTGCCCTGCAATTTCTTCGCCAACGAAAATTGTGACAGATTGCAACAGCAAAGCTTACCGCACTTCTCGTCCCTACTTCACACCTTTAGTTTTTTCCCACTTTGTAAACAACAGACCGAATAACCTTTATCGTATAACAAAACAATTACTTAATTTATTTTACAATTAATTCAATTATAACAAAAATCAGAACCACGTTGGTTTTGGCAATTCTTCGCGCTCTACATACTACTGGCTGATCTAGAAGAGGGTGAGCTAGTCCTAGTACTGGCTTTTTATATTCGCGGTCTGGAAAGAGTAACGTCTTTGGCTAGCTTTACCAGTGATGGGTTGGGATCGTTTCCCTTGTCTTACATTTATTTGAAACATTACATGCACCGTTAAAAAATTGTACTACATTTAATGTAGGCAACTATAATGCCTAAATTGTACATTCCCACACAATTTGTAAAATTACATTTCTATCTGGATTCAATATTACATACAGATATGTACAACACCTATTGCAATGTAAAATTACGTTTCAAACTAGATGCAATATTACATACAGATAAGTACAACACCCATTGCAATGTAAAATTACATTTCAAACTGGATCCAATATTACATACCGATATGTACAACACCTATTGCAATGTAAAATTACGTTTCTGTCTGGATTGGAAATTACATATATGTTCGAACCAAATCGGTTCGAATATAATTTTCTTAACACACAACTTCTGAAAAGAAAACATACTGAAAACAAAGCATAAAATTTTTAATAAACTTATCTCTAATCTGATTACTCTTAATAAAAATACAGGTACACAACCCAAAAAAGCTATGTCTTTGTCTTTTACATAGCACATTGCACGAATATAATACAAAATTATAGCCTCAACGAGCAGATCAAATAAAGATTATTTCCATTGGTTTAAACCAGTTAGATCCGTGCTAAAAACTATTCCTGAAAAAAGAACATATTACAAAAAATCATGCTAAAATTGAGATCTGAAAATAAAATAAATTCAATCTAATTACAATAATAACAAAAGCATTTCATGTAGCATACAATGCATGACACAAATATGTATAATCAGATCAAGCCGATCAATTTGCAATTCTATCATTATCATCATTGCAAGTACTATCCAACGGGAATTTCTTCGCTACGTGATAAAGAAAATATTTTTTGCAAATATAATTCAATTTAACACAGCAGCATGGGTTGCTATAATTTTCTTGTTGCCATGCATTTTGGTTCGTTGCTATGCATATTATCGCTAGTACTGTATATCACAGCTGCACTGCCAATTCTTGCAATCATGCGCCTCTGCCACTCCATCAGTCGTGTCGTGTGCAAGCAAAGGCTATAAAAACAACAAGCTGACTGATCTCGACATCTTTTTGCACTTGGCATCGCTTGGGATAGGTTGACTAGGTAGGGACTAACATTTTATATCGGGTATCGACTGATATAGAACTTTTACTAATAAATCATTTTATTTTGGACATTGACCGAAGTAATCATTTACTAACAAACACTTTATTTCGGGTTTTGACTGAAATAAAGAATCTTACTTCGGGTCTTGACTGAAGTCAAGATAACACTTTAAGTCGGGTATTGACGGATTTAAAGAGCTTTATTTCGGGGATTGACTGAAATAATCGTTTACTAACAAACACTTTATTTCGGGTTTTGAATGAAATACAGAATCTTACTTCGGGTCTTGACTGAAGTCAATATAACACTTTAAGTCGGGTATTGACTGATTTAAAGAGCATTATTTCGGGGATTGACTGAAATAATCATTTACTAACAAACACTTTATTTCGGGCTTTGACTGAAATAAAGAATCTTACTTCGGGTCTTGACTGAAGTTAAGATAACACTTTAAGTCGGGTATTGACTGATTAAAAGAGCATTATTTCGGGGATTGACTAGAATAATCACATACTAACATACACTTTATTTCGGGTTTTGACTGAAATAAAGAATCTTACTTCGGATCTTGACTGAAGTTAAGATTAGACTTTAATTCGGGTATTGACTGATTTAAAGCATATTGTATCTCGGGTCTTGACTGAGATCAAAATTACTAACATTAACACTTTATTCCTGGTCTAGACGGGAATAAAGAATTGTTCTAATAAAATATTAGAACAAAGGATCTTAACATTAGCTTAAAGCCAACCTCCTCAAATGCCAAGTTTAGATCGGTGAGTACCAGCCACTTGTAACATTTTAATACTTATTCATATATCTATTTGACTATATTTTGACTTATATACACATATATATATTATACATTTCATGTGCATATCTATTTTACACATATATTTTTATTATATTTTTGACGATCTTATATTATAACTTGGTGCTAATAAGTGTTTTAGTGTAATACAAAAATCTCAGGCCCAAAATTATGTACAGAGTTTTGTCTCAACATATCTATTTCTGGAAATCGTGCATTACAAATCTGTGTTATTAAGTGTGTTTTCTAGTGTGTGTGCATCTCTGACCTAATTCCTTATATTTAATCTGATCTGAATACAAGTAGTGAGAAAATCCAAGAAACAAGTGTCAGTTTAAGGAACGTTAAAGGAAGTGGACAGTGTTTTTGTAGTTATAAGAAGATAGACCACTGATCTTAATCCATAATTATCAGTGCATTCATTGCAGTCTTCAGTAAATTCAAATTTGCGTGTACGTTCTAACTACGGGCAGTACATATGTATGTGGTCTACATTAAGCAGTGTAAAAATACATTTCTTCATTTTTCGTTACAATGAATTTATTAATGTCTCATTTAATAGATGAGTTAATGGTCTGTATTTTTTTCATATCATAATTTCATTCATCTAATATATGAGACATTAATGAAGTCAATATCACGAGTAATTTAGAAAATATGTATAGCTTTTAAATGTGGTTATTTTACTCCAAGCTTGAGCTCTTATAGCTTATGGGAATGTGGTGAAGTGACACCCATCCCATACAACTGTTTTCCTTTCTCGTCGAGCTTTGACTGTCCGTTTTCGTTCTACGATTAAATTGGTTGTGTATTATTTTAAAAATTAAGTTTTTGTGTAAGCCGGCCCACCAAAGCAAAAAAAGAAAGACTTTCATGTTAAATGTACATATATTGAATTCAAATTAATTTATGTAATATCTTACGTGACATAAATAAACCATATTCATCTAATTAATTAAATAAATAAATTAAGCTTAATAATTAATACAAAATTCCATTGTCTTACATGACATCCGAAGCAAAATTTTAGACAGAATTTATTTGGAGTTAGTTACTTTAGAAATTAAATTAATTACTTTGTTTATAGACATCAGATAACGCTTTTTGCCTCTAGCTACATCTGAATTAATATTAAAAAAGAATCTCTGTATGAACTCCAATGAATATGAAGCTTCTGCGGTTATCTCACGTCAAAATTGTAGTATACGGCGAACAACTGTTGAACAGCTTCCAAAAAATTCATGCTAGTACAATTAACTTCCTCGTGGTCAGCATAGAGGTAATAAATGAACCCATCATCGTTATCTAAGAAGAAGGAATTGTATAAAACAAGTATAAGATTTTACAGTTACGTATTATTATAAATAAAACTGTATCGTATACTAAGATTGTATAAATTGTAAATTGTATAGGTATTAGGAATTTCTTATCTCAACAATGCTTTATTCAACTACACCTGAGTAATAATTCCTGAATAATCAATTTACTTACACCGAAGTTTAAGCTTGGCGAATCTGAAGAAAAGCTTTTCGCTAAAAAATTCGTATGGAAAGGCATATCGTGAAGTAAAGCTATTCAGTAAAATGTAACTGAATAAAAAAAAAAACATTGCAGTAGAAGCAAGTAGATAGATAATGTAGAACAGCTTGCATTCATAGACAGCTGGGAATATCGAGCAATCATTTATCACATACAGAATCAATCGTCTGGCGAAGGAATGGTATACTAATCTTGACACCAATGATAGATTTGGGTTGAGTGGAATAATATAATTAAAATGTAATTCCCTAAACATGTTAACTTGGTGCCATCTCTCCAGAAAATTGTTAACCGGGTGGAAAAAACGCTCTGAAACGTTGAGAGAAAATTGCAAGAATGACATGTACAAACATGTAAAATAGTTGGAAACATGCTGTTTAAACTTTTATGACAATAGATGCGTAAAAAATATAAAACTAGTAAACTGGAGGGATATAGAAAAAGACAATCCCTTGCTAAGGAACGATACAACAGAAATGAAAAATTTAACTGCAACGAAAAGGGACACACATCAACTAAAGCATATTTTTGAAGATAAGATGGTAATATTTCAGTTAAAGGTGTACTTCTCCATAACAAAATTAAAAGTTCTGAAGTAGACTGTAAAATTTTCCTACTTTGAAACTAGATATTTTCATTAAATTTTTTACAGTGTGGGCTTTTCTAATGCAGGTTTCCATTTCAGGTAGTTCATCATCAAAATCCAGGCCTCAATTTCCACAAGACAGGAAGAATTGGTGATTCACAGGGTACAGGTACATCGAAATATGGTGCTGGCTTATTGTTCATTTGTGTCGCTAGTACTCGTAGGTTTATCAGTTGATTATTTGTACTTCAGCTAATTAATTTAATTAATCGTTTTAGGTAAGGATGTAACAATATGGATATTTATCGTGATATAAAATGACCAGGGAGGTGCACTCGTTACTTTGAGTCTGAAATTATTTAGATGGAGTTATAGTTATTAAAGTAACAAGAACTGAGTTGACTTAATTGGACTTAATGAACCTAGCCATAAGTCACATTGCAACCCAATAGCCATAAGCGTGGAATTAAATTTCTAAATTCTTATATATGCGAAATGAAATTCTTTATCATTGTAAATCTGCTTACGAATAATTTCGCACCTCCTCCCATGATAATTCTCACGAAATTGTCTGCACTAAGCAAGTAAACAGGATCATATTGCATGATAAATATGATAACGGAAGGTGAAGTGACAAAGGGTTCTGTAGCTAAGTACTGCCTGTGCAAATGAAATTGATCACATTTCCTGGGAAAGAAACAATTTTGCATTTGCTGTGATTGTCCTGCGACTTTTAAGACGTGTAGTAAATATTTACATTTATAAAAAGGCAACGTTGAGATAATAAAGTTCAGTTGTTCACCAGAAGTCTTGGCTCTTATAATAATTCAATATTCTCCTAGATAACGTATTAAGGTTGAGTACCTTAATATATAAATTACTATTAAGATTGAATACCTTAATACATAAATTTCTATACAATATTTATGTATGTACGTACATTCTTATTACGCAAAAAGCTTTCACTTCTGATAAGGAATGCGCGCAGCATATGCATTGTACGTATATACGCGTCACGATTTCAAATACCAAGATGGTGGCTAATATTTACAAAAGTGTAAAGTTACATTTTTCAAGCCACGTTCCGCTGAGAATATTTTGAACAGGTTCTAACAAATCTAGAAAGAATGTTGAAATTTTCTCGGAGTAGAAAATGCCAATTAAGCATTTTCTACACTGAACGGTGGCACTTGATCCCTGTTGGGGGTGATTAGGTTCGAGTTGATTTCTACCCGTGTCGTGAGTGGAGTCGTTTTTTGGTTTAGTTCTCGGTGATAAAACTCGGTTCGGAAAAGATTGTAAGAATAAGAGAATTAAGAATTTGTGCTGGTAAAAAAAATAGGAAAAGGTTGTGCACATTAGATTATAGAAAGGTTGTGAAGATCAAAAAAAAGTAAACATTGCAAAAATTAGTAGAAAATAATTGTGAGGATTAATAATAGGATAAAGTTGTGAAAAATATCAAGACGAAGCTATTGTGACACCTAGTATTAAAGAAGTTATAAACAAAATAAAAGTGTGTCCAACTCAAGGCGTATTTAAGTAAAGTACAACCCCACAATTGTTAACAACCAAAAGTGGATTACGCAGGTAGGAGAAAGATAAATATAAATTGGCACAGCAGGTAGGATAGTGGAAGGCAGTTTACTAATAATACACAGAAAGTGGCTAATTAGATTAGTCCTATTTGGGATAATTGCCCCCAACATTTGGGGTCGGACAGCTTTAACTCCCTCTGTTGCCGAAAACAAGCAGCCACCCTTTCAACAATGCACAAAAGTGCCAACGGTGGACAATAGCAGGTTTCATCCCAATCCAGGATTAAAGAAGTTCACAACAAGAGTGAGATTCCAACCCTACACATTCTTAGGAAGAAAGCACAGCCTGCCTCTCTTTCAGCTTTATCCAGGAGACTTTAAGAAGGCCAAGGGCCTCTAGCATAGCAGCACAAAAGTACTTTGCGCAAAACCAAAGCAACGATCTTGAGTTGAGAGGGACTTCGAAGACGGCTACATTCCCCCACCCCCTCAATTGTTGGCAAGGGAAGTAAGACGGCAGGAGCGCCCTAGCTGCGAGTCATCAACCCGGTGTTAAATGGTAATAATCAAACAATAAATCAATAAACCAGGACCAACGGTAAGGAGGTAAACTTAAGAGCGGGACAATTTTTACAGTTCCCCTGGAACTAAGACAATCTAATTTAACTTTCGAACAAAATTTAAAATATTTGAAAATAAAGTTCGAGACTCCTTCGTGCTTTGTCTATAGTACAGTGCGATTCTATTAATAAACAGCTCGACCCGAGAAGAAATGCCTAAACGAATAGCGAAATTTAAAAAAGGACTGGAAACTTCGAAGAGAGTTTTCAAAGGAGCTTGGGGAGCTCTCGCATTCCCTTGAAGTAATAAATAAAGAAACTAGTGTTTAACTACATTAACAAGGCGAAAGTAACTTTCGTAAATAAATTTCATGACAAGTACTTTTATAAAATTGTTGTTTGCACGTTTTTTACCGTGCGTTCCGTAAGTAGTGTTCAGTACAATGGATGCAAATAAAAGTTGGTCCTGCTCTTGAGATGTTCTTATCTTCTTCTCACTTTCATCACTTTCAAATTTCAACGTCAAAATGGAACTACCTATGAAATTTACTTACAAAAACTATTGTCACCGTGTATATATAGCTTTCGTTCAAGGGAAGGTGCCATTAACGCAGTCCAAGTGAATCCCCGCGATTGAAGTCCTATTAAATTGGCTGGGCGACTCCCTTCTGAAGACCAGCATAGAAGACACTAGCTTCGGAAAATTGATAATTTGAAGTCCTAAAGTCGCCAATTTCGGCACGGCAGGTTACGCCAAAATCGCCAAGTTAACAACCCAGCTAGATCCTTTATTCTCTGGGGAACAGAACCCAAAATTGAGCTTTGAGTTCCAACCATTCCTCGTGTGATGCAAACAAATAATACAGTGCATTTCGGCGGATGATCTAACATCTTTCTTACAAGTCTTTCCCACTAGACTTCAAGCCAAAGCTTATCAACATTTTGCCTCAAATGTGCCAACTACTTTCAAAGAATTAGAAGAACGGCTTAACCGCACCTATCTGCCTAGAGAAACTTACCAGAAGCTGGTAAATGAATTATTCACGACCAAACAATAATCCCTGGAAAACCTCACAGCCTTCACGGCTAAAACACATGCTGGCACTCCAGCTGTTCTTATTTCTATTCTTGCATCAATGGATTCTCCCAAATAGTCATTAACCTTAAGAAATATTTTGTTGATTGACAGACTCTTCTTGGTCAGTATTAGCCTTGAAAACTATATAATTGATCGATCGATTCTGACTTATTGACTATAACCTTGAAAAATCTTGGTTTCATAATTGATTATTTAGCTCGATGCAACATTTTTGGTTAACTCAATAAGTAAACAAAATACATTTTTATATAATCTAGTAGAGCGAAAGTATGTATTCCTATCAGTAGAGTTCAAGTAAAATTTACAGATTTCAAGTTTGGACATTACTTCATATAACTTTTATTTTATACCACAATGAATCGCACGAGGTATCGAAACAGTCTCCCTTTTAAAATGCAAGGTTAATCGTAATCTTTTAACATATATGTAAATGGTATTCCACATGCTGTATTCGAGGTAAGCACTTTAAACCTGTTAAACCCGTCCGCTACTTTCATTTTATTTCGCAATATAAATCCATATATTACCCTGAATATAATTCAGAACACCGCTTTCAACTTAAGTAGCTATTTACATATAACCAATTAAACAACTGTAAAAAAACTTTTCAGCGCAGTCAATAAGTTGGTAATGAGTAGCAGAAACCTCAGCCACAGACTAATGTAGTACATGTAAAGATGTTTAAAAGAATCAACAATTCCGGAAAATACCAATACTTATCTTATAAAGTGATGATCCAATGGTTGCTGCACTACATATAGGTACATATTACAGTTTTTAACAATTATCTGAAATGGAAACAAAACGTTAAGGTTAGATCAGATGAAATTATTGAATAACAATCACACACGGTTCAATATCATACACATAACATTATACAGAAATTAGCCACAATGCAATTATTCAAAATACAATATACAAAAGTCGTTATGTACTGATAAATTTATTAAGAAGCTGTCAATAGTTTGATTTGCAAAAAAACAACATTTTATAAATAAAAATATATTATTATTACATAAATATGTACCTAATTATACAAATTCCTCCTTAGTTTTTTAGTGAAATTGTGAAAAACAATTTAGACAAAGCCTCACTGCACATTTAATGCACTGCAATTGTATGCTCGAAGGACACCCTGCTCAGTCCACATACTGAACTCAAATCCCTCGATGGAAATACTTCCTAAAAAGATACAAAAACAACACAAAGAATTCAATCTTTAGAACATTTTAAATAAAAAAGCACTTATCTAGTACTAGACAACTTCCTCCCTTTTGTCCAACGCTGCCCTAAACTTCTTCCATTACACTTCCACTTGAAAATTAAAAGAAAACACATTAATAATATATTAATAATCATAAAAGCTGAGAACTTACCATTTCACAAACAACGCGACCCTCCGAATTATTTACGCTTGTAATCAAATGCAACTTTGAGAACCCATCGTGAAGTCGAAACGTAGCGGTTCACGGCGTCTATAAAAAGGCGAGGAGCTGCAGCAGAAACACCCATTCCCAATTCAGAATCTGATCTGAACATATCAGAATTTACTCTGATTTTTTTCCTAATTATCCAAAATCCGGTTTTGCTTTCATCCAAGTAAGGATTTACTCCTACTGCAGAAATTTAATTCTGCTATTTTCCATCCTACACCTAAGTAGGAATTTACTCCTACTGCAGAAATTTACTTCTGCTTCACCTCTTCTTTTTATCTAAGTAGCAATTTACTCCTACTGTTGAAATTTACTTCTGCTTCACCTTCTCCTTCCATCTAAGTAGGAATTTACTTCTGCTTCATTACATTCTTCATCTGGGTAGGAAATTATTCCTGCTGCAGAAACATACATACTTTATCTAAAATTCCATTACTGCTATTGTGCTTAGACTTGCAGCACAGAAACTTTTGTTTATTTTTTTTTTGTGATAATAGTTGTAAGCAATATGTACTGAAATAAAAATTTTTATATTTGAATTTATACAAGCTGAGCTATCCTTTTACAACCGCGACCCCCCCTTTCGCTTGAGCACAGATCTCACATTGGTCCTTCAGCACTGGATAACTCAGCTAATCAAATATAAGATTAAGAATATATATTCCTTATCACATAACAGTGAGAAAAACTAAGCCTCTCCATTCAAAATTCCTACAAATGGCGATTCAAGTTTTTCGCATGATGATGATGAAACCATTGTCACTATGTCAGAGTTAATTAAGTACCAACTCGAAACCAAAGAATTAAGGGAAGACCTATATAAAAGGCATTCGAGAGAGGCAAAAAGAAAACTCTCAGATCGACAAAAAAGCATTCACAAACGTTAACGACTACTAGAAAGAATTCCAAACTCAACATAGATCAATAAAAACGAGAATGAAAAAAGATCTCTAATTAGAATATTTCATCAACGAAATATTCAGCGAGGTTCAGGAGTATTATATAGAAAAGGAAGCAGGAATTTTATATTTGAATTTATACAAGTTGAGTTATCCTTTTCCAACGGCACCTCCCTTTCGCTTGAGCACAGATCTCACACACCCCATGCAGCTTTTGTGTTCGTTGCATAAAATAATGAGATGATTCATGCCTGTGGGGGCAAGAATTGTTTATATAAAAGTACTAATCAAACGGGTTTCTAGAGTATGCCAAAAGACTAGCTCCACATCATCCAACTAGTACGATTCTCCATTCTCCAATATTCATTAGAATGATCTCTATCATTGAAATAAACCGAGCCCAACACACAGTCTCGTCCCAATTGCCGAGCTGAGCATTACACCCGCGATTTATTAGGATTAAAATACATTATGTAGTATTGAATTAAATAAAGTTTTAACTCTAATATGAGTACTGCATTTACATCCAACCTTGCTGCAATGCCATCATATCTCAAGTAATCTGGGAAGAAAAATATTTTGTATAATTTCTATTTTATTCAGGTAGAGAAAATTTAATCTAGGGACACGCGTATCCTCATTGCTTGAAATGATTGATAAGTCTGAAACTTGTAAACAGATTATCGAAATTCAAGCGCGAAGGAAGATTGTTTATTTCACTGGGAACGTTGTCGAGCATTTCAATAAGAGAAGTGACACATTTACCAAAATCAGACATATAGTGTTATTGAGAGTTGCTTTCTTCTCTTGGTAGATTTTAAAAGAAGTTTTGTATCCAGACGGAGTGTTTAGGTACCAAGCCTTGAAGCTGAATCATAGATGCTTGCCTCTAATAAATTGTTTCCTATAATAGCGCCCATAATAAGTAATCATGCTTTCATCAAAATTCATACAATGTTCTGGGACATAATATTTCAGAAAATTCTGATTTAGACTATTTATGACAGGTCAAAGCTAACACATTTTGTCCAACGTATCCAGGCTGTTATTGCCTGCACGGTATATAAACCGCAAGATTTTCTCAAAACGATCACATCGCATGCAATTGTAAACCAATTCATCTCCTACTTGTAAAAACGTTGTAACCACGCAACGGTTGAATTCCAAGAAATGTTTTAATGTCATTCGCTGTAATTTGCGGGTCTTTTTTATTTAAAAATAACCAATAGGGTTTAGATTCTGCTAAAAGAATATCGATAATCTTACTATCAAAAAGTAGGTCGAATAATTTCGCTGGTGACTCTCCTCTAAAGGATGTGTAGTTACCTTCTGGAAAAATCTCACCATGATGGGAAGGTGGATTATCATTATTCCTTTTAATTTTAGAGCCGCAACTCTTCTATGCCATACGAGTGCATGAGGCAAAACATCAATCCTGTGCTAATTCAATTCTGTTTTTTTTCCTTTCTGCAATATCACGGCATTTTCCTTTTCCTTTTTTTTCCCTACCCAGTCTGCTTTTTCGTCCTCCTCTTGTGATAATAAATCTTTCCTCATCTTGATGACCATCATCAGACGAACCTTCATCATTAATATTTTCCTTCTAAATAAGAGCTCTGCTTTTGCTCAGAACTTATTTCCAGAAAAGTTATCCTTGATGTTTATTTGATACAAAATGATGACATTTGTCTCGTACGGTACCACCCTAACTTTTCCCCACATATCTTTAACACGTAAGTATATATGAACTTAACTTTTATACAGTAACAGTATATATATTGGGAACGGTTTTCTAGACTATTGAAATAATATTTATAACAATAATAATAAGAATGCTTTCAAAATTGCTGCAAACTGTACACCAACACTAATACCTTTATATGAGACATAGATTCACACTACGGGTACTAAATAACAACCCAGTCCGACTTTTTAGTTATACTTGGCTTGAGAAGCGATTCTTTCATTACTGGAAATTACTTCAAAGAACAGTCTTGTTGGCCTTCTCTTTCTACGCCTTATTTAACCACTTACCTGAGAAGGGAGTGGGTAACGTTCAGTTTATTTATATCTTGTTTTCCGCGTTTAAAAATGAGTCATAGGTGCATAAGTATATTCGGCTTTCACTCAGCATTTCGAATGAGTCATTTGAGTCTTGGTTTTCAGTGAAAGTGGTTGCCGCAAGTGCTAATTAAATTATGTTTCAGTGACTATAATTTGATAATTTTGAAATGAGTGGAAAAAATTAATTTGAATTTACTAATCCTTTAAGGAAGAAAAGGTACGTGTACATATATTGTATTTAATAAAACTAATACTATAAAATTATGCTCTCATTACAGATTTATTGCAAAAAATAAAAATGAAATAAAATAATAACTCAATAGAGGAGCAGAAAAAATGAATAAATTCACTAGATTCCACAGTCGAAATGAATAAAAAGACTAATGAATTAATCCATAGCGAAGTCTTGAAGTAGAAAGTAATTTGCCGTCAACTCATCAAACGTAAAACCACTAAAGATGTCCTTGTTGTTCCACTTAAATATATTGAAGAATTAGAAAACATAGAGAAGGAAATAGGAAATATAGATGTATATAAAACGGTAGGTATTCACCAAAACCATGTTTGTGTTATTGATATGAAAAATAACTTTTCATTATTTCTCTACATATGTAACTTGTTATTAAGAAATTTTTAAATCCGTAGGCTTCCACGAGCGAGAAAATTATTAAAAATGGAGGGTTGCAGGAAAGCCTACCCAATATTTTGAACAAGTAAATCAGCTTCAAATACGACAGCATACATGGAAAGCAAGCATTCAAGGAGTTTAAACGCTTCAATGATGTACTTTTCAGTAACAATAATAATAAATCAGTACTATTTTAAATTATAATTACGTTACTTTTTCACAGAATTTGTTAAGTTGTGAAAGCAATACATTTATAGTGTTAAAGCATGGACTTATACATGTATTTATGTATATGTGTGCTCAAATTAAATTTTTATAATTTTTATTATTTTATATTCATGCATATGTACATGTAGCATAACGAAAGTTCTTATAAAATTGCTTCTTCTACCATGCGTTCTGTATGGAGACGCAAAGCACACTTTCCATAGGGCAATGTATGACTTCTTTAAGTACATCTTCCAGAAGCGAGCTGGGAAGTATATGTTTGACCTCCAGTCCCGCGGTAAGGTAAATATCATACGGGTTATATTAAAAACAAAAACTCATATCGGAAGAAGGTATTGAAAAAGGAATTGTTGTATCTGAAAATTCAGACTTGCGCGAAGCTCTTATAAAGTTGCTTATTCTACCACACGTTCTATAAACATATATAAAAGCACCCCTTCCAAAAGGTAACATAGAAGCATATCTTCCGTAATGTGTTATCAAAGCATGTCTTCTTTAAGAAGGTACATATTTGAAAAGGCTACTGGGAAATATATACTTGACCTCCAGTTCCGTCACCATGTAAAGGTAATGCGGGTTATGATTAAGACAAGAGCTACTACCGGCTCTCTTAGAAAGTATGAAAGAAGGCATTATTATACCGTAAAAGTCCGACTGGGAACTGGACTGTCTTTCAGTGAGAAACAGGCAAAGATAGAAGAATCTCCAATCAGTGCTGCCAGATCAAGGACGTTAAGCTCTTGTATTTTCTGCGGTACCGTACGGTACCGGTAGGCAGCTCTAGGTTAAAACAATTGAAATAAATCAGAAAGAAAATCTAGTGCATTTTTTATTGCTACATACTGAAATACAGGAAGAAAAGTTTAAATTTGAATGCGGATTATCGTTAACCAAATAACAACAATAAAATTCCCACAAAAAATTGGATCTTTCCTGAACATTTAATGTATGTAGTACGAACCGAACCGGTACGTGTTATTATTTCTGAAAAATAAATTTTCCCCAATCAATCCGAAAAAACAAATTACCGTTTTTAATTTCCAAGATTATAGTAACAAGATATTCATATGCAAAATATTAAAAACATGATCTTTTAACTTCCTGTCAATCGAACCTAATTTTGATGTAAATGCTTTTAGATTTAGGGGGCATCTAAAAGCATTTACATCAAAATTACAAATATTTAAAAAACGTTTGGCAACTAAAAGAAGCGAATATGAAAAGGTTATAAGCTGTGAAAGTACCTACTGTTTATCATTAACTGTATAACTAAACTGTATGTTGAAGAATGGAGCAATAGTTTGGAACTAGAACGATGATAATTACTTTAACGGCAACGACGGTGTAGGGGATTACTACGAAAAGGTATAAAAAAACACTAACGCGATGTCAGAACGATAATGATAAATTTATTTCGCAAAAATGGCTGACAAATGTCATCGGAAAACAGCAAGCCTTGGAAATGATAAAATGAGAAAATTATATAATGTTCAGATCAAGTGAATCAAAATCATTATATTAAGTTAGATTAAATTTAAAGTTCAAAAGCGCATAACAAGTACCATCTAGATCGGCTTTGAGCTACTATAATTACGTAAATATATAAATACGTAAAAAAGTACTTCTCATTTGAGACCAATGATTCAAAGTCGATTGAATCAAATTCGAATAGGTATTTATATACAGGGTGTCCTAAGAAATAGTGTCAAACGAAGTTCAGAAGACGTACCCGAATCACCCCCTGCGATTTTTTGTAGTTTATGAGTTATGACTTCTTTTCTTGATTTTTCAACAAACT
This sequence comes from Dioctria linearis, assembly GCA_963930735.1. Taxonomy (NCBI): domain Eukaryota; kingdom Metazoa; phylum Arthropoda; class Insecta; order Diptera; family Asilidae; genus Dioctria; species Dioctria linearis. The sequence continues at coordinate 246,990,101 of OZ005740.1, read as the reverse complement.
ACTAATTCGAACAAATTTTTGTCATGTTGACTTGAATAATTAAAATGAATTGCTGAATTATTTTTTCGTTTTAACTGAATGTAAGTGTCATTCAGTGCAAAAAGATTTGATTCAGTAGCTCATACCGTTGCGCCAAAAGAAATTCTTAAATTCCATAAAGTTCAAAATGATAAAATGTACTAAAATCCTTTAAAAAACCAAAAGCACATAGCAGTTTAAACCCAACCTTATTTTAAAAACTTTCACATTACATTGGCTATTCACCGTGTAAATGGCATCATACTAAAATTCGGTTTAAAACATACTAAGTCAAACTGCGGAACTATATTTTTCGCGCCATCGATCGACTCTAACTTTGTAGGGTTATGTGCGATCGGAAAACGCGTTTCACTATTCACCTCTGCTTATTACCAGCTACAATTCGTAGATGGATTTTTTTATCCCCAAATAACTTTAGTGTGGTAACGGGGGTGTATGTGACCCAAGTACCTGAAATGGGCTTTCCGGCGTCAAAAATGTTTCCTGCATCATTAAAGAAAATACATCACCCGATAGTACTCGCTAAGATCTTTAATGTGATATGCAACATTCCATATTGGAGCCACCGCGCTCTACCGGGGATACCTTCACCCTATAATTTTCTAGAAAAAAAAATTGTTCTATGAATTTTAGACGGTAATAAGTGAAACATGTTTTCCGGTCGGGCATAACCATACCAAGTTAGAGCGGATCTACGGTGGGAAAAATCTTGTTCGCCAGATCGAATAGATTGAAGCCTTAGTACGTTTTGAATCGAATTCTAGGTATGATGCCAGAGAGATATCTCATTGAAATTCATACGGTGAATAGCGATTCAAATGAGGAAGTTTATAAAATAGGTTTGGGTGAAAATGATTATGTGCATTTTTTGTTAAATCACCCTCAAAGATTTTAATACATTTTATTATTTTGAATTTTATGGAATTTAAAATTTCTTTTGGCGCATTTCTTGTTTGCATTGGATGAACCTAAATAAAAAAAACAGCAATTTAACTCAATTATTACAGTCAATATGACCAAAATTGTATTCGAATTAGCAGTTTGTTGAAAAATCACGACAAAAAAGTCATAACTTCTAAACTTAAAAAATCGCAGAGCATATATGGATATCCTGGTATTCTGGTATTAAGGGCATTACAATCCGCAATAATCTTCAATAAAATTTAAGTTTTTGTTAAAATTAAGTTAAACCTATAAGAATCTGCAGTCTAGTTATTATTAATAGGGAATACCCTCACGGTGCTAGAAGACTAGCTGTCTCCATAAATGATTTCTATCGGAGCTATACGGATCCGAAAAACATCGGACCAGCTCACCATGAAGTTTCATTATAAGATTTATTAGGGCAGCAAAATGGTTATACTTAAGCTGCAGATAACAGAGGGGTTTTTTTCTTCGGATCCATCGGAAGTTTTATTCTATCAGCACCCCTCAACTTCACCTAACTTATAATTAAATAAAAAAATAAAATTAAATAAAAAATTCCGTAGCTATCTTATCTTGGCAAATTCCCCAGTTATCACAAACACTACAAAATATAATATAATGAATAACTTCGTCTCTATACATTTCTGTCTGGACTTTGAAGATATGTTGCATTGATATTATATATGTTCCTAATTTTAACTAGAATAATATCGCTAGGAAAAGTAATTCCAATGTATAAGTATAAACTGCCACCCTAATATCGAGTATGTCGTGTAGTGCTCCAGAGTCCAATAAATCATATGGTAAAACGAAAACTCGATATATGTAGTATATAGAAATTTTAAGATTGGAGATAAAAACATTTAGCAGGCTCTCCCAGGTTAATTTACCAGCTAATGGTATTTCTTTTAAATGATAATTGAGAGAAATCGAAAGAATATGCTGACAATTTTGATTTTACCCTCAATTGTATCAATATCACAAATTGGCCACATTTACAGTTAAGGGGGATTTTTTTCGTAAGCACACGTATACTATTTATTACCGTTTGTAAAAGCAAAGTAGTAGCATTTGTCAGACATCAATAAAATTTGCCATACGAGTAAGAATAAAAGCAATTTCCTCGGTCTTGGAGGCAAACTAAAGGCCTCTGACATGGGATGGAATTAATGGGGCAGCTCAAAAACATCTTCCCATAAATCATTTACTGACGGAACTTAAATAGGGACATTTTTCATTTTGATGCTCGATGTCAGAGAAAAATCGTCTCGAGTTTTCACCTTCACTGAAGTACACAATGTCACAAAACCTTTCCGATTGTCATGTGAATTTTTTAAGCATTGAATCTTAAAATTTTCATGGATGATGACGAATATTGTAATGTAAGGATACTGAAAGCTTTCGAAAATACATATTACATTTAACTCATATAGTAAAGAGGATTTAATTTATTTCTTCTTGAAGAAACTGACTACTAACTACAAACAAAAGTTAATGGAGGATACACCCTGATATGGTATACTACATTACTCTAAATTGCTTGATGTCAAATGGCAAACTTCAACGATTATTTAAGGTGCTGTTACCCATTATAACTCCATTTGTAAAATTTATATTAGAATATATTCAAATTCAATACTACATACCGCAATGTAGCAGCTATACCCGTGTGCTCGCATAAATTGCTTCCTCACATATCTACGCGCACACAGAATTTGGCTTGAGGAAGGGGCGGAGTAGGTGTCCCAAGTCTAAAATAGGGCTGAAACATAGGGCTCTAAAATCGAGTCCTGAGCCCATCTGAGCACTTAAGGACTTCCTTTTTGATAATAAATGATAGCAGGTTTTATTTGCTAAAATCTCGACTGGACCATAAGCCACTGTTTTGTTTATCTTCAACAGATTAATCATAATTTCATAATTTAACACATTTATATATTTACAATCCACGTAGTTTGTGCCATTTTTACAAAATTTCAAAAGGAATCCTAAGGCCCAATGCACACATCAGTGTTTTACACATGAGGTACAGCTACAGTGACATAGCGGCACAATACACAAATCGATCCAAATACATTTCAATTATGGTACTGATGATGTACCGTAGAAATCTTAGGCAGAAAGTGGGCGATAGTGCACGCAATATGGACATGCGGAACCTAGCCGGAGGGTCGTTCCATATCAAATAGGTGACATGTGTGATATGGCCATCGCCAAGCTTTTGGAATTTTACATACTTAGAGGGTTTGTGAAAATATAGCATTTTAAATTTCAAAAAAATGCTGTCCTGGGGCTGGATTCCGCAATTGTGAATAATTTGCCAGTGTACACGATTAAAAAAACTCACCGGGAGGGAAAGTGTACACTTTTGAATTTCAAGCGATTCCGTAAGTACCTGTGTACACTTAAGTGCTGAATTAAAATTTTGCTATGCTGAATATTGTTTGAGTGAGAAAATAGTCTTTTTGGAGAAGTTAAGTTTAGTTATAAGAAATGATTTACATGAATTCAATGGTATTTAGATGACTACGGCTTAGAGAAGGGTAAAATAAATAACATAGCAATTAATTTTGAAAATACCGCTTAACAAAAACTCACAGGTATCTATTCAAAATTCATGACCAAAAGACCGAGAAAATATTAATTAAAGTGTACACAATTTAGACAGAAAAACTCATTTCCATTTTTGCGGAATCGGGACATGGTGGTGTACACAAAATTTTGTGTAGACGCGTAAACTCATAGTTTCGGAATCCAGCCCCTGGTCTTCTTTAAAAATTCAAATATTTCGCTATTCATGCTAGAATAAAGAAATATAGCTCATTTGAAAGTTAGGATTTCAAGTTATCTAAGAAAAATTTCAGCATATATATTTGATATGCGGAAAGGGAACCATTAACAAATGAGTTTCAACTTTAAGCAAATAAATTTAATCCTTGAACAAATGATTTTAAACCCTTAACAAATAAATTTAAGCCTTCAACAAATGTTTTTAAACCCTTAACAAATAAATTTAAATCGTGAACAAATGATTTTAAACCCTTAACAAATTTATTTAAACTATTAACGAATGTGTTTCAACTGTTAACAAAAAGACATAAACCCTTAGCAAATATATTCAAACACTTAAAATATTTTATTTCAACTTAGGTAAGCATTTCATTTCAATTTTTTCAAATTTCCGTTTCCCTTCTGCAGGAGCTAACTCTTAGATCATATAACAAACAGGATAGGCTATGCTGTGTAAAACTCGTGTACGTGTGATAGCATTTTTTTTTAGACATGGGGCGGAAATGACAAGAGGACTGGGTTATTTATTTGGTGTCAGTGCGATACTTCTGACATTTCTGAAGTTCTTTGAATTTATCGAAAATTTTCCGGTGTTTTCGTAGTGATTTTTCCTTAAAGAAGTGATTTAGTTATACTTACTAATAGTGAGAAAGAGTAGTGAAGTATTTGTGTAAAAGATTTTATATAACCGAGAATCCGGGAGTCTTGAATTATGGTGAAAAAGTGTGCTGTGCTGTGTTGCAGAAATAACCGGAGTTATTGCCATAGGAAATCATTTTTCAGGCAAGTTTAATTTTTCAACAATAAATTAAAGTCTTTTAAATAAAATATATGTGAAATACTTATAAAAATAAACAGCCGATCTGATTTTTCTTGATCAAAATACAGGTACACAACCCAACAAAGCTATGTAATTGTCTTTTACATAACACATTGCACGAATACATTACAAAATTATAAACCTCAACGAGCAGATCAAATAACAATTATTTCCATTTGTATAAACCAGTTAGATCCGTGGTAAAAACCATTCCTGAAAAGGGATCATATTAAAAAATATCATGCTAAAATTGAGATCTGAAAAACAAAAATAAATTCAATCTAATTACAATTTTCCTAAAAATGGGTACGACATCTAACAAAAACATGTGTTGTCATGTAGCCTACAATGCATGGCACAAATACAATCAGATCAAGCCGATCAATTTGCAACTCTATCATTATCATCATTACAAGTGCCATCCAACGGTTATTTCTTCGCAACGTGATAGAGAGAATATTTTTTGCACATTTTTTAACACAGCAGCATGTGAAGCTCAAAATTTCTTGTTGCTATGCATTTTGGTTCGTTGCTAGGCAAATTTTATCGCTAGTCCCGTAAGAGCACAGCTGCACTGCCAATTCTTGCAATGATGCGCCTCTGCTACTCCATCAGTGGTGTCGTGTGGAAGCAAGGGCTATAAAAACGAAAAGCTGACTGATCTCGATCTCTTTTTGCACTTGGCATCGCTTGGGGTAGGTTGACTAGGTAGGGACTAACATTTTATATCGGGTATCGACTGATATAAAACTTTTATTAACAAATCATTATTTCGGGGATTGACTGGAATAATCACATACTAACAAACATTTTATTTCGGGTTTTGACTAAAATAAAGAATCTTACTTCGGGTATTGACTGAAGTTAAGATAACACTTTAAGTCGGGTATTGACTGATTTAAAGAGATTTATTTCGGGGATTGACTGGAATAATCACATACTAACATACACTTTATTTCGGGTTTTGACTGAAATAAAGAATCTTATTTCGGGTCTTGACTGAAGTTAAGATAACACTTTAAGTCGGGTATTGACTGATTTAAAGAGCATTATTTCGGGGATTGACTGAATAATCATTTACTAACAAACACTTTATTTCGGGTTTTGACTGAAATAAATAATCTTACTTCGGGTCTTGACTGATGTTAAGATAACACTTTAAGTCGGTTATTGACTGATTTAAAGAGCATTATTTCGGGGAATGACTGAAATAATCGTTTACTAACAAACACTTTATTTCGGGTTTTGACTGAAATAAAGAATCTTACTTCGGGTCTTGACTGAAGTTAAGATAACACTTTAAGTCGGGTATTGACTGATTTAAAGAGCATTATTTCGGGGATTTACTGAAATAATCATTTACTAACAAACACTTTATTTCGGTTTTGACCGAAATAAAGAATCTTACTTCGGGTCTTGACTGAAGTTAAGATAACACTTTAAGTCGGGTATTGACTGATTTAAAGAGCATTATTTCGGGGAATGACTGAAATATCGTTTACTAACAAACACTTTATTTCGGGTTTTGACTAAAATAAAGAATCTTACTTCGGATATTGAGTGAAGTCAAGATAACACTTTAAGTCGGGTATTGACTGATTTAAAGAGCATTATTTCGCGGATTGACTGGAATAATCACACACTAACAAACATTTTATTTCGGGTTTTGACTGAAATAAAGAATCTTACTTCGGGTCTTGACTGAAGTTAAGATAACACTTTAAGTCGGGTATTGACTGATTTAAAGAGCATTATTTCGGGGATTGACTGAAATAATTATTTACTAACAAACACTTTATTTCGGGTTTTGACTGAAATAAAGAATCTTACTTCGGGTCTTGACTGAAGTTAAGATAACACTTTAAGTCGGGTATTGACTGATTTAAAGAGCATTATTTCGGGGATTGACTGAAATAATCGTTTACTAACAAACACTTTATTTCGGGTTTTGACTGAAATAAAGAATCTTACTTCGGGTTTTGACTGAAGTCAAGATGACACTTTAAGTCGGGTATTGACTGATTTAAAGAGCATTATTTCGCGGATTGACCGGAATAATCACATACTAACATACACTTTATTTCGGGTTTTGACTGAAATAAAGAATCTTACTTCGGGTTTTGACTGAAGTTAAGATAAGACTTTAATTCGGGTATTGACTGATTTAAAGCATATTGTATCTCGGGTCTTGACTGAGATCAAAATTACTAACATTAACACTTTATTCCTGGTCTAGACGGGAATAAAGAATTGTTCTAATAAAATATTAGAACAAAGGATCTTAACATTAGCTTAAAGCCAACCTCCTCAAATGCCAAGTTTAGATCGGTGAGTACCAGCCACTTGTAACATTTTAATACTTATTTATTTATCTATTTGACTATATTTTGAATTATATACACATATATATATTATACATTTCATGTGCATATCTATTTTACACATATATTTTTATTACATTTTTGGCGATCTTATATTATAACTTGGTGGTAATAAGTGTTTTAGTGTAATACAAAAATCTCAGACCCAAACTTATGTACAGAGATTTGTCTCAACATATCTATTTCTGGAAATCGTGCATTACAAATCTGTGTTATTAAGTGTGTTTTCTAGTGTGTATGCATCTCTGACCTAATCCCTTATATTTAATCTAATCTGAATACAAGTTGTGAGAAAATCCAAGAAACAAGTGTCAGTTTAAGGAACGTTAAAGGAAGTGGACAGTGTTTTGTAGTTATAAGATAAGATATGATCTTAATCCATAATTATCAGTGCATTGATTGCAGTCTTCAGTAAATTCAAATTTGCGTGTACGTTCTAACTACGGGCAGTACATTTTATGGTCCTTCGAGCCGGATATAAGGTCAAGTGTTTTATTTTATCAATCTTTTCATTATGTCTACACTTCAAAAACTTTTGGGCAACCAAGTCACTCTCGCAATAATCTTTGAAAAATCGTTCAATAACTACACCAAAACTGATGTAGACAAACGAACGAAAGGTCTTATTTCCGAGCGATTAACCGCTCTAAGTGAAATTTGGTCAGATTACAAGAAAGATCACTATACAATTATTCAAGCCACGCAGGCTTTGGAAGATAGTGAACTTCAAAAGTACGACTATTTCGCAAATGATCAATTTTCAAAAGTGGAAAATCAATATTTTACCTTTCGAGGTATCCTTAGGGATGCATTAGATGCATTCGAAACAAAGGTTGCATCAAGCTCAAAATCAGAACATGAAACTTTATCGTCTCTGAGACTACTGAGCATCACAATCCCAAAATTCTCAGGTTCTTATGATTCCTGGAGACCTTTTCACGATTTATTCAATTCCCTGGTGCATTCAAATTCTGCGTTATATCCGGTGCAGAAATTGCATTATTTGAAATCTTTCGCCATTATTTGAAATCTTTCGCCATCTGAGAATGATGGAAAAGAGTTCAGACTGCAGTACTGGACCAGCATGCAGCTGTTCGTTTAGACTTTTTCCATTAGTTGTTTTTGCCGAAGCATCAAAGACGACGCGAACCTTTGTAGTGGTGCTATCTTTGATCCCAGCATGATGAGGAAGATAGTAGCTTTGCTCGTTACTTACTATCTTGCTAGCCACTGTCATGTGACCTAATGTCTTGTATTCGTTTATACAAGCTCTGTATTCCTGATAAAGTTCAGGATTACGTTCTAATTGCCATTCTAGGCTATAGAACCTACATAATGCCATACCACGAGAATCGCCTAAACTAGGACTTTCTGCGGTGAAAGGCAGACGAACTTCGTAACAGCCTTGTGCGTCACGAGCATGAGTTTTTTGATAAAACTATTCACATTCTTGATCTGCTTTAGACAGCTTTCTTTCTGGATTAACTTCTTCAGTTTCCCAAAACTGACGTAGAAGGTTATCCAGTGAAGAGTCGTCGTCGTAGTGAACTTTTGCTGTTAACGCAGATGCCTTTAAAAATGTGGAAGTATTTTGGAGTTTTCCGAAGAGTATCCATCCGAGGGTACTGTTTTGGGCAACAGGTGTTCCTGGAGGACCTTTCCTAACAAGTTCCTACATTTGCTTGGACAGATTCTTCTATTGTATTAGCTTGGATACGTAGCCACCCAAACAAGTATAAAACTTACGTGACTAATAGAATCTCCGAAATTCAAGGCTTAATCGATATTGAATCTTGGCAACATGTAAGGTCTGGTGACAATCCAGCCGACTGTAATTCCAGAGGAGTTAAATCATCATTATTAATTGATCATAAATTATGGTGGCATGGACCTCATTGGCTGCAAGGTATTGAAGAAAGTTGGCTCAAATCAAAGCCAATTTTAGCTAACCAGATTGAGGCTGAACAAAGACGATCAAGTCATCTTACAACAACCCAGTCAAACATCAATGACTTGTTTGAGAGATTCTCAAGTTTTACCAAACTACAACGCGTAGTTGCATATTGCATCAGGTAAATGCAGGAACGCATGTGTTGAATCAACTAAAGAGCACCAAATTGACCCAAAGATGCTTAGCCCAACAGAAATGTCTCAATCAAAAATTCAACTCATTAAATTTGCACAGAATGCCATTTTCGGCACTGAAATCCAATGCTTACAAGCACGGAATACACTTCCAGCTACAAGCAAAATTTTATCTCTTAATCCGTTCTTAGATACCGACGGATTAATTCGTGTAGGAGGTCGACTAAGAAATGCCAATATTCATTATAATCAAAAGCATCCCATTATTCTCCCAAAGGAAAGCAAATTAACAGTCTTGATAATTGAATATTTCCATATAAAAACTTTGCATGGTGGCCCGCAATTGGTTTTGTCCAACATTCGAAGTGAATTTTGGATCCCACAAGGACGAAAAATCGTTAAACAGGTATTACATAAATGCATCGTGTGTTTTAAGCAATCCGCATCCAATAAAAATCAACTTATGAGTAATCTACCCTCACCCCGGGTCAACATAACGAGACCTTTTCAACAAACTGGGTTAGATTTTGCTGGCCCTTTCAATCTAAAGGTATCTCAATTTCGAAATAATCGGGTATATAAAGGGTATATATGCATTTTTATTTGCATGGCATCCAAAGCCATTCATATAGAAGCTGTATCCGATCTATCCACGGCTGCATTTATAGCAGCGTTCCGACGGTTTTCCAGCCGAAGGGGACTCAGCACAGATATCTTTTCAGATTGTGGCTCTAATTTCGTTGGAGCTGATAAAGTCCTACAAAGGGAATTTAGAACAGCTATATTGCAAGCTAAAGAGCATATGGTAGAAACACTAGCTCAAGAAGGGATATGTTGGCACTTTAACCCGCCTTCCGCACCTCATTTTGGAGGATTATGGGAGGCTGGAGTTAAATCAATCAAATACCATCTAAAGCGAATTTTAGGGAATTCTTCATTGACATTTGAAGAATTCGCAACTGTTCTGACACAAATTGAAGCTTGTTTAAACTCCAGGCCTCTATGTCCTATCACAGAAGATCCAGACGATCTCAATGTTCTAACGCCGGGACATTTTTTAATCGGTTCTTCCTTACTACTTCCACCTGAACCTGTGATGGAAAATAATGTTTCTTCTCTCACGAGGTGGAAACATCTTCAACTGTTGCAACAGCAATTTTGGCACAAATGGTCCAACGATTATTTAAATTCTCTGCAAAATCGACCCAAATGGCAGACTCCAATCTCAAATCCGAAAATAGGAGATTTAGTCATAATCAAAGAGTCGAATTTACTAGCATGTCGCTGGCTATTAGGTAGAATAATTGATGTTGACCCAGGTGCTGACAAATATGTTCGCGTAGTCAGTATAAAGACAAAAAGTGGCGTTGTAAAAAGACCAATATCCAAAATATGTATCCTACCGATACAAGAAACTTAAAATTTTGAATCTTAGTAATACGGCTACAAGTTTCTCCCTCAATAATTTGGCTCAAAATTTTCTCTCATTGCTTTACAGGTCAGTTTTAAAATTAATTATTTGAAAGACATTTCTAGCCTTTCAACGAGGGGCAGTATGTTCGAACCAAATTGCTTCGAATATATTTTTATAAACAGTCAACTTCTGAAAAGAAAGTATGCTGAAAACAAAGCATAAAAAATTTAGTAAACTTGTCTCTAATCTGATTTTTCTTGATAAAAATACAGGTACACAACCCAACAAAGCTATGTATTTGTCTTTTACATAACACATTGCACGAATACAATACAAAATTATAAACCTCAACGAGCAGATCAAATAAAAATTATTTCCATTTGTATAAACCAGTTAGATCCGTGGTAAAAACCATTCCTGAAAAGGGATCATATTAAAAAATATGATGCTAAAATTGAGATCTAAAAAACAAAAATAAATTCAATCTAATTACAATTTTCCTAAAAATGGGTACGACATCTAACAAAAACATGTGTTGTCATGTAGCCTACAATGCATGGCACAAATACAATCAGATCAAGCCGATCAATTTGCAACTCTATCATTATCATCATTATAAGTGCCATCCAACGGTTATTTCTTCGCAACGTGATAGAGAGAATATTTTTTGCACATTTTTTTAACACAGCAGCATGTGAAGCTCAAAATTTCTTGTTGCTATGCATTTTTGTTCGTTGCTAGGCAAATTTTATCGCTAGTCCCGTAAGAGCACAGCTGCACTGCCAATTCTTGCAATGATGCGCCTCTGCTACTCCATCAGTGGTGTCGTGTGCAAGCAAGGGCTATAAAAACGACAAGCTGACTGATCTCGATCTCTTTTTGCACTTGGCATCGCTTGGGATAGGTTGACTAGGTAGGGACTAACATTTTATATCGGGTATCGACTGATATAAAACTTTTATTAACAAATCATTATTTCGGGGATTGACTGAAATAATCAGTTATTAACAAACACTTTATTTCGGGTTTTGACTGAAATAAAGAATCTTACTTCGGGTATTGACTGAAGTTAAGATAACACTTTAAGTCGGGTATTGACTGATTTAAAGAGCATTATTTCGGGGATTGACTGAAATAATCGTTTACTAACAAACACTTTATTTCGGGTTTTGACTAAAATAAAGAATCTTACTTCGGGTATTGACTGAAGTCAAGATAACACTTTAAGTCGGGTATTGACTGATTTAAAGAGCATTATTTCGGGGATTGACCGGAATAATCACATACTAACATACACTTTATTTCGGGTTTTGACTGAAATAAAGAATCTTACTTTGGGTTTTGACTGAAGTTAAGATAAGACTTTAATTCGGGTATTGACTGATTTAAAGCATATTGTATCTCGGGTCTTGACTGAGATCAAAATTACTAACATTAACACTTTATTCCTGGTCTAGACGGGAATAAAGAATTGTTCTAATAAAATATTAGAACAAAGGATCTTAACATTAGCTTAAAGCCAACCTCCTCAAATGCCAAGTTTAGATCGGTGAGTACCAGCCACTTGTAACATTTTAATACTTATTCATATATCTATTTGACTATATTTTGACTTATATACACATATATATATTATACATTTCATGTGCATATCTATTTTACACATATATTTTTATTACATTTTTGACGATCTTATATTATAACTTGGTGGTAATAAGTGTTTTAGTGTAATACAAGAATCTCAGACCCAAACTTATGTACAGAGTTTTGTCTCAACATATCTATTTCTGGAAATCGTGCATTACAAATCTGTGTTATTAAGTGTGTTTTCTAGTGTGTGTGCATCTCTGACCTAATTCCTTATATTTAATCTAATCTGAATTCAAGTTGTGAGAAAATCCAAGAAACAAGTGTCAGTTTAAGGAACGTTAAAGGAAGTGGACAGTGTTTTGTAGTTATAAGAAGATAGACCACTGATCTTAATCCATAATTATCAATGCATTCATTGCAGTCTTCAGTAAATTCAAATTTGCGTGTACGTTCTAACTACGGGCAGTACACATATTATTAAGTATGTACTAGAATAAATTTATCTGTTATAATATTTCTTCTCAGAGAGGAACACATATGGGAATGAAAATGAACTTAATTTTTGCAATGAACTTAGTCTTCCTGCAACGGGTATTTATATTGTCATATATCAAATAAAACTACTCATGAGGTGTATTATAAATAAACGACGAGAATGCGGTTGGGGATACTTCTTTTGTAACGGAACAGATGCAGAGTGGCAACACGAGTGGAACTAACCAGATTGCAATTACTGAAGACTTTGTTGAGAACGTAGGACTCAGCCAGTCTACTTATCCAGCAGTGATGGTACTTTTTTTATTTCATTTCAGATATAAATACTACTAAGCTTTTCAACAGATTTATGAAGACGGTCAGATTACGAGCGGTTCTCCAGAAGAGCAAGAACAAGGACTCTGCAGGCAGCCTGAAGATGAAAAAATAACTTTACCATGTGTGGAATCTTCAAATATTGTAAGTCATTTAAAAGATATTTATTTTTATTTTATAGATACCTACACACCATCGCTTTGTAATAAAAACCGACTGTTTGAGAATCAATGTGCACACATGCAGAGTAACGGACATTACAGTGCGCTTCTCAAATTAATAACGGAAAGATATTTACAGACCAGTTACTTTTTTTTTGGCCAAAAAATTTTCTGAGAAATGTTCCATTCGCCAAAAGCTTATTAAACTAGTACATTTTAAAGGTATGTAATCTGAAAATATAATTAGAGATAAAAAGCCAAATTTTAATAATATCCAATATAATATAGTTTTATTCGAATTTTTTTTAACATAAGATGCCAAAAGCAATAGAAGCTAAAAGGCCACGGGGGACTAAATGAGATGCACGGTTCGTCCCGGATGCATTTACAAATACTTATTGTATTCTCGGGACACGTGAGCCTAATTCTCCTAACTCTAACCTCCCCGTGGTGGTCCCTGGAAACAAGTCACAATGTGCATAAGCAGAAAAGAGAACCCATTTTGACTTGGTGAAAGAGAAGGAGGACCTATTCTACTTTACTCAATAAGCACAATAAATTATATAAATATACTTATAATATTCTCTATCAAATAAATTATCCATGAAATGCACATCGAAAGTCAAAATGGGTAAAATAGAATAGAGTAATAACAAATTTAAATACATATTAGGGCTTTGTACTTTTCTCTATGCCTATACCGCGAATAGTTTTTGTTTGTTTGTTTTTATTTTGAAAAATAATTCGAACCACAGTGACAGAAAATTATATTTCTTCAACTATTTAATAGAGTTTCAACCACTAAATTATGTACCCCTCTGGAAATGTCGTAGTTTACGACTTCTATGACTAAACAAACACATCGTTGCGATTCTACTACATCAAGAAAAATGCTTAAGTTTTTCCTCCTCATAGCCTATCCTGTTTGTTATATGATCTAAGAGCTAACTACATTAACATATGAAATTGTGTCAAAGTTGTATAAATAATTAAGAATGTTTTGCTTTACCTATATTTTCTGATATAAGATTCGTTTACAAATATTAAAACATATTACAAAAATCCACATTATGAATATATTCAAAACGATGACTGTACGTATAGATAAGTTTTTTAAATAAATAAATAAGCAAAAGTAGATCTTAAGATTTATAAAAATCTAGTACCATTATAGCGTTCACTTTAAAGGAGTACTGATGAATAATGTGTAGAGCTATTTGTGATGTTGTAATGTCAAGTTTCAGTTTCTTTAGTATATGTCAGTAGACTTTATTAATTAGATCCGTGTCTTGTTTTAAGGTGGTTAGATTCCTTTTTTCCATGTATATGTGGGATGCTTTATTAAATTCGCGTTTCATTCTATTTTTCTCTGTGTCGAATTATCAAATGCGAATGTGTGGGAGACTAATGTTGAGCGTGGTGTCTTTTTGCCTATGTATGCTTTATGTTGGGATAGTGTGGTTTTGAGGTTTTTGGATATTTGTCCTATATACATATATTGCAGTGCAATTTCAGCATAGGACCTTGTAAACAACATTATTGGCTTCTTGTGTAGGCATAAGGTCCTTTAATTAGGTATAGCATCTATTCAGTTCTGTTATTGGTTGGATTGTCATATTTATTATTATTTCAGATAATCCTGACGATTCTTAGGGATAATGGGTGTATGTATAGATGGATATGCATATTGGGGTAGTGTTATCTACTGTTATTATGTTGGCTGTTGTGATAATTTAAAACTTTTTCGTCGTCAGGGGATAATTACTTAAGTAGAAGCCGGCCCTACAATAATACTTTAAAACTTCGAACAGAAGAAGGAGCAGCAAGTCAGATTTTACTACTATGGAGCGCCTAGAGCAGCGCTAACTCCTTGAAGGCAGAGCTTTGACTCCAATGGTTAATAAAATAAATCACGAGAGTTTCACTTTTACGATACTGGATCGAGAGTCAAGAATGAATTTTTATTTTATTCCCTCAGTAGGGACCTATGGGGTGACCTATGTTCGTTCCCATGCTTAGAAAATGCTGATCATACAATATTTGCATGCGAACCAATTTGCATCGATCATTCATTTCCATTGATAAAGCTTACGTTTCAGTTTCTCACATTTTCGTTTTCACTCACTGGTAATTTTAATGTGATCTCTAACAAATAGAAGTCTTTTGTTTATCGTTGACGTTTTTGCTTGTTTTAGTTTCAGTTTTAGTATTTTATGTGGAAAAGGTAGTTAGGCAGGTCAGTGAGTCAATTTGTACTTTGTTTATGTATATGCATATCAAGTCACTGACCTCACTTAAAATGGTTTTAAGCAAATTCTCTTTATTTTATTTATGTACCTGTGTTATTGACCTCACTTACTCACTGTGATTATGGTAGCTGTGTGTACAACTTCTATGTTTATTGATAATGGATATGCACGATATATTTTGTGCATATTGCAGGGTTGTAATAATGAGTACTCCTTGCTGCTTTCCTGATTATTGTATCTATTATGTGGATTGCATATTTGTTTTTTCTGGGATTGTCAGATTGGGACCAGAAAACAAAATAGCTTATAACCAGGTATATATCGCAAAACAAAAAACTTGCCAAGCTAACTTCGAGCAGTATTTTTTTGTTTCGATCCAAAACACTAAACATCATACGGCAATCACATAATTAACACATGTAAACACATCATACCACGCACCACTAACTCCCCATTTTGGTACATATGGAATCAAAATGAAAACTGTGAAAACATTACTTAACCTTAAGATTAAAGCATGTCACTGGCAAACTATGATCATTAAGAACCACCTCACAATCATTAACAACCATCTCACAATTAATTAATAACTTATCTGAAATAATACCTAATAACCACGTTCAATATTTCCTAATCACACAACAAACACTTTTTAATAACGTCAACAAAACAAACAACGAAGAACTAAAATAAAAAATAATCCTATCAAGAAATAGATAATCAGATAAATATGACTTTAATCGAAATTTAATGCTGAAATTTATGCATAATGTTCAAATTTGAACTGAAGAAAGCATTTTTACTATAATATGAAGTCTTAGACCTAAAATTAATATGCCAACTAAGAACAATAAACATAAAGCTGTCTTCGAACTAATCACATTCACAGGGAATGGGGTCACACTGATTTTACTAGTGTAGAAAATAGATCAGAAAACCGAAAAATGGTAATAAACGAAATACAACGCCACATGAAGAACCACAAATATAATAAAATAGAAGCATTTCTACAGGATTGCGAACAAACCACATAGAAATTTTTCAGCAAAAAACCCACACCTATACAAAGTGAAATATAACAAGAGCAAAATGACCGTAATTATGAAAAAAAAAAATACTTACAAAAAATGGAATCTACGATAAGTGACGACAGCACTTATCGGTCCTAGAAAATGACCCAATCAAACTATGCTCAAAAAGAAACAATAAAATACCACGGTTAACAAGTACTACATCAACAAAATGCAAAAGAATAATCTTTTGATCGATATAGCCACATGCCTCCGTCTATATGGTCTCGCAAAAATCTACAAAGATGGTGTACCCATGAGACTAGTAAGCCAAAAAATCAACAGCCCCAGCTATATTCTCTCAAAATATATATGTACTACATTACAGGAAATAAATCACAGTACGCACAATATAACAAATAGAGACGAAATGAAAGTTTTTCTAGATGGCATAACACTGAAACCCAACGATCATATCATCTCATTAGATGTGGAATCTCTTTATACAAATGTTGACGCAGAACTAGTATTAAAAATAATTGACGATCGATGGCATAGAAGCACTTACACCAATAGACATAGCTCTTTTCAAGAAAAAAATTAAATTCTATGTTATAGAATGCAATTATTTCAAATATAACAATAGTATAAACCGGCAAAAATATGGACTTGCTATCGGTAATCAATTTTTTGGCATTCTAGATGAAATGGCACTTGACTGTGTGATGAAAGAAGCACTTAAGCAATCCGACATAAAACCAACATTTATAAAAAAGCACGTAGATGACAATATCTGCGGAATACAAGAAGGCTCCGAAATAGAATTTGCGCAAACATTCAATAACATTCACAATAGATTTAAATTTACCATTGAAAAAGAGAGTAACAAAACAATCCTTTTCTTACACATCCGCTTAATTAGAACAAAAAACAACAAAATAATAACCAAATGGTACTGTAAACCCAGTTGCTCCAACAGAATACTAAATTATTTTTCCAACCACCCACAACAACCCAAAATTAACACAGGTGAATTATTGATCAATAAAATATTTAAGATAAGCAATATGCAATTTACACAGCAAAACATAGAGATTGCAATAGACAATCTGACAAAAAACAATTAACCAACCCACACAATAGATACATCAATCAGCACAGCAAAAATGGATATTCACTATTACAACACCCAACATAATAGAGCCAACATATCAAGAGAGTAGCCCTAAAGACCTCTCCCTTAAACACCTTACAGCAAACTTACCGGAGGGGCAGGTTTACTGATATGGCTCTCCATTTAATGGTTACTGTCATTGAGTGGAGACTGGTTCGTGGACTGTTTACCGTGGGAGCCTTTCTGGACATCGAGGGGGCTTTTGACAGGGCCACATCCGAGTCGCTATGTGAGGCAGCTCGTCGACATGGTGTTGAACGCAATCTGGTGCGATGTATCAACCAAAGTTTTAGACGACGATACTTAACTGGAGGCGGGAGGCTAAGCCTCTCTCAGTGTGCTGTTGCAGAGAGGCTGTGGCCAAGATGGGATCCGGTCCGGTTCTCTGGTGTATGTTGTTTGACTTACTTACCACGGTGCTGAAAACGTGGGATTCTCATGTGAAGCGTATGCGGATGACATCTCTTTGCTCATCTCCAGGCAAAGCATGGCTGCTGCCTGTGCCTTCAAGCAACGAGGGCTTAATATCGTTGAGAACTGGTGCACCCATGATGATATGACAGTGAACCCATCAAAGACCAGCTTGGTGCTCTTCTCCAGAAGATCTAAACTTGGCTACTTTGCTCTTCAAAATCTTTTTGGAGACACTCTGCAACTCTTTCCCCATGTCAATCACCTTGGAGTCTACCTTGACTCGAAACTCTCATGGGGATTGCATATAGAGGAAAAAGTTAATACGGCTATAAGGGTCTTCGTGCAATGCAGGAGAACCTCTGGCTGCACATGGGCCATAAGACCAAGGGTTGTGCACTGGATGTACACCTCGATCGCTTGGCCCATGCTCGGATTCTTTGTCGGAATTGGAATATGATAAAATTGGTGGTGAAATTAATTTGTTGCGTAATTCGCAAAAGGCTTCATCACAAATTGCTTCGATCTTTAAATGCGCATCTGTTTTCAAATGACTTGTAAGTGGTTTCGCACTTTTGGAGAAATTGGGAATAAAGCGCCCATAATAGCCGACGAACACAAGGAAAGCTTTAATATCCGTTCCTTTCTTGGGTTTGGGATAGGACTGAGCTGACTGAATCTTCGCTGGGTCTTGTGTGACCCCATTTTCAGTAATGATGTTCCCCCAATACTTAATTTCCTTTCTTAAGAAATGGCACTTTTCAGGTTTATCTGTAAGATGGAAGTAACGGAGACGGCTAAATACTACTTTGAGCATTGAACTGTGATCTTTAAGGTTGTATCCATGGACTACGCTGTCTTCCATGTATACGAAGCAATATATGCTTTGCAGGCCAGTTAAGACATTGTTCATGGCTCCTTGAAAGGCTGCATGGCGCCAAAGGGCTGGATATCAGGGTGAGAAGAATGATCGAAATTCATTCATTCTTTAAACGAATATTCTTAGGAGAATTTTAGCTTTCATTATCTCGCGAATGAATGAATCGCACAATGTTTGAGTCGGTTTCATTCTTTCGCGAGAGAATGAAATTATTCATTCCCGCGACTTTTGCATTCGCGAATGATAAAGAGTGGAAAAAAATATTCTTTTTCATTCTTTTACCCCGCAAACCGATTTATATAATGGTGATTTTAAGCTTTCATTCAGTGTATTTTCCACATTTTTTCAATGGACGTATATCCTTTTCTGTCCTGGAAAAATTTACGTTTGATAGGAAAAATAAAACAATAATCAAATTTAGAGAATTCATTTTAAATTGTATCTTTCACTTCGAAACTTGTTAAAACTAAAAGTGGATTATTAATAGTTTCACTACTTAACCTAGATCTTTGTTTAGTCAATATCGTTGTGAGTGCACTAAATGCGCGCTCAACGGATGCTTGACTTGAGGGGACCGCTAAAATCACCTCTGCCAGTTTTTCCCTTTAAAACCCTTTCACATAACAAGCAGTTTGAGGAATCAGTGTTCTTATCATAAGTCACGAATTTATTTTTACCTATATTGGATTTGCGACCCATGATAATAAGTTAATATCATAAGAAAATCTTTCAACTTTTAATATAATCTTGACCTAACAATATATCTGTTACGACCCACTCGAATTCACCAACAGTAAAAGAATGAAATATAAGAATGTACTCTTTCATTCCGAATGTTTGGTTTTCATGTTGTCTCATTCTTTTGATGCCATTGAAGAATATTCTCTCATTTTCATTCTCTCAGGAATAGAATGTATTCATAATATTCTCGGCAGGAAACATTCTCTCAAGAATCTTTCGGCTCAAGTATTCATTCGCGAATGAATAAGAATGATAAGAATGTATTTTTTCCATTCGCGAATGAATTTTTCCGAACTCTGCTGGATATGCTTAAGAAAAAGTTCAAAAAGGCTGAAAGGGTTACATTTTGGGTACAGAGTGTGATAGGTCATTTTAAAGCTAAGCTTTTGGGCTTTTTAAATTCAATATAAAAAATTGATATTGATGACGTGTTTTATGATAAAAATAGTAGTATAATAAAGAGCCGGGTAAAAATTTCGAAATTTTAACTTTGTTGAGCCATAACTTCAAAACAGAAAATTTATAGACAAATGGAAAGGTCCAACGATTATCTATCTATCAGAGTTTAAATCATCATCATAGGGTGTAATGTTCTTAAGTTACAGAGTGATCGATACGTAGATAAAAAAAACCCCCAACTATTTGCAGACAATTTCTCATTGCTTGCTAAGATTTGTTAAGGCTTACGGTTAGGTTGGCTTTGTTAATTTCATGATGCAATTTTGTTATCAGTTGAACATCTGCACATTCCAAGTCTAACTGGTTTATTGTATTCATGACTAAATATCAAACAGAAATCAGATTTGTAATTCACTTGTTTTTCGGATTTCATGAAATAAAAATTTTTGCAACTCAGTTCGTGTGTAGTTTATTCGAGTTATCCCAATCCCAAGCTGATTTAGAGTTTCAGAAAACAACAAAAAATAACATTTGGTGCCGAACCCGGCAATTATTCCCTTATATCAATTATTGTCGCGATCAGTTTCGCAAACGTGTAATAGGGATATATTCCCTCATATAACTTATTGTCGCGATCAGTCGGACAAACGTGAGATAGGGATCTATTCCCTCATAGAATTATTAATTAACGCGATCAGTGTCGCTAACTTTGTGAACGGGAACTATGCCCTTATCGAATTAAGTAACGCGATCATTATCGCATATAGCATGAAATCTGGATCTGGTTCTTAATCTCTAGACTACGCGCGATTTCGCAATTACTCGACACTATTCGTATAGTTGTGTCCTGGGGCTCATTTTCGCGACCACGTGATATGTGAGTGACTTCCTTTAATCATCCATATAAAACTAGTGAGCTCTAAATTGTGATTAAGTGTTCAGCTAATGTGCTTAATTAATTACATTAATTACAACGTTTATACATTGCATTACTTTCGTTTGTTGTTTACGCTGATCTCTAGTCAAGGTCTTACTTTTTCTAGCAGTCATCTTATAGTGTTTAAAACAATAGAAAATAATGACTCGTGTGGAGCCTACATACCGGTTAGATTGCCGAATCAGACAAAGGAATCCAGTTAATTGTTACTGGTAAGGAGATCTTTTTATCGCATACATCAAACGTAAGTCCATTCCAATTTATTATATTGCTGCATACAATTTTTACAATCATGGACGCATTAGTTGACCAGCAGCTTAATATCATGAATTTAATGTCAAATTTTTTTGAAAATACAAGGAAATCCGGCAAAGATAAATTAACGGAAAGCTTTCTTCATGTACGACTAGAATTATTACAAAAGTATTGGGATCAATTTTGCTCAACCCATGATCAGATATTAAAAGTTACTACTGGTGATTTGCAACATGAGTACTTTAAGGCAAATCATGTTGAAAAGACTGAAATGGTTTACTGTGAGAGTAGTGCGCAATTATTGGATATGATAAAGGAACTGGCCCTTCACATGTTGAATCTGTTGCGAAAGCCAAGACAATTCTATCTCAGCTAGTTCTATTTCAACGTTTCCTAAGATTAATCTTCCTCGGTTTACCGGCGATTTGAAGGAATGACCCGCATTCCATGACTTATTTCAAAGCCTAATCGACTGTAATAGTAACCTCACTGGCTCTCAAAAGTTATTTTACCTCAATGGCAGTCTTGCTGGTTCTGCAGAGCATCTCCTACATAACACCAGAAAAACAGATGCTAATTACGTTAAAGCATGGGAACTCTTATGAAGCCGATATGAGAATAAGCGTTTGCTAGTCAATTCCTACCTTAAATTATTTACATCATTGGCTCCTATGAAGAGTGAAACCGCTGAGCTCATCTTCCTGGCTAGTCAAAAACTAGATCCTGTGACTAGGAAGGATTGGGAAAATTCTTGCAGCGCTGATACGCTTCCAAATTTTCAAGAATTCAACCAGTTTTTACATCATCGTTTTAACACTCTCGAATTCGCTGGTGCCGGCACAAATCGCACGAAGGAAATTAATAAATTTCTTCCACACAAACCATCTAACAAGCATTGGCCCTTAAAGGTAAACGCCACAACTCATTCACCACCTGATAAATCCAATCAATGCCCTCAGTGCCTCGACACACATTTTCTTTTATTTTGTCCGTCGTTCAGACAGGATACAACAGAGCAACGCCGTGACTTTGTAGCTAAGAAACGTTTATGTTTTAACTGCTTGCGACCGAATCATGTTTCTACAAAGTGTCCATCAGCAAATCGTTTCAAGTATTGCAATGAGCCACATCACTCGATTGTACACCTACTACACGACAAGACTTCTACTGTGAATCAGGTAGGAAGCTCTTCAGGTATGGCGCCATCGTCAACGCAACTGGTACCGGATACTAGGTCATCGCATTGCAACTTTGCATCGCCTTCTTCTTCGAATGCCGCAACTACTTCAAACTCTGTCGCATTATTCACTGCTAACTCAAACCTAACGAGACGATCAGGTACAATACTATTAGTTACAGCCCAAGTTCTCGTCGTTTCACCAACAGGTGAAAAACTAAAGATGCGAGCGTTACTCGATCAAGGTTCACAGGCAACGTTTATTTGATCATTGATTTTTTCGTACCTCCGATTGCCTTACAAAAGGGTGAATGCTTCTATAGAAGGAGTAGGCTCGTCCAGTGAAGTGATCAAAATGGCCGTGAACCTTCTTATTCAATCAGTAACCGAACCAAGCTTTTCATTGGCTACTACCACGTTGGTCCTACCAAAGCTAACGAAGCTATCAGTCCCGACTTCAATAAACGCAGATAATTTCTTCCATCTGCATGGTCTTCAACTTGCTGATCCCACATTTATGGATAATGCTCCCGTTGACCTAATTATTGGAGCTGATATTTATTGGCGTATAATTCGTGATGGAATACGTAATGGTACCCCAATGGCACAAAGTGCCAATTTAGGTTGGATTCTATCAGGACCAATTGATACTGATATGAATACTGAGGTGTCACCTATACAAGTGTATCACATGCAAACTCAAACAGCATCAGAACAACTCGACAATCTTTTACAAGAATTCTGGGAAATTGATCACTGATGCTGTGTTGTCTGAAGAAGATCAAGCTTGTGACGACTTTTATCAAAAAACCACGCGAAGAGATCAAGATGGTAGATACGTGGTTAGACTACCTTTATGCCCTACAAGTGGAGACGTGAACGCTCTTGGTGATTCGAAGACTAATGCAATACGAAGTCTGCTAATATCACCATCTTCATCAGATGAATCCAATTCCTAATGATCCTGGCATCGATGCTTCAATCCGTCATTTTATCTACCTCACCATGGCATTTTAAAGGAAAATAATGTAACTACCAAGCTTAGAGTAGTTTTTAATGGCTCAAAGAAAACCAACACCGGATTATCTTTAAACGATTGTCTAGTAGTCGGACCAAAACTATAAGCAGACTTCGATAGTCATGCAATGGAGACAGTAATGCATAGCCTTCAGTGCTGACATCAGAATGATGTACCGCCAAATAAAGGTAGATGAACAGGACTGTGACCTTCAAAGAATTGTATGGAGAAGAACACCTACTGAGCCTAATCAAAGTTTTCGTCTTCTTAGTGTCACTTATGGAACTGCTTCTGCTCCATACTTGGCACTGCGGACACTTCTCCAGTTGGCCCAAGACGAGAAGACCAATTATCCGCTAGGATCGCAAATTCTTTCGAACAACTTTTATGTCGATGATGTCCTGTTCGGAGCTGATAATATTCAGCTAGCTATACAAGCTCAACAAGAGCTCGTTAAAATACCATTTACATAAATGGTCATCAAACTCTGAAGAGGCTCTACGCATTCTCAATGTAAAGCCTGTTACTTCTGACCATCATTTATCAGATGATTCTGTTGTAAAAACGAGTTGCTATGGAACTCGTCTATAGATTGCTTCAAACTTAAGGTGACGCTTCCCCAACTTCCATCTATACTTACCAAAAGAAAACTACTTTCAGATATCGCTCGATTGTACGATCCACTCAGTTTTATATCACCGACAATTCTACTTGATAAGTCTCTGATACAAAAGCTGTGGCTACAAAAAAATTAATGGGATGACGCATTACCCGGCATCATCACCAAGGAGTGGTCGACATTTCGACGAGAAATTATCCATCTGGAGCAGATTTCGATTCCACGGTGGAGAGGAATGCATTCAGCTGCCCAGTTGTACGAAATTCACGCACTCTGTGATGCGTCTGAAAACGCTTATGCATCCGTAGTCTATTTTCGAGTCGTATATGACCACGATAATATTCAAATCTCTCTACTCGCTAAAACTAAGCTTGCTCCGGTGAAAACGGTTTTCATTCCTAGACTGGCATTAATGGGGGCTCATTTGCTTGCAAAAATCGTGCACAGCTTGAAGTTATCACTAGCAATAACCAGCATCCCAATATTGTGCTGGACAGATTCTCTCACCGTGCTGACATGGTTAAAGGTTCACGCATCTAAGTGGAAGACATTTATCGCCAATAGAGTGAGTCAAATTCATGAGCTTGTTCCATCAGCCACTTGGAGATACGTACCATCTACTGGTAATCCCGCGGATTGTGCCTCGAGAGGCGTCTCAGCCCCCCAGCTAGCTGCACACTCAAAGTGAGTGGTGGACAGGTCCTCAATGGTTACAATCTTCTTCCGCATTGTGGCCACATCTATCCCCACGACATAACATAATTCCTTCTGAAGTGGATTTAGAAGAAAAGGCTTCTGCTCAGTGCAGTTGCGGCATTGCATAGAGGCGAATATTGGAACCTTATACATCGATATTCATCGCTAACACGGCTTCGTATAACAGCATGGGTGCGCAAATTCCGCCATAACACTCAGTCCACCTCAGAGAATCGTACAAGTGGAAACCTCACAGCAGCGGAACTCAATCAAGCACATCATTTTTGGATTCAGCATGACCAACAGCTTTCTTTCCCTGATGAATACAAGCAACTTGCAGCAGAGCAACCTATGTGCAATCGTTGTCCTTTACTTCGCCTATCTGTCTTCTGGAAGAAGGAGACTTCTGCGCTCCATGTAGGAGGCCGGTTACAAAATGCGGTTATATCCTATAGTTCAAAACATCCTCTTTTACTGGCCAAAAATAGCCCACTAGCAGCTCTCATTGTGAACGATGCTCATATGACAACTGTCCATGGAGGAGTCCAACTAACACTCAGTTATATTCGACAGAACTATTGGATTATCGGAGTACGAGAGTTAGAACGTCGTCTTATTCGACGTTGCTTAGTTTGCTTCAGACAACCAGCATCGCCGTGTGAGCAACTCTTGGGAATTCTTCCTCCTGAACGTGTTCCACCCAGCAGACCATTCCTCCACACAGGTCTCGATTATGCCGGACCGATTCTTGTTCGTTACGGTCCAGGAAGAGGAAAACCAGCTCACAAGGCGTACATTTCGCTATTTGTTTGTATGGCCACTAAAACTATACATATAGGGTCAGTTTCGGATTTAATGAGCGATGCCTTTATTGCTGCCTACAAAAGGTTTACTGCGCGTCTAGGTACTGCAATAAAATGTATAGTGACAACGCGACGACTTTTGTAGGAGCATCAAAGGAACTTAAGCAATCATTCTTTCTCTGTCAACCTGAGGTACCCCTACGTTTGAGTCACCTACTAGCCTCTCAAGGAACAGAGTGGCACTTTATTCCACCAAAAGCTCCACATTTCGGCGGTTTATGGGAGGCAGGTGTTAAGAACGTCAAGCATCACCTCAAGCGCATCATTGGAGGGTCTACTCTCACCTCCGAGGAGCTTTATACGCTTCTTACGCAAATCTAAGCATGTATTTATTCGCGACCGCTTTTTCCTCAAAGTCCTGATGCTGATGACTTGGAAGCTCTAACCCCTGGACATTTCCTTATTGGGACAATCCTTCTCACCGTTCTTGAACCAAGTTACGAGAGCATATATTCAAACCGTTTGACACGATGGAAGCTTGTTCAGCAAATGTACTCTCATTTCTGGAGACGATGGTCATCAGAATATTTGCATACGTTGCAAGAAAGAACCAAGTGGATGAGGCAGCAAAATAACATTCGACCAGGACTTCTTGCTCTTCTTCATGACGATAATCTTCCACCTACGGTTTGGAAGCTCGCACGTATAATTTCTGCTCACCCCCAAAAAACAAAAAACCCAACTATTTGTAGACAATTTCTCATGGCTTGCTAAGATTTGTTAAGGCTTATGGTTAGGTTGGCTTTGTTAATTTCATGATGCAATTTTGTTATCAGTTGAACATCTGCACATTCCAATCAGTCTAACTGGTTTATTGTATTCATGACTAAATATCAGACAGAAATCAGATTTGTAATCCACTTGTTTTTCGGATTTCATGAAACAAAGATCTTTGCAACTCAGTTCGTGTGTAGTTTATTTGAGGTATCCCAATCCCAAGCTGATTTAGAGTTTCAGAAAAATTCGTGAAAAAACACAGAGTGATCTATAAAAACATACCCAAATATCTTAAAGTACCGTTATCTCGGAAGCCGGTACGATTTCCTCCCCGCCATCTATAGCGATGTTGGGAGAATCTGCAAATACCTAGATTGAGATATTAGTATTTAAGTCGTAGGTACATTATATGAAGATAGATTTGAAAGACTACTGCTTTGGTTTTTCTTTTTTGACTCGCATTTTCGAAAAATGAAGTGTTTTCACTCACTGAGGAAAGAGGAGTACGGAGTTGGTCGAGCGGTCGTTGGATAGGCCGTAAAGCTCTGCATACCATCAGATCTGTAAGTGGCCGTACACCCTGCATTTTTTAAAATACAGGGTACTTTGTCAAATACTACCGAATTTTCTTAATCCCCTGTAACTCCGAAATGGTTGAGATGCCGCTCCCCCTTTGCCATACAATTTTTTGTCCACTGGACCACTATGGACAAAACATCCTGTATAAATGGTACTACATATGTATACATTTTTTTAGAAAAATGTTCACGTTTCCGCCGTTACAGCTCGATACACATCAGACTTACAAAAAAAGTGTTTTACAAAAAATATAGGGAATTTAGCCTTCTTCAAATTTATATTGAAGATTTTTGTCGCAGGATCAACCGTTGAGGAATAATTTGGAAAAAAAAGACAATTTTTGGTACCTTTAATCCAAGATGGCGGACCACGCGGAGCTCCCAAGGGTCTAAACTTGGATTTTTCATCGGGGCCCGGAACTGAATAACATTTATAAAAATCACAACTACCCCACCTTTTGTAGGGCAAAGGCCTTATTTAGTCCTTATTGACTGGACTATTAGCAAAGAAGTGTTTTGAAATCTTAGCGTCCCGTTGATTAGATGTTCGAGACTACAGGATCATGATATTTAATGAATTTTGGTCATTATAACACCGCATTATTTTATTGGTAATACGTTGAATAGAGGATAGGATACCAGTAGCATTGTATAGAGGGTATTTTCCTTCGTATTGTCTTTTGTATTTCACCATCGTCTCTACAGGTCTCATGGTGTAAACTTCCACGATTAAAAAATCACATGGCGCTCTATTTGTGTTGATTGTGTGTGTCTCACTTAGTCTTCGTCTTAAATCCACCCCATCTACACAACTAGCAGTTACGTACCGCGCAGTGTGTAACAACGTGATCTAATGCAGAATTTGTATTCCAGCAACTCAAAATATACGTCGATTCCATTACATGCTATAGGAACACAAAATTATATTTGAGGCTCTATCTTATTTATGAGTGTCTTCATAATTTGTTGGAATGTTTTATGGATATAAAAAATGTCAAATCTGAATGCGTTCAAATAAAATTTATATTTTATCCCTCTTTTCCCCTTACTTTTGTTTTGTAAACAAATTCAATTGTATTTTATTTGTTATTTACAGAAAAACTCTAAAAGAGGAGATTACCTTCACTTTTTTTCCAAATTACCGAAAAGGTCGAAGGATGAAAGGCCACTACCCCTGCTAAAGTTATTCCGAGAACTTGCGCACCCCAAGTTATCGACTAAAACTTTGAAAGATGTTGCAAATTAATTAGGGTGCTGAAGCGAAATCCTTAAGATGTGGGAGTTTTGATAAAGCTGTTGTGCTAGAAGGTATCAATTGTTGATAACCTTCGCTTCATAGAACAAAATCGATTCCCTGAGACAGTTGAAATTTTTCCCATGAACAAGTAAAGTTTTGAGGTAAAGGAAGTTTCCTTTGCTTATTAAGATTTTAATCTGTTGTTCTTGTTTAAAAAAATTGGGAAATTTATTTAAATTACTGTTAATGCTAATTAGTTACGCGGATGAATATGACAAGCTTTTTATAGAATTTCCATCTATGGCAAATTTGTTTGAATTGTTATAGCTGTATTGCATGTATTATTAATATTTCACAAATGCAAGTAATTGGAAAGATAGAATATTTCATGTTTGTTCACTTCTATAGTAGACAAAAAAATTTGATTCGAGTATTAGAAATTTGCTTTGCTGTGTTACAGATTATCATAAAAATATGCTTTGTTCCATTTAGTTGCATCGTTTTCTGTGCAATCACCTTCCTTTCTATCTAAAAATATCTAATTATATTCTTTATATACGAGAATATGGAAAATTTTGTTTTTGTTTACGTTTAGTTGCAGGTAGTCACAAAAGTAGAAGGCAGATGCCTTTTTCTCTTAGAAAAACATGGAAAAATATTATCATCCCACTTTATAGTTCTACACTGCTACAATGTGGGTAAGACTAATAATAATTTCAAAGCTTCACTCATTTCACAGGCAGCTGTTTCGAATCCGTTCTCATAGATATACGCATAGACAATACAATTCGTGCATGATTAGAAATTTCAGTAAAAAATGTAAAATTATGCATATTTCTTATTTGTACATTTACATAAGCTTCTTCAACACAAATGTAATAGATTCCGAATCAAGTGCAACACCAACTGCTTTGTAATGTAGCTGCAATCGAAACTACAGCTATATTAGGGTAAGGTGGGGCGCATTCGCCACTATTTTTGAAGAAAGAATAAATTCTTTTACAAAACAGCGTATAAACAAATATAATTAAAACATTTATAGTTATATTAGTGCATTAAATTTCAGGCTTTTTTCAAATTGAAGCTTTGGTTTTGACAGTTAAATTTGTTTTAACAAATTGAAAAAACCGCCCCACTGTTAGTCACATTCGACCAAGGGAGGGGCACATTCGTCTGAAGAGTGAATACTAATAATAACAATGTACATAATTAGAAAAGAATAAATAAAACATAATGAGCAAAACATATACGGCAAAACACTCAGTTGCGAGCCCCATTGATAATTTCGAGCCCCTTCTTTGTTTTTCCTTATTAATAAGCCTGAAGTACAAATAACGGTTTGCGCTTGAGAGTAAGTAGAGAACCGATTTAATATTGTTTCTGATCGTGAAAGTGAACAGTTCATGAAATAGTGGGTAGTGCTAATGTTTTTGCTAAGGAACCGAGTTTTTAATAGTAATATTTCTTTGCCAAACTAACAATTAATAAAGTTTTCTTGATAAAGATTATCAAGCCTATTATATACATTTCGCAGTTATGAGCCAGGGGCTCAAAATAGGGCTTTTTGGAGCAATTAAGACTTACAGTTTCGAGTCTCGTAATATTTGTACTGCATAGGCTAGGGCCTATTTTTATATTCATTAATTTATATAAAATTGACTTGTTCGTAGTTTTAAAAGAACACAAACACTGTATTTAAACAGGTTACATAAGAACGTAACAAAGCAGCACATATTCTGAAGATGACCTACAATTAGCTTGAACGCATTTGAAATGGACTTTCCATTCATCAGGCATCCAAAACTTATAAAATTCCACGTGGTACCATTCAAAATCGATTACATAATCGTACAAAAAAGTGCACAACAGGTCACCTTTCTATTCTGAGTTTAAACGAGGAGCAGCTAATTGTTCAGGGGGTATCAAACAATTAGAAGGGATTTCCTAGACGGAAACAAGATGTTCAAGCATCTATTGAACAATTCCTGGACAAGGCACCAAGGACAAACGCATTCAAAAACAATATGCCCGGCAATTAATGTTATAAGGCTTTTTTAAAATGCCACCCTATTCTTGCCATAAGCATATCGGAGCCAATAACTGATACCAGTTCGAAGGTCTCTGAAAACGACATTCGAAATTGGTTCCATCAGATTGAGGAATATATTAATCAGACCAACTTTTTAATGTGTCCGAAAAGTTGAAAAGTTTTGTCACCGAATGTTATATTTTGCTTATTTGCTTAGCATAAATATATAAGTATCATATATAAATTATTTGGTCTACTTATTTAGACTCTCGCAATGTCCTCGAAAAAGATCACGGTCAAACTAAAGAGAGCTTGACTGTAATGTTTTCTTTTTTCGCCATTGGATATGTGGTCCCACCCATGATTATTTATCCGTATAAATGAATGCAAAGCACTATTTATCCTCTTTGCGTGATGGTATTAAATGGCAAAAGTCCGACTCGGGTTGGGTGACATCTGATGTCTTCCTTTACTATGTAGAGAATGTCCTTTACGCTGATTTGCAAGAGAAAGGTGTGGAATTTCCAATAATATTGTTGGTAGGTGGTCATAAGATACATCTTACCTATTCTCTCTCGACTTTATGTGACATGGTCTAAATAATTTTCATATGTCTATACCCGAACTTGACGAGAATACAACAGCCCGCCGATGAATCTGTTTTCAAACCTATTAAATATGGTTGGCAAATAGCTATTCTCAAGGAGAGGTGTAATAATATGGAAAAAAAATTACAAGCGCAGCGTTTGCTCCCATACTTAAAACTGTCGTCGATACTTGTATCACAGTTGAGACGATCGTTAATGGATTTCTGACTTATGCACTTTGCCCTTTTCATTTCATTTCATAATTCATTTTATTAAAAAACTCTACACAGGTATGACAAAAGGTGTCGCCTTATATGTATTCGTAGGATGTAAATATAGAAAAATTTACAGAGAAAAAAATGGGAAAAATGGATAGAGAAACGCAACAAAAGCTATTAGTAAACTAAGACCAAATTACATTAAATTACTATTTACACAATTACTTTGCTATAAAGTTATCAAAAATTGTATACATAAAATGATATACCTATGCAAAATATAATATGTTTATATATTTAGAGATGGGTTTAAAACACATAATTGAACCTTACACCTAGCGCTACTACGAGCCTCCCTGATAGCAGATGGATTCTGATTGCACTGCACAGTCTGATAGCCTGGATAAAGAACTGACGCTCTGACTCTTGGCTTGCAATTCGTGGGGCAATAAGAGCATCAATGCGTGTTGAACGTGCAATAACAAATTTATAATAAAGATACTTAGGTTGTTTAGAATTAAGAATGTTATAAAGAAGTATATGTAAATATTCGTTGGTAAATATGCGAACATCCAACAACAGAATTAGTGTAAGCAGAAACATGGTCGTATCTACGAAGGTGATATATGTAACGAACCGCAGAATTAAAAGCCACTTCAAGCTTGCGCAAAGACACAGAATCCAACTTAGCAGCATAAACCTCACACCCATATGCTATTATGGGAAAAATAAATGCCCGGATCAATCTTAGTTTAGTTAAAAGTGGTGTGTAGACAGAAAAACAGAGAGCAAGCGATAGGTCCTATATACTTGCCTAACAGTGGTATTAACATGATTACTACAAGTCAGACATTTATTAAAAATAATTCCAATGTTCTTAACATTATCGCGGTATTCAATGGGGTGGTGGTCAAGTATAACGGGTCGAAATATGTAGTGTTCAAGGAATATTTGTATATTAAGATGGAATTACCTTTGGCTGGGTTAGGTATTAATTTACTTTTCCTGGCCCATTTGGAAACCACTGAGAGGTCTGCATTGAGTTTATCAATCCCATCCTCAATAAGCCCCAGCGGCATGGAAATATTAAGTTGTAGATCATCGGCATATAGATTACACTGACAATAATTTATTGCATTTGGCAAATCGTTGATGGAGATCGAGGAAAGCAATGGACGCAAGATCGAGCCTTGTCGAACGCCACAATTTATGGGCAAGAGGCTTGAAGACTGATTATTGCAAACTACCAATGGCGTTCGACCGGAAAGGTAAGATGCAACCAGTTTACAGGCGGGGCTAGAGAAACCGAAATAGTTTTTCAGTTTACTAATTAACAAAATATGATCAACTTTGTCAAAAGCCTTTGAGAAGTCCAAGAGTACTAGTGTGACAACTCTATCATCATCAACTGCCATGCATATATCTTCGATAACCTTAAGTAGAGCAGTAGTAGATCTAAAGAAGCCAGACTGAAGAGAATATAATAACTTATCTTCGTCCAGGTACTTGGAGATTGGTCTGCATAACAACTTCTCAAATACTTTGGAAAATAATGGTAAAATAGAGGAGCCTCAGAGGTAGATTTCCTCACTGGAATAATTTTAGCCTTCTTCAATACAGAGGGAAATATTGAGGTTAACAAGATATTATTGAAGATATGGGTGAGTGGGTGAATAATAGCCGGAAGAATCAACTTAACAAATTTTGGATGAATACCGTCGTGCCCAATAGCTTCAGAATTTATCGAAAACACAGCTTGCATAACATCCTTTTCATACATTCGCGTTATAGAATAGCCATCAAAAGTAATGTTACTGTTAGAGCTTATGTTAGAGGTAGGCAAAGTACTTAAATCTGTATATGAAGCAGCATATTCGACATTCAATATGCTAGGATCAGCATCATTATTACTATGTTTAGGAGATCCAATGCTCGCGGCTTTCGGGTTATTCCATAGCTTCTTAGTTAGCAGCTTAACATTTATGATAACGAATCTTCGATTTCAATGCAATCGATTACCCGAAATTACGCAACAGTCAAATACTATAGACAATGTGCCAGGAGTGAATGAAAATACTGTAAACTACAAACGTTTTATCGAACTTTCAAATAATAACGACCAGGAACAGGAATATCATGCCGTTTTTATAGTTTTTTCTTTATTTTAAGGCCGTGTTTAATTTACGTTCATTGCAGGCTTATAATGAAACCGAATGTAATAAAATTGTTTTTGAATCCGATGTGCTTGTTTGTTTATAACATTTAATTTATTCTAAATTATTCATTATTATTTAAGGTGTTGAAAATTTTTAATATAAATGTATTCCAGTAATCTTGTTATGCAGCCCTTAACGCGTAAGAGAAGTAGCTTCAGCGGAGAGGGTCGTAGGGTGAAACGAGAAAATTATTAGGGGAATTATTGGGTTCCACGTAATTTTTGTTTGTCACACACACAATTTAAGAGCAGTACATGGGATAATATAGTATTCAATTTTGAATTTCATGCGTATAAGAAATGCACAATAAAAAATAATAATACTTTTTGAACTACATAACTAAGGCAGCGTGGAGTGCTGGCAGATTTTATTTCGTTCTTATGTGCCTGATTTTCCGTCGTACTAACTTCTGGTCCAGGATTCCTACGCACCGTTTCCTCTTCTCCTTTCTCCGTTTTACCTTTTTTTGTTTTCTTTTAAATTCAATTCAATTTCTTTTTTTTCTTTACCTCCAACAAAACTAAACTAAAATACTTGTGATTGTCACTTGTCGAAGTGCTGTACTGAAGTGGACGAGCTGGCACACACGAGAGAGCAACGGGACCAAAGCTTCTTATGATTTTCGCCAGTGGACGAATATTAATGCCGTTTCCCAGCCAATCTTTCTGTAGGCTCACATTAATTCGTGAACCGTTGCGGGAGCGTAATCCACATAGTTTTGTATTTTGGTGTGTTAGTTTCTTTGTTTAAGTTTTTTTTTACCCCTTTTATTCTTCAATGACTAATAATATTTTTGGTTTATAGCTTATGAACACCAGAGTTCCTCGGGACCATCGTACGCACTTCATGTATCTTCATTTCTTCGTTCCTTTTTTTCCCCTCTTTCTTCTTTTATATTTATTTTATGCGTTTAGAATCTTGGACCAACCTGTAAAGCTTTGAAATAGTTTAGAGTTAATAAGATAGCAATCTCCATGCTGCCAAAGCATTTACTTCATGACATTAACTACTCCAGTAATTCATTATACAACTTATATAAAGTCAATACGAAAACAATTTGCATTATACTATTTCCTGCTAAGTTTTAGATCTACTAGAAAGCGTAACAATTAGTGTACTTCAAAAATTCAAAATAAATTTGCATGCATAGTACTACTTTATTATCTAACTGGTGTATTTTTTCGTCATGTGAATGCGTGTATTGTTCCTTTAGAGTCTCCTAGCTACGGGTGCTTAATCTACTTGAGCTACCCTCATGTGTGTGTATTGTGAGTGTGTGTGCGTCCTTGGTTCCTCCGATGTGTGGCTATTTAATCTACTTTATGTGTGGACGCCAACTTTTGTAGGCACGAAGGTACACTACTCTGAAACTAAAAAAATAGTCTCAACAGAATCACTTGTTCATGATTGAGCAATGTAAACATAACAATCCCATCCCGTCGTCCTAAAGGTTTCGGTTGAAATACCGAAATCTTTGAACATTTATTTAAGTTTGAAACGTGTATAGGCCCTATCCTGTCGCCATAGCTTCTTAGTTTTTCCGCTAACAAACAAAAATATTTGAGTTAAGAAACCAGTGCTAAAAAAAACGAACCGTCGACTTTGGCCCATAATCTGGGGAATATCCTTGGTGAAACTACACAAAAATTTGTGTATGTCAGTTATGATGATCGTTTAATATTCTCTGATGTAGTTTCAACTAATTTGTGAGTAGTATACTCTCACTGATGGCAATTGCTTTAAAAATTCACGTGAGATAAAAAAATGTATATGATTAATAATTAGTTTCAGGATATGCGTTTCTAATATAAGCTATGTCCTCAACTATTATGCTAGACTGTTTGTGTCCGATCTGAAAAAATCTAAATCGATACTCTTAATTATCCCGAGATATACATTTAGAATAAAATAACATGCCGAAACGACAACTTAGCTGGAGCCCTACTGTTAGCGGTCTATATAACCTTATAGTTTACATGATTAATAGGCATAACCAGTCTACATCTGAGTCGACGTCAATTGAATAAGTTGTAAATAATACCCTTGTAGTGTCCCAGAGTGATATTACCAATTGTTTGATATATCTGCACTGTCTGGTTTCACCTATTTTACTTTTCAAATACCGGTTCCCATACCAACATCTTTAACCATTCAATAATCAACTTCTCCGTATGTACCTATATCCTTGCTAAAACAGTATCACCCGATCCAAGTATTAGTTCCTTATATTCCTTATATTCCAGAGAAAGAAAGATTAATCTATTTTTAGGAATGTTCTATCGAGTCAGACCACAAAATTTATCAGATATTGTATTAGAGGACTTGAACAAAATCATTTTCCTTCTACGTTGCATAAGCGATATTTCTAATTAGAACATTGACAAAAATAAATATGAAATCGTAGATCCATAGTAAAACTCTACAGTATGCTTGATCGTCGTAAACAGTGTAGAGCATGAACATTGTATTATCGCCTATAAAAGGTAGACCAAACTTCGTCGTGATAAAAAAAAAATAGTATGAATAAAAAAAAAACATTCAAATAAAATTGTTTAATCCTGAGACAGAAGACATGTACACTTCACTAGAGAAGAATTAATTGGATGTGCATAGGTATAGATGATGGACTTCGTGTATCCAAGATCCCAATACCTCACGAGCCCCCATACACAATATATATCTTTCGCCAATAGAAAACTAATATTCTGCTTGGATTGAGTCAGGCACACTTATCAATCATCAGGTAAGTTCGAACTATAGGGCTTCATTCCTTAACAAGCTAAATGCCGCACTCCTTTCAGCTTTTGTTTTCTAATTCATACGTCCACGGTGAAACTCTGCGCTTAATTGTGAAACGTCCCATATGTTTAGCTTCTAGTTTAGCGCCAAAATGTTGTGCTGTGTCAGAAAGTACAACGTTTTTTTTCCAAACAATATCTTTTGGAAAGAATTTTATATCTCTTCTACGAAGATTGTGCCACTTCTGACTCGTAATGCAGGCTTTCTTTAAACGTTCCCGAACTTCCTTCTGGAGCTCTAGAAGAGCCTCGATGTGAGGTTGGATATTCCGTACGATACAGTCTTTACCGATCCTTAAACTCATTCCATTGGGTGATATCTCTCTGCAAAAGTTCGCAAAATAGGGACTTAACTTAGTCACTTCGTAATGTGATGTTTAAATAGCACAAGCTACCCTTTGTAGCTGGATATCTCAGCTGCGGTGATTGACCGATACATAAGCGCGAAGAATTGTTTTCACCACTTGGTTGGCACGTTCTTGCAGGTTTGCTTGGGGGTGGTATCGGGCGGTAAAGTTTATTTGTACTTCATAGTTATCAAAGAGGGTTCTAAACTCCTTACTAGTAATCTGAGCTCCATTGTCATAGATGATACTTCGAGGTGCTCCGAATAGTAGAGTTATATGGTCTTCAATGTTGCAACAGACCAATTTTGCTCGAGCCGAGCTCAGAGGAAAGAGAAGGACGAATTTGCTAAACGGGTCCACTGCTGTCAGTTTAAAAGTATAGCTTTGGTCGATCTTGGAAGCGGACCGATCAAATCAATACGTACAACTTCCCAAGGACGAGTGGCCTGCTATCTTGTAGCCATTAGTCCTGCAGGCTTACGCAACTCCCGCTTGACCGCTTGGCATGCTAGATAATTTTTCACATACTTTGCAGTGTCTTTCCGCATACCTGTCCAGTAAAACTGTTGCTGAAGCCGATCATAACTCTTTTGTATACCTCCGTGACCTGATGTCGGCTTATCATGTGCGTAATATAATATCTCTTTCCTATTTGCTTTCGGGACTACTTCTCTCCAATAGTCTGCGTCGACTGCTAAAGGAGATTTAGTGTCTAACAATGATATATATTTGGCGTCCCTCAATCAACTTATCCAATGTTGACGATACCGGTATCTTTCTTCGCGACTTTGTTTAATTTTCTGCAGTCTACATAGAAACGAAAACTTCCATCCCTCTTTTTAACTATAACTATGGGCGAACCCCACGAGCTATCAGGGGTTCAACCATCCCTTCTTCTAACATTTAATTCAGCTCAATATATATAGATCTCTGAAAAGTAGGAGCAACCGGATAGTACCGTTGCTTGCTTAGTTGGGAATCTGTTTATATAACGTGCTCAAGCACGTTAGTTTTCCCTAATCTTTTACGCATTACTTGTTTCGTTTCAATTATTAAGTTTTCCAGTCTACGGTGTTGGTCCTCTGTAAGCGTGCATCGGTTCTGTATAGGACAAATATAAACCCGGCTGGGAACATTTATAAAATGCCATACCTCTTCATTTAAATTTGCCATAATTTGCATCTTTTTCCAAAAATCTGTTACTAACATTATCTCAATTCTGGAATTATCAAAATTTCAGGTATTTTTATTATACCCCTCAATTCTATAGGTACAGTCGCCGTGCCCGTTATATCTACTTTATCTCCATTTGCAAGGTTCGCCGCGTTCGCAAGAATTTTATTAAGTTCTATGTTTGCAGCTTGTAGTTTTTGCTATCCAATATCCCCAACTACAGTTCTTTAGGCACCCGAGTCCAGTAGTCCAATCATCGGTACATTAAAAAATGAAACTTCTAAATACAGGCTTTCATCGTCTTTCACTTTAGTAAAAATAAAATCCAGCATGGCTGATTTGAAAGGGTCGTTATTGTCTGGTCCACTAGATTTAAATACGCTTTTAACTGATGCTGCTTTCGCAAAATATTGGAGCTCAGATTGCCGCCTAATGCTGAGCTCTCGACACGTTTCCCGGACTCCCAAGACCGCTATTATTGAGGGCTGGTACCCCACAATCACAACAATGAACACGAATGGTTCCTACTGTACCACAACAAAAAGAACGCCGAGGTTGTCTACAGAATCGAGATGTATGGCCTTTTCTATTACAGTTGTAAGATTTATATACCTTCTGTTGATTCGTAATGGCTTACTCGAGTATGCAAGGTCAGGCTCTAATAAATGTGAACTTCTTCTTGACGGTACAAATGCTTCAACCGAGGCACGGACCGCTTCTAGCTTTCTTCTTTTTCTAACTAAATCCGAGTTGGCTTTGTTAAAAATGGCTTATGTTTCTTTGTAAAAATCTCATCATTTGGTCTTCCCTCATTGATTCCGTCAAACGCGAAAATAAGCTAATCATTACCGCCACGTATGTCCCTATAGTCTAATCCTTGCCCTGGGTGCGCTTCCTAATTTCTTCGGTCAGACAGACGTCATAGTCGATGGGCAGGAACTCATTTCGGAGCTTCTTCACTAAATCGGACCAGGACTTGAAATTGATCGTGTCCGCCCTGTAACAGATCAGGGCCCGCCCACTGTACAAATCAAAATCTGACCTAAACAATTTAATTTCACAAACTCCTCGGGCTTCACGTATCTCCGTCAGTCTTTCGAGGAACGAACTGAGGGACTGACCCTGTTACCCAGAAAATTTCAAATTCCACTTATAAACTGGCAGGCGCAAAGAACTTCCCGAGGTTAATGTACAATTATGGACTTCATCATCTTCATTTTATTCGATTCTACCTGAGTTTTTATCGATATCAGTTCCGTTTTTGGTTTACTTTTGACCACTGCGTGTTCTTCCTTTTCTGATTTCAGTCGCCTCATCCTATTAAATGCCGCATTAATCTTTGAGACAATCTTAGGCATAATAATCGCTGGAAGCGTTGCCTGTGAAACTCTCGATCATATGACTAAATTCAATGATCTTTAGTCATACTGACTCCGCAACCAATTCAAAGGTCAAAGGGCATTTGTCCGCTTCTAGAAACGCACCAGTTTTCTATATCTTGAAAGCGCCTCTCATATTCTTACACAATTCTTATACTATACTTAGTTAAGTCTATATAGCGAACTGAAGATTTTCAATAATTCGGAAGAAACCTCAATATATAATATACATACGTATATGAAAATTTTGTTCTTAAAACTCGGATGAATTTTAAATGTAAGTAATGTAAATTTAAATAATGGATTAATCGAAGACGTGTGCGCTTTAGTATTTAAATCAGTGCTGCAGAAATGGAATGCTTCCAATGTTTGCAATGTCGGGAGGCCAACGATAATATAATTTTTTGCCTGAGGAGTTTCCGCCACTTGTGCTAGGATGATATTTAAGTAGGACTTCACTAAAGGTAAAAGTTATCTTAATTATGAGCGTGCAAACTACAAGTAGATCAATAATAATCTTGGGTGATTTTAAGTATTTGGGCGCTCTGTAACACTTAAATATTCGTTAAACATAACGAATAGAAATAACCAAATTCATATGTATTTATTATTATATAATTTGAGGTTGTGAATGAAAAAACTGTGTTATATAATCAAGTTCAGATTTTCATTTTTAGAAATCTCAATATATTTATTTTTACATATAATTAACAAAAAAATAAATAAAAATAAAATATATTAAAAGAAAAAAGCTTTTGGAATAAATAACTTTTGTAAATACTAAAAAGTAAAAAAGCAGTTTTTTTCCTTCTCAGTGATATACACAAGATAAATTTCATAGCAAAATAAGAAATGCTACAACTCCGATTAAATTTTAAAAGTTTGGGCATCCATAACTATAATCACAATTGTCTAACTGCAACTCATGCCCAAAGTTTAAGATTTAATCGGAATTGTAGCATTACTTATTTAGCAATGAAACTTTTCTTGTGTACATCACTGAGAAAAAAAAAATATTTTTTTACTTTTTAGTGCAATTTATTTACGAAAGGTATTTATTTTGTTTTATTTTTTTTATCATATTTTATTTTCTTCTTCTAAGTCATAAGTTTTATACACTCTGTCGACTCTCGAAACTCTACCCTCAACTCTTGACTCTAGAATCTCGAATCATGGCTCTTTAATCTCAAATCTCGACTCTCGAATTACGACTATCGAATCTCGACTCTCGAATATCCACTTATATCACACACGGCCCAAACTGGACAACCCTAAGGGTGGTAATTACCACCCCACCCCAAAATCTCCCTAAACGTAAGAGTTTTATCCGATCGGAAAGCTCCACATTCGCTTACTCCAAATAAAAACACCCATGTGAATGCATCCACCTTTACTACCCTAAAATTCTTTCGGCACGAACTGCACTCTCCGGCGCTCAGACAGAAAGTTTCTTAGTCAGGCGTTTGTGAGATGATAAAAGATATTTAAAAAACAGCTAAAACTCAGTAATCGACTAAATCAATTGAGTAAACGTGCAACAGTGTGCAAAGTAGGAAACTTTGATAATAACATGGTTACTGTACACGTTGCGCCTATTTAATTCAGTCAGTGCTTGCGTAGCGATACGCCCTCTTATCGCAAGACTCCTATTTTTGTAGTTAGGCTGTGGTACAAACTTTTGAATACGGTCTTTATAAAATATCCAGCAATATGAAAATGTTGATACTTGGGTGTCTACTGTGTACCTCAACTCTATTAAATATGGACGCATTTTCAGATGCGAGAACTAAATAGTTGGATGTCCCTCTCCCGTTGCATTTATAAAAGTAGAATTTTAGGGACTTGCCTAGTATATATGTGTAGCTGGCATAATATTTTAATAAATCTCAATGCCACTCTTTAATGTTTCTCAATCCAGTCTATACCTTTAAATCATCTACATGCTTATACACACTTATGCTCTTAATTGGTAGTCCGAACAAGATATGTCACCCAAAATTTGCATAGCAGTCCACTTATAGTTGCTTGCAGTGATGTTAATTAAAATTTGCGTTAAAGGGAAGCTCCGCAGAGGTTAGCTGTCATAATACCTAGACTAAAGTTTAAATATGAAGTGACGACGGATAACTTCACATACATAGAATAGAGTGTGTTAAAATATGATATGATTATCAAAACTTGATGAAAATCGTTCATATTTCCAGCCAGAGGTTAACTAAATATTACGTTGTAATTCCATAGATCTGAAGTACCATCAGTGCTTATGCCGCCCCCCGGTCATTCCTCGATGTTTGCAATAAAACGCCTGCTCTATACTTTCACAAAATGTGATAAGTTTAGTGCTTAGTGGACTCATATTGACGACGAATAGTTTCACTTCATTTGCAGTCCTCTTCTAACCTGTTATGCTGTTATATTTCTATCAAAAGACTTGAATACTTATTGATTTTACTGTCAGAGAAATTGTTTCTTCAGGCTCATTATACGTGACTTGAATTAACTAAATAGAGTTCGTTGCTTGAAGTCATCTATTTTAAAAATCAATGTACACATATGTAGCATAATTATTGGACTAAACACATGCTTCTTATTATAGGTATAACATGTTGGTTTATTACCTAAATATAATGTAATGAACAAATATTCAGAAGATTTCTTTCTACTGTCGTAATCTTTCTATGGGTTTATGGCTATAATATTGTAGTATATATTTAATTCCATTAAATACTGATTATTTGAAAGTATATTTATATTTTAGCATGAATAAACTAACTTTCACGTGACTCTTCAAGGAAACTCTCGATGAATTTAGGAGCATTATAGTATAACAAGGATTAAGAAACGCAAACATGTGTTATGTCTATTTTTATTTTTGCTCACCTTAGGGTTCGGATACTTCCATGCAGGGCACTGGTAGTCCGACAATGACAACACCTGTTTATTGTTTTTTAACCACTTTTAATTTTCTTATTTTGATCACAAATATTTATTTTTGTTTATTTTCTTATTGAACGAATGTCGTACAAAAATGCTGTTATTTTCTAATCATATTTTATCACTAATATTACCGTGATTAAACGGAAAAATCAACTCAGCTCTTCATTACTTTCATCGCGATCAAGAGTCCTCGTTCAGGGTTGAAAATGCGTAGTTTGCATTTCTACCCTGAGAAAAATCTTCATTTATTGTGGACTTGATGAAACAAGTCCATAATATTTTTCGATGGACGGTGGCTTGAAAAAATGAAATTTGATGTTTTTATAAACATCAGCCACCGTCCCGTCGCTTGAAATTGTAGCATTCATTCATTGTTGCCTGTATGCAGACAATGTATTTTTAATCGTGGGAACTTTCGTTCTTAATAAGTGTGCACGTAGTTATATACATAGTATTTTTTACGACGAATCGTACTGAAGGTACGATTTGTCTTTTGATTTACATTTATTTTTTTTTTAAATTTTATGGGAGTTTTGTGAGCAAAACGACTTGGGTTGAAAGTAGAAACTTTTGTTATTCCCAAGTCGTTTTGTGGGAATATTTTTATGTTTCCATTTAAGAATTCGTCTATTCAGCTAATCATATTTTAAGCGTGATTAGCTTATATGAAATTTGCCAATATTTGTCAGGATTGTATGAGATTTTATTTATTCTATACTATTTTAAGTTTTTGTTCTTTTTTCTTTTTTAAACCCCCATTTGCCGATTGTTGGGTATATAACAATTCTTCCCCGCTAAATGGAACGAGAGTCATTCTTGGGACAGGAAAGACTCTCGAAAATAAATATATGAAACGAAAACTTCTCGTATGGGTGTTACAAACAAAACTATATTGTTTGGCTGCGGCTCTGAATTCCTTATCATAGGTGTCAGATTACTATTGCTGGCCTGCTATTTTGTGTCGGTAATTGCGATGGCTTGGGTGGAAACTTTTTGATCATGGCTCACTTGAGTTTTAGTTCTCGCGATTAGCAGTAGTCAAACCTCCTTTTCATGATATTGTGTACCAAGATGCTTAGTAACGTCCCTATAGACAGCCTGTCTGGCCTTACTTTCGTGGCCTGCTCAATTTTTGCGCTGCACGTGATTCGCGGGTGGCGTGGTCCGATCCAGTTAGTCTTATTACGAAGCGGTGAGCTTCTCTTCACCATGTGGGGCGAGGAGGCCGTGGCTGGCCTCACCTACTCGGTGGACTTACCCATCTACCCACACCAGGGGCAGTCCTGGGTTGTTAAAGGTTAGTGTGAATAATGATGATTTTTACATGACAGCCCGCTTACCCACTTTATTTCTTGTTTTTATTCAGGTGGTACCCTCGCCATTACCGGGCGATATGAGTTGTGCGCGTGCTGCCACCCGGTGTTCGGTTCGGCCATTACCGCCATCATTCGGTACTTAATGGCCACCCCCTCCCCCTCGGAGTTGAAGAAGAATGCGGCGAGGATTGGGAGTGAGACCCCTGCGGAATAGTCTCTCCGCCTCCTTTTGGTTTATATGTTTCATATATTTTCTAGCTTTTACCTTTCCTGTCTTTCTTCTGTTTCTTTTTTTTTGCTTGTACCAACAAAAAATAATAAATAATAAAAAAAAATTATAAAAAAAATTCAAAAAATGTTAATCTGTTTTGATTTTTATCCCCCTTCCCATCCTTCCAAAAAATATTTTTTTTTCTTTTTTCTTTTTTCAGGGGTGTTTTTTTTCTTCTTTTGTCTATCGGGCTTAGCTAGGTTGGTTCGGTCTTCGTCGGTTCTCGGTTAAGCTTTACAACACTTTTGATTTAACTTTCTATTTTTAGAAAGGTTCTTATCTTTCTTTTCTTATTGTTGGCACGGTGCGGTTTTACAAAATTATTTGGGGGTTTTTATTTTGTTCTTTTTTGTTTTTCAAAAAGTTATTTTCTGCCCCAGTTAACGACTATTTTGCTTTGGTTTGTTTTCGTTACATATATAATCTATGAATACACATTTCATAATTTCTAACTTTGTTATAATTATTTAATTTTGTGTAGTTGTAACCTGGTGAAACTTTTAGTGGGTTTTAATTACTTCGTTTTTTGTATTACCCCTGTGTTTTATGTGCTAATGATTTTTCCACTATTTTTATTTTAGTTGCTTTTAATCCTTAACATTTTTTTTGTTTTTGTTTTGGTAGGAGACTGGTGAAACTTATATTTTCTTTCAATTTCTTTTTTAGCTCTTATAAACTATGTATTAATTAAATTAAATTT
This sequence comes from Dioctria linearis, assembly GCA_963930735.1. Taxonomy (NCBI): domain Eukaryota; kingdom Metazoa; phylum Arthropoda; class Insecta; order Diptera; family Asilidae; genus Dioctria; species Dioctria linearis. The sequence goes on along the minus strand of OZ005740.1, from coordinate 246,946,152 downwards.
TACTATTTCTATTTTTATATACTATCCCCCTTTTTTTTGGTTTCTTTGTTGTATTTTATCCATACATATTTATTGATGTCTAGTTTTAAGGTACACTGAATGTAGGCATTTTTTTTGCCTACATTCAAAATAGTAAAGTAAGTTTCGATATGTAATATTCCCAGATGTTCTGTATCGGATTTACCAAAAAATTATGTAAAATTGTCGTATTAAATAGTGTAAGAAAATAAGCTTTTAATATGTAATTCTTCCTCTTTAACGCGCAAATCAATTCATTAACAAGTAAAATTGCACTTGGAATAGTGCAAGGGAATAAGTTTTAAACATGTAATTTCCCCTCTTTAATGCGTAAATTGACGGATTTATAACCAAAATATGGTCTCTTAACTCCCTTCCCCAGATCATTGTCTGCTAATTACCCCAATTCGCAAAAAAAGTAGCTACCAAGCATAGGTGGTTAGTTCTCCTAATCTGCGATAAGCCAGCTTACAGGTCTGTAATTCTAGAATCCTGTTCGTTCATTTCAGGAGTCTCCCTACCGGTAAAGAATTTTCCAAAAATGTTAGAAGGCATAGTGAAAAAAGGAAATAACGTCTCCCAACAAATATATAATTTTGATGAAACAGGATTATTTTGGAGAAATATTCCCTCAAAAGCTTATTTGGCAAAGGAAGCAAATCGATGCCTGAAATGTCACAAAAAATAGTTGAAAAATAGATACTTTATAAATTTCTTTGTTTATTATTTCAAGGCTTCAAGTTTCCGCTCTACACCAAAGTCACTGCAAGAATGAACGTTTCTCTCTCACTTCACGTTTATATTGAATGCCGTCGCTTCTTAAACTTGTAATATACATAAAATTTACTGAATTTACGGTATAAATGTGCACAACATCTCAAATGTGGACAAAATTACGTTATTTATATTTAATGTAAACGTAATTATATTACTTTAAATTATTTCGACTTAAAATTCCCTGATCTCTTTAATATTACATGCATCTTATTAGTAATTTACTCCAGGGTTATGTAAAATTAAGGAAAAAAGGGTAACTTTTTTACTACTTAAAAAGTAGTAAATTTCAATTTATTTTTCTCAGTTTAGTTTTTCTTTAGTTTTAATGCTTTATTTATTTATATTTAAATCTAAAGAATTTAATCTTATTTCTACTCTGTTTCTCTTAACATGTATTTATGTCTTTTACCTTGTTTTGTTATGCAGTTTCAAGGCATTTTTTCTTTGACACTTTTAGTATGCTTTATTTTTGATTGTGTCTTTACTACCATTCATGTTCATATTCGTTTATTTGTTTCGTATAAGTGACCATGTCTACGTTTTGTTATAAAGTTCTTTTAAATTTGGAAAGTGTTCCATTTCGAGAGTGTCAGAGTCGCACTTTTAGACGATTTGATCCGATCTGGTTCTGGGAAACGATCGAGCTCATTTTAAACTAGTTTGGGTAGCGCGAGTTCGCTCCTGCATAGGAATCCCCTCTGATAAAATTTCGGGCCTACCTTGTGGTTGATTCCTCTGTTGTCTCATCTTGATGACAACAGGGAGTAGATATCTTACTGCAATAATAATCATTATGGCCAGAACCAGTAGGCTCGGCAATGATATCGAAGTTGTTGACAAGAGATGATAGTGTTTATTTGCTACCTTTTCCTGGTATTTGGCAATTTTACTTTGGATTTCTTCCAATGAGTGCGTGCCCCGGTAGACTGATTTGTGTATATTGTCTCCCGTTAAAATCTCCATTTGTACAAAATTTTGGATTTGATATTTGGGTAAGATTTCTGGGTTCAAGTTAAATAAGAAGTGAGTAAAATCTGGAAATTGTTTCGGCTGCACAATATTTGTTCTACTAGCATTATTATTTCCAGAAGGACTTGTTGTCGGTATTCGGCTTCTATTATTTCGAGAAGCGGACTTGATAGGATTTTCTGTCTCAATTGCCTTTTTGTTAGGTCCTCGGCCACAATATGCAGAGCGTTTATTTGATGTGCTATTTTTTGTTGTCTGTCCATTAACATACCCAGCGGTTTTTGAATCGTTTCGAAGGTAGTTTTGACAACACTAATCTGTTGTTCCAGTTCTTCTAACCTGCTGGATATTTCTTTCTCGTTATTATTGTCCATGGTGCCAAATAAGTAGTGCTTGGCACTGCCTAATCCGTCGAACAATGACTTAGTTTTACGTTTTCCTGGAACCAATTCCCTAATGGTTCTCGTTCGTTTTTGGACACTGTCTATTATAGCGTGTATGTCCTGTTGTTGTATGTTATACAGATGTCCTTTGTCTGTTATATTTATGCAGAGTTAATCCGGGTATCTTGCTCATCCAAATCTATCTCAGTGAGGACATTCCAGGTGTCATGATATACCATGAGGTTTCCCAGGTCCGCGAAAAATATACCCGAGCCATTTAGCTGGGTCATTATATAGGGTAGCGATTTCTGCTGTTGTGTATTGGATGAGGAGCGCAAATACGGAGGAAGAAAATAGTCTTTTAAGTATGGTTTTACTTATTTCGTGCCGTATTAAACTAAGCAGTGGAGTGACTCCACCGCAAATGTTCGTGATGGAGGTATTGAAATGGGGTTTATTGGAAACTGCAGTAGGAATTTTAAATCAACCTGGTTCATGTTCAACATTTTTTTTCTCAAAATATGGTTTTAGACGGTTATTATGCACCGTTACCATACATTTACCAATTTTGATGGTGGTATTCACATCACTTGGTATTGCGTTTACCTGATAAGGTCCTACCCAGATTTGAGAATGCTTATGTTTTCTGCTTTCATTCTTGATGAGGACCTTCTCTCCTATATGGAAAGTTAGGGGCCGTTCTGTCTTATCGTAGTACCACTTTGAGCGCAGTTTACTTGCCGATAAGGAGCTTATACTTTAATATGTGAAAATAGCTCTCATCATTGTAAATGGGTTCTGGATCCCATTTTAAATATGATGGGACATCCGCTGTGTAGCTGTAAAGGCAGACCATTGGGGTAAGTTTAGTACCCTCGTGTATACTATTATTATGCACGAATGCAGCGGTACGTAGGTATTGGTCCCATGTTTTGGGATTTTCATCTACGATTGTTCGCAGGTATTCTATTAAGGATCTATGTGCACGCGTTAGTGCTCCATTAGATTGTGGGTGTATGCTGAATTCAGTAACTGCTTTAACATTAGAAGCTTGCATACTCTTTTTAATAATTCACTCAGGAAATCTGTTTCCTTAGCGGTGAGAATTTTTTTGGGTATCCGATAGCGCGTAACGAATTCATAAAAGAAAACTTGCGCTACTATGACTGCTTCTGCATTACGTATTGCATACCACTCGACAAATTTTGTTAAATTATCTTGGAAGGTCAAGATGGACCTACAATATCGAGGAAACTTTGTCGAAGGGCTGTTCTGCGATGTCCGTGATTACCATTGGCATTTTATATTGTGGAGATGCTTTCATCGTCTGGAACTTTGGGCATTTTTAATATATTTTTTAATGTCGCTAAGCATGTGTCTCCACCAATACTTGCGACTTATACGTTTGTAAGTTTTTATAACACCTTGATGGCCACCGAATGGAGAATCGTGATAATCTCTTACGATTGTTCGAATCTCTGTGGAGCTCGTGATTATTTCAGGTGTCTTACCCGTACTTACTTCTTGATCAAACGATGCTGGGGTGTGAATATCTGCCTCCGTGAGTTGAATTTTGTTTTAACCCGCTTTCGTGTGCTCTTCTGTCTCCAGGTTGGAGCTATTTATAGTGTCTTGAGGCTTTCGCTTCTGAGCGCGAGTCACGACGAAACAATGAACGGATTTGCTTCTATTTCTTCTGTAATTTGGGGAATTATCATCCTCCACATCTGAGTCCACATCTGAGTGGACAAGGGATTTTACCGTTAAGGTATTGCCTAAACTGTCTTCTTTTAACGCTTGAGGGCTGCGACTTGGTTTGAATTCGATGTTGTAATCGAATTCTGATAATTTGTGGTGAAATCTCACCAACCGGGAAGTAGGGTCTTTCACAGTGAAGACACCTTTGAGAGGTTTATGATTTGTATAGACCGTGAATTTATGGCCTTGAAGATAGCACCTGAAATTCTTGGTAGCCCAGACAAAAGCCAATAATGTCGAAAACATAGAAAACATCTAATTTACTGCGCATGATTCTTGCACTTCGTGTATTTTCGTAAAATTGTTTAAGTTGTCTCTTTTTTCTTGTCTGTTCGTCTCTTTTTTACCTATTGTATAAACTAAAATATTAGTTTTTCTTAAATTTCGCGTTAAGAGGGAATACCAGCGAAAATTGAAAATTGACCTTCGGCTTGCACCCGATATCTGGAGAACAGGTGTGTCTTATTATTCCAAATATATTTTAATGTTTAGATAAAGGTCCCATCCGTGAGATAAGTGTAGCAAATTTTTCAAAATTAATCCAGAAATTATTATATAATTATCTGAAATTTGTAAAATTGTTAAAAACTGTCATCTCTTGCACCACTTTCCAGCTAAGTGAAAGTCATATATGACCCAATTTTGATATAAATCCAAATATGTGTCATAAAAGGATGAGATAAGTTTTTTACTTTTTCTTTTTTGGACCTTTTGGGCTATTAATTTAGCTAAAAAAATTATGACAAAATGAAGACTTTTCGATCAAAGTTTTAACAGCGTTCCAATGTAAATCAAGTGTTAAAAATTATCTAAAATTAAACATTGTAATGTTATTTACTCAATTTTGCATAAAAATTGCAAGAAAACTTATGCTTACAGCGTAATAATAAAATAATACAATTGTCAATAAATGATATTATCATGGACACACTTGCTCTTATGTGTGGTAACAGACACACTTGTTTTTTTTTATGCAAAAGTTTTGCTAGGTGGCGCGTGGCGCAAAAAGCTTATACAATGTACATGAGTTGTGACTGATACATTGGAAGAAAATTATGGCGTGCGGACGTGTACCTTGCGAGCAATACCCAAAGTACAAACATCAGCGTAAGAAATTTACTGATGTTAGTGCGATTGCAGATTATCTTATGAAATTGTAAATAACCAGTATAACTAACTATAGGATAATTTTCAAGTAGTGTGAACAGGAAAATTAGCCTGAATGTGATGATGACGACGAAGGGTATCTCTACATATATATAAATAGACACGTGGTAAAATTGCAGACGTTATCACAACTTCAGTATAATTGAATATTTATTGAAATATTGATAATATATGAAGTTTTGAAATTGATTGGTCTTTTCAGATTTTTTTTCTTTTTATACCCCACTTGTACAGATTGGTTACCATACGAAATTACATACGGGCATTCAATGGTCTTAGACCAATTCTAATTTTTTTACTTGTTTCAATTTAATTTTACAGATAAAAGGAAGAAAATGCAGGCATTCATTCAGGGTACCACAAGAATTGGTCTTAGAATTTTTTTTTACTTACTTAAAATTACGATGATCTCGTAGAAACTTTTACTATGGCATAGTATTTTTCAGACGAGTTGAGACAAACTGATAGTGCCATCACACATTGATTTAGTTCTTCATTCATGATGATGATATGAAAAAGAACAATTTTTCATTATTATCAAATATTTCATCACTGGTTATTTCGCATTCGACAAATTGACTACCGCATTAACCAGAGGGTTACTTATGAAATATACATAATAATTCATTTGAATTTTACACATTTTATTGCATTGTTTGCAATCGTGTGCCTAATTTTACAAAAACTTTTTGAATTCGATTACTAAGAAAATTCGTAATTTTACGACATTTATAGCATTGAGTATTAAAATGTGTAATTTTTTTTTAACTGGAACATGTAAGTAAGTGCGCTTGTAGGGTGTATACAACGTACACGATTGATAAGTGATTGGTATATGGCGGAAACCATTTACCAATAAGAGGTGTGCACAAAAACTGTAGAAAAAAGTGATTGGAATTGGATATGAGTCATCTGCACCACACGCTACGGATAAAGTAAACGAAACTTTGTTCTTTTTGCAGTGCCGCGAGCCACATGAATAAAATACTCTGCATGTATAACAACATTGCTTGTGAAAAAATTTTTTTGTGGCTTTTCCTTTTACAAAACTATATTTTGCGCGTGTTATAGTTTACTTAATAAAAACGTACAGAGAAACTTATTAAATTGTTTTATATAAAATTATAGTGGACATTAGAATATACTTAACTTGGTGTATTGTGTGCAGTGTAATCTAGTTAGCAATTTTTCATAAACATAATAGCTTATTTTATATATAAGGGAAGATATGGGTAGATGCTCAAAAAAGAAGCACTCAAACTATGGGCGAAAGAGGCGATATTTTGAATAACTGGCCCTGATAGTCAAATGTTTAACTTTGTTGTTGTTATTATCAGAACAACAAAAAACCGTTTGTAATTCAGAGTAATATATATATGATTAAAAAATTAAGACTCTAAAATCATTATTACATGTAGATTTTTTTTTATATTAACACGACAAATGGGTTGCCCAATTTAGTTCATTTTTTAAATTATATATACTATTTTTATAAAAACGCCGTGAACAAAATTTCAGCTCTCTATGTTGACGCTTTCTCAGGTAGTCCCTAAATATATAGTGAAAAATGTTTGTATGGCTACCTAGCAAACGGAATGACAAATCTATACCCTATTATATTTCATCTAGGCAATAAAAAAAAATCAAAATTACAACTAAAACTGAGATGTGCAAAAAGAAAACAAACAACAAGGCAGAAAAGAATGTATTAGAATCAGATTGGATGCATTCTCATGCACAGAGAGCTCATCGCGCCTTACTCTTTCCGATATATTCCTAATTTAGCAACATCACATTACTTGATGTAATGTGACTGACTGTGATTGGCTCTGCTGTTCCTACGACGCGACGTACCCATGCACGACCCATGTGCTCGTCCTGCTTCATGACATGACTGCGGCTATAGCTGGCTCTGATCCTACCACAATATACGTGTTGTGCGACATTCTTCTAATTATCCATCTGGATATAGTCTGCGCTAGTAGTATCTATGTTACCTGAGCAAAGGATATAGAGCTTAAAAGCATAAAGCACAAATAATTTGTTTTCTCATGCTCAAAACATTATAGTCGTGGATAGGATAAAAATTTGATTTTTCTGTTCACTGGTATTCCCCTTAAATTATTTCGATTTTTGAACTCCGCGTATAAAAATTTCTTAGGGCAATGTTTTTTCCTCGAAAAATACTTAAAGTTCGCGTTGTCAAATGCATTTAAAGTTTCAAGTTCGTACTCGTGATTTTCTTTAGAATTTAATCAAATATTTGATGATTTATGGTAAGCGAATTATTTATTTTATCTGTTTAACGATTAATACAATATATGTTAAATGCTTAATTTTTTTTTTTTTATTATCATTTGAATATACTTATATAAAATGTGAGGTTAATTAGTGAATTAGCCATAAGGAACAAAATAGGTTGGTATGAAGCACTCTATGAACTTTCGGAAAAACATTCCGTGCCCATAAATATTACAGCTTTGCGCTCCAATTTGGATGATATTCTGATAAAAGAATCGCAATTTAGCCAAAATAACTACTTGGAGCAAGCTAGGTTGAGTGTAAAACATGACCTGTATCATGATCTAAACCATTCGCTTGGCGCAGGTATTACCTACTTCAACGATTGCAATAGTATAGCCTTAATAAGATCTGTTTTTATGTGCAGAGGCGTCTTGCTTTGGCTAAATGCGAATCCGTTTAGAAGGGAAGGCTCACCCGTATGCTCTATTTGTAACTTGGGACTAGAGGAAGACATGGTACACTTTATTGGGATTTGCCCTATTTTTAAACAGTACAGAGCACAGTTCTTCGGTAGTAATACACTTTCCCGTAACGAGGTGATTGATCTATTGAATGGCAAGGATTGGACAGCCTTGTATGGATTCTTGAGTGGTGCATTTAAATATCGAAAATCTCTAATTCAAGAATACAACGAGTAATTGAATGAAATTTTTCTTTTTTCTTTTTCCCTTAAAAGGCATGAGGCGGTTTAAGTTGAAGCTGCCTTACTTATGAGTATCTTGTTCTATGCCTCCTTTACTTTTTTGGAATGGAAGGAAAATATTTGTTTTAAGAGAGATTAATTGAAAAAAGTTAACGCTGATCATGCCAATCTAGACAGACGACTATATTTGTCAGTGTCGAATTAGTTTTTTTTTTATGGAAATCCTTTTTATCTGCTCTCTGTCCTTTAATATTTTTGTTTGCTTGCTTTTTTGTTTTTTTTTTCTCTACTTATTAATGTTACAAAGTGCTTCTGTTTATTTGCTTTACTATTATTTTGAACACATTAGTTGAACTTATAAATTGATTTGTCATTATGTAGACAATAGATAGAAATTGTATTGCGTTAATGGGCCTATAAAATATTAATGTACAAGATTGTTTATGAATAAAACCTTTATTATTATTATTATTAGTGAAATATCTTGGTTATTAAATTATTTCTGTTTATTTTGTCGATTTTATGGTGACCTAATTTCTGATCTTTGATTTTAGATATTCGACAAATGGGAAAGGAAATATGTACGGGGAATACTTGTGGTCTAGTGAAGTGCTTATTGGAACCATTTGGACGTGGAAATGAAACTAGCTCTTCATGCATTTCAGGATTTACTTATTAGATAAGTGATAATTTCATTTTCTTTTTTATGTCCTGGTTCTTTTCTTTCCTTCTCTTCCTTTCAACTTTCGAGACTCTGCTGGCTGATTCAACACTGCATTTCGAAAAAGACATTTACCAGCATTCTGATTAGAGGTCATTTATTTCCTAAAAATATATAACAAACAGGAATGGTAATAAGCCAGATTTCGCATAATGAATTCTGGTTGTGTTGGTAGTCCATGTTTTACATGTATTTATACGCCATCCCTATTCTAAGCAACTTGTAAATTTTCAAAAAGTATACATAGTTTATTTACAGGGCATTGCGGTAAAAGTGTATTCTTTTTATACATTATTATTATGAAATAATTCACATATTTAATTTATATAAATTTTTGCTTCTATTACCAAAAAAGATAATTTACATTGTGCGCTTGCCTGCAACACGATTTCCCCAGTTTATAATCCGATTTATATTTGCAAGCACTGACCGAATACTGCATTTCTGTTTTTTAATTGTTATGAAGGTTTTAACAGATATTAGTGGCACTAAAAAATTTGACATAAAATAAACTTCAAAGATAAATAGTTTTGGAGAAAAAAAACTGATTCCGTACTTTTGTTAAATAACGCAAAGGATTTTAAATTGAGTAAACCTGTTCACAAACCAAAAGCACATTTGACAATCAAGCTAGAGTTTTGACAGTAGAGCTTTTCGGCATCTCACTTACTCTTATGTATGCTGCCCTTCTTTTGAAAAATTAGGCTCATGTACACGAATTAAACGAGTACACGTTTCACTCTTTCGTATTTGCTATAAGTATATTCTAAATTTATTTTTGCGACATTTAACAGTCGGAATTTTTTTAAGTCGATATTTTGCTTAGCGATATTTTCATTGGAGACATTTTTGTAGACCTAGATAGATTACAAATTGGAAAAAAACAAAATTGAATATTTTAAATGTGCTCATCATTCCGAATAAGAACTATTTTACGGGGTTTGGGTTATGCAAGCGTTTGCCATAATAAGAAGAATACAGTTAGATGTATATTTTCCAACAGCGAAAATGGCAGTAAATACAAAAAGCCAATTTTTATATTTTAATTTTCGATTTTCATAGTAAATTTTAGCTTAATAAAGTGCTGACTCCAATATATAAATTCGCTAATAGCTCGACGCTCCTAAAGCCCTCATACAAATTTTATTATTGCATGTCAATCTAAAAATAGAATTCGAATCTCTCAATTTTTTAGCGGTGCATTTTTTGAGGAAATTTTCACAAACAAATTTTATCGTTTGCATGTTGTGTCACTCACATTATTCTATAATGAAGCTCAATTGCAAAAACTACCGGAGTTACAAAACAAAATTGCAAATTTTCGCTAATTATAAAGCCAAAGTTATCATTAGTATCCTAGTATTTCCTAAATTATCGACGGTGCAAAAAAGTTTTGTATATATTATGTATTTGTAGATAGTAAGTTAAGCTTGTAGGAAGCGAAACACTATTAATTTGTCTTGACCTTGAAGGAGAGTTAATATTTATTATTTATGTACACGTGCATAGATAGATAGAAAGCTCTGCTTTAAGGTATCTTTCAAGAACACTCATATGTCCCAAATAGAACTGATTTATAACTACAAGCGAACATAACAAAGCTTTGATTTATTACATTTATGGCTACATAAACAACAAGGTTAGGAACTTTTCTTTTTGAGTATAAACAGGATTTCTTTAATGGCAGTAAACATGTGATTCATGGCTAAAGGTCAAAGATTTGCTGTCCATTTTTATTTTATAAAATATAAATTGCTAATTTATATATATTTTTTTAATGTGTTGTTAGTTAATATAATTTCAGTTAAAATGACAAAATATTAATTTCCGAACAAGAGCTGTCAGCTGAGCTTATTTACAGTATACTTTTACTGATTTGTGTTGTTGTGGCAGTGAAGAGGAATGCTCCAAAAATTGCGAGTTGTACCCATTTTTCATTTCAAGACAGATGAGATTATTGATGGTTTTGTCAGATATGTAGAAAGTATATAAAAATTGATTTCAATTAACATTAAATGGAGAAAATTTCAAAAGCAACTCTCTGCTTCAACCTGAAGACGATGTTGCCCACTGTTTGCGTGTGTTCGAACTAAGATCTTCAAATTCCATAAAAAAAAACAGAGTGTCGTACGAAATTTATGTTGAGTATAAGAGAAAAGCGCACATAATATATTGTGAAATTCTAAACATTTAACAAAGAATTAAATTATTATGAACATGTCCCAGTTCTTTCTCGGTGAAGTTACAATTTATTACCATTGTATTTTCGCAGGCTTGGGAACAATTGGGGAATCCATGAGCTTGGGATTTTTCTCAGGATTTGTTTCATTTTTATAGTTCCGTACAACAAAAACAAGAAACGAAAAAATTAGAAGATCGCTCGTGTATTCGTCTACCTGTCCCAAAAGTTTCTGTCGAAAACGTTACGTAGGAATTCGAAATTTGGCGGAATGTTAGAACTTATTTTTTTTTGTTAGTTTTATGTGAGGTGGGTTGCGCCCCTCAAAAAAAATATTTTTTCTTGGGGATTCGTTTGAAAAGGCTACTTTCAAAAATTCTAATAAGAAAATTTGAAAATTTTTGGTGAAGTGGTTATAAAGAGAAAAAAAATAGCGTCTCCACCCTGATCTTCTAGGTTTCTAAAGATAAAAAATTGATATTATCGGGGAAATTTCTCGAGAAAATAGTAGGTATAATTTGTTTTCCTCATTTCTCGAGAAAATAGTTTATTCTCGAGAAATCGAGAAAGGCGCCAACACTCAAGTCGCAACCAGGTCATCGGAGATTTTTGTTTCCTAATAGTCCTGTCCTGCCAGTGGCTGAAAATATAGAATAGAAATCATAGGAATACGTAACAAATTAAATCGAAAATCGACAGTAGCAAAACAGGAAAAAATCTGCGGTGAGCTCCTGACTTTTTTTTCCTTAGAATATAAATTCTGGTTGTTTTAGAAGCTGTTGTACCTGTATTGAAAGCACAGTACAGGCATGTAGTAGCAATTAACAGAGATTTCATGTATACAATAGTAACTTTTCCTACCGTTTATTCTGGTACAATTCTCAGAAGTTTATAAGGTCACATTTTAAGAAGAATTGTATAAACTGAGACAACATACATCTAAATATAAAAACCCAAAAATGAAGCGGTACGAAAGCTGGCCCCTAATGGTCCCCTAATAGAAATACATTCTCTCTCTCTGCTGTATTATGCCACATCAATTACTCGCAACATTTTTTTCTTTGGTTAAATATAAAGTTAAAGAGATCCGGGCTTATATGGAGATTTTCATATTTAGTTGTATGTTGTCTGTGGTATAAATAAGGATTTGGCAGCTTTTAATCTTTGTCATAAGATTGTAAACGTTCAGCAACACTTTATCTTATCATACACACGATTATAAATGGAAGCAATCGATTATCGAGCCAAGTAGTTCCTCTTTACGGCAATAAGCCAAAAGGTAATTCGAAGGCCCTGCTACTGATCAAATAATATTAAGATATAAATGATTAATAAAATTTTCTGAAAGCCACAAAGAGATTCGATCTGCTACGTAATCCTGCAGAAGTAACTGATGATGTAATTATATATTCTTCCCTGACAAAAATATCGTTTTGCAAAATTATGAATATAAATAAAATAAGGTGTCATTACTTTTGAATTATAAGACAAGTGGGCATACTATGGAGATTATGATAAAAAAAAACGTTTTACGAATTAAAAAGCCTTTACAAGTGAGAGAATATTATATATTGTTTACTGTAGAAGGAGCCTTAAAACATTAATTTTAACGAAATTAGAAACGATCAGCAATGAGGTATATGTTAGTAGCATCTTATTGCAACTGAAAATAAAATAAGTAAAAGAATAAACAAGAAAATCATAAGTCTTCTCATAGTCCCACTTGAGAATAAAAAGATATATGTACACATTTTTTAGACTATTCTCGAAAACTTCTATGAACAAAATTTCAACAGAAATGCTAAATAGATAATTTCTTAGTTTTGAACAGTTTTACACTAACGAACCAGAAGTTAATGAAGTTCCAATCCATAGAAATGAAGAACTGTTTCTTCAAGAAAAACTTAAATTTATCTATAACTGACAGTGCCATAGAAATGAGTGTGAGTGGTGCTGAAAATTATTATAGAAGAATTCAATATATTTCAAAACACGGGTACAGAAAAACCAAATTTGGAACTACATCCTTAGGGATGATTTTTCCAATAATTAATTAGTAATGAACGTCATTTTACTATTGCGAAGGATTTTATTAAGAAGACGAAAAATTTATTGCTCAATACTACATTTGATGCGCTATGTTTTTTGAAAAATTATATCATAGCTGAACAAAAAAGGAACTAAATTTTGTTTTGTAATCATTTAATATCTACACCTACATATTGAAAATATAAATGAAATATATGAATTCAGTATTAAAGAGTGGTACATATTTTTTTGTTATATAACCTTTAAAATTGAATATAACCGCGTTCTCAGGCAGTTTCCAAATATACAGTGAAGATTTAAATTTTTGTATGGCAACACCAAAAAGTGGTGGCCCGATTTGGTCCATTTTTAAACATGTATTTGCAATTTTTGTGAAAACAGCGTGTCGGCACGTTCTCAGACAATTTCCAAATATATAGAGAAAAACCAAAATTATGTATGGCAACACCAAGAAGGGGTTGCCCGATTTAGCCAATTTTTTAAGTTTGCACTCGTGCACTCGTTGTCAGGCAGTGTTTAATTATATACTAAAAAACGAAATATTTGTATGGTAGGGTTGCCATACAAATATTTCGTTTTTTTGTAGGAGTTTCCCAGTTTAGTCCATTTGTGAGCTTTTATTTGCATATCTGATCAAAATGGCGCGTATAAAATTTCAGCTTTCCACGCCGACGCGTTCTCAGGCAGTCTTTTAGATCTCGACAGAGCGCCATCTATCATGTCCAAAACTATCCTATATTTCAAGCTGGAACCAACCAAACATATTCACAAAATTTCGTTGCAATCGGTTGGGCGGCTTCGGAGATTAGCGTGTACAAACATCGTGACACTGGATTTTTTTATATTAAAAAGAAGAGAATTCTCGAGATTTCTGAGAAATTCGAGGTAATTTTTTCTTTTCTCGAGAAATCTTAAACACTAATTTAAGGATAATATAGGCATTGAGTCATAGATAAAAAGGAAACTGAAGCTTTTTTCGCCAGTCTCATACTTGCTGGAAAAAGATGTTTTTGGTGTTAACTTTTAAAACAAACTAATAACACCAGTTCTTATAAAATTACTCTAGCGACCGTCTGTTTGAATATTATTCAGTAATCATAAGCAAATTATATTAGATTTAAATATAATTAAATTTATAAGTTCTTATACGGAATCCTGATTGCGTGAACCCAACCCGGTCTTAAACTAATTCGATATGATATGTGTATGAAATCATAAAATACTGCTCTATCGACTAAAAAATATATTTGAGAGAAAGAAAAGATATTTAAGAGAATATCGTGAGTAACGGTCATACTTGTAATATAAAGTAATAAAATACAGAAAATAAACAAATATTTCAAATTACGGAAGAAATATATTAAAGTAAAATTGATTTTATAATAATATACTACTTATTATGAAGAATGTCCTGGATGCATATGGCACTGAATCTGTCTAAAAAGTCAAGCTTTAATGTTCCTGCCACCCCCATTTTTTCCCAAACTTCGTCTGTTCATATCTTTCGTTAATCTTAAACTTTTCTTTTCCATTAACTCATATTTATTGTCCCAACACTATCTTAATAATTCTGAATTTCAATAAAAAACTTTTTTCCAACTTCTCACTCAGTCGTCACTACACGGAAAGATTCTTTTACTAATATTAAATCTTCGATTTATTAAACACATTAAATAGTTTTTTTTTTTGTATAAATTCAAAAAATGATTAATTTAATCCAAATTTTCTTAATATTAAAAACTGTTGTTTAATATCGAGGAAGAAGAAGTTTTCAAAATTTATTCTAAGTTACTAAAAACTTTCAAATTATTCTCGAATTCGAATACACTTTAGTTCATTAGAATTTCGCAAACGGTTATTAAATTTCATTTCCTTAATTTATATAAATACATGATATAAGGTTTTTGCTCTTGGGATAAAATCAAACGGTTAATTTACATGTATAACAACACTTTGAAAAATATGCACGTGTCAGTGGAAATACTCAGCAGCATTTTACAAAACATTTAAGATATTGAGAAGAATACTTGTTGACTTGAAAACAAATTGCAGCAAGTTGGTTCCTGAAAACGAATTTAATTATGCGTTGTTCTTGTAGACAATTGAAACAACAACAAATCCCAACTTAGTTTGATTTCAGAATCTAACTGCATACGTTTATTTTCATTTGGACGCCGGCTTTGTGCAAGTAAAGAAGTTATAAAATTAAACCAAATCCATAATTTATACTGTGCTTCTTCGCAGGGGGGGATATTTAAGTTTTTAAATATATTGTGGGTGTTTTGTGTGTGGAGTGCAATCTATGCGTGTAATATAGTTTTTTTTCATATATCACATGATATGATTGATTTATATGGAAACAACTGGTTTTTCAATAATTGAATAATTAATACCTTTGCTTCAGATAATCATACCTGCAGGAAGCATAAAGGATCTGTCATTAAAAGCTATTCTTGAGAAAAGGACACCTGCCTATCATTAGTTTTCTTAATCTATACGTTTCATGACATACATTTTAACAAAACTAAAGTTCAATTTATTGGCAAAATAAGATATTTAGAAACATTTCGCTTACTTATATTAATCTTTCAATGTTTCTTTCAATTTTTCTTTCCGTATGCTCTGCAAAAATTAATTGCGTTACGTACCGGAAAATTATCGTCAAAAAGCTACGGATACCAGCTATAAATCTCTATACTTCACTGAAATTAGTATTTTGGAATATTAGTTAGAAAACTTAATTGATTAAACTACTGGTGATAAAAACGTCGAATCAAAGAATGTGGAATATCCGTATAATGTTATTCGGCGAAGCTTAAGAAAATTCACCATATAGTATTGTAAAACGAACACAAGTGTATAGATCCCCAGGTGATATGATAGAAAAATGAAATTTATTAAAATAACTCAACTAAATATACAAATATTTTAATGAAAATAATAAAAAAACTACTAACAAAATAAAAATGACAAGGAATTTAACATGCACGCGTTTTTATTATAATATGATAACCCTAACCAAACAAACAACATAGCAGGCAGAAAATCTCGAACGATTTACCTGCTGTAACATAAAAGGACTCATAAAATCATAGCCAACCATACATACGTACCGAATATTGGTGGAAATTTGGACATTTTGGGTGGGAAAGTACCAAAAACAAACTCACTTTCACAGGTGTCCACTAACTTCACCAAAATAATAACAAGATAACAAATTCAATCAATTTTTTATGAAAAGGTATCTTCATATTATGGTATTAAATATTAAAAACTGCAGAAAACACTACACAAACCAGCATAAAAATTATTAAAATTAACAAGAGGATATCGCGCGAGTTAAGTTTGTTAATCAATGGTTTAAGAAAACAAATAAACTTTTACTTTAAAAAATTTATCTTTATTTAATTAAGACGTTTTATAGAATTAGCGAACGGAAAAAGACTGAACTCTGCTAGCAATACAATTATGTTTTAGCTTTCTGAAATAAGACCTTATTTTATTTGCAGACATTACCTAAGCATTTTTCAGGGAATTGAACTCAGGTGTGCAAGAAAATTTATTATAATGAACTTTACTAAAGTATTGTACAATATTGAATAGTTTCTGCAGACAAAGATTTTGGTAGCTGTGACTATGGGAATGATTTACTAAGCTAAGGGAAAAAATGCTACGCATGTAACTCCTCCCTCCTTAGAGGTGAGCGACGGCCAAAGGAACTGGATCCTTGCAGGTTCGTTGGCAGGAGCGGTTGTTGGAACGATGTTCGGGATTGCATTTTGAGGAAATGCATAATTTTCCCGGGTGCTTGTCCTTGTGGTGAGGTACGTGATGAAAATGATTGCTACACTTATGATCATGATAGATATGAGTATAACTGTAGTAAAATTGAGGTCCTGTTACCGTGCATATGGTTTCAGAAGTTCTATTAGCCCCCTTTCTTTAAACTGATGTTTTTCTAATTTTTTCAAGTATATGCTGCTGTTAGAAAATGTGGCGTTTATTTCATTAAAGATGACTGGATAAATATTTATTTCATCCCAATAAGAATTCCTTTCTGAACTGTATATAATGTCGTTGATCTGGATTTCTCAATCGGTATAGTGGATGAGTATTGATCCTTTAACTTTTGCTTCTTTGGGCCGCCAGTAGTAGAGATGACTGTTTCTGGGACATCTATTAACAGGATATAATTTGCCTCTGGCTGGAAGATTCCGGTGTTTGTAGTCTTCTCGTGTAGTTCGCAGTTAGCTGGCTTGTTGTTTATGAGGTCTCCGAGTTGTTTCTTGGCAGTAATAGGTTCCTTCTATGTTTGGGCATTTCTTATCGAGATATTGAATATTGTCTGTGTTTAGGATAAGGTAGGGTTTTTTTTCTATTGATAGAGGAATGATGTGGAATAAATGATACATTTGTTTGGAGATAATAGGTATCTGAATGTTAAAGATAATGTTAGTGTCATTGTAATACGTTTGCAGTCCTAAGAGTTCATATACATATGATTCATATGATTTTTAAAATCTGAAAATATTTCTGATATCTCTGTTCCACTTAAGATCTGTTTTGATATGATGTTTAGCCGTGCAAGAATGACAGCTTCAGCAATATTAGTTAAATGATTATTAAGAACATCTATATTATAAATGATTTGATTTAAGTATTGAATATATCTGAGAGTTGCATCTTCTGATCTAATTCTATTTTGAAATTGGTCCTGTACGCTTTTTAGGTAGTTTGCTATTGCTATTTGTTGGTGAATTACATGATTTGTAACATTGTTAAACCGTTCAATCATTTGGCTATTTATTCTAGTTTGTTCATTGATTTCATTTTTTAGTATACCTTCATTAATCATTATTGTTTCAATTTGTTTGTCAGAAGTATGGCGTCATTAGCGTCCATATTCCGTGTTATACCTTTGATTAGTGTACCTAATCCATTGATCAGTCCTCGCTTGGCTCTAAATCTGTTTTTCAACGTATCTAACTTATGTTTTAATTCTGATAGTTTAACTTTCGTTATTTTTAGGGATTCGGATATTTCATTAATGTTGTCAAAAGCTGATAATGAGTCGATTATTTTGTCTATACTTCGTTCGTATTGGTTTAGTCTTATTATGTGTAGTAGGTTATTGTTGCCTTTCGTGGTTCTTGCTATTCCTAGTAGGAGTCCTCTAGTATTAGTCAGGTCCTGTATTTCCAGTTTCTGTCCCAGTATGAGTGGTATTAACCTGAAATTTCCGTTTTTTCTTAATTTTGGATTTATGAAGTTTTTTATTCTTATTAGTTATTAAAGTTACGTTCTTATTTTTCTTAACCGTTTGTTTTGTATACCTACGAGCTAACTTATTTCTCCTACATTCTTTTCTGTATATGATGGTGCCCTCTTTATATTGTTCGGGACTTACTCTGGTCTTGTTCAAATTTTCTATGTTTTTAGTAATTTGTTGTTCTATTTGATCTTTAATGGCGGGATAAATCTTTGTTTGAAACTCATTTAACTTTTCGAGATATTCGTGTATTGGCTTTGCAAGGTGTTGTTAAACTTGTATGTTCGTCCATAGAAAACCTCATATGGAGTAAGTTTTGTGGATGAATGAATAGCGTTGTTGTAAGTAATAAGTGTTTCGCTAAGGATCTCTTCATGATCTCTATCTTTAAGTTTATTGTGCACAATTGTGTAAATTTCCGTTAGTGTGGAGTGAAGCCTTTCAACAGGAGAGTTACTACTACAGGGTTTTTCAATAAGGACGCTCGAACTTTGAGAGCGCATAGCGGCCATCTTGGTAATGCGATAGCTGTCAAATTTGGCATGAATACATATTTAGTCGTGGCATTTCATCATGGAACGCTACACGCTTCAACAACGCGTAGAAATTGTTAAAATTTATTTTCAAAACCAGTGCTCCATTCGCCTAACGTTCCGTGCGTTGCGTCCAATTTATGGCGTTCATGGCCGTCCTGCAGAGTCCACAATCCGTCGTTTGATAAAAAATTTGAGTCAATCGGGTCGGTGATCGATGAAGCAGTTCCTGTACGTCAAAGAAACACAAGATCGTTGGAGAATATTGTTGCCGTTCGAGACAGTGTGCGAGAAAACCCCAGATAGACCATTCCGCGTCGTGCGCAAGAACTGGGTCTTTCTGCGACATCAACGTGGCGGATTTTGCGCCGAGATTTTCATCCATATAAAGTTCAATTAACTCAAGAGCTAAAACCCAATGACCACAGGCAGTGCCGTGTATTCGCTGATTGGGCGTTAGAGAATCTGGCAGCTGATCCTGCTTTTGCAAAAAAAATCATCTTCACTGATGAGGCTCATTTCTGGTTAAGCGGCTTTGTTAACAAACAAAATCGCCGGATTTGGTGCGATGAAAATCCGCGGGAGATTCATCAGGTGCCTTTACACTCCGAAAAAGTAACTGTTTGGTGTGGATTTTGGTCCGGCGGTATTATCGGCCCTTATTTCTTCGAAGATGCGCAAGGAGCCGCGCTCACTGTCAATGGTGACCGATATCGGACGATGATAACAAATGTTTTGTGGCCTAGGGTAGGTGATATGGATCTTACAAACATGTGGTTCCAACAGGACGGCGCCACTTGCCATACATCACGGAAACATTAAATTTATTGAATGAGAAGTTCGAGGGCTTCGTCATCTCGCGTGGTGGCGACATCAACTGGCCGCCGAGATCGTGTGACTTAACACCGCTCGATTACTTTCTGTGGGGCTACGTGAAATCTCTAGTGTACGCAGATAAACCACAGTCAATTGCTGCCCTAAAGGCCAACATAACTCGCGTTCTTCTTGAAATTGAGCCCCATTTATGCGAAGACGTCCTCCAGAATTGGTCCACCAGAATACACCATCTACAGCGGAGTCGTGGTGGCCATTTGGCTGATATTATTTTTCACACATAATGTCATTAAATATTCTTTAAAATGTAATAAAAATTGTGGTAATATCACTTAAACAGGTTGTTTTATTTCATTTCGAGCGCTCTTAACGAAAAACCCTTTACTATGCTTATAGGAGGTTATATGGAGGTTTATCTCATATTGCTTACAGAAATCTTTAAATATTGTGGCTGTGAATTCACTACCTTGGTCACATACTTGTTTTTTAGGGATGCCGTGAAGGCTCATATAATGTTTCAGGGATTTGATGATTAGAAGGCTATTCCTAGCATTTTCCACTATAGTAAGAACTTGGTAAATATTTATAGTGCATATATCTATGTGTAATATGTATAGTGGTTTATTTGGAATCTCGGGTACGATATACTTTACCTTAGGTGGATTTCGATCGAATTTGAGCGTCTGACATATTCCGCAGTTATTAATAACTTTAGTAATCTTCTTCTTTAAAAATGGAAAGTAGTATTTTCTTTTGAGATGTTTTAGAGTCTCACTAATACCTCTGTGGTTATTATTGATATGACAATTTGTAATGATCATGTCTTGTTCGTCATTGTAAGTAATGTCGGTAAGCAACTCTGTACATCTAATTAATTTAAAGATTTTTGATTGGGAAAAATATTTGGAATATACACTTTGAATGGTCTTAAAAATCTGGTCAGTAGTAAGTATTGCTGTTAAGCGATTGGGTGGTAGGAATTTTTTAAAGATATCGACGAGAATTTCTTCGGATGGTTCGTATATATTTATCATTCTCCTATGTTTATTCTTAAAACGCATGAGTAATGATACTTGTGGTTTCTTATGTGATTGATCCAATATAAGTTGAAGTGGAAATTCGTCCATGTTTTCTTGAGCAGAGTGTTCAGTAGATCCATAATTACTTTGAAAGGAAGTATTGATGCTTTTTACTCCGGATTCTGTTACGTGAATTTCGGTCTTATTGGGCCTTGTAGATTGTTTGGGTCTGATTCTACTCAAAGCCTCAGCGTTAGAGTTTTGAGTTCCTTTTTTGTATACAATTTCGTAATCGTACTCCTCCAAATTAAGTCGCCATCGAACTAGCTTAGAGTTTGGGTCCTTCAACCTCATTATCCAAGTAAATTGTTTGTGATCGGTTACGATCTTGAATCTTCTTCCAAAAAGATATGGGCGAAAGTACATATTTTGTGTCCCACACTATGGCCAGTAGCTCCTTTTCTATTGTGGAATAGTTGACTTCGGAATCGGTAAGTGTTCTACTTGTGCAGCAAATAGGCTTATCATTCCCAATAGTTCCTTCGGATAGAACAGCGCCAATAACATAATTGCTGGCATCTGTTGTTAGGATGAAGGGCTTCGTGAAGTCTGGATATTGGAGGATTGGGTGGTTAGTTAAAACGTGTTTAGAAAATTCGAATGTTTTTACGTATCGATCGATGAGTTCAATAAATTTACCTTTTTTGAGACATTCCATGAGAGGTTTAGTGAGTTTCGCGAAGTCTTGGATAAATTTGCGAAGTTAGCCTAAGAGGCCAAGGAATGACTTAATCTCCTTTTGTGTTTTGGGAATTGGAAACTCCGTAATGGCTTTAGTCTTGCTTGGATTTGGTTTTACACCTTCCGTGGTGACAATATGTCCTAAAAAGTCTATCTCCTTTTGGAGAAATTCCCATTTGTCGAGCTGGACCTTTAAGTTGGCTTCTCGTAACTTCTGGAAGACTTTCCTTAAACTTTTAGTGCGCTCTTGAAGTGACGTGGAGAATATTATTATATCATCTAGATATACGAGACACACAGTTCTTTGTAATTCTTTCAAGATGTGGTCCATCACTCTTTGAAAGGTCGCTGGGGCGTTTTTCAGCCCAAGAGGCATGCGAACATACTCATAGTGTCCTCCATCTACGGTAAAAGCGGTCTTTTGTATGTCGCGAAAATCCATTTAAATTTGGTGAAAGCCGCTGGCTAAATCTAATGTTGAAAAGTACATACATTTGCCCAGCTTATCTAGAATTTCGGTAATGTTTGGGATAAGATATCTATCGCTTACAGTTTTTTCGTTTAGCTTACCATAGTCAATAACGAGTCGCCATTTTATTTTGCCGCTGGCATCCTTTTTCTGTGGGACGATCCAAACTGGAGAGCTCCAAGGGTTAATCTGGCGGCGAACTTCATCTTTGTGTATATATGGGTACCGATATAATTTAGGTACATCATCCAATGTCTTTATTTGATGTTTTATCTGATTAGTGAATGTGAGATCTTGACCTTCTTTAAAGAAAATATCGTTATATTCTTTGCAAACTTTATGGAGTGCTTTCCCTTCTTCCTTATTGAGGTGGGTGGTTCTAAGTAATTTTATAATGTCGGCTTGGGGAACTGAAATTGTTGATTTCTGTGAAATCGTCTGAGGAGAATATTTGAACCTTCAGGGGTTGCTCAATGAAGAGTATTTGTTCATGGTCTGATTGATTGACGGCTGCAACCAGGCTGTACCAATTTTCAGCTCGGTATATTCCTTCAGGAATGAATAATTTCGGTTTAATCTCTATTGTTTTGATGTGTATATCGCCGTTTTGGATATCAACCGGTACTTTGACGATAAGTTTAGAAATCGAAGGAATTTTGTACTTATCTGACATGAAGTTGGGTTTGAATTGTAAGGGGATTGTGCTGTTATTAGTGATTAATACCTGTTTGGCAAGATCGACCTTGGCACCTAATTTTGTTAGGGTATCGAGTCCTAGTAGACCATCGAAATATCCGTGAAATCTAAAGATAAGGTATCTAATTTGGCCAGGTTGTTTAAATTCGTAGAAGTTTGGTAAAATAACTTCCTTATTAAGTTTATGTGTATTTAAGACTGTTGTTATGACTATGGGTTTGGTTGCCGTCAGATCTTCGGGGTGAACATATTCAGGGTTTATAAATGAAGACGATGCACCTGTATCAATCAAAAATTTGAGTGGGCGTCCGAATGGAGAAGAAATCTTAATATAAGGAAGGATGAATCCGTGTTAATTAACATCTATATATCCGATAGGTCTGTTGAGGCTACTACAAGTTGGTGCACTATCCTCTAAGTTATCATCATTAAGGTAATCCGTTAAGTATTCGTTTCCGTAATCGTAAAAATTGTCAAGATTTTGTTGATGTGAGGAAGAGTTTCCTTGGTGTGATGTAGGATTTATTACTGGATTTCTCTCAGTGACATTAAATAGTTCTTTGCTTACGAAGTTTGGTTGATTATTTGGTCTGAATGGGTTATTGAGCGGTAATTTATTCTGAGGTTGGTGGTAATTTGTTCCTACATTTCCTGAAAAAGTGTCCATTGGTTCGGGTTTTGGAAGGCGTGTTTAATTTGGTCAGTTAAAGTATTGTGGTCTTTGTTGAAAGGTATGGTTATTAAACTGGAGTGGTCTGTATTGTTGGCGAAAGGTATTTGGTTGCGAAATTCTTGGCTGTTGTGTGATATTTTGCGTTTGATTAAATCTCTGTTGTTGTCCGAAAATTTGAGGTTGAGGCCCAGTTTGAAATCTAATTTGGGGTTGTGGGATATGCATTCTTTGTGTATTCGTGGAGGAAACTTGCGCCGATTTTGCGGGCATTGAATATTTATTTGGGTCTGAGCATAAAATATATTTTGTTATTTTGTACAGTAAGAAAAGGACTCTGCAAATGTTTGGGGCTTCATTGCGCGAATAGTTGAATCTAGTGGTTCTCTTAAGCCAGATAAGAACGCGTTTAGGCACATTTCTGAGTATAGGGATTTTTTCGCGAGAATAACACTTTTGTCACTTTCATGTATATTTACGTGGTTCATCATACCGAAAATAGTTCAACAACTTCGCTATAGAATTTCTCTACGGTGCTATTATTCTGTCTAATTTTATGGAGATACCTTATTAAAGAGGCCTCGTTCCGTTTATCTGAGTAGTGTAATATTAGATTTTCTTTGATTTTATCCCAATTTAACTCGGTACTATTCATATTTAGTACCTCGTTAGCGGGCCCTACAAATTTGTTCCTAATAGCCCTAAGTAAAAGTTGACCATATCCTGCTCCACTTACTATAGATATTATTGAGAGGACTTCGTCGACATTATCGAGGAAATCGGAAAGCAATCTTGGGTTTCCATCGAATATTGGGAGATCCTTGATGGCATCAGGAACTCTTAATGAGTTAAAAATGTCTATAGCGGTTACAGGTGGTGTGTTCGATGGTGCTGGATTCTGAGTCGCAATTTGTATAGCTGGGTTATCACAGTTTAGAGCCATGCTTGAGTTTCAATCTTGTTTTCACCTTGTGTTGAATGATTTTAAAATATTATGAGAGTTATTGTTATAATTCACACTATATGAAAACACTTTCACAAAAATTTTCAAGACTTGAATATTTTAATTTTCACTAGATTTCTCGATTTCGCTTGTGCTTTGAATTGGATCTATTGTATTTATATTTTATATTTATATTTATATTTTTCTATCAATCAATCTGTCAATCGGAAAAGTAAACAGATCAGAAAACACAAAATTAAAAAGATGTAGCTTTACTTGCTAATTTTGAATATGCCAACGTTCAAAATGGATGCAAATTTTAGCATAAGTGAAGTTGAGCTATTGCCTTCCTTAGTGCATAAAAAAAGATATATAATAGAGCGCAAGAAAACGAACAAGAATAGATTCGAAGACAAAGTGACAAAGTTCTTTACTTAAACTGAACCTAGCATAAAAAACAACGTCGTCCCACTCAATAAAATGATTTGGCCGATTTCTAATTACTCTCAGTCGTCGACAGAGCTGTAAATTTAACTCAACAAAATCTTCTTCATCCCTAGAAATGTCTAAATCTAAATCCTCGACGAAATTATTTTCTTGATACAAGCAACAATGCTACTGTCAAAATAAAATGTCATACATTTCAAATACTTTTATTATGAGTTTAAACCGACGAATGGCACGGTTTGAACTCTAGTTTAAACCGGGGTTTAAACCAAACTGTGAAACTCATTCGTCGAGTTTAAACTAAATATTTGGTTTAAACTCAGACTGTGAAACTGGCCATTAGTGTAGCTATTACGGGATAAGGTTTAAAGGAAGTAGTGTTCGTTTTGGTAGGAGGAGACATAAAAGGATAAGAAAATATTCAATATCGACTTACGTAATAAAAAGCCACATAACTTTACAATATTCCCTCGTTGTTTTAACTGTTTTTGTGGTTTTATTTTGTTTTTCAACGATAATCACTCGTTGGATTGCACAACTTGTTTGCGAAGATTGATTTTCTCCCTTATGGTTCCTCTTTTTTTCTTTGGTTCAGGTTCCTTCAATTTTTCACAATAGTCGTTAGTCCGAGCCGATAAACCGTCGATTATTTGTGAAATTTAGAAACGCGAACAGAAGAAAAAAACCCGCACGACTGCGCCAGTTAAGTTTGTTTATCAATGATTTAAGAAAAAAAAACTTTTACTTTAAAAAACTTAACTTTATTTAATTACGACGTTTTATAAAATTAGCGAACGGAAAAAGACTGAACTCTGCTAGCAATACAATTATGTTTTAGCTTTCTGAAATAAGATCTTATTTTATTTGCAGACATTACCTATAAGCATTTTTCAGGGAATTGAACTAAGGTGTGCAAGAAAATTTATTACAATGAACTTTACTAAAGTATTGTACAATATTGAAAAGTTTCTGCTGACTAAGATTTTGGTAGCTATGACTAAGGAAATGATTTATTAAGCTAAGGGAAGTTATGCTACGCATGTAACTCGCGCAGTTGACTCTTCGAGTTTTAGATAAACACGGTGAACTCCATGTTATCGCGACGTTTGAATCGTCATACCATATAGACCAGGGGCCGGATTCTGTAACACGGCGAATTTGGGAATATGGGAGATGAGAATTTCGTTTTTGTTTTAGAATTCCTAATTCCCTAATTCTCCATTCCCAAATCACTAACATGGTTGTAGAATTAGGGAAAACGTAAGAAAAGAACGTGTGAAAAAGTGCGAATCGCCTGGGGCGATTAAAATTACCACTTTTTGTTGTAGAGGGTTGCTTTTTTCATATTTGAGTTTCATCTGTCTACTACTGTTCAGTCCTCACACATAAATATAAATATCCCACGATCAAGTTCCTGCTGTCAGCTTGAATGCACTAAGCAGAAAAATATTCCCTCGACGTACTTCCAGAGTCATATTGAGTGTGCCTTCCTACGACGAATTATTTCCTGAAATATAAAACAAACGAAACCACAAAACATCAAGTTAAATTAATAAATGACAAAAAACACTTATCTAATCTTCATTTCACACAGTTTAACTCTAGGGAAGTTTGGTGAAAATTCGAATTAAATCCTCCCGAACATTGCACACATACTGCAGAACATCAGCTAATACTCCTAGAAATGATATTTCACCTAAAAACAATCAAAAGTCATCAATAAAATCAACAAATCAATATCAAAATGCAGCAAAGCATACGTACCTCCTAATATTTACATTTTTTGATGACAGCAAATGACATTACATCAGCCAGCTGTCTGTGGTACATTCAGACATCGCATCAATCGTTGCTAGGGCAACACCAAGAGGCGAGAAGACGTATATATAAAGCTATATAATATATATATATATATATAAAGCCGATGAATTTCAGTAGATAGCACCATTCATTCTATTCATTGATTCGTGAGCGAGCGACCGAATAGTGAACATCGAGCGGACTAAAGAAATTAGTAGAAAAACATCAAAGTGGATATCATCGAAGGAACCGCAATTCTCATATTTTACCGACGGCATTTCATGCACAAGTGCGTGGATGAGAATTGTGTATATGTGAGTGTATGAAGTTAGTGATTAGTGCTTGTAAGAGTACATATATATGTACATTCTATTGGTAGAGTTGATCTGTATCAGAGGTAATCTGAGTAAAAAGAATCATGCTTCCTACCTTACCACAGAAGATAATACTGGTCAGGGATAACCTGAGCATCGTACTATTACAGAAGATAATTCTGATCAGGGATAAACTGAGTGTCTGAATTTTCTTTAGAAACTTTTACTTCTGTGTGCCCTCACGCATCACTACAGAAGATAATTCTGATCAAGGATAAACTGAGTGTCTGAATTTTCTATAGTATCTTTTTACTTCCGTGTGCCCTCACGCATTACTATAGAAGCTACTTCTGATCAGGGATAACCTGAGTATCTGATTTGTCTATAGAATCATTTTGCTCCCGGTGTGCTTAGACGTACCACCCTTTTGAATTTATTTCAGAAAATCATAGTTTATTCATAGAAGACTAACATTGTGCTTCTTCCTTCCTTTTCAGAATAAATAATACCAGGGTGGTGGACTGCGTGGCCAACTCTATTATTTTGATTTTTTTTATTGTTGGAGTTTTTTATTTGAATTTTGTTATTCAAATTTATGTTAGTTTGTAGGTTAGTTTTATACCGATTTTATATTGAATTTTTATTGTTATGAATTTTGTGATATTAGGTTAAGCTAATTGAATTATTGAATAAAAGTTTATATTTGAAATCAAATAAAACTGAGTTATCCTCTAAACCGGCTCTCCTCCCTCACGAACGAGACTAGATCTCACATTGGTCCTTCGAGCCGGATAACTCAGTCGAATCAAATATAAAATTGAGTACATTTCTTAATACTATCACGTGATTCAAGCCTCTACATACAAAATGTATACAGATGACGAATGCAGTATATCTGACGCCGGGGACGAAACCATTAGCTCAGTATTAGAGTTCGTTGAGTCTCAAAAGTGGTCAAAGATTTAATGGAAGACGTCTTTAAAAGGCATCAAAGAGAAGGTAAAAAGAAAACTGTCAAATCGACAGAAAAACGTCTACAAACGTTCACCGAATATTGGAAATAATTCCAAATGCGGCATAGGGTAATTCAAAAGAGAGCGACAAAGGAAGATCGCAAATTAGAATATTTTACGATAGAGAAATTTAGTGATGTACAGGAGTATTATATTGAAAAAGCAGCAAGCATGGAAGAGGATATAGACAAACTAACACCAACGCCTGTCAACAATCCTCCTCAGACTCAGACATCACGTGCTAACACAAATTCATGTAATAATGGAAGACTCCCCAGAATTAAACTTCCCACCTTCAATGGAGAATACTCTACGTGGATTTCATTCCACGATTTATTTAATTCGATAATAGCACTGAATTACCAAAATTAAAGACACTCACAAGATTCCTAGAGTCTCGATTCAGAACTCTAGAAATGATAGGAAACAAAAATATGTCGTCAAATGCGGTACAGAGAAAACCATTCTCACCAAAACCAACTTATGGATTCTTGAATAGAAGCCAAAGCTCAACACCAAAGCACCCACCTACAAAAAGGTCCTCTTGCAGCCATTGCAAGGGTGACCATATCATATTTCATTGTCCAACTGTAACTGTCTAATTTCAAAACAAACATGGATACCTGTCAACATGTTATTTTTTGACATATCGTTGAGCACCATATTTATAGCTGTCATAAAAAAATTACAGCTATGGCCGGCTGTCAATATGCTCCCATAAGCAGACCGTCAGTCACCACACCCGTCACTTCTGCTAGATCACACAATTCCAGAACCCCACATTGACAGTTCCCCGACACTTCAATATTCTAAGTTTGAATTATGTACAGAGTGAGATCTGACACTTTTCTCACTCCGAAAGGCAGACGTCAGAGTCCCAGCACCGCAAAGTCCGACACCATGCAATCCGACATTATTAAACCACAAATAAATACTGAAGTTGAATAGAAAATTTACCGAATAAAAACAATACCATGCTTACTGTGCTACCATCTCTGCATCTGAAGAAGTACTAAAGGATACCAAAAGATTTGAACGTCTGAATGTGTCTAAGTTTTCGCCTGTCTAGTGGTTACGGGGGCTAGCTCGTCGCAACGTTAGTAAGTGACACACTCTCCGTTCATGTTGACAGTTACTTATTTTTTTTCTGTTATTTACAGGCTCAATGAATACTAACAAAAAATATAAAAACTTCCAATTACAGACGGACGGACAGACACAAAAAAAATTAAAAAAAAAATCCACACTTCCTACATCATCGGGAGGGAAAGAGGATGAGAAAATCGCCCATGCTCGCCACTACTACACCGGCGCCTACACCGAAGTCCTCAATTAATCATCGAACCCATCAATATGAATAAATAATGCAATCATAAACGTTTTAAGTGTTGTTTCATTCTTTTTGTTTTTATTTATTTTTACGCGGGATTAATTTGTTACAGTTGCCCCTTCATATGGGTTATTTTCCGATTTTCATATATAAAAAAAAATAAAATCTTTCTCAAAAATATATAGAATATTATGTTAGATCAATTTCTATTTGCTATTATACCGTTTCTTTTCTTCTTGGTACTTCCTCTCCAATATCTCTACATAACAAAATAATTATTAAACTTTAACTTAATCCATTCACTTTTCTTAAAATTCCTTTCTTTCTTATTGTATACGTATCAAAATTTTTCATTTAATATAATTTTTCTCAATTAGAATTCTGTTTCATCCTTCATAAAAAAACAATTGTACATAAATCCAATTTTATTATTAGTTTTAAATTTTTTCTCAAATTTTTATTATTGATTTAAATTTTTTCATCAAATTTTATTCTTGAAAATTCTATATAGAATACAAATTATTTAATTTAATTCTTTCCCAATTTTTAAAGAAAATATTCTAATTTAAATTTACCTTTTCATTTCTTTTCTCCTTTTTTTATTATTATTTCGTCTGTTTTTTTTTTTCTTTCTTTACAGGTTATTTTTATTCGTCCATTATTTTGTTAATTTTTTCTTCATTGATCCTATTCTACCGGGTATGTTTTCCTTTTTTTAAAAAATAATGGCGCTTCTGATGCCTTACAATTTGTTTCCAATTTTCTCTTCTTTTAATTTTCTATTAATATTTTTTTCCAATTTATCTGGAATTTTATTTTTTTATTAAGACTTCACCAAAATCTTTAAATTTTTTAATTATTTTGTTCATAATTTTTTTATTAAATTTTGGTCCATTTTAGGATTTCTAATTCTTAAAAAAACTGTCCTCGATAAAACTTTTTCTTTCTAATTCTTTTAACAATTTCATTGCCGGACATTTTTTTTCCACATCTAATCTCTTTCCTTCTCCGACCACTTTTTTTTTTCTTCCGTTTTTGTATCTTAACTCATTACATTTGTTGTGAGCTAATTCAATAATTAAATTTGAAAGAATTTACACATTTTAGGATTAATTCAAATTTTTCTTCACTTTTTCTCCTATTTTTGCCTCTAGCCAAAACTTAACAAAACTTCCTTCTTCAATCCCAACTACTGATTGCATCATCTTTTCCTATTCTCTGCCACTCGCGCCATTTCTCTTTTTACATTTTCCTACAACAGAA